>CM060968.1:41322455-41969955 GCA_030765045.1 Tenodera sinensis | reverse complement strand
GATCATTCTCATTATGATCGTGAAAAGCAAGATCTGTTTTCCTAGAAAACATAGCTCTGTTCTTTTTCACATTATTGTTATGTTGTTCAACTTAGAGCTTCTACTGATTATTCAATGAAAATTCTATTGCTGGATTTAACCCAAATATTTTAGTTGTTTTTCGCATCTTATGTGATTACAAGAATAGTTATGTGTTTTGGCTGCCTTACATATGCTATTTAAATCTTCACAACTGCTGGAATTCTACACTCACTTTTCTTTCGAAAAATGAAAGCAACAAAACATTTGTTTTAAGTAGTACTACACGGCCAGGATTAACTTTCATAAACTTTGATGTTGAAATGCCTTATACATTTGTTAATGTTTGTCGTAACATTGAGTGCGGGCTTTACAGGATCTGCTTTAATTGCATATTAATTTTTAGAGTAATTTTAATGTTGGAAGCTTCTAACGTAACTTTGTCGATAATACGACAGTTTATTTCTATTTTCGTTGCTACAACGGCACGGAAACGAAGTTCTGTTTACTACTGTAGCTCTGATTTATGTTGTGACATCATGGATATACACTGCTTTTATCCAGGCCATTGTCCCAGAATCCGCACAAATCTTAACTACATTTACTTCAGTAGTAAGTAACCAAATGTTCAAACCATACTCAATTGAATAGCACATGTACAAGAAACAAAACAAATCGCGAATTACTCTATATTCACAATTATAAATGCAACAGTGTTGGCGCGATTTTTAATACGACAGGTACAATAACACATTACATCTCGTGGGTAAAGCGCACAGCATCAGTTTCCTGCAGCTAACGGCAGATGCCGTTGACCCAACCTTTGTTGCCAAACATATTCCAAGTTAGTGCAGAGTGGCACGAATTCAAATCATAATGTTTAGGAAAGCTTGATTTTTAATTAGATTAAAACTATTATGTACCACAAAATTATAATGAAAACCAATTTGACAATCGGTTTGAGGAAAATTATAGGGTATGTAATACATCTCTCATATCGATTGACGCTACGCCCCTGCTCAGCTAGGCCGGCAGAGGTGCATAAGGACTCCAACCTTAATGACGCAATCAAACTAGTGGGCTCCTCAGAGGAGTCTTCCCTCTGGCGGAGCCGGAGAAATCTCGGCCCGCCTTAGGCCCCTTAGAAAAGGCTGTCATTTGGCAGGATCGAGAATAACTTTACAACAAACAACCTGCCGGCACCGAACGACACTGCACAGACCGTGAATTTACGTGAAGCATGAAGGGGAAGCGAAATAATAGGAAAGGAAATTTCATCCATATTGGCCTAGCCAACCAATTAAACCACGAATAAGAATGAAACCCAGACTCTGTAGTGCATCTTTCTGTAAGCAGTTTCTTCTCAAACATGACCTAGCCATATTCTAAAACCCAAAAGTGCAAAAATAGCCAAATTCGTATTAAAATATTTTCAGATAATATTCAGCTCAATCAGTGGAAAATTTGGTATATGAACCTAATCCCTCCACTGAGCCAATTTTAGATATTTCTTTAAGATAATGAGAACTAATAGGAAAGTAACGGACTTAAATTTCGAGCATGTTGCATATAATATGGCGTATCGAAGCTAACTGCAACCTGGGAAACTTAAATATTAACACTGAATATTTGGAAAACGGCTTACTTAAATGCACGTTAATTACGTTTTTTAGTGTATTACAATTTAACAGTTGTTAAACTCCAGTGAGAATAAGTATGATCTAGAACAGCCTTGGGCGACTCGCAAGGTACCTTGACCAACCCTAACCTTTTTACTTGTTTACATAGTTATAAGCGCAAAGCCGTGAGCAGATTGCGCTCAGTGACCAAATCTGTTCTAGAGCTCGTCCCTCAAAGGACTTTAAGACCTTCCAGTTATAAACATTTTAGTATGTCACTTACTCAAATATAATATGGTTTTTAATCAAATAGTTAGTCATTCTTGAGAAATTAAAGAGTAAGAACAGGTATGTGCTTTTCCATGTATAAAGTTGTTTAGGTGGAGGGAATTTTTTAAAATTTACGCTAACATCTTTAAAACATGCCAGACTTAAACAGAAAATTTGAATTTATCTTAATTTTCGTTTTGGGGTCGTAATTCAGGGACACAAAGACAGATACATATGGGACTGATACCTTACACACGTAGTAATTTAATTAAAATTGTTAGTTATTTTTGAGATTATCAAAATTGCTTCTCCTTCCTCTGATTACCATGTTGCCGCCACTTTAAAAAATGCTAAATTGCTTATATGAGTACTGCAGAATTCATACAAATAACAAGGAATATCTCCGAAATGGTACACCCCACAAATAAATGCACTTGTGTTTTAGCAAGATCTACATTTTCTGTACAGTTAAATTTGGCATATCTCTTATGGTTTACCAATTATGCAAGTCACCAAGAGCAAACATGACTACATGGGCTATAGCGAGAAAATTCAATATTTACATTTCATTTCCCATTAAAAATATATCAAACGTACAGCATTTTAATAAAAATCGTTAGAGCCATTTTTGAGCAAATAAAAATTTTCGAAAATTTTCCATATAAAGGTTAGTTTAGGGTGTTGGAATTTTCTTCAAAATCTTCTTGGTTTATAACCGACTACTCTTTTTTGAGTTATGCTCTTCACAGACACACACACACACACACACACACACACACACACACACACACACACACACACACATACATGGACCTTTTTCTAAAAATGCCTTGTTTCGGATTCAGGTGGCTTCAAAACATATTTTCGGTGAAATCTCGACATCGAAATTTTGGTTCGAATACAATACTTCTACTTTCTGTGCGTAATAGAGAAAGTAATAAAAATAATGGCTAGCGAAAGGAGCGTGACTGTAATCACAAGATGTTTCGTCTTTAAGCTTGACATTTTCCACTCGTATTATTCCCGAAATATGAGGCGCTAAGGTTACCTAACATTTCCCCTTTAGGTTCAGGGAAAGTCTGGTAAAAGTTCGTCGTAGCAGTAATTGAAAATGTGCAAGTACTATCATATTCGGTATCAGATTGCCCCCCCCCCCTCCCCAACCCAGAAGACAATCATGAAATTAGTGTTGATTAGATTCATAAACTTTGTAAGAATTAATACTCACAATTTTGAATGGATCTTATTGAAGCGGGAGGTGTGTGGACAGAGGCATTCTTGCAACTAGGTCTCTGATGAAGCTATTCAGTTCCCGATATTAAGTTTTCTGTTACTGTGGAAAAGTCTGGAGTGTCGGAATCTTTCCAGGGCATCGCTCACCTCCTGCTATCGACCTGGTTGTCGCGCGCCGTCTGGGGTCGGGACAGGTCACGGTCAGAAGGAGCTTCTCCGAGGTCAGGCAACGCAACAGTTTGTGAATGGATAGGGCGCCATAACACTACCCCCTAGGCCCCAACCGAAATAACTCTTTCCATCAAAAGAAGAGAAGGATGAGTCGAAACGTTCTCTTTGCTTAGTTGAGAGGTCGCAGATGCTGACGTTCGTGGGTTATCATGAAGACCCAGAAGGGTAAATAAGTATATGAGGTACTCCAAAAGGTAAACAGAAGCTGCAACATTTTTGCCCAAAGTTACACTAATAATACCATTGTGAATTAATGTTATTTTCTACTAGCTGAAATATCCGGTGTTGCCGGCGGTTTAAGTTGTAAACTTTAAGTTGCACTTGCCCAATAGTCTTATTTCTTTAGAAGCATTTAAAAATATTATTTAATACACTTAAACAAAGAAACTTTTAGGATAATATAAACAAAATAAGTAAATAAAAACACAAGGAAGATACTATGCAAACGCACTGTTAAGCAATCGCAAATATTACAGGAAGAAAAACTAGTAGAGAAAGCCGTGTGAATGTAATACGTTGCATTTCTATTTCAACCATATAGAGAATAGTATGAAGTGTTTGTAGAAGAGAGAGTAGAAAAGGAAGTGTGATTGTGTTTCGTAAAAGAAAAGTGAGTAGAAAAAACAGTGTGAATGTAATACTTTGCATTTCTATTTGAAACACACAGAAAATTGTATTAATTGTTTGTAGGAGTAGAGGATATGTGAATGTGTTGTGTAAAACAAAAAGCGGCTAGAGAAATGTATATCCTATGAATTGTATGTTGAAGAACGAGTAAAGAACAAGTGAATTGTTGCATAAAAGAAAAGTGATTAGATATATATTTTAAACATATAGAAAATTGTATTAATTCTTTGGTATTTTTAATAACATGCTTCTAATTAATGGACAAAAATTGTTTCATCAATTTACGATAAATAGCTTTTTTAATAAACTGCACAAAAACATGAAAAAATATAAAACTGAGAAAAACGGTGTTATTATTCAGCGTGGCGCTTCCTACAATAAGTTTTCTGTTCGCTACCAGACATAAGTGAAGGCTGGGCATTGCCAGTGGGACCAATAATCAAAGGAGAGCTTGGAAATTTCTTACAAAACACACTTAGTTCACAAAACTTGATCACTAGCAGAAAAATTCTGGTAAAGTTTCTAAATTGCAGAAAATGCACCTCAGTCTTTCATGATATAATTTAAAGTATGACTGTTTAAAAGACATGCGAAGTTCGTCTCAAGGACTTCGCACGTCAACAAAGAGAACTCAAATAAAGTGCGCCAGTAGTACTTTTCATTTTCTGCTTCTCATTGGCAATAAATAGAGTACAGAATCGCGTGCGGTCATATGCGTACAGGAGAATAAATAACGTAACCGGTACCGCGTAACCATCGAATATGTATGCGGATCAGTAGACGTCTGCAGCTGTGTACAGAGGTATTTTTAGACGTGGCAAATGAACAATAGATGCGCAGTGGTTTATGTACGACTTCACTTTTGTATTTATAACATAGAGATATCAGGTTAGTATATTTCCGACTTCTGTGCAGTCAACATCAGAACAGTACCTTGCCCCTCGCATTATCATCAGTGTGTTGTTTATTTCAAGGAAAGAAACAGACTTTACCCACACCATCACTTTGTATGACGTCACTCGTGCAGATCCTAGCAAGGTCATTCGCCACGGCTAAAAAAAACTCTGTTCAAGTGCGAGTATAAACAATAGAATTCATGTGCACTAAATTGTGGTTTACGGCAATCTTCCACCCTCTAGAAATAACCTTTTTTTGTGTGAAGCAACTATTATTACGTATTATTATTAATAATATTATTGCTGTTATTATAGTGAAATTTAAACCCCAGCACAACAGCCCATGAAGGGCCAAGGCTTGCCGCTCAGCCGCTGCGTCCCTGACCTCTCCCCACTACAGGCATCATTGGTGAGGTGCAGTACTGTAGGATGGGACTTGGTCAGAGCTTCGAGTTCTTCCGGCCAGTGATAGTGAAATAGTCTAATTAAATTCTATTTGAGTACCATAAAAGCTACTTTCTGTGAGATTGCCATAGCAAATTGTCAAGCTGGGGAAAGGGATGTAATGCATTTCACGTTAAAGTCGTATATATGTATAACCAACTGCGTGGATACATTTTCGGCCAAAATATGCTTTTGCTCCGGATCTTTCTATAATTTATGGTTAACATGGGATGGAATGTTAGAAACTAGGATTCTATGTTTCGCAAACATCTTTCCATTATAAGGAGTGTTCGAAAACTACTATTTTTTAAACTGGTAATGTTTACTTAAATAAGGAACTAGATACATTAGGAATTATACGTAGTTTGAAAGCAGCATTTTGGCAGCAGTTTAGTTTCTGAAGTCATCAATGTGCCTTTGTCCTTAACAAATGCTTCCCCGCACCAATTTCGTGGTCAGGGTCTCCTCATACGGAAGGACGAAAGGTCAAGAGAATTACAGATAAAGTTAAAAATACTGTGCATATGATAGCGAAGATGAGATAAAGATATATTTTCTCAGAAAATGACGCAAATAGAATTTTTTGATATTGTGTTTCAAGGCTGACCTTGAAAAAGTCACATTCTCTGTCTCATTCACGCGCTCTATTATGCAGAACTGCTCAGTGCATGCAGTAAGTTCAAGAACACAGCGTTATCTAATACATGTAATTGACCCTGTCTTTCTTCTTTTTATTGTTGATCGCTTTGCATTTTTTTCTGATGCAAAACTCGCTGGATGTGGATTGCTGCAGTTGCTGTATTCATTAGCAGGCGCAGATGCTTTCCTTTCAAGGACTGGTTAGGTCTTAACAAACCACAGTGCTTGGAAATCAGCTGAATATCCAACATGCTATTTATTACTTTCTCTACTAAGTATAAGTAGGGGAAATATTGTATTCCACCCAAAAATTCGATGTCGAGATTTCACCAGAAATATGTTTGGGGCCCCCTGACTCAAAAAAAAATATTTTTAGAAAAAGGTGTGTGTGTGTGTACGTGCGTGCGTGTGTGTGTGTGTGCGTGCGTGTGTGTGTGTGGCATAACCCAAAAAGGAAAAGCTTGTTTAATACATCTTTCCAGAATGTCACACAAACTTTTTCAAGAAAAGCCCCACAATCCAGACTATCCTTTACGGGGAATATTTTTCGAAAATTCTGGCTTTTCCAAAAATGGCTCCAACGATTTGTATTAAAACACTGTGACGCCGGCTGCGTCGCATGACAAAGAACGGTCGGGGCCAAGCTACTTCACACCATATACCACACTAGCGAGAAAACAGGCGCTCAAGTTCAACCTTCCCCACACCACTCACGCGAACAAACACATGATTAACAACAATCAAGGGCAAGGAAAAGGGCTTTCCAGTCTTCGCATACTGTACGGCAGCCGGCGTGTTTGTCGAAGTTCCAGGAAGAACCTGCGATGTCATCCACTTTATATAAGGAGGCGAGGAAACAGCAAAGGACAGTTACGGTTACAGGTAGTTTTTGAGTAGTTCGGTGTCAGTGAGTGTGAGACAGTTGTGAAAGGTAGGTTGCGTCGAAGTAAAACAGATTTAACGAGCGTTAGTGCTTTTCTTGTCCGAGTTAGTGCAGGAGAGACAGAGAAAGTGAAGAAAGACAGTGAAAGGCGTGAGTTAAGGTTACAAGAAGTGAATAGTTGTGTGTTGTAATATCAAGAAAGACTGCCGACTGTATTAACGTTAGTAGAAGAGAACTGTTTATTTATGCAAGCGTTTAGAACAAAAATAAAGTGATAGAAAAGTAACTGGACTGGTTTTTGTCATTTTGTCAGAATACCATGTACGAGTATTTAAGATATTTTTATGACACATGAAATTATATCTATCTTGAATTTTTTGGGTATGTCGTCAAAAGCCCTCTGCAACCTAGTGACTTTTGTATATCTGGTAAACTGCAAAAGACAGAGAAAGTCTTACTGCACAAAAAATGTAGATTTCGTTAAAACGCACAATTTATGCCTGATGTAACCTTCTGTGGAATGCACCATTTCGGAGATATTCCTTATTATCTGTCCGAATTTTGAAATGCAGTGGTTTTCTGAAATGGGAAGTCGTTATTCATTTTGCTATCTCTTGGCCATACAAAGAGAACGGAATTTGAAACCCATCACATGGTGACCAGGTTTAAAACATCTGACTATCACTTAAAGCTTACTGTATTTGCACATTCATTTGCATCTACAAGAAAATTAGTAATAAGTTAATTTTACAAATGGTTCTGTAAGTTCGGCCATGGGAATCGAACCCGCTATCTCCCTAATGCGGGTCACAGACGTTACCGCCTGAGTCATCCCACTAGGTTAGACCATTCTTTCTGAACTTAGAATAGTTTTTACAATGTCCCTACATCAAGCAGTTATTTTAACATTCTTTTTGAAATTGCAACACATGCACTATTATTGCTGAACTTTTCTCGAAAGCTATTCATTTCAGGATTAATAACATTGGAAATATCTTCAGTTATAGGTTTCTTACTCTTTAAGTTAAAACTGTTACCTTTCAAACTTTATACATCTTTTTAAAAATATTTATAGACTAAGTTTCATGTTTTTTGTTTCTTTTTCAAAGTAGGTTCTTATGCCATTCACGAGAAGTCAGAGATTTGTGTACAACTTATTCAAAAGCCAAAATGAGTATGGAGTTAGCTGGATAATTGTGTTTGTAACGGAATTAATGGTCCCCGCAATCTTGTTGAACATGTTTGGAATGTTTAATCTGCTGTAATAGATTCTCATTTTAAGGAGTAATTTTTGTTCACCTTATAATGTCTATTCTCTTGAAGACTATCGAATGTCTTAATACTCGCTAAGATAACTGGGGAAGAAATTCATTAACAATATCTGGAATAATGATTACAAACTTTAATATTTTGCACACTTTAGTTTGCGGAAAGCACTTGTGTTTTCTGAAAGTATGGTAACTTTTGCAAGAAAGGAACTACCAGTAGCAGAGTTCCGTCATATGATCCCTTAGTGGGCTGACTCACTGAGGAACATGATATCCCAACAATTATACACCCGGATAAAAATAACGCCCTTGCTGCAGCTGAAGGATGCAACCCTGTGTTCCGCAACGGTCCTGCGAACCTTCATTTTTTATTTTTATTTTTTATAACTGCTTTCTTCTAGTCTAAACCGATCATAATGGTTCATGGAGAACAACTTTTTCTCGCTTCATATTACTGAGTCATAGCATAACAAAAAGTGAAAGTCAGCGTCACCAACGGTACTTCATAAATTTCGGGTAAATAGCTCTAAATAATCTGCCTCGTAAATGTTGCAAAATCGCCAAGGAAAAAATAAAACATGGTACAGCTGTGGAAAAATTATTGAGCGCATTAGGAGAACCATAGGCAGTTTGTTACACTGTTTCTTTCTTTATCAGGAATAAACACAAAAGCGAATGGTGATTCAAGGCAGCCTATTTGCGTGTCCGACACTTATGGAACAGATAGTCAGGCTACATGTTGGAAATATCGCAACATGGGACGTACTCCTACAAATATTCTGCTCCCCTAATGCACTCAATCATTTTTTCCATGTCTATACATATCATAAGTTATTGGGAAATATTGGGAACCTTGAAAACAGACTTTTTAGTCTACTCTTCTACCCATACTACAGTGCACACGCAAGGCATCACTTGTCCTGTATATAAAAATATATTTATGTATTTGAATATATTTTATATGGAACTACAAGATAAACTACACTAAACACAATTCACTTCATGTAAAATGCTGCGATTCTAAGGCAACTGCATCTTCAAAGAATTCTAAATTATGAGTCATAATGTGTGATATTACCAAATCCATGTACAGAATGTGCATTTTATAATCATATCTCGTACTGAAGTAGCCTACGATTTCATTGTTAAATTGTACGAACTTAACTCTTAAGAATTACGCTGAATCATTTTGATCTTTAAAATATTGTGATTAGTGGAGAGTTACATATATTTTGCTGACGAGGGTGACTACGAAATTTTACGGAAGAAAAGAAATTCAAATCGGTTGTGCAACAATGCAAGAGAGACTTGATGTTTGTACTGCACTAATTAAGTATTCATAACAACCAAAGCAGCTTATGTCTGTATGTGATGTCATGCACAAAATTAGGGTAAATACCAAACTTTGTATTTAAGTTCAGCGTTTTTCAAGAATGCGTTGCGATTTTCAAGAAGAATGGCACATTAGTGCCCTTTACAGTTTCAAATAATTGGCAGTAATATACCATAATTATATTTAAAATGTTTGTACATAGCTCATAAAAGGTATGTGTTCAATAATGTACGTACAGGAATAAGTAAATATTGTAAGAGCTGTAAAACTACCGCAGGCAACTGTAGACTATCATAAGTAAGTAGAGCCTAAGATAGTTTTCCTAGTAGATTTGATCAGTTAAGAACCTACCCGCAAAACCTGCTCGTTAGGTGTGTTGCATACCTCTCGGGCGTTGCCTCATATCGATCACGTTGTTTACCTTTTTTGATGTTTTACCGGAAGTGTTGAACTTCAAACCTTCTAGAAACTGAGATAGGGTATATAAAGGGCCCCTTAACCTACGAAACATTGGTGTCTTCAAAATCATTTGGAAACTTCTCCAAGTAGACTACAGTTTAGATCGAAGACATTGAGTGATTACGAGAAATGTTATTTTGACCGAAAAGTACAATTTTTTTTATCACAGTGACCAAAGTCATAATCACAGTTTTGGTGATCATTATGTTTGAGTTTCTCATTAAGTGTCTCAATTCGTTGTATTTTACATTATGTTTCTTTCCCTGCCCATGCTACCAAGCTACCGGTAATCCTACCATTGACTACATCATTTACGTAGTAAATGCAACTCTAATTGCTACATTTCACCATGACACAAAAATAAAATGCTGTTAAACAATTTACAATAAATTTGTGAGAGGCTGAAAATGAGGGTAGCGGGCATATAACTTTGAGGATTTTCATGCCAGCGTTCAAAGTTTTCTCCAGATTACGTTAAGTGTTACTTGAAGTCAGTATTCAACAACATTCAACAAATTAAAGGGGAAAGTGATTGGTACATATACAGACCTCCCATGTCATCTCATTTTTAAAGATTTTGAGCTCCCCTTTTGTAGCTGGAGTGCCACAAGGCGATATTCACATTAAAGAAAATCCGCTGATGTCAACATTAATTAAAATTGGACGATATGATAATGAAATACCCTTAACTCCCCCTCTTCCATTACTTCCTTTGGAAATAAATGTATTTCCAAGATTTCCCAGGACGGACACACAAAGAGAGAGAGAGAGAGAGAGAGACTCACACTCACACACACAACCACACTCTCTCTCTCTTTCTCTCTCTCTCTATCTCTCACGACTTGCCTTACCAGTAAATGATGTTTATAATTCCATTGTACAAAAACTAACATTAACAAATTTAGTTGTTGTTGTGTTTAACGCCCGCTTTTACTAATACGGCACCGCAGGCGGTGACACTGATAATACATGGAATGAAGATGGAGCACCGGTGGAATGAGATGGCGGGGGAAACCGGAGCACCCGGAGAAAACCCGCCCTGACGCCGCTTCGTCCACCACGAATACCACATGCGGGTCCCTGGGATCGAACCCGGGCCACCTAGGTGGTAGGCGAGCGTGCTAACCGCTCGGCCACGACGCCGCCAACAAATTTAGTGGTCACTGTGATTGAATACAGTAGCCTAAAATCTGAATGACTATCTTTAGAAACAATAGTCAGTTATTTGGACTCTGGTTCACCGTACTGTTTGCTAACAATCAGCTATAACGTTTGCAGAAATCGCTTATCACCATTTGCGCAGTAAAGATGTGGTTCTGGAAGGGGATTAACATTTTTAAGTGCATTCGCTGCTGCATAGCGCCTATTAGCTTGGACTTTGTCAATTTATGATTTTTGAGTTTAAAAACATTCAAAATTCCTTCCGAATGAAGAGGGCTTCACAAGCTACTCCCAGAAAATTCAAGATATACATTTTATTTATGTTGCAAATATCTTAAAGATGCAATGTGTTAAACAAAGTTGTTACAACCATTTTTTAGAATATTGACAATTTCGAAAAAAATCTTCCACGATAGATTCGTCGGGTGGACATTTGGAAGATTATGAGTAGCTTATTTTTAACATGGAGAGGTTACCAGCCTCTCACATAACCCCTTACTTGGAGGACCAGGGGACTTGATTCTGGGGTTACCTACCCCTAGAACAGTTGCCTCCACTATGAGAGAAGAACTGTACACACACAAACACACATACACACACACACACACACACACACAAATGATAATATATAATGATAAAATCGAAGAGACGATGCCCAAGGGAAAGATGGAGCTGAACAAAGGAAGACGGAACAGACAATCTGCCTAATCCACGGAATGAGGATCTTCCATGTGAAGAGTAGAGGGGCTTGAAGATTTTCGTGTCGCTGAACCTAAATACCATTTCATTTTTTAGTTAAGTTATGCAACACACACAAACATGGGCATTTTTCAAAAATATGTCTATTTCGTCTTCAGGAGGTCGCAAGTTATGCATTTCCGGTGAAATCTCGACATCGAATTTTTTGGAATATCTTCTCAAACTGTACATGTTAGGGAAAGTATAAAGCTGATAAATTCAACATAAAGAAAGAGAGTAATGACACCGTCACTTGTTTCTCAAGTCGAAGTCCCCGATGTGACCTCAGAAGTTAAAGTAGCTGTACAAATAGAACAATTGAAATATATAATACAGCTGCAACAATTAGCAAAGTCATCGAGATTGGCAAAACAGATACTAAGAGTGTAACATTTGCATATGTACTCCTTGGTTATTTTACACGTGCGAAGCACTGGTATATTCGGAGAAGGCTCCAAGGGGTACCGACGATACATAACAAAATATCGCGAGGGAAGAAACTGGATAATTTTATTGAAACTTGCATTTGGGCAACATAGTCAATCTCTTTCACATATCACTTCGAATGGATGGTTTCTCACCATTAGAAGATGGTAGAAATCACCCTATGTCAAGCTGTAATGCAATGACTTCTTCGTTAGTGTTCGACAATTCGAATGAAACCTATCGAATCATTCGCAGTTTCCATCAGCCTTCGATGGTCCATTCGCTTTACCAATTGTATGCATATATTTGCAGAGCTTCAAAATGATAGTAGCTTTCATTCGATTGTTTATCCAACCAATAATATTGCAGGATTATGACACTCGTGTCATCTATAATTGTAGGCCTAAAACTACAAATAACACACATATGCGAGTAATTTTAAAACCATTCATCAATATACTGGAATGCTATCTATCACCTGATTAAATATTTTTAAATCATTAACCCTCTGATAACCACCCAATCTACAATATGGCGCACAGATTAATACGGTGCAGAATATGTCCACTCGTCAACGATAATAACCATAGGATAAATGCAATCATAACTATGGAGGAGTGAGTAATATTAGCTACATTTGGAAGGAGACGTTTAAGAACAGGAAATTGTATAATTCATCTTATGACTGTCATTGCTAATGACTTCACAAATTACACTAATCATTTTCATTAGTTTTCACTTATTTCTGCCCTATTTTAACTACATTACATATTAAATGCCAGCTATTGAACTTAATAGCATTCATTAAGCTTAGTTACAAAGGAAAATAAATGAAGCAATAATAATACCATATTTGTCTGGAGGTTATTGCACAAAGTGTCTGCAAGCACACCAGCTCAGTTTAAAAAATTATAGGTACCCACTTCTCAGCGCTTAAATCCAAATTGAACATTCCTAACACCAGAGAAAATCTACTTATAAGAGAAAATCCATTGGAATTATTGCAACCTACCTTCAGTTTGGAATTAATAGAGGAAATAAGTAAATCAGACACACCAAAAGAAATACAATAACTTCTAGCTCTGGAAACAATCAATACTAGGTATCCCACAGAAGAATGGCTGCACATATATACTGATGGATCCTCCACGGAAAACCTTACTGGAGCTGGAGTTATGTGTTCACATTTTTGCTTTTATCATTCTGTTGGCAGAGACACAACAAATTACGATGGAGAAATAGAGGCTATACACATTGCTCTCCGACAATTATTAAATCTTCCCTTAAATAAATTTAACAAGGCAGTAATTCTTTCAGATTCTAAAGCTGCAATTCAGGGAATATGTTCAAATACTACAAAGAAGTCAACAAAAATTAGAGAATGCTACAAAATGTTAACACAACTCCAAAACGTTAATAAGACTGTTCATCTCCAATGGATTCCAGCACACTGTGGAGTCATGGGGAATGAAGCTGCAGACTCACTTGCAAAGAAAGGCACAACAATAAAACAAAAGTCTAAATTCAATTTCTCATATTCCTCAATAAAATGCTTGATCATTAAAACATTTTCTCATTCATACCTACAAGAAATAGAAACAAATGCCAAAGATAAAAAATGGATTACACTACTTTCCAATCCAGATATAATCCCCCAGAGACCAAGGAAAACAGCGGTTGCAGCCTTCCGACTACTGACAAATCACGACTGCTTAGCAAGTCATCTCTACAGAATAGGTATCTCAGCTTCACCTATATGTGTCCTGTGTAATGATCCAGCAGAAATGAACGAAGACCACTTGAAGACCGTGAAGCATTAAGATCAGAAGAAACTACAGTTCAAAAGTATTGGAAAGCACGAATCCTAATGGCTTCATTGCCAGATGCAAGGCACTAGAAAACAACTTCTCAGCGCTAAGCATTACCTAACTCAATATAGTCATGACACACATTAGCAATAACCAATGCAAATAAATAACCCTAAAATATGTGCATTTTGCTTATTTAATTACTTAAAAATTGGGGCCAAAATTTCGTCTCTACATGAATACTACATGTTAATACCTACATGTGTTGCGAACGTAACTATAACCCAGCGCAAAACCGAATACAACAATTCAATCAACTGCACGACTTTCGAATGAAAACCGTCGCTCATTGCTATGACTGCCGTTCACACATTTATACGAAAGCCAAACCGATTCGATTGTTACAGGAAAGTCTATTTATCAATCGACTGTGTAAAACATTCGGAGTTTCCACCGCTAGTCTTCCCTGCAAGTGGTGACACGTTGACCCAGTTTGCTCAGTTTTCTTTTTTCTGTGAGGCTCTGAGGGGGAGCCTTATTCGCTGCCCTAGTGTTATTGGTGAAATAAATATGCATGCATACAATCCAAAATATTGCCTGCAAATTTCCATACATAATAGAATGTTAATTTCCGGGAAAAAATGTAGACATTGCTACAAAATTGACGCGTCTACATTTGTTGAACTCGTAAGTAGTATTGTATTTTGTTCAGGATTACCTTACAAATTAAACGTAATGTTTACTCTATCAGAGAATGCATCAGTGAGTTACTTTCATTACAAAAGGATTCATCTAAAGAATAAACATACACATATGCACATGTTTCATTGTACTTAACCTCAAAGTATACTGTGGAGTCATTGCTCTAATGCATAAATCTAATTAATCTGTTTTATAATACATATTTGTGGGTAAGTTCTAATTATTCGTAACTTAACATTCTTTGTTGTGTAAATACATAAATATTACTGTTTTTTCTTTCAGTTCTTGAGAACATGTCCTGGCTATTCTTTCTTCAACCTGGGGTAAGTTATTTTCTTACTAATGTTTATAATTATATACAAATCTGCTAATTTTTTTTATAAATTGTAAAATGGTATTAAATATATTCTTCCATTTTAGGCTACAAAACATTAATGACTGATTCAGAATATTTTATATGTAGTCTTGGATGCCAGTACAACAATGAGGAATCTGCATACCACTTTCCTTCCACACACTTCCGTACAAGAAACTTAATCGTGATAAAATTAGTACCCTCTGACATCTGCATTGTTATTGGAGAATACTTGTTCGGTTGTATAAATTAGATATAAACTCGACAAAGGTAAACCATGTTTATAATTTGATCACTCTGTATATTTAAAAATGGCCATATTAATACATTATTTTTTATCATCGCCAACCTGAATCCAGGATCAAAATGGCCTTGGTACTTAAGACTTTGAAATTTGGCAGGTTAAGCGTATGTACTAGATAGAGAATGTTTCTTTGAACATATTATAAACTTTCAGAGAGAAGTGATAAGGAAGAGATAAGGAATACCGGTCCACTGAAATTCTCTGTTGCCGAGTTAATGTAAAAAAATGTTTTACTCTGTAGGTTTCTGTGCAGATAAGAGGAGTCGAGAAGATTAATTTCATGGACGCAAGAGGTGGCATGATGTGTACTGGTGTGTCTTTTAGACGTGGCAAATGGCTCGAAGTTGCGCAGTGGTTTATGGTGATTCACATTTGTATTTATAAGACCACAGGGGTGACAGGTTAGTATCTCCCCGGCTGTAAACATCGGATGACGGTGCGTGATCAATACAGTGCCCGCTCGCATTATCAGCAGTGTCTTGTTTGTTTCAAGTAGAAAACAGAGACGTTACCCCCACCACCAACTTCCATGACGTCACTCGCGCAAATCCTAGCAACTTCAATCACCACTTCTAGAACAATACGTCCAGGGTTGCCAACATTTAAAAGTAAAATAATCGTACCAGCCACCTAAAGTTATAGATTTTGATTCAAAATTATCGTACATCATAAAGCAAACGCTACAACAATAAAAATATCAGTATAATACTTATGCAAATATAAGAGTAATGATGTTTATTATATCCACTTACAAGATTGATGACCTCGACAAATATTGCAACTTTAGCACTTATGTTTCTCGCACTATTCATCTGAAAGTTCAGCTTCTTCAACCGTTGCAACATTGCACAAATTTATTGCTGAGATAAACCTTAACATCTCGGTGACTTGCAGATTTTAAGATCTACCACGTTATTTCATAAGTTGAGACGACAAAATGAGTTCATTTACCGTATCTAGTGCCAATCTGTTTCTAACTTTGGTTCTTATTAAACCCAGTTTAGAAAAAAAAAAAAAAAAAAGAGAGAAGAAGAAAAAGAAAACTTTCACAAGAAGTGCTTCTGTAAGACAAGGAAACCTCTGATAATGCAGAGGCCGCTGCTTCTTTGAAATCGGTATTTCCACCAAGGTGACATGTTTAACAGCACTCCAGAAACTGTCAGGTTCAGGCATATTCTTTATTTCACACGGAATATCACGTATTCCGAGTTTTCTACATTGATCGTCAATTTTCTGAACAGTGCCTTCTTCATTGAAATTATCAGACCTGGGCACACTGGCAATAAGAGGATAAAGGTAGCAGGCTTAGTAGCTATGGGGTGGAGACAGACAATGAGGACAAAAGTAGTGTTATTTATAATTAGTTTCACTTCGCTGGAGTGGCAAACCAGTGAAAATGATATTTCGCCGATATCGAACTATTATACATTCAAATTATCGTACACTCCCATAATTATCGCACGGGTTGACAACCATCGTACAAACATTAAAATTATCGTATGCCCCCATAATTATCGTAGGAGTTGGCAACCCTGAATACGTCAGTGATTGATGGGGATATACCAGTGTTTAGACTGGAGGTTGTATTTATATGTCGCCGCTTTCACTTAGTCCACTGAAGTAAAATGTCATTACTGTTTATGGACAAGCAAATGCCAAGCAGTACAATTAAATTAGGCTAAATTTTCATGTCATCCTACTCTCTTCATGTTTCCAAGACTGTTGCAGCGATTACGGAAAACAAGTTGCCAGTGCAACTCCGTTACGTACGAACAGGCAATGAATCAGTGCTTAATCGTGTGACTGAGGAACTTGCAAGTATTCGAGTGCTCACCATGAAATGGGTGTCGCGGGTTCGTGCTCTGTTTGTCGGATACTGCACATCAACTGCACCGTTACCATAACATAAAGATAAATGCTTTGTGTCCTGTGGACTTCGAATCGGTTTCTTTTTCAGCCAATGGTTATTGCAACGCAGTCTGGTTGAGTCCCATGTTCTGGAGAATATCATTTTGATTTCTGTTTCACAAGGAATGAAGTACATAATAGTTCATACCTTCTTTCAACTCGTGTGATTTGTCCGGTTTTTGTAGTACTTTTTGAGCTCTCGGACAACGTTCCAATAGTTGTTCGTCAGCATATGTGGTTCAACATGTTGAAGCCCCTTCTCACCTCGAATATTGTGCATTGTCCAAGTTATTCTACAATTTTGACAAAAGTGCATGGAAAAAGAGGTTGTTTCCTAGCTCGCTTGATCATATCCACTTGATTTTTACTCGTGCTGTCTAGCCTACGAGATATTTGTACCACAGAGAATGTCGTTTACAAGAATCTAAATTGCCTTGATATGGTTGCCATCTGCCTGTCTCTGAACAGCGTAACTCAAAAACGAAAAGTTGGTTAAATACCAAACTTGGTACTTAAGTTCGGTGTCTTCCAAGGGTGCGACACATAGACTAAACTAACTTTTACACGGTTTGATGTTTCTAAAAAATGACCATCGATTTTGATTAAATTACCTTATTACTTTCTCTACTACGTATAGTAATTAGAGGAAGTATTGTGTTTCACCCAAAAATTCGATGTCGAGATTTCATCGGAAATATGTTTTGAGGTCCCCTGAATCCAAAAAAACCTGTTTAGAAAAAAGTCCGCGCGCGCCCGTGTGTGTGTGTGTGGGTGGGTGGGTTGGGTGTGGGTGTGTGTGCGTGTGCGTGCGTGCGTGTGTGTGTGTGTGTGTGTGTGGGTGGGTTGAGTGTGGGTGTGTGCGTGCGTGCGTGTGTGTGTGTGTGTGTGTGTGGACAGTATAACTCAAAAACGAAAAGTCGGTTAAAAACCAAAGTTAATATTTAAGTTTAATGTCTTTTAAGGATGCGACACGAAGATTTTGAAGAAAATTCCTCCACCCTAAACTACCCTTTACATGGAAAATTTTTATATTCTTGGAAATGGTTCAAATGAATTTGATTAAAATGCCATATGGTTAAGATATTTGTATGACAAATGAAATGTATATTTTGAATTTTCTGGTTGTAACCTATGTAGTCCTATTTACTCTGGATGACTGTTGAATAACTCGTAAATCGCAAGAGATAGATCAAATCTTACTATACAAAATATGTAGATTTTGCTGAAATACGTAATTTATGTGCAAATAATTTTTTTTAGAGTGAACCGTTTCGGAGATATGCCTTGTTATTTGTGTGTTTTTTAAGAACATATGCTTCTGTCAAATGGAACATCGATATTCAAATTTGTATACGATGACCGTGCAAAGAGAACGGAATTTGAAAGCTTTGAAAGATTTAACTATCACTCAGAGCCTACTGTATTTCCATATTTCTGTTGCACCTACAAGGAAATAACCAATAAGACAATTTCTGCAAGTGTTTATCTTAACTAACATGAAGAATATAAAGGAATAAGAGTTTGTAATTATGGTTAGTACAAGAGTACAAGAGAAGAGAAAGTATGTGAGTGCAACACATTAGAATTTTTTTTATTGTAACGTTGATCATCTCGCCTCGAAGTTATTTCCTCGCTTTTTCAGCATCTTTTCACAGGCTGGATTTGCTTCTAGTTCTATAATTCAATAATAATTATTCTTATTATTATTTATTTATTTAATTTAGTTGGTTGCATTTAATATAACTCTACCAGCAAATCTTAATCCATACATGTCAATGGTGGGTTAATTTAACGCTTTCTTAATTTAGTGGATGTCAAATCATCTTTTGAGCATTTCAAGGTAATTTTGTGCTCGAAAAACTATTCATGTCTCGCTAGAAGAAGCGTGTCTTCGCAACTCAAGGTTTCATTAGACTATTTTCGCCATTCAATGTTGTGTTTGCAAAGTCAAAGTGATCACGCAATCGTCCGTTCAAAGGAAGAAACAGATAAAAGGAAATCAAGGTCCCAAATTATCATGTGTTTAGCAACTGTTAACACCTGAACAGTGTTGCAAAAGCAGTCGGAGTGCCAAGGTCGTGTTCTGACGCAAATACTTATGTCACTACACCATTTCCTGTAGCTTATCTCAATCATTAACATTACACTGACTTAAGCATAGTTATCAGAGTCATTTCCTGGACAACGTAAACTTAGAATATTCCTCGCTTTTATATAATGATATAAGAACATTTGGAAGTCGTCATAAGTGTACGGTTGCAGAAACATCAGGAAAGTGCAGGTTTAAAATGCCGACCCTCGTAGCCGTGGCCGCCAGAGCGTATGTCTGTGACGCTCCGCCGTGCAAAGGGTATAGTCCCGCGTCGGGCATGGGTATTTGTGTGCAGGTAAGATGTGTGTATGTGACAGAATACAGAGTAAATTATAGAAAAAAACAGCTGAAAACGAAAAGGGGAGGGAGAGTTAAAAACCGTCGTCTGGTCCTGAAACAGACGACAGTGAAGGAAATAATGGGCACAGGAAATGAGGGACAGGAAAGCCGTGGTAGCATTTGCATACCAACCCGAAGAAACCACGAAAAACCGATAGGGCAGAGTGGGCGGTCGCCGGGGATCGAACCCGGAACTTCCTGAAAGCGAGTCGCACACGTTACCGCGGCGCCACCTTGTTCGGTAATGCTTCCTGCACGTGCCATAGTAGAAAACTAACAAATGAGCAAAAAAGGACGGAAACCTCGCTGAAACACTTCGCAATCGTATACTATATAATGTTTTTTGAAAGCAGAATATTTAATTTGTTTATTTATTTTGTTTATTTTCCGGTTTTACACAGTATTTATGTTTTTCACTAACCCTAGAGTACACATCAAATTTAATTTTTTTCCTCCGTTTGTGTCTATCTGACCATAAATTTTCTTCAATATTTCTGATTTCCCGGTATCCATGTGGTCGGTAGTTTTCCTCACATCTATCCGTCTGTAGAGGTAGAGTATAGACGGACGGGATTCCACACTGAGCTGATTGCTTAGGTCCAGGTCTGGGCGACTCGTGGGATAGCTTCAAGACCATGAGCAGGCTGCGCTCAGTGAACGCCAGTTCCCCCGCTCTGCTTTAGGATATTGTACGTCAGATCCCGGTAGGAAGAGATGAAATGAGAGTGCTCGTAAAATGCCTACACAGCAGCGCCATGTTGCCCATCGCCAACACTTTCCCCTCTGAAAGACCAGATTGTAAGGAAATGAAATGAGACGGAGGGAAGGAAAATTGGGGGGAGGGGTGTGGTTATCCTTCCCAGCATTCGCCTCGTGACCCGAGAAAACCCTCAAAAATAAAACCGAAAAAAAAAAAAAAAAAAAAAAAAAAACATGGGTCAGGAAAATCGGCCATGGGAATCGAAACCATGACCTCCGGAATGCGAGTGTCCGTCTGTATTCTCTTAACATCCGTTGTTTTTTCCGATGAATGGAAATTTGGTGCATTGCTAATGTTTTAAGATTGTCTTTCTTTAGCCACGTACAATATTACTCAGTAATAACTGGCAAATCGCTACTGTGTCACAGTCAAGTGAGCAGTATCATTTCGAAGTCCGCGAAAATTAGCATACAGCGATTTTATTTAATACACATGCCAAATAATGAGATATCGCAGTAATCCTGAGCTTTGTACAGAAATTGTATACGAGAACAAGCTTCTTTCGTCTTAGATGAAACGGTATCCATAAATACAGATGTCTCTTGGCATACAGAGGTTTATCAACTCGTATATTTAGAATAGATGGTAGGTACATTGATAAGATGCTTTCGTATGACTTCGTCGCCGAAAACTACTATATTATGTGAATCGTTTTCATAATTAATTCCAGCTAAAGTTCTTCATACGCTATCTGATTAAAATGCAAATCACATGCCTGATCCTGAGAACCTGGATAATCCTGCCATCGACGGAAGGGAAAACTATTATTCTTCTACTTGTTTCCGTCGAACTGAACTTCCTCAGTCCTTCATGCGTGCAAACTGTCAAGGAAGTTGCTCTAAATAACCATGACTCCATCCTGTCAGTTTTCCTTCCTTATTGTTCCATCATGTCCTTATGCAGTGCAGGGACAGATATGTTAACAGCGCAATACTTATTCATGCAAAGGCTAAGTTTGTTATGTTCAGCATTACAAGGACTAGGTATATAGAAGTTAAACATTAATGAATTAATTAATAATCTTTGATTGATTTGCAATCATCTTTAACATGAAAAACATAGCTAAAGGAGGGATGTATTGCATTCCAACCAAAAGAAGTCGATAGATTTCACCAGATTTACATGTTTTTGGGTCCTCATAATTAAAAAGCAGCACTTTATAAAAAGGTCCATTTATGTGTATGTTTTGTAAGATACTTGGTATTTGGGTTCAGCATCTTCCAAAGATGCAACACGAGGATTTTCAGGAAAATTCCCTCTCCAAACTAATTCTCAATTTTCTCAAAAATGCTGCTAAAGATTTTGATTACAATTCATACGTTTAGGATATTTACACAGCAAATAAAATGCATATCTTGAATTTTCTGGGAATAGCATATGAAGTAATTTTCTGTAGCTGATAGAGATAATCATAAAAGTACCATGCAATAAATGTAGATATATTTAATAAATGATGTATTTCAATTGCCTCTTTTGTAACATCAGACATTTCTGAGGGATACGTTGTTAATCCCTAGCGCAACAGCCTTTTGCGGGACAAGACTTACTGCCCTGCCGCTGCGTCCTCCCCTCTGTCCACTACAAGTGTCATGAGTGGGGTGCAGAACTGGAGGGTGGAATGTGGTCAGCGACCCGAACCCTCCCGGTCGGTTATGCAGCCTTTGCGATCTGGGGCCGCTACTTCTTTATCAAGTAACCTCTGAATTGGCCCCTCCGGGACCTAACGAGGCTTAGTGCACCCCGTGCCAGACCTCTCAACGGGGGAAAAATCCCCACGTCCGTCCTCCTTGCCAGAGCCAGGCGCGCTACCACTGCGCTACGGAGGCGGTCGAGACATACGTTATTTCCTTAAATTTTTTAATATTACTTTCTCTGCCGTGTACATTGTAGGCAGGGCGGTTTGCATTCCTCCAAAAAATCCGACAACAAGATTTCAACCGCAAATACGTGTTTTGATGTCTCTTGAATACAAAACAAAATCAGTTTTAGAAAAACGTCCTTCCGACTATCTGTCAGTGAACAGTTTAGCTCAAAAACGAAAAATCTATTATACACGAAATTTGGTATTTAAGTTCAGAAACTTCTAAGGACAAAACACGAAGATTTTCGAACAAATTGCCCCACTCCAAAATATCCTTTACATGGAACGTTTTTCGAAATTTTTTATTTTCTCAAAAATCGCTCTAACAATTTTAATTAAAATCCCTTTTGTTCAAGATAATTTCTGCCAAATGAAATGTATACCTATCTTGAATTTTCTAGAAATGTGCTCAGAATTCCTCTTCCTTCTGAGTGACTTTTGCATAACTTGTAAACCGTAAGAGATATATACAAATCTCACTGCACAAAAATTTAGATCTCGTTAAAACACTCAATTTATGTCAAATACATTTGTTTGGAGTAAACTATATTCCTTGTTATTTGTCTGAATTTTTCAATATTTACACTTTTCTCAAATGTGAAGTCGTTATTCGTTATTTTGGACAAGCTTAGTGTTATTTTGAGAAAATTCAAAAAAATCAAACGAGATTAGCGGTGTATGGCTTCCGTCACCGAATATGCATGACAGATAAGTTCTAGAACACAAAGACCAGTGCAAGAGTAAAATATTTGAGTCAAAACGTGACCAATATCATCTAACGTGGTGCAAGAAAGGGGAGCTCACAGACTTCTGCAAAGACTAGAACAAACTACGATATATGCACATAGTCTGCTAATCCCTATTATGATTATGATTATTGTTAATAATTATTATTGTTATTATTATTGTTGTTATTGTTGCTATTGTTATTATCAATTATTAATTATTATTAATTAATATTATTTAGTATTACTATTATATTATATTGGCCGCCTCCGTAGCGCAGCTGGCAGCGCGCTTGCCTGTGGCGCGGAGGACCCGGGTTCGATCCCCGGTACCAGCATGGGGATTTTATCCCCTCTGGGAGGTCTGGCACGGGGTGCACTCAGCCTCGTTAGGTCCCGGGGGGACCAATTGAGGAGCTACTTGATGGAGAAGTAGCGGCCCCAGGTCGAGAAGACCGCATAACTGGCCGGGAGGGCTCGGGGCGCTGACCACGTCCCACCCTCCAGTACTGCACCTCACCAATGACGCCTGTAGTGGGCAGAGGTGGGGGACGCAGCGGCTGGGCGGTAGGCCTTGGCCCTTCGTGGGCTGTCGCGCGGGGTTTTTTTTTACATTTACATTATATTATATTATTACTACTACTATTATTATTATTTATTATTATTATTATTATTATTATTATTATTATTATTATTATTATTATTATTATTATTATTATTATTATTATTATTATTATTATTATTATTATTATTATTATTATTATTATTATTATTATTATTATTATTATTATATGTCCTGGATGTGCAAAGGGATGGAATGTCAGGCGTTATATAGCGACCAACTCTTAAAACATTGGACTTCCACCTAAAGCCTATTGTATTCCCCTCATTCCTATAAGAACATTGCAGTAATATAATTTCTGTAAATGGCTGTCTCGATTAGCATGAAGTATATAGAGGAATAAGCGTTTTTAAGAATAGTGTGTGCAAGAGGAGAGAAGATCGTGTGAGTGTAACACATCAGCTATTTTAATGTTTTATCTGTAGTATAAACGCTGAGTTCTAACGTCTCAGAAGAAAGGGCTTATTAAATCTGTATATTTGATGACTTCGAAGTTTTCTTAAAATATTACATCTCCATGTTCAATCTGTACACAACTATGTTGTACGAGTCCTAAGTATATTTTTAAAACATTGATATGGGTTGTGCCTCAATCACATGATCACTGTTTTTCACCCAAGCTCCTTCACTTAAACCTAGCCTCATGCATTCGTCCTTTATTTCTCTCTCTTGTTCTTCTCTGCATATGAACTTTTGTATTTTAGCATGTTTATATTTAACTAGTAAGAAGTACAGCTCCACTCTCGTTACTGCGTGAAATGTGGATACTATTTTCTCTTTTCCTCCCTCTGCAACTTATCTCCTTTCCTTAGTGGTTTCCGTTTGACCCTCTTTCTCATTTTCCTCCCTCTGTCCCAAGTTTTCCTCTTGCTCATTTTCCACTCTCTATCCCAAATTCGCCCTCATCCCCACTCGCTCTCAGACCTCCCTTTCTACAACTTGCATACTCTAATGCCTTGGCAATCAATAACAAGGTTTCTTATTCTTGGGTTCCACTAAATAGCTACTAAAATGTAGAGAAAGAAACAAAAAGGAAGAACTGATATTTCATTTGTCAGCTGTCTGTTATGATTAACTGTTACCTCGTTGAGACAGATACAGATGGTTTTGCTTTGGCTCCTTTTGTATGGAAAAAGAAAAAAAAGCAGGACAGAAAAGAAAAAATCTGACGTGTTGCACTCGCATAACTTTCTCTACTCTTGCACTAGCCATCCTTACAAACTCTTATTCCTATGCGATTTTCGTGTTACGTGAGATAAACATTTACAGAAATTATCTTATTGGTTATTTCCTTGTAGGTGCAAGCATGGGAATACAGAAGGCTTTGAGTAATAGTCAAATCTTTTAAAGCTTTCAAATTTCGCACTCTTTGCACATTAAACAAAAAAATCTGATGTGTTACACTCACATGACTTTCTCTACTGTTGTACTAACCATTCTAACAAACTCTCATTCCTATATCTCCATGTTAGTTAAGATAAACCTTCGTACAAATTATCTTATTACTTATTTCCTTGTAGGTGCAAGAGGGATATTAGAATACAGCAGGCTTTGTGCGACAGTCAAATCTTTTTTAGCTTTGAGATTCCGTTCTCTTTGCACGATTAACATATAAAAAATGAACAACGTTGTTGCATTTCGCTAAAGTTTAGTTTTCCGAAACTCACACACATAACAAGGAATATCTCCGAAATGGTTCACCCTACAAGAAAATTTATTGAGACATAAATTGTGTATTTTAGCAAGATCTACATTTTTTGTATAGTATAATTTGGTCTATCTCTAACAGTTTACCAGTTATGCAAAAGTCGTCCAGAGTAAATACGACTACAGGGGCTATAGTCAGAAAATTCAAGATATACATTTCATTTGCCATAAAAATATCTTAAGCATTTGTCATTTTAATCAAAATCGTTAGATCCATTTTCAAGAAAATCAAAATTTTCGAAAAATTTTCCATGTAAAGGGTAGTTTAGGGAGGGACAATTTTCTTCAAAATCTTCCTATCGCACCTTTGAAAGACATTAAACTTAAATACCAACTTTGGTTTTTAACCGACTTTTCGTTTTTGAGTTATGCTGTCCACAGACTGACACAGACGGACAGACAAACGGACACACGCAGACCTTTTTCTAAAAATGCTTTTTTTTTCTTTTTTTTTTCTTTTTTTTTTTTTTTTTTTAATTGAAGGGGTCTTATAACATATATTTGCGGTGAAATCTCGACATCAAATTTTTGGGTGGAATACAATACTTCCTCCACTTACCAGTAGAGAAAGTAAAAATGTATAGTAGGTAGAAGAAAACAAAGGTTGTCTATGGAAGTAAAACAACGCGAATAATTTACATATGCGTCAGTATTCATTTCCACTTATTTATTATTTTTATGTTAGCAAAGTGTGAGTACCATAGAGAATTATTATAATAACAAATACATATATGAATATGTGGAACTCTTAGTGTTATCCTATTTCAATACATATCGTACAAAGAAAAAGCATTTCTTTGTCACATTTCTGTTTTATTTAGCAATTACCACATTGAGATACAATAAACCAATAATGGTTTTGCCTGCGCATATTCTTAATGTACCTATAATAATATGCATTGTATCGATAATTCTAAGTTAATCTTTTATTGTGCGATTGGAATTGGTGCAAGGGTAGGGATTTTTGCACAATTACACGGTATACTGCTGTTTTAATAACACATTAACGGTCATTTCATTATCGTTTTCTGTAGTTTGAACTGCACAACGAAGTCTAAAATGTAAGCAGGACACAAAAGGTGCCGATCTTAAGAAAAAGTCAGTGTGTGACATTTATTAAAACTTATATTTTTGCGCATTTGGCGGAAATCGCTCCTAAGTTAGCAAATAAAAGACAATGGAGTACTCAAGGTTGATAATATTAAAATAAATGTGCTGATAGTTTCACCTGAAAATATACACAAATTAATCGCTTCAACTACTTTTTGTATATGTTTACAACCACATTTTGAGGATATTTTAGAGTAACTCTTTGATGATTTTTTTTCTCTAGTTGCTAATGAATATCTGAAGAAATATTCAATATTGCGATTTAGGTAGGTATACAGAGAATGAAACATTTAAGAAAACAAAATGTGTAAGGATTACTCTAATCCCAATAAACTCTAAATCAGATTAATATCATAATAGTAATAACAGGATACATAAGGTAACAGGTACAGCCATGGAAAAAATGATTGAGCACATTAGGAGGGCAGAATATTTCTGTCTCACGTTGTGTTGCAGCGCGGTTTACACAAGTCGAAATTTCCAATATTCAGTTGAGCTTATTGATAGTCTCTTCCATATGTTATCGTCTGTCGGACACAAATAGGCAGTTCGTGATAGGCAGTTTGTTTTATCAGTAACAAATACAATGGTGATTCACGACACGGGCTATTTGAGTATCAGATAGACGATAACATGTGGAACAGAGACTGTAAATAAATTCAGCTGCATGCTGGAATATCGACTTGTGTAAACCGCACTGCCACAGGGCGTGGAACTTAAAAATATTCTCCTCTCCTAATGCGCTCAATCATTTTTTCCATGGCTGTACATAGACATGCTTGCAAAAATTAATACACACATCGATGCATGTAATGAAATGGCATTTATATCGGTTATAAGGCAATGTTTAAGAAACGTGAACCATGTGATGGTGTTAAATATAGAATGTTAATAAGTGCTAGGTGCATATTTATGGATGAAATTTGTCTGAAATTTGTCTGAAATTGATAGAAATCTAAGACGTGTGGAAAAAATTAAAATTGTTGGTATTAATTCTTAAAATACTTGCTAAATATCCAGAAAGCAAGTGCCAAACGCACCTGAAGTGTAAAGTTATCTTGTTTAACTTAAAACCATAGATACACTACTACGTATGAGGGGAAAATACGCCTAAGTAATCTGCTACCTGTAAGAGATAATTCGCAGAGTAAATTACATTTCTTAGCCGCAATAAAACGCTGGTAAGGAGGGGAGCTACATGATCTCAGACACGATATTGCCTTCGCAAGATGTAAATTCATTTAGCGTCTTCCGAGGATATTACCCAGCGTTTAGCGATTCAATTTCACGGCCAAACCGGCTTGTCTGTCCTTGACCTTGACACTCCATGCGTCCGTCCGTCCGACCGGCCGGATTTAGCTAGATCGATTCTCCGGCTGCCCGGGTTTGACCCACATCGGCGGGCTAGGCGGGCGTTGCCTCATACAGCTGACTTGTTTGCAAACACAGCCTCTTCCTCCTCCAAAAGGTATGCGTGCTCTGACGCCCCAGGATGCTGCCCTGTGTCCTAGATATCCTGCCTGCGTTCCAGCCACGGTGAAAGTGCCCCTTGCGTAGTCCGCCGTCGGTTCGAAACCAGGCTTACCCCGAAACAGCTGCCGTTCAACGCCCTTTTTACTTTTTCTACCGTTACCTATGGTACAGAGGTATTCTTTCGACCTAAACATTCCATATCGCTATTCACTAGAAAAACTAAGGTGTCCTGGAAGAAAGAAAGAAACAAATAAAGGAAGAGAGAGAGAGAGAGAGACAGACAGACAGACAGACAGACAGAGTGTGTGTGTGTGTGTGTGTGCGTGCGTGCGTGTGTGTGTCCGTGAACGACATGCTTTCATAGGCCAATTAAAGAAAATTTAAAATGCAATTTGCATTCGTCTTTAAGGGATCCTGGGACTGAAATTCGAATTTTCTATATTTTCATAGCTATGAAATCAATACTTTGCACACTTAAGAGTGTTTATGTTGTAAATTACCACACAAAGTTCCAGCAGAATCTATTTTATAGTTTTGAAGAAATTATTCAATTTATTCACAATGCGAAAATACCTTAATATTCAGAACACGCCATGCTCATCAAAAACTAAAATATCACAACAACTGTATTGTTTTATAAAGTTTAACAAACACCATCAATCTCTGACAGAAAGAAAACTTTCTGTATATTTCATTTTTAAAGCTCAAATTTTGAAACTAAAGATTAAAATGAAAGTCACATAAATGGAGTACATGTTGGAAAAATTCTAGGAGTATAACACAAAATTTAATGCGCATAGAGCACATAGTGAATTAAAAATGGAAGGACGGGAAAATCGATTTTTCTACACACATGCATCATGATCATGAGTCAGATTGTCTATTTGGCCTAAAACTGCCCTGCTGCATATGTCACACCTTCTCCCACCTTGTGCATATGTCACACCTTCATTGCTCAGCTACTCCTTTCCGCTGAATTTGGTAGTTTTTTAGCCATTTTTGGCCCACGTTTCGTTGAAATGCTGCCCAAAATTTAAGCAGAAAAGGGGCGTTTAAAGCATTTAAAACAAACCTAAAAATCATCACTTCGATAATTTTTCTATTTTTCCGTCCCAGGTCCCTTAATACACAATTATGACACTTCAATTAAAATGTTGGGGTACTTTTGCTAGTTGCGTTTGAATGGCCGAAATTGTTTTAAAATCTTAGACTTTCACCGTTAAAATTGTTTGAATTAATAATGAAATTTTAATACATACTTATCTAATATTCGATTTTGATCTACTCTCTTCACAAACTTGCAGACATAAATATGCGCATGCGCGTGTTTTTCTAGAAATGCTTATTTTCTGTTCAGAAGACCATGCGTGATTTGTAAAATGTCAATATCGAATTGTTGTCCGGATGCAATACTTACTTAACCATACCTCAGGGATGTCTGAAACACACGGGTGTTACTTCAGCATGCCGCATGTAACCAGTTCGAACTCCTAGCTTGAAAATATTTCTAGGCCAATATTTAAATGATTGGCGATAAATAAGTAAACTTAGATTGACGTAAAATAAGTTGTCTATATGAATTGTAAGCATAGGTGCTACTCGTGACTTGGTGATTGGTAGAGAAAGACATTATTGTAAAACACAAGAATATGTTTTCTCTGTTCGTCATCTGGTGCAGAGGAAGTACTAAGTTAGTTTCATAAATTCCACAGACTGACAGACGCACACGGACCTTTTTCTACAAATGCTTTTTTTTTGGATGCAGGGGCCTCAAAACATATAGTTCCGGTGAAATCTCGACATCGAATTTCTGGGTGGAATGCAGTACTTCCTCTACTATACCTAATAGAGAAAGTAAAAATAAATGGTTCTGTGAGTGTGAACTCAAAAATACTTTATTCTCCTTTCAGTGCATTTTGGTGACGATAACCCTGAGTAACTTCAGCTGAAATTCTGCTCCGTAATCTGTTTGTAAATTTTATGGTAGCTTGAGATGAGATTGGCTTGAGGAAAAAAATCACTAAATTGTTTAGTCCCTCGGACGTGATTAGTTCCGCGTTGTTAGTGTGGTAGCACTTAGTGCCAGTGGACGTACTTACAGACTACACACCATTTCCAGAGTGTCAAAGGAAAGGTTAAAGGAATCGAGAATCAGAATGTACGCTGCTATTTCATACCATCGTGTTGACTATAGGGGAATATTTCGTATATTATCAGGAGTACCTTGCACCTTTATGACATTGCACTTCTTTGTACTACAGGAAGTTTTACGATTAAAACTTTGTAGATCACCGTACAATAATGTCTTAACGAATACAAAGGGAAGTAAATCGTCAATCGGGTTTAAAAAGCCACCCATGCAATTGGGTATGTCGGCTAGTATCACATACTTTATTGTTGTGCTTTAGAACGACGAAGTTCTTAGAAAACTCCCATTAGGTCAGATCACTCAGAGTAAATTTCCCTCGTGTAACATTTGATGCTTCAATAAATGATGTAGAACCCCTTCTTTAGTCAGAGGTACACTTAGTTCGCCTGGAAGGAACTTCCTCGAACTAATATCATGAAACTACGTGAAACAATTGCAGTTATGTTGTTGAACAAATCGTATGTTTCAACATCTTTAGGGGTACAATAAATAAAATATTCCATTTCTGTTTGGAAGTTATAACTATAATTATTGATTTCCAAAATGCAAATTCATTCTGCAGTATAATAGACAAGCGTTATAAATTACATGTCTGGCAAGGCTATTTCATTTTAATCTTGAATATTTCTCTGGCGATCTTGTAAGAATTGTATAAATATGCATACAACACCAGAGAAAGAAACAATATGTAATTTATTGCCTGCTATTGCTTTAATTGCTACAAAAATTGCTATACAAAATTATTCTTAACATGCAAATTGTATAACATTATTATTTGAGGATTTTTTGTCTTCCGAGTCAACTACGTTTGTTATTTTAATTGGAAGGAGTGGCTAAATAAGGTATTAAACTATAGATAAGGAGTCATTAAGGTAATTGGAAAATTTAGAAATAAAATGTTCTGCAGCCATTAAACACAGAAGAAATCGATGAAAATCAAGTCGAAGTAAATCACAGAAGTTTACGTCTTTTCACCAAAACAACACTTTTATGGTCGACATAAAATTTAGTGGCGGGTGGCTCAACGCAACATCCAATCAGAGGCTTGCCACACCTTACAGTATTGTATAATACACTAGAATTACGGTGTAAAGCCGGCGATATAAATATCATTTACGCCCACAAAATTTATTCACACAACAGAAAAGAGAATACTAGTGGTCAGCTATCAGCCACCATTCAATTTTGTATCTGCCATAATTAATTTTGTATTATACTATACCGTCCACAAGCCTAACAGCTCAAAACTTAAGTAAACATTCATTTTAATCAGAATTGTATATTAACCTATCTTGGTCATTGGATTTAATGTTCTGAACTAATCAGCAGCATTGAATTATTTGCACATTGAGATGTTCCTGTTCAAAAATAAACCCATTTCCGTAATTTTTTATGCTGTAGATGCAACCTAATCAAGATTCGTCACCAGCTTCCTCAGAGTGAGTTCTTAGAAAATGTGCTATTGAATATTTTTACCATTAGTGCAATGCGCCATTTTTCACTTAAAAGTGCAGAATAATTTCAATAGATCATTCAGGAAATATGGATAACGTAAGATGTTCGGTAACGTACACAATCGCTGAATTTCCCTTCACTATACAGAGTGCACATATTTGTATTGATAAGCAAGGAAAGTCTAATGGATAATATTACATCGACTTGCTTCATTTGTGAATTCTAATACTTAAATGTGCGATCATTAGAAGGGGAGGGGGAACTATTACGAAGGTTCTAGATTATTTGGAAAGGAGTTTGGGTTTCTTTCTCTTGCTTCTGCAGAAGAGCAAATGCCGTCGTCGTCATCCTCTCTAACCCTCCCTATACGTTCTTTGACTTTCAAGGGTAACCTCATTATACCAAACGATGACTGGACACATTTATAGGTAGAGAGACAGAGAGCGGAGTCCCTTAGCTTCCATGGTAGGATGATAATGAGAATGATGGTGGAATGAAAGGACCTACAGCTTTTACCGTGGACTCCCAACTACGTTATGCCTTGGGAGCTAGAAAGAAGTGAAGACTTGATTAGAGCAGATTTAAAACCCCCACCGCAGATCCGGGATCGAACCAAGGATCCTCATTACAAGAGTCAGAATTATGACTATGACTTCATGATACAATTTCTGTTTACAGCAGGAGATCAACACTCGCCTCTAATTACACTTTTTTGGATCACAGTTCATAACACCCTTGGTAGGCTCCGGTCTGGGTTGCAAACGACGTTATGTTGACAGATACTTTATTGTATTAGTTTGCGCCTGACGTTTGTTGACAGTAAAGGAAGTAGGGGTTCTAATGGTAACCTCTTTTGTAAGGCGAAGTGACTGTATCACTCCTACCCCACGTGTGCTACGTTACAAACCTCCCTGCAAACATAACTGAAATACCGACCACATGCAACCGGGACTGAAGCCTAACTATTAATATTAAGTAAGCTGATCGTGATAGACCACCACATGTAAACAAATTAGAATTCTAGATTGACAGACTCCGGTTCATGAATGTAAAGTATGAACTGCACAAAGACTAAAGGTTGTTGGAGCATTTCATACACTGTATATTAAATACGTTAATTACACTTATTTACGCATATTTTTCTGTAAAGTAGATAGCGCTTTTTATGCCTAAAGGCTCGAGCCTTATTGGCTGTGAACCATCTATGGGCTTAGAACAGACGTAAAGTATTTACAGAGGGGATTCCACACTAAGTCAACATTTGAGGCTAGTGTATGTCAGACTCCTGGGAGGAAAGCATGAAGTGAGAACGCTCTACGGGGTGTTGCAACCCGGACAAGTAGCGCGAGCTGGCGTGATGGTCCCTGGTGCTGGATATTCATCTCGACACCAGAGTTCGGCAGCAAGCCCCCTGTCAGGCGACTACAACGCCACCCATCTGGCTGACAGTTTGCAAAGTCCTCACACAGCAGCATCAAACCCGCCCATTGCCAAGACTTCCGACCTTGAGGTTTGAAATGAAGGTAAAATAAAATGTGGAGGGACAGGAAATTCGGGAAATGTAACTATTCTTGCCAACATTTACCTGGTAACTTGGGAAACCCCTCGAAAGAACCCACGGGTCAGGAAGGGCGACCGCAGGAATCAAACATACGACCTCCCGAATGCGGGACACACGTTACCACGGAGCCATCTCGTTCGGTATTTATCGGCTTGAATCAAATTGTTTTCTGCTGTAGATTTCAGTTTCTGAAAATCTGCCCTACTGTCGCAGTATTTCATCTTCAAAGATAATTGAGTGTGTGGCTGAACCCGTACAATGGCGCTTGCCAACATTGTTTTGTTATTTTCTAAACTTATCCTCAAATTGTTCTTTAACATGCTGAAGAAATAATGTTCCACGATAAACACCTTCCCGTCTGTTGTGAGAAGCCTATTGTAGAAATGAAGACAACTGAATTCGCACTGTGTCAAACTTCTGTGTACTATTAATAAACACTTGGTTGCTAGGGAAATTTGATTGATGATCCAAGTGATCGATAATTTCAATGTCGTTTGTTTTACCTTATACTGTACATACTAAGCTAGATATTTCCCTTTGCATGAACAGGGATTTCTAATGCGTTTATTTGCGTGACCGAGAACAGAGGTCAAGGGGCATCTTGTAACCGGACTGATTTAGAGAAATATACTTTTAAGGACAGGTACCTAAATTCACTTTATACAACTTTTCTCCTTTCACGTCAGACAGTACAGCTTTTAAACCTTATCGTTGTACTGCATGGTATTGTGACGTTTTGACCTGGACGAAAAAATTCAAATAAATAAATAATGCATTACATTCATAACTTCCTCGGTCTTCTAACGTTTATTAGAGCGTACACAAACTATTCTTACAAAAGCATGTTTTTCTGTCTACTTAATTTTAATTCAGTAAAACCGTTGCTACAGAAATAGCTACATTACACGTTTCGTTACAGATACAAAGGAGATAATTAATGATAGTTAAATATTAAAGAACTGGAAATGAGTGAGTGAATGACGTGAGTGAGTGGAGTTTAAGGGCCCGGCGACAACAAGGTCATTTGGGGCCAAACTGGACGTTATATCCTGACTTTAAAATTTCATATTCTTTCCATTCAATCGCGCGAAACAGCTGAATATCGAGGACTTGAAAAGAATCACAATTAATAACGGATATCTTGGAAATAGTCCATGCTATCTTCATTTTTGAGTAGTATGTTTATTTCTATCGCTTAACGTTTACAACAATATAAAATTATAAAAAATTCCTTCCGAATTAAGTGGACTTCATAGGCTGTTCCCAGAAAATTCAACATATAAATAATATTTCTCATATGAATGCTTTAACTTTGTTATTTTAGTCAAAATCATTAGAGATATTCTGGAGAAAATTAGAAATTTAGAACTAATTTACACGTATGGGATAGTTCGAGGGGGGATTTTCATGAAAACTTTTCTCTCATCTTTGGAAGATGCTGAATTTTCATACCAGGGTGCTATTTATCTGAATTTTCGTTTCTGAGTTATGCTGTTTACTGTTACTGTTCTCGTCACCGTTATTTCTCGTCACCGTTCACGTCACCATCACCATTCTCGTCACAGTTCTGGACAAGGTAACGAAAACTGATGGTGACAATAACGGTAATGGTGACGACAGCGGTAACCGTGACGAGAACGGTAACGGTGACCAGAAAGTAAGCGGTGTCGAGAGGGTAAGTGCGTAAGGAACGGCAACGGTAACGACAACAGTAACCTTGACGAGAACGGTAACAGTGACGAGAGCGGTAGCGTAAGGAGAACTGCAACGGCGACGAGGAGGTATCGGGGACGGTTACAGAAACGGTGACGAAAACCGTAAGGTGATGTAAACGGTAACGGGAACACTAACAGCGATCAGAACGGTAACGGTGACGAGAACAATAAAGGTGACAGGAAGGGTAACGGTGACGAGCACGGTAACGGTGACGAGAACGGTAAGGTAGACAAGAACGATAACGTTTACGTGAAAGGTAACTGTGACGACAACGGTAACGGTGACGAGAGCGGTACCCGTGACGAGAACGGTAATAGTGACGAGAACGATAACGGTGACAAGAACGTAATCGGTTATGAGAACGGTAACGGTGACTTGAAGTGTAACTGTGACGAGAGTGTAACGGTGACAACGGTAACGATGACGAAGGGATAACCGTGACAAAAATGGAAATAGTGACGAGAACGGTAACGGTGACGAGATGGTAAGCGGTTACAAGAACGGTAACGGTGAAGGGAACGGTAACGGTGACGTGAAGGTTAATGGTGACGCAAACAGTAAAGGTGACGAGAACTGTAAGGGTGACGAGAACGGCCACTGCAACGTTAACGGTAACCGTCAGCGTTACCGTTATCGTCACCGTTACCAATATCGTCACAGTTACCGTTCCCACACCGTTACCGTTCTCATAATCGCGAATGTTCTCGTCACGGTTACAGCTGTCGTCACCGTTACTGTTGTCACCGTTACCGTTCACGTCACCATTTACGTTCTCGTCACCGTTACACTTCTTTTCACCGTTACCGTTCTAGTCCCCGCTACCGCTTCCGGCACATATACCGAGCTCTTCACCGTTACCGTTCTAGTCACTATTACCGTTCTCATCACCGTCAACGCTCTCGTCACCGTTACCATCCACGTCACCGTAACCGCACACGTGGCAGTTGCCGTTCTCGTCACCGTAATAGTTCTAGTCGCCGTTATGGTTCTCATGACCGTTACCGTTCTCGTTACCGTTACACTTTACGTCACTGTTATCGTTCGTGTCACCGTTACCGTTTTCGTCACCGTTCGGTTCTCGTCGCCGTTACCATTCTCGACACCGTTACACCTCACGTGACCATTTACCTCACCGCCCACGTACTCGCCCCGGTTAGCGCTCTAGTCACCGTTACCGTTTTCGTCACCGTTGCCGTTCTCATCACAGTCACCTTTAGTTCTCGTCACCGTTACCGTTCTCGTCACAATTACCGTACTCGTCACCGTTACCGTTCTCGTCACCGTTACCGTTTTCATCACCGTTACCGCTCTCGTAACCGTTAACGTTCATGTCACCGTTACCTTTCTCGTTTGGGTCACCATTACCGTTTCCGTCACCGTAACCACTCTCGTCACCGTTACCGTATTCGTTGCCCTTATCGTTTTCGTAACCATTACCGTTTTTGTCACCGTTACCGTTTTCGTCACCGTTCCGTTTTCATAACCGTTACCGTTTTCATCACCGTTACCGTTTTCGTCACCGTTACCGTTTTCGTCACCCTTATCTTTCTCGCCACCGTTATCGTTCTCGTTACTATTACCGTTCTCGTTACGGTTACCGCTCTCGTCACAGTTACCTTTCACGTCAACGTTATCGTTCTCGTCTACTTTAACGTTCTCGTCACCGTTACCGTTCACCTCACCACTTACGTTCTCGTCTCGGTTACCGCTCTCGTCACCGTTGCCGTACTCGTCACCGCTACCGTACTCGTCACCTTTACCGTTCTCGTCACCGTTACCGTACTCCTCACCGTTACTGTGCTCGTCACCGTTACCGTACTCGTCACCGTTACCGTACTCGTCACCATTACCGCTCTCGTAACCGTTACCATTCATGTCACCGTTACCTTTCTCGTTCTGGTTACCGTTACCGTTTTCGTCACCGTTACCGTTTTCGTCACCGTTACCGCTATCGTCCCCGTTAGTTTTCGTCACCGTTACCGTTATCGTCACCGTTACCGTTTTCGTCACCGTTACCGTTTTCGTCACCGTTACCGTTTTCGTCACCGTTACCGTTTTCGTCACCGTTACCGTTTTCTTCGCCGTTACCGTTTTCGTCACCGTTACCGTTTTCTTCGCCGTTACCGTTTTCGTCACCGTTACCGTTTTCGTCTCCGTTACCGTTTTCGTCTCCGTTACCGTTTTCGTCACCGTTACCGTTCTCGTCGCCATTATCGTTCTCGTTACAGCTACTCTTCTCGTCACCATTTACGGCACCGTTCACTCCAACATTGCAGTTCTCATCGCCGTTACTGTTCTCGTAACCGTCACACTTCACGTCACCGTTACCGTTCACCTCATCGCTTACGTTCTCGTCCCGGTTATCACTCTCGTCACTGTTACCGCTTTCGTTACCGTTACCGCTTTCCTCACTGTTACCGTTCACGTGGACGTTACTGTTCCCGTCACCGTTACGGTTCTCACCGTTACCATTCACGTCGTGGTTACCGTTCTCATCACCTTTACAGTTTTCGTCACCGTTACCGTTAATGTCACCCTTACTACTCTCGTAATCGTTACCGTTCTCGTCACTGTTACACTTCACGTCACCGTTACCGTACATGTCACCGTTATCTCTTTCGTCACCGATACAATTCTCGTCACCGTTACCGTTTTCTTCGCCGTTACCGTTCTTGTCGCCGTTACCGTTCTCCTCGCCGTTACAGTTCTCGTCACCGTTACCGCACATGTCTTAGTTGTCATTCTCGTCACCGTTACAGTTCTCGTCACTGTTACCGTTCTCGTCACCGTTACTGCTCACGTGATCGTTACCCTTCATGTTACCTTTACCGTTCACGTCACCGCCTACGTTCTTGTCACCGCTTATGTTCTCGTCATCGCAACCCTTCACGTCACCGTTACCATTTTCGACCCATCACCTTTCCCGTCACCTTTCCATTTCTCGTCACCGCTTACGTTCTCGTCACTGTTACCCTTCGTCACAATTACAGTTATGTCACCATTACTGTTCAAGTCACCGTTACCGCTCACGTATCAATTGCGGTTCTCGCCACCGTTACCGTTCTCGTCACCGTTACTCTTCACGTCAACGTTTACGTTCTAGTCCCCGTTACCCTTCACGTCAGCGTTACCGTGCACGACACCACTACCGTTCCCGTCACCGTTACCGTTCTCGTCACCGCTGTCATTCTAGACGGGGTCTATAACGCTGATGGTAACAGTGACGGTAACGGTGACGAAAGCGATAATAGTGACTGTAACGGTGACTGTTACCGTTAAGGTAACGAGAACGGTATCAGTGACGAGAACGGTGACAATAACGGTGGCGGTGATGAAGACGGTGACGAGGCCGTTGAAGAGGACGGGGACGTTAACGTTGATGGTACTGTTGACGGTAACGGTAACGAGAACATAACCGAGAACGCAAACCGTAACGGTAACTAAAACAGTAACGGTAACGGAAAAGGTAACGGTGACGAAATCCGTATCTGTGAAGAGAGCGTTAACCGTGACGAGAACGGTAACCAGTAACTGTGTTGGTGACGGTGACTTTTACGGTGACGGTGACGGTGACGAGACCGGAGAGGGTGTCGAGAACGTTGACTATGACGAGAACGGTGATGGTGACGAGAACGGTGTAGGTGATGAGAACGGTTTTGATAACGGTGACGCTCACGAGTACGGTGACGAGGACGTTGAGGGTGACTAGAACAGTGACCGTGAGGAGAACGGTGACGGTGACGAGAACAGTAAGTTGAATGGTGACGGTGACGAGAACTGCAACGAGAAACGGTGACAGTGACAGTTACGGTGACTGACGAGAACGGTGACGTGAACGTTCACTGTGTGTGTGGGGGTGAGGTTAATATCGGAAAGCATCAACCGATTTTAATAGCATTTTCCCCAATGAAACTTACCGTTCTTTCGGACAAAAACGTATTTCCAAAACTTTTAAGATCGGCGTGGATCGGCGTGTTATCTAATTCGAATTTCATTTTTGAATGTAGACATTAGAAGACATTTTCGACTCTCTATTCCGAATATGACAGACTTCTAATTGTTTCCAACCCAAAGGCGTAAACGGATTGGGGAGACCCTTATCATAGTTTAAAATTAAGTTATTGAAGGCTGAGAGTTTCAAACTTGGAATGCTTGGTTTTTAGAAACTGGCAGAAATTATGAGTTTTCAGAAACTTTCGCTGCCGTCAGTGTCAATATGCAAATCAGTTCTCTTTGGCTTATCTAAATAAAAACATTGCGTGTTTATGCAATAAGAGCACCCTAAAATTGGCAAAACTACTTCTACCATATCTTCAGGTCTTATGTAGAAATACGTACGGCTTAATCAACCTGGAAGATATGGTTTATTATACTATGGGACCAGGCAAAAATCATTACAACTTCCAAAACTCATCCAAACCTTATTTCCTATCTACGCTCATTATTTACAACTCCTTATAGAAAGAAGTTACGGCAATATTTGTGCACTTGAGCTATGGGAATTGAAGATACCTATGGGCTTCTAAAAGATACGCCTAATCATATTATCAACTCCTTATATTCAATTGTATCATTCCACCAAACTGGACCAAAACTTGTTCAATTCTTACCTATAGATTGCACCCATAGAGTATGAAATAGTGTTCTAAAGGAGGAGGAACCTCGCCCACTGACACCTGGTGAGATATTGCGGCTACCATCCGGGGTTTCAGTTACAGTCGCCTTTTGCTGCTCGAGATTGAAAATGCGACAAACTTGGAAAACAGCATTCGCAAAAATACGATAATCTGTCATGGTAACAAACGATAGAGGCTATAAACAGAAGCTTTCAAAAAGCGTGACAATTGTCAGAGAAACAAACTTTCCCTCCCAACCAATGGCTGCCACTCCATAGCCGAATGGTTAGACCATTCCCTTCTCACCAAAGCTGCCCGGGTTCGATCCCAGGCAACTACATATGGGATTCGTGATGGACGAAGTGGCGCAGGGGCGGGGTTTCTCCGGGCTCTCCGGTTTCCCCCGCCATCTCATTCCACTGGTGCTCCATCTTCATTTCATATATCATCAATGTCACCGGCTGCGGTGCCATAGTGATAAAAGCGGGCGGTTAAACACTACCAAGCAATGGAGTTCATTTCTTACCTGGTCTGCGTGGTTGACTCATTCTTGCCTTGTCTTGTGTGTGTGTGCGCACGTGTGTGTTTAAATATGATATGGAATGTGTGGCTGTATATGTGTAAAAGTTGATTTTAAAAATAACAAAATTTCGTTTCTAAAGGAGATTACTGTTGACTTCAATTCAATATACACATATTTTAGTTTTAAAACCCTAATTAATAGTATAATTTATAAAAGTTTCTACCAGCAGAATTTCGCACAAACACATCGTATTTTGCACAAAGATTAATTTTGATTTGTGAATTTTTGCGATCTTGTTTTAATTTCTAGCTTAGCCCCAGCAATGCCAACCCTTATTACAGAAGTACTACCAACGGGGCGGTACTTTCTGACTACCGCTGGTAACAAAATGTCTGAGCTATTTTAAAAACAAATTCATTCTAAAACTCTGTATTATATCTTGTGATGTTTATAAATATAATATTTAACATTGCCTAACAATTTTTCATTTACTTTTTTACTCACATTAGATGTCATGCCAACCCTTATTACAGAACTTACACTACTACCGCTGCTAACAAAATGAGCCATTTTTAAAACAAATTTCTTTTAAAATTGGGTATTATATCTTGTCATGTTTATAAAGGTAATATTTAACATTTTTAACTATTCCTTTTTTTTTTTAAGTTTTTACATGACTCGCATTATACCGGCGGGGGTGTACTTTATGACCACCTTCACATTTCATTGTTTCTCAAAAAGATAGAAATAGTGATTGACAATAACTATTAACCGCATACCTTTAATCAAAAAATTAAAAGACAATTTAAAAAGCTACGGAAGGTGGGCATAAAGTATCCCCCCCCCCCCGTTGGTATTCCTAGGGTTAAACCCTGTTACTACCCGCAGGAAAAATGGATTAAGTGAATGAACTATAGGAGGCTATAGGCTGCAGTCAGGCCGCGGAAGTCCCTAAAATGCAACTCAAAGACCCAACTCACTGTTGGAGTTGCTCAGAGAGGGTAGTCAATGACACTTGCAAACAGACAGCCCCGTCATGTATACGGGGTATACTCTTTCTGTAAAGCACGCATCCGTGCTATCTGTCCGGCACCGCCATACACCACACCTGAAGCACACCTAAAATATGAAAAGGAAAGGAACGAAAGGGAAATGAATGGAAGCAAATCGTGGCAGATGAGAAATCACCTCCAACCACGGAAAACCATGGAAAAAAAACATCTAGGTCACTGTAGGCTACTGATGGGAATCGAAACCAGTACCTCCCGAATGCGAGTCTCAAAAGTTACCAGTCGGTCTGGGTGGCTCAGTTAGTTAAACGCTCGCCTACTGATCCCAAGGTCGCGGGTTCAAATCCGGCTCAGACCGATGGTTTTTAAGTGTGCTTAAAACGAAGCTACATGTCAGTAGATTTACTGGCATGTAAAAGAACTCCTGCGAGACAAAATTCCGGTACATGGGCGACGCTGATGTGATCCTGGCAATTGTTAAAACAACAAAATAATAAATAATCAAAAGCTACCGCTGAGCGAAGCCGTAAAACCCTTGGTTTGATGTTTGGCATTGCAACAATTTGGTGTGTCACCCAAGACTTTGTCCAAGGTGAGCGACGAGCTAATTGAGTAGGTATCCATCCGTTTTTAACGACCGAAGTTCGGGTAAAGTGTTTTGCGGCAGTCACACGATATTCTGCGGTTAGGGGCTTCCCCGCTCGCTCCCTTCCAACCGTTTCCTTCCAGCAGGCCTGCGTGCAACCTTGCATTTCTGACATGGAGGGTTTGTCGCCAACTCTTCCTGCAGATAACAACCGCAGTGCGGTTCAAGGTCATGTTTGTTTAATAGATAACAAACAGTCTCGCTCTCTTGTGCACACCCATTTCATTCCTGGCCTAGCTTACAACAAAATATGTGCACTGATAGTTAATTATTGCTGTAAAACGCTAGATTTTGTTTTACATTGAAATCATTTGATGTTCAGATTATTAGATAAAGTAGAAAAGTTGTCTAATGCCTAATGAAGGAATGAAATAGGAGTTCCTAGTAATAGAATGTATTTTTCTGATTATCAAAATTTCTAGTCAAGTGAGTGACAGGAATAACCATTAATATGCATTTAGATGAGATTAAGAATTAAGTATTAAAGGTAAAGCTTAGGACCAAAGGAGGGGCCCCCCATCCGGGGCAGAGCACCGGAAGTTGCCCTTAGGATCCTTTGTGCTTCTACCCTGACCCCTGGGAGGGAGGGATGAGAGAAATGACCCAAGGGTGACTAGATGCGGATGAACGATAGGCGCAATCTGGAATGGGGTTCCTAACGTTTCCAGTTACAATACATTCGACGCCGCCCGTCACCCCCTCGACGAAGCGTGAAACATTGGTGTTATAAATAAAATAATCTGTGATGCCGGCGGCCGGTCAAAGAGATGCTCAAGGTCAAGCTACCTCACATCCGTCGATAAACGAGGACAACAACAGTCTGGCAGGAACAAAGACCGATTCCAGGCTGTTCGAGAAGCTTTCGACTGCCAGCTTGTGTAGGAAAAATTTATAAAAAAAAACAAAAAAAACTGTATTTTCCAGGGAATTCGTCGCTAATTCGCCTCACCTATATAAGCGAGTCCGGACGGTGGGAGAAGCAGTTAGTTTTTAAGTCTTGAAGCACTTTCCGAGTTGAGAAAGTGCTGAGTAAATGTATCGTCGAAGCCAGTTGTCTGTTATAGTAGAAAGACAATGAAATGTATGTCAATGTGATGAGAGGACAGAACAGCTGTGAGTTCCAAGGTCACGATGAATTGTAGATTGCGTTAACAATAAAACAGAGGACTGTGTTTTGTGAAATAAAGTGACAGAAAAAGTAGCTGGACTTCATTTTGTTACAATACATGTAAGTTCATTGTGGTTAGCATGTTTTATTACCGAGAAATATGTTTCAAAGAATTAATAGGTAGGTACTTAATTCGTCGACACTCTTGTATTGGATTCATAACACTGAATAGTAATGTTGTAAATGTTACAATATATGCAAGTTCATTTGTGTGTTAATCGTAACTGGCTGATTTAGATCCAGGAGCCGCCACTAACTCTGTTCTGCACTGAACGTGCCTAAGAGCAACATTAAATGTCAGAATTACCTACACATTATTGGTGATGCACTGACAGTGCAGTGTAAAATAGTATGTACATAGAACCCAACTGAGAAACAAAAACAAAAGCCAACGCCTCTGCTGCATTTGACAGCGTATGACAGAGATAGAGTATGAAGCGCTGAACAGTGTGATATCAGGTAGCAGCGATATTGGCACAGTTATTGATTGACGTGGAATTTCTGCCATCGGTGCGTTATATCAGGGTCACTGTAAACAAATTGGTTCTGTCGTTCAGAAGAGAGGCATAGTGTGACATCAAAATTGTATGTTACACAGAATATATGTTCAAAAGTAGGTGTGTATCATAAGCAGTGGCATATTCTCCATGCACTTGCGTACGTTGTAGAATAAACATTCACATCAAAACATCACCATAGAGGAATCAACAATAACCCACGAGCTAACAGAAAGCCATGAATTCTGTTCCATAGAAGCATTTATTTGGTTGAATAGCAGATTGCTTATTATGGCCGACACAAAGTTTAATGGTGGGTGACAGGAGGAGCTGGTCAACACCACATCCATCACAGGCTTGTCGGATTTCTGTAGTTAAACATACTGTAAAGTCGCGCTGTAAAACTGATAATATAAATATCATTTGCCCCCATAAAGTTGAATTGTACAGCCACGGAAAAAATGATTGAGCGCATTAGAAAAGCAGAAAATTTCTAAGTCCCATAACGTGTTGCAACACGGTTTACACAAATCAATATTTCCAACATGTAGCTGAGTTTATTGATAGTCTCTGTTCCATATGTAATCGTCTGTTGGACACACAAATAGGTTGTGTCTTGAATCACCAATCACATTTATATTTGTGACTATGTATACAAATGCGAGTGGCAATTGTCGTACAACAGGAAGGACAATAGCAGTGGTCAGGTGTAGCCGTCGTTAAATTTTGTGTCTGCCAGGACTTCAACTTTCAACCATATAACAGAGTTTTCAACAATTAACCAATTTTCCCTTTTACACAACTGAAATGAATTTGTTCAAGCAATAAATAAGGTAATTATCTCTTAAGAAAAAAAATAAATAAATAACTTGCCATTTAAACTTTTCGTCGATGACGCCACACCTGTACAATAATGACTAGAAGTTTTGTTTCCTTTTTTAAAATGTTCCTTTCAACATATGAAATTTGATGTGTCCGAGCATTTTTAAGAAATCTGATGTTGCACTCACATGACTTTCTCTGCTCTTGCACAAACTATTCTTACAAATGCTTATTCCTCTATGTACTTTATGTTTAATGGAGATAAACATTTGTAGATTTTATCGTATTGCCCATTTTCTTGTAGGTGCAAGAGGAATGCAGTGGGCTTTAAGCGATTGTCAAATATTTTAAGAAATGGTTCATTTCACAAAAAAGATATTTAACATAAATTCTGTGTTTTAATGAGATCTACACTTTTTGTATAGTAAGATTTGGTGTATCTCTTACTGTTTATCAGTTATGCAAAAGTCATCAAGGATAAATAGGACTACATGGGCTATAGCCAGAAAATTCAAAATAAACATCTCATTTCCCATAAAATATCTTGACAGATTCTAAATCTGTTGCACTTAATTCTGCCAAAATAGTCTAATTAACAATATTCAAATTATAATAAAAATTATTTTAAATATTTGGTCCTATCATACTGAAATATTTAATTCAATTAAAAATAGAAACCAACCTGGCTCACGCCGATTTAATAGACGGCATTTTAATCAAAATCGTTAGAGCCATTTTGAGAAAATCAAAATTTTCGAAAAGGTTTTCATGGAAATGGTAGTTTAGGGTGGAGGAATTTTCTTCAGATTCTTCATGTTGTATCCTTGAAGAATATCAAACTTAAATACCAACTTTGGTTTTTAACCGACTTTTTGTTTTTGAGTTACACGGACACACACATGCGCGTGCGGACCTTTTTCTAAAAATTCTTTTCACACACACACACACACACACACACACACACACACACACACACACACACGCGCGCGCGCGCGCGCGGACCTTTTTTTATTTTGGTGGCCTCAAAATATATTTTTGGTGAATTCTCGAAGTCGAATTTTTGGGTCGAATACAATACTTCCCCTGCATATACGTGGTAGAGAAAGTAAAAAAGGGCTTACTTTAACTGCCTTATTCCGTAACTATATTCGGTTAATATTCCTTTGGGATTTTCACTCAGAACAAATGAATCCAACACGCAATCTATACCTTTTAATCGTAACGTTGCCTAAACGTTCTGAGAAGTTTATGTGAATCAGAAACGACAGCCATATACTCACTCGTCCTTGGAAATGAATGCTCTTTGGACAGTCTGAAAGCTTTATCGTTCAACCGCACCATATCAGATGACATCAAGTAGGGAAGCAAAATAAAACACATGCGCACACACACAAGCTTACGTAAGCATTGAACTTGAAAATGTCCCCTACAAAGGTGACAGAGGTGGGACCTTGCGAGGTCTCTTCAGTTTACCGACGGCGCCATCTTACTGTGTGCTTAGCTAACAGAAGTGGAATAAAGGAACGCGTATTTTCACAGTATTTCCAACAAATCATTGTTTTATTCTATATTAGGAATTGAACTTTATGAGCTCCGGTTTCGTATTAAAATATTGGAATAGATGAAACAGAAAGTATTCCTACACCACATCAAACCTAATGGAGAAACATTTTTAATACATACAAAGAATTTAATACAATTCTACGTGTGTCCACTGTTAAAAATGCAAAAACTGATTAATAGAGCTTGTAATGACTGACTAGTGAATAAAAGCACATTAGTCAATTCTTATTTCACACACTCCAAATCGTTTGTTAACTCCATTGATTTCGACAAAGTCTGAAAGATTAATAATTGCAATATCAAATAGTCATCTGTTCAAACTTGTGAAATTGTATTCTGATAACCTATTATGTAACTGATTTATGTTTAGCATGTAGCATCACTATGGTAATGGAGCATGCCTCATTAATAATAATAATAATAACAAAAATAAATAAATACAAAGAATAAATGATAATACAGTTTGCGTGTTCTGATGGTTTTCAATATGTTGCAGTTCTTCAACATATGGACTTAGTAACAAGATTTTTGTGTAATGGTTGAATGTGTCATAGAATCATCATAATTTCGTAAAGTCTTGAATAAAGGACCGTTTTGCAAAATTCCCTTGTTAATTTTTTCAATTTTCAAAATTTACAAATTTACTTCTCCCTCATTTTAAATAATGTTTTCGTAACCTTTCCAGATGTTACACAAAAAATGTATGTTCTTCCAATGCCTATTGTTTGTTCTTTGTGCACATATAAAAAAAACACAAGAGTTTTCCGTTCATTAGTTTGGTCACTAGAGTTTAAGTGTTGTAAGCATCCTGTGTGTTCTAGCTTTGGAATCCAAGGGTGTTATGTGATAAAATGTTAAAGATTTATCTATCTCTGTCTCTTTCTTGTGTCTCTCTTTCTATATCTCTTAATATGCTACTTTATATTTGTATAGGCATTCTCTTAAGGCTTTATTGCAATAAAATTAAAAAAATCATAAGGTTTAACAGTTGCATAATGCTGTCACCTTTTATCAAAAATGTACATATTTTTTTCCGCTGTTCATTTACGGAAGTACCTACTGGTATACAAATGGTTTCATTTTTTGTTACCACCGTAAATTATATTTTACTGTACGCAGGAGCTCTGATAGTCAGGTGTTGATAAATTATGGCGGCACATTCCTGCTATAAAATCATAGAAAGGGCATCGAATTTAAAATTGATTTAGAATGGGGAACTTTAAAGCCGAATACTTCGGAAAAAGGTTTTTTTTTTTTTTTTTTTTTTTTTAAATAAACGGTATGCTTTAAAGAGACTATTTTGTCCTGTGTTTAATAACTTTATATGGCTTCATAGTATGCAACTTAAAATTAATTGAGCATGAAGAGGGCTTCACCGGCTATTTGCAAAGTGTATGTGTGGGAGGGGGGCAGGGATGTAAATCTTACAATGTTGTAACAGTTAGGAACGTTTTACGAAAATAAAAATTAATGTTTGGAGTTGGGGAAATTCTTAAAAAGCCTTCACCCTGCATCATTAAAACTTAAATACGACGCTTCACACTCGTGAGATATTTTTCAGCAACACCTTTTTGCGGAGTCGATGGTCCTTAAATCATTCCGATTTAGAGCTTTTTTGGGTGGAATGTAATGGAGTTTGCAGTCTCTATCCATACCGTGCGTAGAGAGCTTAGAAAATAAATGTTTATTTAGATAGGGTCATTATATAGGGCCATTAAAGCATGTGGTAACCGGCGCGCGGCTTCTTCACTGCACGAGAGAACTGAGACTCTCCAGGAAAATTGTGTCGTCAGAGGTGCACTACAAATCTTACCTTATTGTCGATGCTGTAAGTGTTGATCTGCTCTCAAACAGGCAGCGTGTCTCGTACCCTAGAGGAACTCAGTGATAACATCATGCAAGAAATCACAAAATTTTACGTGTTAAAAATTTGGAAAGTTTCAACCTTTAACTTATGCATACTATTTTTCGAATATGGTTGTTTAAAATTAAATCAATGAGTTAAAGCCCTGAATCCAAGCTGCACTCGATATTAAAAATACTTTCATACATACAAGGGTAAAGGAGGGGGATACCTCACGCACTGCAATCTACACAGACCTATTGTGGCTAATACCCCCAGGAGGTAGGGATGAAGGAGGGGAACCGTAGAGTACCATAGGGCCGCAGCCAGACGGCCCGTAGATAGCGTGGAAGTTCCTAACAAGTGCTGAGATCTCTTCATCCTGGCGCCTGCGGTTTCAGCATCACGTCCCCACCCACGGAGGACAGCGGCCGTCCAACTCCACCTAGCGCCGAGAACAGCCGTTACAATGCGCAAGCATCCGCACCACCTGTCCGGCCCCGCCAAACATCACGCACCTGAAAGATGGTAAGGAACTGGAATGAAGGGAAATGATGGAAAGGAAATCGTGGTATGAAATTAAGAAACTCAGCATTCGCCTAAGTGACAAATAGAAACCATGGAAAAACCCAAGTTACAGTGCGCGGTCACCGGTGATCGACCCCGGTACCTCCCGAATGCGAGTTGTACACATTGCCACGGCGCCACCTCGCTCGGTCCATTTTCATACATAAATTGTATGCTGAAAATCGGAGCGATATTTTTAAGACAAACTGCATTATGGGGGACATTTTAAAGTAGCACAAACGTAAAAACTTTACCAGCAAATAAAGCTTTAAATTTAAAGCGCTATTCCCATGTGCATTTAAACGTTACGTTTGGGCATTTAACTTATTATAAGACAGGCAGTACCTCCATTGATTCTGCAATGCGCTTCCATGAAAATGTTAAAAGAATTATTTTGTTAGAATCATCTAAAAAATCAGTACAACGTTCCGTTTAAGCGACAAATAGTACAATGACTGAATCAGTTCATATCTTGAATCTGTAAGAGAGGGCCAAGCCTACAACAGTAGACCTAGAAAGCACGAAGCGAAAGATAATGTTAGTGTTATAGCCTTAGTTGTACCAATATTTTATAATTGCATTATGTACCAGGGACTCGATGGGGGTTGACCTACTTTCATGTCCATTCTTTTTCAAGAGATTTTATTTTTCATATTGTGTTTGTGCTTCTGTTTTTCTAACTGTGGCTGTTGTTTCTGTTTTCCTTTCTTAATCTAGTTATTTATTCCATTTATGCTTTTGTCTCGCGTACACTTTTTCTCAAAGGCGTGCACATCGTTTGATTGTCTTCGCAAAATAAAAGGACCTGATGTGCACACAACATTCTGTCTCGGTAACCATTTGTCTTCGCAGTTATTTTGCAAATTATTCACCCAAAAGTGTATTCTTCTTTGACGATGACTATGACACTAGTGTCATTAATGGGAAACAGGACCTTTAATGTTTCCCCTTCCTAGTTACCCTTCTTCGATGACGTAATAGATATGAGGACAAGGAAGAATGCTGGGAGGATTCCGGTTGGGATTTGTAACAGGGCATATTGACGCCTAACACTGACTTCCATATTTTGTGAAACTCAAAGGAGTGCGGGCGTATCGCATTAGCCAATGCCAGACACCTTTACCCTGCACCACCATGCCACTAAGTGAAAGCGAGTAGAGGAGGAAAAAGAAGAAAATGACCCACGGTGTCACTTTTTGGCACCTCAGCTCTATGACATGGTGGGATGATAGGGATGGGCTAAATGATAGGGAGGTAGGTTCTTTATTTGCCAAGACAATAAAATGTATGGTAAGAATACATTAGAATTAGACACAACATATAAAATATTAAGATATTCAGCTGTCTAAAATTCATTGTTACTATAGAAAGGTTTAGTGTGGAGTGAGTGCGTGGGTGAGTGAGTGAGTGAGTGAGTGCAGGGTTTAAGAGCCCGCCGAGAACTAGGATATTAGGGACCGTAACAATGTGGATATTACTGCTTACTTAAGAAAAAATGAAAGATCTTTTATAACATTTGGTGAAATATTGAGCAATTTTAAGGACACAGTTTAAAAAATAATTTTAATCTTGTGAAATTTATTTTTATGCATATAAACGTTGGGGCAAATAGTATGGAATTTCAGCAGTCACTATCGACACCGTCTCTAAATTTTTACTATCCTTTTACCTGTCATATCCTACATAAACTGTAAATGCGGGTTTAAATTATCTGGATTAACAAGAAGTAGTTAAAATATAAGTTTGTATAAGAATAGTTTGCAGAATAGGGTCTCTTGACGTTCAAAATCACACCGGGTGCAATCCAAGGTACAGAGGTTCCTTGCACCCTACATCGTGGTGACTCGGTTAAGTTCGGCTCAACTCGTGCGTTGCAGACTCGAGAAAATCTGTGTTGATAGACGGCTTGCTTATCAGTGAAATAAATACGTGCAATAAAAATACCTAATTATGGAGCAATTTGCACCAAAGAAAGCAAATATTGCCGAAAATCCATTTAAATCAGAGTAGGAATCTTCTTCTTCCTTTTTTTTTTTTTTTTTTTTTTTTTAAAGGCGGGTGGGGGGGGGGCGATAGAAGCCAAATGCCTCATGTGCGGTACAATAATTATGTGTTTGAGAAAATAATCCCTGGAAAGGCACTATAATGGAGTACACCCACAAAACAACTGGTGTTATTATATTTTCTAGAGAGAAAAAATTAAAGAGGTTGCTGTATCTTGTGGAAAAACGTTCTTCATCCAAAAATGACGTATGTACCAATGCTTTCTAGATCATTAAAAAATATATTAAAAACTATATTAATCGGTTTAACACTGCGCACCGCACGTAAACATTACACGGTAAGGAAGAAATAGCACTGAAATTGAGGGAGAGCGAAATGGCAAAGCGAGAGAGACAAGCAAAGAACAAATGGAGGTTTGCACCGAGATCAAGTTTTCGTAGTTGCATTTTGTACCTTGCACCGGAGTATGCATCCTGTAAGGTCCTATTGAAGAAAGAGTACAGAGAGTTGTGAGAATGTTTCACATACCATTTTTCTATGATTTAACTATATATGGTTCCAATCCTCAGCTGTCATACTGAATTTATTGCAAATTTTCTTTTGAAGATTTCGACTGAGCAATTCTTTGATCTCATAGAAGCAAACTTATCAGTTTGATAGCACTGAGTCACAGTACACCCAACTTCCACACCAATGCTACGGTTGTGTCATTTAGCCTTATTTAAAGTGAAACCGGCTGGAATAGCACAAAAACAAACAAAAGAACTGCTCGCCGGTTCACAGATTGACGTCATACGCTGCGCGGAAGTGCACGATAATGCTTCATATTATAGAAGCATAACGTTACAGTATCGAACAGTAGGGCATGGGGAAGTGAGAAAGAGAAAGGTCGTCCTTTGCATAACCTTGTTGGCTCCCACCGAAATCGTCAACAGGGGAGAACGGGTGGAAGGACGAGGAGACTGCAGTTGAAAACAAGGTCAAGTGTAACGATGACGAATGTGCCACATAAATTCGACAAAGGGTTTTGTTTTTCTGCTTCCATCTTCGCGTCTCCTTGTTTCCGCTGTTTTTGTTACACGAAACTTTCCAGCGCCAGTTATTGAGGCAGGTTAGTTTGCTCTTGAAAAGAATTTGGCGCTCCAGCGAAAGATTGTTTTGCCTTCTCCTGTTTTTCATCTTCATTGTGGCCTGTGTGGCAAAACACGTGCATGCATTTTTTTCCACTTATCTTTTTAGTGCAACATAAAGATTTATTTTTTGTTTTGTTATTATAAAAGCTGCCGCTCATAACATATTATCAATCTATTTAAGAAATATTGAAAATCGAATGGATAATAAAACATCCTTTCCAAGAACAGCTTGAAGTTTAAAACATTAAAGCTAGCTGATCATAGAAGCGGTGAAAGATATGCTGAAGTTTAGGATCAGCTATTTTACATTATTCCTGTTTCAGGAAATAGCCTAAGTGTTGTCTAAAAGCTAGCTTACTCCTTTGCATAGGCTCGTGTTTATATCTCGAATAATGTAATACGGTTTACATTCTTTAACCAAAAAACAAACGTCATATTCTAACAATTAATTTTAAAGTTGGTTTCAACGAACATGTATAGGGTCTTTAAAGCAAATAGTACCTCGTTCCGCGGGCTCTCCCCACTGTGTAAGAGTTGCCGGGGAAATTGTGCCGCCAGAGGCGCACTAAAATCCTTACATTATACTAGATGTTGCAAATGTTCACCTTCTGCTCTCAAACAGACAGAATATCTCATAAAATGTCGCTCACTCGCCCAAGCTCAGCAGCAGGAATCCTCCTAACCAAGTACTACAGGAGCTTCACGATAACATCATACCAGAAATCACTAGGTTGGTATGTGACTTAATCACTGCATTTGCAACAATTTAAACAACATTTTGTATTGCTCACAATGCATATTTTGCCTCTTGTAAGTAAGCATAATATTTTAGCACCTTTCACGTTGTTCTCTCATTGTTTTACATCCATGTTTGATGAATATGTTTTTATTTTATTCGTTTGATCTTCATAATATTTCATCTATAAACACGATAATTGCAAATAATACATGCCACTGAGTCAGTTATGAAACTTGGTGACACTGATATTAATTCACGCGAAACGTAATCGGCAGGTCTCATCACATCGGTAAAACCCACTTTATTTGGCTGTAGCCGTTGCTTCGCGGTGTGAAGGTGGCTGTTAAGTTCTCGGAATAGAGTTCAACTGTAATAGTTATACTATATGTAATATTAAATTTAGTTTACATTTTATTGTTTAATATTTATTTTTTTATTAAGGAATATTCCACAATACAATGGGTTTCCTTCATCCTAAAACGATCTTCTGCCTCCATAAGTCCCTCTCCATAGCATCTTCCTCCTTTAATCCTCTTCTCTCCATATTCCTTTTCACCCCACCCATCCAACATTCCCTAGGTTTCCATTTTCTTATTTTCCCTTCTACGTTTAGTATTTCCTAACATTAATAAAAATGTAAACTACTAATTTACACAAAGGAAAACATGAAGATGAAACTGTTAGTGGTTTAGACATTCAATTATTCTGAAAATATTCCTGCATCTTTGCAATCATTCTCCACTTGAAGCTTAAGGCCATACTGTTCGGTGGTGTACTACTTGTGTATGATAAAGGCCTTGTTTTTGTGTCAAGTTTGATGAGTTAAGTAATTCGTATGGTTTCCACAGTAGTTTCGCGGAGAGATCATCTAAAATTACCGTAAGTTTTTATGTTAGGCCTCTATGATGTCTTAATTAAGATACTTATATGCATATAACGGAAGTTTTCAATGCATAAATTATGCATGCATTTTAGAATGAAGGTTGCAGCATATAATTCCTGATGAAATGTATTCAGTTTATTCAACGGTTGTGCTAAGATTTAAACGCGACGAACAAATGCTTACCCCTGATAGGCCTACTGACCCGCAATACGTATGAAATGAAGAAGTTGCCTATAGCAAACAATAAGGGGAAACGACACATGCATTTCATTTTGTTATAGGAAGACCCATTACATTAATTTTCACGTTTTTCCGTGGAATTACATAACCGTGTCATTTGGCTCCATGAACTCAGTGGTCTCGGATTCATTTTCCAGCTGAGATGATGGAAGTTTCCTTTATCTATCGTCCCTTTCCCTCTGCATTCATGAGTATGGGAGTGAAAGTGAACTGTTCATGACAACATTAATAGCATAAATGTAGAACCTTAGGCTCAACGAGTATCAAAATCAGCTGTTTGTTAATTCAAAGTACTCAATATCACAGAATGCTAATGGAGCCAGAATATATGTGCCAGTTGCCCACAAACAATCAAGATATTGATAAGCTCTGCAATTCCCGGCCACCGATTCGTTATTACATTTTTTTCTATAAAACCGTTAGAATAAATTATACAAAATCCATTAATTGATTGTAACAAAACCTCTAAGATGTAGGGTTAAAATAAGAATGTTAAGTGAGGCTTGTAAAAACAGTCACTCATCGACAAACCACCAACGTGAAGCCACTGCCTCAAATCTTATAGTCTAAACAGAAGTTTAAATAAACACTCATAAAAGTATAGTGCATTATACAACGAGAACATAATTGCCATTTCATACGACTATTTGTGCTGATCCATGAGTCATATTTGAAACATTTATAAAGTGCTTTTAATAAAATCTACGCTGCATGTTATCGTTGGAGACCGACCTATTAGTCATGTATATTTGTTATTCAATTGTGCTTATGAGAATTTATAGCTGCGCCTTCAACATCGAAATTGTTGATTTTATTGTTATGTTGGCCTTGACACAATGATACAGAGTACGTAGGTATATAAGCTATAACCTTTAAAAACTATGGACTTTCAAAAACGAGAAGACAAATTGTATTTATTAGAATGTTATTACACCAATTATTAAATAGAGTAGCTTTAGTTCATATATCTATACTTTCAGCTCCATGGGAATATGCGCAGACGGCAGGGTATTGATTGCTACATGCGGGTCTTTTGATTGGTGGTTACCAGTATCGTTATGAACGGATGTACCTTTGAATGATGGACAGCAGTATCGTTATGAAGAGGTGGATATAACAAGGTCCATTACAATGACAAGTGCTACATTATGGCATGGTCGAGCATAAAATTTATCAATTCCGCTGGTCTCGTAGTTATTCTGCATTTCACTTGTCAAGATTATGATGCAAAACATTTATTGCTACCTCCTCGTTTTCATTACATTTTAAAAGCATTTATATTTACTATGTAATAGCTCCTAAGCTTTCCTAGCATTTGAAAAAATGTAAAGGTATAACTGCACATCACAAACGCCTCGCTGACTAAGGAAACTGCAAACAATGCAAAGGCTCATTGAGGTGTTTCCCTCACTACTACATTACCGCTAGACACAAGCAGGCTGATCCAAACTCCAGGCAACAAGGAAGGACAAACACCCAGCAGTGCATGTATTGTATACATAGTAGTGGTGTGTAAGTGCACCTTTATAACTTCCCATCTTGCCAAATCCGCGTTTGCTTCAGCGGTATCGCATAGAACAGCCTTATACGCAATAAATATGCAGAATAAATACCTCCCTAGCCCCACTTTCCCTTATCCTCACCCTAACCCCCTGTTATTACTATCCTAGATCCCTTATCCCTGCCTACTCAAGGGCCCAGGTGGGCAATTCACCAGCGCGTTAAAACTTTTCGGGTAGGCTGCTCGCTCCGACCTAAGTCAGGCATCCCGACCTGGGCAGGCTCTGGGCAGCTCAGCCTTTCTGCATAGTGTTGCTCTTTTTATGTTAATCTGTATCTTGTTTTTACATATATTATAAATAGAGGAAGTATTGCATTCCACCCAGACGTTCACTATCCACTTTAGACTCTAAATACATTCATAGAAGCCCCCTGATTCCAACAAAGAGTATTGTGGCGCCGGCCTACGGTAGCGGCAACACAAAAATAACGGCTGGAGCCGGGTTTCCCCACCCCACTGGTGCGGCACGTCACAAGGTTCTCAAGGTCAAGCTTCCCCACCCCACTTACGGAAGTAAAAGTGACTAATAACGATCAAGCGACAACACAAAGGGTTTTCCAGGGCAATCGAGGAGTATCCGGCAGCCGGCTTGTTCGTAGGCATTCGAGAAAGATCTGCTTACGGAGCGCGTGGAACGAGGCAGTTTTTGAATCGGTCAGTGGGACAGTGAGTATGGGACAGCTGTCGTCGTGAAAGACACGTCGCGTCGAAGTGAAGAAGTTTTAATGAGTGCTGTGTGATGTATCTTCAGAGCTAGTGTATGAGGGACAGAGAAAGTTAAGAAAGATAGTAAAAGCACTGAGTCGGGGTTGTGGGAAAAACACAGTTGTGAGATTAATATCACAAAAGACTGTAGACCGTGTTAACGTCAGCAAAAGAGAACTGCATATTTGTGGCAATTTGGGAAAATAAAGTGATAGAAAAGTAACTGGACCAATTTTGTCGTTTTGTCAAGTATTATTTTTAAAAAGGTCTGTGTGTGAGAGAGAGAGAGGGGGGGGGGGAGAATAGCATAACTGAAAAACAAAGACTTGAATAAATACCGAACTATGCATATAAGTTCAGTATCCTCCAAGGATGTAACTTAAGATTTTAAAGAAAATCGTCTCACCCCAAACTACCCTTTACATGGAAAATGTTCGTTATTTTTCATTCCCTCAAAAATTGGCCTACGATTGTGATTAAAACACCCATATGTTTAAGATATTTATATCACAAATGAAATGCATGTGTTGAATTTTTGGGAACGGCCTCCTCATCCTAAGTGACCTTTGTATTATTGGCAAAACCCTAATTATACACACAATCTTAGTACACAAAAATGTATATCTCATGTGGAATAACAACTTCTAAGATATTATTTGCGTTTCTTTATTTTTCAAATGCTTATAGGTAGTTTTTCCAACTAGAAAGTGACTATTCTTTTTTTGTCTCATACTGATGCAAGAACACGGACAATTTTTCGAAAATTTTTATTTTCTTGAAAATGACTCTAACGATCTTGATTAAAATACCAAATGTTTGAGATCTGTTTATGACAAATGAAATGTATATCTTGAATTTTCTGGCTATAGCCCCTGTAGTCGTATTTACTCTGGATGACATTTGCATAACTGGTAAACCGTAAGCGATAGACCAATTCTTGCTATAGGAGAAATATAGATCTTGCTAAAATAGACAGTTTATGTCTAAATAAATTGTTTGTAGAGTGAACCATTTCGGAGATATGCCTTGTTAACTGTGTGAGTTTTGGCGAACTTAATACTTCTGTCAAATATAACATCGTTATTCAATTTACATGTTAATCGTGCAAACAGAACGGGATCTCAAAGCTTTAAAATATTTGACTATCGCTCAAAGCCTACGTATTCTCATATTCTCCTTGCACCGACAAGGAAACAAGCAAAGGAAGTAAGCAATAAGATAATTTCTGCAAACGTTTATCTCAACTAAAACGAAGAAGATATAGGAATAAGAGTTTGCAAGAATGGTTAGTACAAGAGTAGGCAGTCATGTGAGTGCAACACATCAGATTTTTTAAGAAGTGGTGGGCAAATTTGGAAGAAAAGGTAAGTAAGTCCTAGTCCCAGTGAAACTGAAAATCGATATACAAAAGAAACAAAGCCTGATATCAAATACACAATTAGTGGCAAAGTGGAAAGTATTATATAAGTGGTGCAAAGTGCAGTATTCTGGAAAAATTCAATTATTTGTGTCTAGTTTGTGCGAGAACACGAGAAAGAACTGTTTGGCATCATCATCATCAGGTAAGCTGTAGTATTAACATCCACAACAAACCGAGAACTTAGCAGTTAAAAACACTGTTTTAATATCGACAGCAACGCCAATGATGACTATAAACACATTCTTTACATCTAACTCTCATAAGTGTATAATTTATAGAAGTTTCTGTTAGATGACTTTTGCACAAGTAAATTAAGTTGGCGTGACTAGAGTTTTGAAACTCACTATGCTACCGTAGACTATCATATGCAAGTGTGGTTTTTCTAGAAGAATTGGTCAGTTAAGAACTTACCGTTACCTGGACGTGAGGTGTGTTGCATACTTATCGGGCGTTACTTCGTATCGATCACGTTGTTTACGTTGTGTTATGTTTTACTAGATTCTTCTAGAAACCGAAAGCGATGAACTTTGAACCTTCTCGAAACTGAAAGAGAGTATATAAAGGACCGCTTAACCTTCGGAACATTAGTGTCTTCAAAAACATTTGAAAGTTCCCCTAAGTATACTACAGTTCAAATCGAAAACACTGATAGTGATCACGAGTAATGTTATTTTGTACCGAAATGTACAATTTTTATTTTGATCACAATGACCAAAGTCATGATCACGGTTTTGGTGATCACTATATTTGGATTTCTCATTAAATTTCTTAATTCGTTGTATTTTGCATTATGTTTCTTTTCCTAGCAATGCTACCATTACTACCACCACTACGTCATTTATGTAGTGGATCAATATTACTGAAGCGTAGTTTTGGTAGAGCGCAGCTCTAGACATAATTCTTAGGCTTTCTTGAGTAATTAATTAAGACTGTTGATGCCAATGCAGGTACGAAAATTAAGCCAAGTATACATCATCTTTGGTCTTCTTCCAAAAAGAAAATGGGGATTTCCATTGTTCGCATTATGTAATTACCGCGGTACGTAGGACGTTGTTTGCCGTGCCAAAGTTTGAATATACGGTGAACACGATTACATTCTAGAAAAGTCCAAGGTTTCCATTGCGACTTTTAGAAACGTTTCGTGCAAAAATAGGCAGGTGCTCAGTCTTGCGCCCACCACACGATGAAAGGGATGTACAGCCGCTGCCGGCACTTGCCAGCGGTCGCATTTTGTTTGACCTTCCATCATCAGTCTACATCTAATTTATAAATAAAACAAGCTGATATTCTTGTTTGTTTGTGATTTCCTTTATTTAGCTTCAGGTGCGTAATACATGTTCTTAGAGTGGAAGATGGTGCGCACATCCGGAATAGTAGGACGAAAATTCTAATATTACTTCTTTGACGTAACGGAAAAATCACTTCTCTGATTTCTCTAAGAGCAAGAGAGATTATTATAAATATGGAAGTTCACCTACTGTCCCCATCTCTCTTAGTTCATTTTAAGTTGTTTCATTGATTATTTACAACGCTTAGTGAGTGTGTCTGGTATTAATAAAAATAACTGATGCGAATACTCACTATAATAGTAATAATAACAATAACAATAATAATAATGATGATAATAATAATAATGATGATAATAATAAATTCCAACAATTCTAATTACACAAATACAATAAAACTAACAAGCCAACTACTATTCCAACTGAAGTAATATAAGTGCTATGCTAATTTACATACATGTTTGCCGATATTGGCCCTACCCATTCATCAGACAAAACAGAAAACCATAACAATTACATTTCCAAATCTCTCACCGCTCAAACTGTGATCACTTCCATTTATTTCTTACATTCCATGAAATTTTGCCAACACTTCTTAATTCCAACTGGTCTTCAAAATCTTTTTCTCACTGTGAACTCCTCATTTATAACCATTTTCTACAAAGCTATTTCCTCCAATAACTGTACCTAAACATCCTAATAATAAATGAATCTCATTTTCCCCACCATTACCTATTGGGCATATTCCTTTCTAAATTTACATATTCCCAATCAAAACCAATTAATCTTTTGTTCTTTTCACAAACCGTAAGATATAACTCTCTCCCTAGTTTATTTTTCCATTCCTCGTAAAAGCTAATTGAACTTTTATCTCTTATTTGAGCTATAAAGTTTGCCCATCCATATCTTCTAGCCTTTCTCTTGTTTTCCAAATTCCCTTTACTAATTTGTACCCTGGAGCCCACATATCACCTAGGCCTATTTATCATTAACAAATCGTTAACGTTTCCATGTCATGCATTTGTCTGCTTCTAAGTTTTTTTGAAAATTCAAATACGCGTTTAACAAATCACGGTAACTCCTGAATTATAATAAATACTTTAACATTCTTCCAGTTACCATGCTCACTTTTCCTAGCTTCGGACAAACTCTTTATACGAATGCTATAGTGCAATATAAAGCTGATTCTTCTATCTACATTGTTATTTATGACACATTTTTGTCTAGTAATAATTCAAAATTAAACAATACGTGTTTGGTTACATAAAATGCAGAAACAGCATAGTAATTACGGTGGAAAGATAGAAGCAGAATCGCAAATTGGCATGACAAAACGTAAAAATATAATAATGATAGCAACCATTATTTAGAATATGAAATTCATATTTTGTTTTACTTTAGTAATAGGCGTTAGAGACGTTATAGGAACGTCGCAATGAATATTGACTGTGAGAAAGATTTTGAGAGTCTACCAATGTAATTGAACAGCGTTGCAAAATACCGAGTGGGGCAAAAAGTGCCGCTCAGAATATGGTATTCCGCGGGAAACCTTTCCCTCCACATTCTGGGCCTCAAGACGGGGGAAAAAAAAGAACGTTCCGAAGGCCACATATCGTCTGCCGCGCTACAACAGTCTTGATTCCTCGAATGTCCGAACAAAGGAATCTCATTCACATGCGGCCTGCTTGGTCGTCTAAGATGTCTGATTCAAGCACTCACGTAAAATTGTGCTACCTCCCGAACCTTTCCTTTGTTTGGACATATCACGACAAGGCTAAAAAGGATGAATTCTTTTCAATCGAAAATTTCATATGCTTAAAAGGCTACAATAAAGTATTTCATTCTTGCTATATTTTCAGATGCATTTTCCACCGCACTACTAGGTTCTACATTTTGGGTTGTACGTAACCAAAGACCTTAAGAAAGTTCGTTATGTTTCAGATTTGACCAATGTTACTAAAAAATTAAATGTAGCTTACGTACCATCATTACATTTACGATTTTGGACGGCTATTTTCCAAAATTACTAACAAAATTTCAAAATACGTCGCAAAATACGCCAACATTTAAGTTTTAATTTTTTAGAGTTTGGTGCTGCATTTTATACGTAGAAGTTTCAGAAAATTCATTGATGTGCTTTAGATGTTATCTAAGTCACTTAAAGATAACAGCTTACACGATTATTTTTAATAATTATGGATCATAAAATACCCCAAAAGTGATTCATCAATCTTTGCCCCATTTAAGTAAAATTCGACAAAGACCTTACCTCGAAGAACACCAAAATTTTTCGCCCAAAAAATCCAATTTCAACTTTTCTTAAAACACTGGTTCATTCTTATAATTGTATATCTATAATACACTAGGGTTCAAAACTGTTTACTAAAATTCTAACAACAGCAAGATACAAAACATTTAATTGCTTTCGCTACCTTGTACATATGCATACCTCTTCGATACGAAGATTTTAGTGCAAATACACTTTTTGAGGTCTCCTAGTCCAAAAATAAAATAGAAAAGTTCCATCCGCACGAACTCCATAACTCAAAAATGTATTTAAGTTTATAATTTCACAGGGATGTGCCACGAAGATTTTCAAGAAAATCCCCTACCCCAGACTACTCTTTACAAAGTTTTTTTTTCTCGAAAATTTTGATTTTTAAAAAATGGCTACCTACAACGAGTTTCATTGTCATATGATTAAGATATTTTCATGATAAATGAAATATATATATAGAATTTTCCGGAAATGTCTTCAGAAGTCCTCTTCATTCTGGATGAATTTTGCATAACTCGTACGACGTAAAAGATACACAATATGTTACTACACAAAAAATGTAGATATCATTAAAACTCGTAGTGTATGTCTTTTTTGTGTAATGAACCATTTCGGAGATATTCCTTGTCATTTGTCTGAATATTTCCAATGCTTTACGTTTCTCAAATGGGAAGTTGTTACTCATTTTTTATCCCCTGGCCATATGAAGAAAACGGAATTTCAAAGTCATCACATAGCGACCGGCTGTGCTCTTAAAATTTTTTTAACTTAAAGCCTACTGTATTCTCATATTTCGTGGGTCCAAATGATCTCGTCGACGGGCCGTTAAACCCCAAACACGCACTTCGCATATTTCCCTTGCACATACAAGAAAATCAGCAATAGTATAATTTCTGCAAACGTTTATCTCGATTGACATGACGTAGATAGAGGAAAAAACGTTTGTAATACTGTTTTACAACAGCAGAGAAAGTCGTGTGAGTGCAACATATCAGATTTTTTGAAAACGTTTTACAGTTTTAAAAATATAAAATTATTATCCGGGCTTGTGGGCCGTGGTTTAGTGGAAATTCTCCTTCCAGGCATTTCGCTCGAAGCTGTGTCGAACATCCTCACGCAATTGTTTTAGAGTTGGTTAAATAATAAATAGTTAACACATACAAGACTATTGAAGGTCACATGCATAAGATCAGAAGCCTAAATGTTCCTTGGGTAAATAATGAAAACAAGCGCATGTGAACTAGTGTATATAACAACTGATGCATGACAAAGCTATATTCACTTTTTTCCTGGAACTAAAGCTGATTCATCCATTGTTAGAAATAGTACTCGCGACAAACATAACGAGATGAGGCCACTAAGGTTTTTCAGGAATCTATGAGGATTCGATACTAATTTAAAATTGTTTGGATAATTTTTAGATTTTGATAATTGTTAAAAGTGCGTTCTTGTACCATTTATTGTGCACAAGATGGAGTGTGACATTTTTGTTTTGGAATATTAAGGAGCATAACAACTTATGAATAAAGAATCGTAATCGGTGACATTAAAATGTACTGCAACAAAGAACAATGACAAGAGCAAAGCTGCGTTACTTCATAATAGAGAAAGAAAATCAATATGTAAAACACGTTTAAAATGTGAAGAATACCATTTAATCTTAACCCTGGAAGCAAATCAGATTCTTTCTGTCATACTTTCATAAATATGACATTGCTGGGAATCCAAGAAAATGTTTATTTTTTATTTCGTCAAGCGGTAGTAGAGGAAGTATTGCATCTCATTAAAACTTCGGTACCGAGACTGAAAATACACTTTTTGAGAGCTTCTCTGAATCTTAAGAAAAAGAAAGATTAAAAAGAAAATAAAACTTTTGTAGAATGGTCCGTGCGGGCGTTATGTAACCATCATTCTGTCTCTTTGTGAAAGGATTAACCAAAACAAAAATTCTGAAACTAATAGCAGTTACTTGTGAAATTGTCAATGAAATACTTCCAACGACAAACTATATCATCACCGGATGGTTAACTCCCAAAGTTGCACAATTTCTTAACCAACAGACTTTCTTCCACATCGAGTGCTGGAATGTTCCGGTAAAGCAGTGATATGAACTGGGGTTTTAGGAAAATGTTGCACTTGGATACCTGGTGGTTGGAATAGTTCACAAACTGATGTATTACACTTAAAGCTACCTGAGATGAACACTGCACTGCATAATTGCCTTCTCTGGCTGATCATGGGTACCTTTGCTTTATTACAAACACAAGTCAGCCGATTGTATGCTGCCTCAGTCACAATAATTTTTACAAGCTGAGAAATTGAAAATGCTCCGACAACATCGAATAGCACCATTCAAGCCCTGTGTGTTTCACATATAACATCCATATAAATAAAATCTAAAAAAGCAAAAAAGGAATTTAAAAAACTTACCTCTGTGTCTTCCTATTGACGAATTTAGAATTTAGAAGGATAAAAGAATAGAAAATAAATAAATAAACTAAAACATTACGAAAAATAAAACTCAAACACTAAAAAATTGTTCTATTTTGATTTTAAAAATTTTAAAAATGCCGTTTCTCGAGGTCATGCAAGGAGAAGGGAATTTCAAAGGCTTCTTATGCACTTAAACGATTTCACAATGGCTTAAACCTACTATATTCCCCTATTCCTATTGCACGGATGTAATAAAATTATTTCTATAAATGCTTATCTTGATTAGCGTGACATGTACAAAGACTAAGCTTTTGTAAGGACTAGCTTATTGAAGAATGGTTAGGGAAAGTAACACATCAGATTTGTCTCACATGTACTGTTGTAAGAAAGGTTCGCCGAGATGTTAGGCAACACACAGCACGCGCCACTCATGTGCATTTTCCCTTAATGAACACTTAAGTCGCATGCGCTGTAGCGTAGCGGCGTTTTATCCAAGGGCGGAATGACAAAAAACAATCGTAATTCGTTTAATTGAGCTTCCCTCTGTAGCAGAAAAGTTCAAGGCTTTTGAGGAACGGCAACACGCAATTAAAACGTTTGATGGAATTAATTACGACTTGCCGCTCTTTAAGCGGTGCGCTGCTTTTTATTCCGAGTTCAAAGCCAACTTTCTTACTACGCATTTAATTGCACCTTGTCTACATGGCTGCTGGAGTTCTAAAAATAGCACTTTCACTTTGTACTTTCTCCACACCTACCTATAGCAGAGAGAGGAAGTATATTTCATGAAAGAATTCTAGCTAAATCGACAATACACGCTTTAAGGTCCCCTGAAGCAATAGAAGCTCATTTAAACAAGATTCTGACGTATTGCACTTACATAAGTTTCTCTGCTTGCTCGTACAACCCACTCTTACAAACTCTTATTCTTCTATCTACTTCATGTGCCTAAAGATTTGCAGAAATTGTTTTATTGCATATTTTCTTGTAGATATACATACGTACACATACTTCATATAAATTATGTGTTTTGACGAGATCTACAATTTTTAGTAGTAAACTTTTTTCTACCTCTTGCAGTTCTGTTCATTCAGAATGAAGAGGATATCTGAGTTATCTCAGAAAATTCAAGATATGCATTTAATTTCTATCTTGAGGAGACAAAAACGCACTAAAAGTGCGGATCTCTTTCAGACACACAGTGATTTCAAATAGCTCTTTTTGGCGTCCGGCAATTCGGGACATACGTAATTATTTTGGAAATTTCAATTTGTCAATTTTAAGTGCAGTCGCTGTTCAGTTTTTTTTAAACGATGTCATGCATATAGGGACTAGCTTTCAGGCATCTTTCTATCGATTCTGCTTCCTCTAGTCCTCCTTGTACCTACAACGAAACGGTAAAGAAATTATTTATGTAAAGTTTTATCTCGTTAAATAGAAAACGAAGCTTTTGTAGGAACAGTTGTGGAAACTATTATAAAAATAAAGGATAGTAGACAAGAAAGTCGTGTAAAATAATAAATTAGATTTTTTTTACTCCGTGTATGGAAATTTCTATGCAGAAAGAGAAAGTGGTGTTCACGAGTGTCAGTTACTCTTGCACTGTGCTGTACATAGCTCTTAACCGGGCAACATACGACGACATCGAGTGCCAAGCATTCCGCCTTCTCGTTGCCCTGTTGCAGCCTTGGAAGTCCATACCATCACATCCTCCTCTTCCCCTTTACCCTCATCATCTACTAGAAATTCCTGTGGCGAGATCACAGCCATGTCTTTCTTTCCAGATCCCAGTAACCCATTAAAGCCTCGACATGTTTTAAGATGAAGATATCTCAGAATGAAGTATACGCAGAACAGTGAACAGCTGTCACAAATTCAGAATGAAGAATCCTTTGGATACTGCAGTAGGAAAATATGCAGTTATGTTAGAACCAAAAACTTTTCTGCTAAATTTACTTCAGGTTTTTTACTTTCTCTTCTGATGAGCGAGTTGAGCGAGTGAGTGAATGAGAGGTGGGTGAGTGAGGTGAGGTGAGTGAAGTGAGTTTAGTGAGGCGAGTGAGTGTGCAGGTGGGTGAGTAAATGAGTTGAGCGAGTGAGGGATTGAGGGAGTGAGGGATTGAGAGATTGAGGGAGTGAGCGAGTGAGGGATTGAGGTAGTGAGTCAGGGATTGAGTGAGGGATTGAGCGAGTGAGGGATTGAGGGAGTGAGTGAGTGAGGGATTGAGGGAGTGAGTGAGTATGTGAATGAGGCGTGAGTGGGTGAGTGAATGAGTTGAGTGAGTGAGGGATTGAGGGAGGGAGTGAGTGAGCGATTGAGGGAGGGAGTGAGTGAGGGATTGAGGGAGTGAGCGAGTGAGGGATTGAGGTAGTGAGTGAGGGATTGAGGTAGTGAGTGAGGGATTGAGGTAGTGAGTGAGGGATTGAATGAGTGAGGGATTGAGGGAGGGAGCGAGTGAGGGATTGTGGGAGTGAGCGAGTGAGGGATTGAGGGAGTGAGCGAGGGATTGAGGTAGTGAGTGAGGGATTGAATGAGTGAGGGATTGAGGGAGGGAGCGAGTGAGGGATTGTGGGAGTGAGCGAGTGAGGGATTGAGGGAGTGAGCGAGTGAGGGATTGAGGTAGTGAGTGAGGGATTGAGGGAGTGATTGAGGGATTGAATGAGTGAGGGATTGAGGGAGTGAGCGAGCGAGGGATTGAGGTAGTGAGTGAGGGATTGAGGTAGTGAGTGAGGGATTGAATGAGTGAGGGATTGAGGGAGGGAGCGAGTGAGGGATTGTGGGAGTGAGCGAGTGAGGGATTGAGGGAGTGAGCGAGTGAGGGATTGAGGTAGTGAGTGAGGGATTGAGGGAGTGATTGAGGGAGTGAGTGAGGGAGGGAGTGAGTGAGGGAGTGAGTGAGTGAGGTGAGTGAGTGAGGTGAGTGAGGCGAGTGAGTGGGTGGGTGGCTGGGTGGGTGAGTGAGTGAGGGATTGAGGGAGTGAGTGAGTGAGGGATTGAGGGAATGAGCGAGTGAGGGATTGAGGGAATGAGCGAGTGAGGGATTGAGGGAGTGAGCGAGTGAGGGATTGAGGGAGTGAGGGATTGAGGGATTGAGGGATTGAGGGAATCAGTGAGGGATTGAGGGAGTGAGTGAGGGATTAAGGGAGTGAGTGATTGAGGGAGTGAGTGAGTTTTAAGGGCCCACCGACAACAAGGTCATTTGGGCTCCACAAGCACGGAAATATGTATGAAATGGACCTCATATTGATAAGATTTCAACAGCAAATGAACACATTTAACCGTAGACGTCGAAAAATGTTAATTCGTTGTTGAGTGCGTGTTTATTGTGATGCAACTATAATAACCTTGTGGAAAGCAGTTTTTCGAAGGATGAAAGCGAGCGAAAAGTTTGCAGTAGGTTGTTAAGAAGGCGAGACTGTACTCAAGCTCCAGTTTCTAGAAGACGAGAGCATGATCACGTCTGTCGCCGAAATAGACAGAGGTCATCCGGCACACTTGGTGATGCGCCAGCCAAGCAGACCAGCTGCTGCAAGGTGAGCAACAAGATTACCTTGAACCACTGGCGCGAGACGTAGTTCAAGTTCAAGGTTACACCCAGTTTCGTCTTTTTACCATTTCTTGTTTTCTTTTTTTCTTTTCATGTACCGAACTATTGATCGCTTCACACCCAAGAGATATTTGCGTATTAGCGTTGAGAAACACAAATAAAGGAGAGGAACTGATGCATTGGAACGTTAAGGTTGTATAGTATTATCTGCAGTAATACCATGAGAGGGTTTCATATGACGATAACTTAATAACAGAGAGAATAGTGCATATATTAGTTTGTTCTACTCTTTGCAGAAATCTGTAAGTGAAGTTCTCCTTTTTTGGCCTACATTAGATGATATCGGTCACAGTTTGACCCACATATAGCTAGCTACTTGCACTCGTCTTTGGGTTTGTGGGAGTTCTCTGTCATGCATAGTCGGTGATGGAACCCATGTACCACGAATCTCGTCTTGGTGTGTCACAAATGATAATGATAATTTTGTGAGCGCGAAACCCGAGAAAAATCATCCCAAATATGCAAATCTTGAATGGTATTTGTAGAGTATTCCGCGAAATAATTAATACCTACACAGCATCTGATTGCCGTTTCTGCTTCTGTGTGCCAGTGCTACCGTAAAGTAAGTGGCTCGCATCTAACTTCTCATTTAAACATTTCATTCTTCAGGAATTAACGCGCGACCTGTAGTACATTAGTGAAGCATAAAACATAGACAAAAACCTTACTGCAAAAGAACTATGCATATCCTTGAAATATACAATTATGTCACCAACCTTATCTGAAATATTTTCTTATTCTACGCTTAAATTTATTCTCTTATTTAAGAAGTCTATTCAAACCATGTTCTCCTGTTTATCATGAGGTCTGGCTAGCAAGTAAATTGTTTTGTAAACAACCTACTGTTGTCTGATCTCTTTTATCAGCGCGCGTCATACATTTGATGACAAATGACCAGGGTTGCCAACATTTAAAAGTAAAATTATCGTACCAGCCACTCAAAATTATAGATTTGGATTCAAAACTATCGTACATCATAAGCCAAATGCTACAACAATAAAAATATCAGTATAACACTTATGAAAATGCAATAGTAATGATGTTTATGATATCCATATACAAGATTGATGACCTCAACGTGTATTACAAGTTTAGTACTTATGTTTCTCGCACTATTCATCTGAAAGTTCATCTTCCTCAACTGTTGCAGCGTTTCACAAATTTGTTGTTGAGATAAACTTTAACATTTCGGTGGCTTGTAGATTTTCGGACCCACCACATTCTTTCATAAGCTGAGACGACCAAATAAGTCCATTTACCGTATCTAGCGCCAATCTGTTTCTAACTTTGGTTTTTAGTAGACCTAGTTTGGAAAAAAGCTCTTTCACAAGAAGCGCTTCTGTGGGGCAACGAAATCACTGATAATGCAAAGGCCGCCAGTTCCTTAAAATCATTATTTCCACCAAGGTGACACATGTGTTAAACAGCATTCCAGAAACTGTCTGGTTCAGGCATGTTCTTTATTTCACACGGAATATCATGTATTCTGAGCCTTCTCCAATGATCATCTATTTTCTGAACAGTGCCTTCTTCATTGAGATTATCAGACCTGGGCACACTGGCAATAGGGAGATAAAGGGTAGGAGGCTTAGTAGAGTTGGAAACGGTTGCCTTAGAGGGGTGAAGACAGTCTATGAGAGCAAAAGTGTTGTTGCTATTTATAATTAGTTTTATTTCGCTGGTGTGACAAACCAGTAAAAATGATATTTCGCCGTTATCGAACTATAATACATTCAAATTGTCGTACACCCCATAATTATCGCACGGGTTGGCAACCATATGCACAAACATTAAAATTATCGTATGCCCCCATAATTATCGTACGAGTTGGCAAGCCTGCAAATGACTGTCGTCTCGACCTGCCCCGATTAGCAGAGCCCACAACGGGTAACTTGAAAACACTGACTGTCCTCTCCACCTGTTCGAATTGCCAACGCGCACATTACACATACTGTATCTATCACGATTTTTGTTCCCTCGTTAATTTCTTCGGCATTTAAAGCAAATGGAGAGTAAAGTAAAAGGGGTTTCCCAACTACCTATAGTGCTTTTTGATCCACTTTCTGTTCATGCTGTCATGGCGGAAAGCTGAATTTCCTGCATCTATTGCTGGTAACCTATAATGTACCCCTAAGTTTTGTCTATTTTGCTGCGTATGTATTCATGATCTACATTAAATCCAGGTAAGTTTTGTTATATTTATTATTGCAAATACAAATACCTGCAATTATGTATTTGACAGCTGAATTTTACCATTTAAATATTATTACCTGATTATTTACTTACTTTTGTGTGTTAATATTTACTTAGGATTTAATTTGTTTTCAAGATCAATAACCAACCGTAGATAATCGATCGCCAATTCGCCACCAAGGTTAATGTTCGTGACTTTGCTGTAGAACCACCATGTTCAACAGCTTTAGTAATTAATTTTATTTTCGCTATTTGCGTTATTTACCATCACTACTGAAGTAGGTAGTGCTCTTAATTCGTCCCGTATTTTGAAACCCTTCATCTTTCTCCAATGCACTACCATACTTGTATTGCAATATATGTTTTGAACTATCACGCTTTTTTATTTATCTTTATTTTTTTTATTTTATTTATTTTTATTATTTATTTACTTAAGTAAAAGGACCCATATATGGCCCCGTTCCTAATATGTCCACCCTATGTAAAGCCTCCATTTATGAAGTGCTAGCATGAACACAACAGAGGACCCTATTAGTGCATACAAAGTGCGAGGAAGAAGCAAGTCTGTTTGTAGCACTCCTAAATCGTGTGCTTAATTTTGAGTGCAAATGTACGTTTTCGATGTTTTTGTTACAAAACCTTTTATCTCGAAATATAACTATTATAAAGCAGCTTGTTGCACAGCGGAAGCCCAGGAGTCTTTGCTTTATCGTAGAACAGTTTACTAACTTGCATAGTAAACGCAACCTTGGCAAAAAGCGCCATATTAAAAGCAAACCCTTTCCCTAATATGGCCTCCTTAGAGGTGCATATCAGATATGGTGCTATTTCACGTAAAACTGCATTTACTTGCAATATTTGTTTGAAAAGCAACTGCTAATATTAGAATATTTTCCAAAGTTAATTCATGTTTACAAAAGTATTTGTGTTTAACTATTTACATAGCTTACTCTCACCTTTTATATGTATTTCACGATAGGGGCTATATTTGGAACACTCGTCATTCATAAAGAAGTGACACTTTTTTTTATTTGCTAACTTCTGAATAAAGTTATTATTACAGTGACCTTACATGAGTGTATAACATAGCACTGTTTTTCATGCAAGCTATGCGGGAGAGTTATAAGCAATAATAAAATAGAAGGGGGCCATATTTGGGGGCTTTACCCGTACTGTTAGTGTTGTCGTGACAAGGAACTTGAAATTCCCACACCATTCCTAAACGCAATACCATAACATAAATGAGAAGTACTATCAATGAAACACAGCCTGTTTTCCAAGTTCTACTGTTCTATACTTCTAGCATCTTGCAGTACACCAGAATCTTCATCGACCAGCTGATAATAATTTTACTGTTCATTCAAGATGTTAAAAACATAGAAATTTACTGTACAGAAAACCAGTACGTAGTAACAACACATAAAATCGAGTGAAGGTGGCTCCGCGGTAACGTGTGAGGCTCGCATTCGGAAGGTACTGGATTTGATACCCGTCGATCGCTCACTCTGATCTGGGGTTTTTCGTGCTTTTCCGTAGTTGGAGAGTATACTGGGATGGCTCATCTACCACGGTTTCCTTTCCCTCGTTTATCTTTCATTCCGTTTACTGTCAGGTGTGTTACTAAGTTTCATGGTGTATGGTGGTGCCGGACAGCTGGCGTGTATATTTACTCAAAGGGAAGAGTACTCCTCGTGAACACTAGATGGCTACTTGGTCGACGGGTCGTTCATCGCCCTCTTTAGGTAGCTCCGGATTTTCGAGCCTGGAACTGTTAAGGACCTCCACGTGTCTCTGTGGTCTGTCCACCTGCGGCCTGTATCCTTTTGTGCTTCCCTCAATTATCCCTTCTTCCTGGAGAGTGATATCCACAATAGAGCTACACTCCTACCAAAAGTTTAAGGACACCTCCATATTTCACTGAAATACACTTTCCCTTGAACTATTTTATCCAGCGGCTTTATATTTCATTAAAAAAAAAAAAAAAAAAAAAAAAAAAAAAACTTATTAAAGCGTGCATTTTAAAAAAATAATTATGTAAATGTCATTTTTTTTAAAGAGTTATGATTTTTTTTCCAGTTTTAGAAAAACCAAAGAAAATCTAGTTTGTAAATCTTTTTGGAGATGTGACCATGAAAATACATATATGAAATGTCAATTTTATTTTTCTCTGAAGAAAAGACATTTGTGAGGAATATTTATAAATATGACATTGTTATCATTACTGTTTATCAACAATTGATATATTTATAACTTTACAACAAATTGGAAAAAAGAGTTTAAATTAGCACTATCTGGCTATGGATTCAATCCTACGATGAATGGGCCAGCGAAGTCGGCGTGTTTATAGTGTATTGTTTATACTGCAAATAGAAACTAAAGAAAACTAAGCCCCTAGCGTGAAGGGCCATGAAGGGCCAAGGCTTGCCGCCCAGTCACTGCGTCCCCCACCTCTTCCCACTACAGGTGTCATTGGTGGGGTGCAGTACTGGAGGGTGGGACGTGGTCAGCGCCCCGAGCCCTCCCGGCCAGTTATACGGCCTTTTTGACCTAGGGCCGCTACTTCTCCATCAACCTAACGAGGCTGAGTGCACCCCATGCTGGTACCGGGGATCGAACCCGGGTCCTCCGCGCCAGAGGCAAGCGCGCTACCAACTGCGCTACTGAGGCGGTCTTATACTGCAAATAGTACCACTGAATACTGCTATGTTGACGTTATTATAATGCCATGACATTGAATTGCATTGTAGTTTCCATTTTACTCTGGTACGAAAGGAGATTAAGTAAAAATGGGTATAAAACGGAAGAAAGATAAGCGATTGGTTTCCATAAGTGTGGCACGTTATACAGAGATATTGCAATTCACCTGGGCATACTAAAACGTGCGTTACACAGACAATAAAAGTATAGGAAAAGCGGCAAATTTTCAGACCTGGAGCGAAGTGGTAGGCCAAGGGTTACATCGTCCCGGGAGGATAGAACTATAGCGGTTATATCCATTTACGAGATCGGAAGGTAGAGGAGTAGCTCTGCCGACAAGTTCGAGAAGTAATATCCGAATATTGGAATACATTGCCGTGCAAGAGTGAAGGAATCTTGTAAAGAGTATCACAAAAGAGTGAATGTACTGTATTTGAAAGCCAAAGGAGGCCCAATAAAGTATTAAATCATCTACAATGTATGTTTCAAGCAATGTGTTATGAATGTATAATTATGTATAATGTAATGTGTTATTCGAGGAGAGCATTTCAAAATATCACTGGGGTATCCTTAAACTTTTGGTAGAACTGTATGTAGTGTGCGAGGTGTTCAATTTCTGTTATATAATCCTAACCACAGGTAAACAACAACGAAATAACAACTAAGCCAAAATACCCATCCATGGTTAAGAAACAAAATCAATCTTAAGACAAAATTAATGCAAGATCAAAACTAAGTTATTTAAATTATTATCGTCCAAAATAGTACCTATATCTACAATAGGATAGGATGGGACGTCGCGGAAGGAACTGGGCACTTCGACCTTGAAGATCTTTTGTACCTATGCCCCTTGAGGGACACCCCCGTGGGAAAGTAGAGGGGAGAGAAGACAGAGGGCGGCCGACTCAAGGAGTTAGTACAGAGCAGAGGACAGGATCCTTACCATTTACAGATTGAAACGTCCCGGCGGCGTCTAGTACAACCGGCCACCTGCCTACCCGCGATCTTTAGACATCCCACAGGGGGGTTCGAAGATCAGACTGCCCCGCCGAAGGACGAAGGTTTACCGAGAGCATATACCCTGCCATGCAACGCCGAAATTCCCGCCAACACTTACTACCTTGAAAGTGACCAGCCAGATGAAGGATGAAAGGAAATGAGAAGTAAAGTGAAATGGAGGGACAAGAAATTCGGGGGATGAAATGAACCTACCCAGCATGCGCCTGGCGACCTGGGGAAATCCCATGAGTCAAGTATGCCGGCCGCTGTGATCGAACCCACAACCTCCCGAATGTGGGCATATAACACACGTATGTGAAGTGAGATTCTCGGAAACTTGACGTCGTTCTTTTTTTTTTTCTTCTTCTTCTTCTTTCTTTTTTTTCTTCTTTTTTTTCTTTTTCCTACTTTTCTTCTTCCTCTCTGTTATAGTGCACTAGTACACTTCCCGCACTTTGTAGCAGTGTATAATTCCTAAGCGAAGTTTTGGTTAAAGCATGTCTTAATATTACTCGTACAAAGAGAATTCTTTACGTTGGGCGAACGTTTAGCCCACGCTCCAGTTTCGATTAGCTGGTCTCGTGGACTTACGTATTACCCTCGAGCATGTGGCTGAAAACGTGATGTCGAGATTTTGAAGGACATGCTTTGACCTTTGTGTTACATTTTCAGCTCACGCAACGCGCATGAATATTTCTGTACCACCCAGCCCTTGTCAATTTGCTGTGCTTTACTCGCAGCACTCCACTTAAAACGACATGCACTTTTCTTCTTAACATTTCAAGCGACCTTTGTGTTCTCTAATAAACCGCACCGTCAGCTTTTTACTTTCCTTACCGCTTCCATATTGAGGTAGGTAAAGGAAACACTGCATTCCACACAAATATTCATATGGAAATCGTTTTATAAATGAGTACTTTTGGTATGTAACAGAGAGATGGATCAGCGGTAACGTGTGAGGCTGGCATTCTGGGGGACGTGGGTTCCATTCCCGTGACCGAGCTTCCTGACCCATGGTTTTTTTTCGGGGTTTTCCCAGGGTTGCCACGTGAATGCTGGGAAGGATAAGTACATCCTCCGAATTTCCTGTCCTTCCATTTCGTGTCATTACTTAGTTCATTCACTTCATCCCGTTGGTTCTTTCAGGGTCGCAAGTATCAGCGAAGGTGTGAAGTGCAGCTTGGCAGGGATGATATGTGCACAGGCACTCTTTCCGTCCCTCGTCCGTGGGATCTGAGTAGAAAAGGGGGCGGCATCTGGGGTCGTTGGACCCCACGCCGAAGTCTCCTTGAGTTGGCCCTGTAGGACCTAACGACTTCGAGGTGTCGTCAAACTTAGGACACCTTAGGGACCTATGTCAATGTCTGTAGCATTAGTCTGGATCTGGCCGCCCGGTGTCTCCTCTCACCTCAGTCTTCCTCCACGGGGTGCCCCTTGGGGGCATAGGTACATAAGCCTGATATCAGTACCGAACGCCCTTCGTATCCCCTATTTGTATAGCATGCATGTCTGAATCTCTGTGAATAGTATCACTCAGAAATGAATAATCAAAATGCTAATTTTAGTATTTAAGCCCACGATCTTTCAAGGAGGCTAGACAATTGATTGTATATAGATCACAACGGTATATCTATTGTAGTTACCATCCCCTTCAGGAGAAAGAGATGAAGTCAAGGAGCTACAGAAGGCTACAGGTTAGAGACAGAGAAGTCACGAGACGCGCGGAAGTCCTAAAACTTCCAGGCTTGAAGAACCGTCCTACAGTTGGAGCTGTCAAGAGAGAGCTACGAACGACCCATCGACCAAGCAGCCCTCTGGTGTTCGTAGGGAGTACCCATTCTTTCCTTTGAGCAAGTAACCGCGCCATCTATCCGGCACCGCCATACGCCATCAAATCTAGACGGATACCTGAAAGATGAGAAGGAAATGGAGTGATGGAAAGGAAATCGTGATAGATGTGTAATCATAGCATTTGCCTAAAGAGCAGGGAACACCACGGAAAACCTAAGATCAGAATAGGAAGTCGAACCCGGGACCTCTCGAATGATGAGTAGCTCCCGTGTTACCGTGGAGCCACTCACTCGGTAATGGATTATATGTGTATGTATTGCGCAACAATGCTCGGGTTGTAAATATAAAAACACATTAAAAGATGAAACACAGAAAGGGTTCACAAATAAAAAAAAACAGAAAGAAATCTAATGATAATATCAAACAGTTATGATTTCTTTTATTAGCTGTGCACGCAAGTTCTTGACTATCAATAGCCCTTTTGCATGCAGAAAACATATCACGTAAAGAATTTCCCAGGTGACGGTGGTTGGATCGAAGTTGCGTTTGGGACTGTTGTTGTTTATCAGCTGAAACATCTATCTAGAATGTTCAAGGATAAAGCGATAGTGACACATGAATACTGGACGAAGGTGCGAAACATAAGACTCGTTTTGTTGAATCCAAACTACGGAAGATTTATCATTTTGAAAATAATACGAGCATTATTTCAGTTAGTATTAAAAAAATCTGATGTGTTGCACTCTGTCTTTCTCTCTACGTTTGTACTATTTTTACAAACTCTTACTCCTCTATCTTTTTCATGTTAGCCAAGATAAGTATTTGCAGAACTTATCTTATTGCTAATTTTCTTGTAAGTGCAAGGGGAATATTTTAAAGCTGGTCGCTATATGAAGGGTTTGAAATTTCGTTCTCTTTGATCACCAAGAGATAAAAAAGTGAATAACGACATTCCATTTCAAAAAAGTATAAGTGTTGGAAAACTCACACAAATGGTTCGATCCACCAAAAAAAAAAAAAAAAAAAAAAAAAAAAAACTATTTGGACATAACTTGTGAGTTTTAACGAGATCTGCATTTTTTGTTTAGTAAGACTTGGTCTATCTCTTAGGTTTACCAGTTATGCAAAATACATCAAGAGTAAACAGGGCTACATGGGCTATAGGCAGAAAATTTAAAATATACATTTCATTTGCTATAAATACACCTTAAACACATGGCATTTTAATCAAAATGGTGAGACCCATTTTTGAGAAAATTTTAATTTTTGAAACATTTGCCATGTAAAGGGTAATTTAGTGTGGAGGAATTTTCTTCAAAAATCTTCGTGTCACATCCTAGAAAGATATTAAATACAAGCACCAACTTTGGATTTTAACCGACTTTTCTTTTTCGAGTTATGCTATTCACAGACAGAAACACTAGCACACGCGCGCGGACCTTTTTCTAAAATTGCTTTTTTGGCTTCAGGGAGCCTCAAAACCCATATTTCCGGTGAAATCTCGACATCAAAATTTTCGGTCGAATATAATACTTTCCCTACTTACTATACGTAGTAGAGAAGCTAAAAATATGAAATTTTTTCTAAAATGGGTTTCTAAATTGCGATTTTTCGTCTCTAGTCCCCATATTTCGCACAAAATAAGTTCTTGTTAGCTCTTGGTATCCATGGATCCAGCGCTAATACGTCAAACATGCTTTTATGAACTATGAATATATAGTACTAGTACATTGCAATATCTATAGTACATTGCAATATTCATGCATAATAGGTAACGATGTTTACAAATTGCAGGTCTCGTAACACTCAAAACGAATTTGGTGACTTCTCATATAAACAACTACAGCACCCAAAATAAAAGCACCATTTCGTTTACTTCGTAGCAGTTTAGAGAGATTTGTAAAAAGTAAAAAACTGTGCGAACATTAATTCCATTGTAGCGAAACACGTGATCATGTTTATTCTGCCTGGGCTGATTTCCATGATGACTACAGCTCTTCCAGTAGGAACAAACAGCGTGACCTTGGCGACGGCTTTGTCTTTCGCGTGCCATTGCTCGACACCCTCCCATGAGTCACCCGTGTATTTTTCACATGCCCACAGAATAAAGGAAGCATGACCGACACAGATGCAGGTGACACAGACAGGGTAAACCACTATGGTATTCTAAATTGTCGCCCTCGCTGATGAAATGTTCAGTTCAACGAACCGAATATTTCCAGCCGGAACCCCTAACCTATTCCCACAGATGCAAAGGCAAAATCGAATCACAGAGGTACTTTTCTGCAAGTAAATGCTAAAGAGTATCAGTCCAAGAGGTGTAAACGTCCTCAACAGAGGAGAGGTGGTTCAGTGCACAGACTCGAAGCTAAATTTACAGTATAATTTGTAATATTCTTGGTTTGTTGCAGCAGCACTCGTTAGACACTGGATCATAGTTATAATATTGCAGGAAATGGGTAGCTTTACGAGCACTGTGAGTTGACTTATTTTCAGTTTTAAATGTTTTGACTTACTCTAATCCAATCAGCGAACCGTCTGTCCGTCAAAAGAAGGGAAGCTGGAGGAATGTGTTAGTAAACCTCCCATCGAGTTTATGCACACAATGATACACGTATCAATGTCGCCAACTAGTGTTAAGGATACCCATCTGTGAAATTTTGAAAATCTACAGTTTTCATTGGATTGATTTGAAATTTTAACACAACAATCACTGTACAGGGAGGAGTAACTGTGCTAAATTTCATGCATTTAGGCAGATTAGTTGTAAACATATTAATATTTTATTATATTTTTTTAATATTTGTATAAATGGTTCCCCATGATGCAATTTTGATTTGAAAAACTTGATAATTTTCAGTTATGTCCTGTAATAGAATGTTAGCAAATTGATGAGATAATTTCTTAATATTGTTATAAGTTTGGATAACAATAAATTTTAAAGTTGAAATTCATTATTTTTTCATTTAAATTTTGAAATGTAAACTTTAATATTTAATTACTCAGCAGTTATTCACTTTATCTCATCATTTCTTTTTAATGTTATTTCTAAACTGGGACACCAAATTTCATGCATAAGTACTGAAAATTGCATCGTGTGGAGCATTTTAAAGAGCAAACAGTGCTAAAAATAAAAACGTGGAAAAACTAAGTTTGAAGTCATAGCAAGAATAATGGATTGTATGGATTTAAATGGACACGAACACTTACAGGCAATCAGTTAGACGGCCATATGACATAGATAAAAAGGCCGTAAGGCTGTAAAAAGCATATCAAAATAAAGCAGACGATTTATACTATTTGGTAAAACAAAAATCCTTTTTTGGAAATTTTGGAAATTTTTAGCCTTTTTTCGCAGATGGGTATCCTTAACCTTAAATTAAAGGTCTTCTTCTTTATCTGATTACCTTCCCCGTATGGAGGACTGACACCTCCTAGGACTTGCAAGCGTATCGGGAGCACAGGAACCTATAGACCGGACAGAGTGAAGACCTGGTCAGCCCAGCACCAGGTATGATAATGAGGAAGAGGGTGATGTGAAATGCAGGCGAAATGAATGAATAGAAAGGTGATGACGGAACAGTTGGTGGAATGAGCGGCGGGAGAAACCGGAGAACCCGGAGAACCCGGACAAAACCTGCCACTCTTGGTCCATCACGAATATCATATGGGAGTCCCTGGAATCGAACCCTGGCCGCTTTGGTGATAGGCAAACGGCCTAACCGCTCGGTCATGGTGCCGCCACCGTTAGAACTCGCCAAGTCAAATACTATAATTAATTGAAAGGTATTTGTATAATATTTAATAATTTTAAAAGATAATTTCACTTCCGTAATCAGAAGAAAAATAGTCCATCCTCCAGCTGCTCCTAAATTATTTCCACAACCAATAACGTGGAAGGTTGCACTGGTTGTATGTGCTCTTATATTGTAGCAGTTTTACATTGTATGGTATTTCGACGAGTAACACGTATTTCTAAAATCCTAACAGCATTTCTGCAATACAGCATACCCAGCTGCCACAGTTTGAGCATTTAAGCCGATTCTTTAGCGTTGACGAAGTTCAACCACTAAAAAGCCTTTCTACTTGCACATTGCAATATGGATGAGAGGGAATTGCGATTGTCAAATCTACCTGATCTTTAAACGGGATTGATACCGCCGCATCTTTGTAACAATCTACTTGTAGTATCGAGAATTCTACTGTGCTGGCAATCTTTTTGGCGTTTTGTAACGTTTAACTTTCGCCACTGATTCTCTATCTCACCTCCAGGAAAATAATTTGTAGTTATTTATTTTATTTAATATTTAAAAACCGAATTATTCCTCAGTAGCAAATGTATCAAGCCAGAAAAAAAAATGAATCCTCCAGAACGGTCCCTAAATGTCGTTTAAAGTTGTCAAAAAGTCACTACTTGCTATCTTTGAAATTCTGTCTCTGCATGACTTCAAAAGGCTCCGGATATAGCGACAAGTCTCCGGAGTTGGCAACACTGTTACATACACACATTTCGTAGTAAACAAATATACTGCGTGAGCCCCCTCTGTCACCTCATACCCTGGTCGCCTTCTTGTGGACAAGCAGTGCAAATTACTTATTTTTATTGCATTTTGCAAACAGTTACATACAAATATTTTGCTTTAATGCATGTATTAAATGTTTAAATTAACATGAGCACTTTTTCTCCATCTGACAGGTAAAAAGCTACTGTGGTTATTTGAGTTAAGGGCTCTTTAATTAAAATATTATATTAAAAAACTAAAACAAATGCGATCCGCCGTAGTTTTTTCGTTAAATATAAATTAAGAATTGAACACAGCAGAAATGATTATTCCTTTAATATAGTAACTGGCATTCAAAGACGCATCGATTTCGAAAGTTTGGGCCATTCAGCGCAATCTTTTCGCTGCCTACAGGGTAAATTTTGTATTTTCTAAAGCAGTTTTATTCCACAGGAATATATGAAAATAGAAAAGAATCCTCATAAACGTTTTCATTTTCCTCGGGGTCTAGTTTTACACTGCCATATATAGTACTGCTGATAAAGAAAAACCTTATTTTTCGGGTATCGAGTGTGTCCGTAAAACCGATATTCCGAATAACCAATTAATGTTTAGAATACAATGCTAAACAGCACATATATTTTCTTTTCAAGAAAAAGTTTTACGTTCAAATGAGGTTTAAAACGCACGAGGAAAGCACTGTGGTAGCTCTGCGGTAGAGCATCGGCACAGAAAGTGAAGATCCACGATTCATGTTTCGGTTGTGGCATTGAACTTTTTAAGCCTGATGCACCTTCTAAAATATATTTATTACCTAGGAGACCGGTGCGCACGCGCATACAGAAACGAGAATGAGAATATATGGAAGAGCAATGATTCCAAATCTACTTTTAGCCTTGATTAAACAAGCTCTAAAAAATTTGATGTTAGTATGTTAACTGATCAGAATTGTATTTAAATCTGTAACCATCAAATAATGCTCAATTTAAGCCAGTCCCTTTGTAGAGAAATGGGTGATATTGAATCAGGAGACATATATATGTACTACGTTTTCATAGGGATTTCATATCGATTCGAGTTCTCATTCCGGACTGAATACTGCATGGAAACGCGGATTCAGAGAGAACTGAATCCTTGGACATGATTCTCTTAGAAGTGAGATCGGATCGAAGTTTTGATACATGGAAACACCGGATTCAAATCGATTTGAATCCGCCAAAGATGCTAACAGTGCTAATATCTACAGTAGGTACTCGTAACGCGCTGCACGCTCGTCATTTTGTTTTCTTAGCGAAAGTGATTAACAAAAGACAACAGGCAGTTTTATTGTTTCTATAATCTCGCAATGTATTTTTCTAAAAACATTCATTAACCTCAAAAACTACTTAAAATAGCCAGAAAACACATTTTACAGGTTCGCCAACATAAACTAAGTGACCAACATATAAGCTTGAATTATTTATGCTTGAGCCTTGTGTGTTCAAATGGATCTCATTACGGATTGAATTCAACATGGAAACGGAATCATATTGAGAATGGGATTGGACTCATTGATTTCAATTCCCTATGGTAACGTAGTAATAGAACCCAACCGAACAAACACATAAACCTGCTTTGTTATAATGAAACGCATTCGTGTGGTAGTTCAGTTTTATTTCCATTACAGATAACCCTTTGTCATTACTCATCCTATTAATGTCGCATGGTGTATTCATGAGGAAAATATGAACATTTCGTCCTTGTTTGTAGGTAGGAAAATTCCCTGTGGAAAACATGAACTCAAGGTCTCGTATCGACCAGTGGAGTAGTAATAAAGAAGACAGCTAGCTAGCTTCATTAACCTTGGTTACAGTGGCGTCGTGCGTGTCACCAAGGTCACACATGGCAACTTTGTAGACGGTTCCCATTGCGTGCCTGCTTTCAGGTCCTTTGTGTTTGCTTCTGTTCTCACTTTCTGGGATAGGGTAATAGCTTGTGAAGTAGAGCTAATACTGGGGATGTATAGCTAGAAGTCTTTCCAATATTCATTGGAAGAGGGGAAAAGGGATTTTAAAAAACTTGAATGTATGTTTCTGACCAGTAGGGCTTGGATTTTTATGTCCTAAATATGCACGCAGTTATGCTGTAAAATTACCAAAATATAGCATAAAATCCTGAAAATGTGACTTGAACGGGGAAAAACGTATCTAGATCTAATGGTTACTAATGTAATAATCCTTACCTCTCCTAACCTTCATTTTCAGCAGAAGAGCACTGGATACAACATGTAGTTTCAGATGGTCAAACTTGTAAGATCTTCAGTTGTCAGCAAGTACAGCTTGGAGAAACATTCCTACATCACATAACGTAACGGGGGCTAGAGTTGAAACAAGGAAAATCATTAGCAGAAAGCTTTGGTTCATTTCATCGACATCAGAGAATAACGATACTCAAATGTTTAAGAACTGGGCGTCATATATTGGCCTTGAAATTCCATTCTCTTTCCATGCAATCCGAGGAACAATTGAAAATCGACAGAACTCTCCAAGAATATCATAAAGTATGAAACAATAATTTCACACCAATAATACTGCATATTTCGGAAATGACTAATGCCACAAAAAATGATTTGAAATAAATTTGAATTTTAAAGAGATCTACATTTTGCTGTACGTTTTCGCTTCACGCCTAATAGTTGTACAAAATTATGCAAAATTGCTTCCGAATGGAGAGGAATTAATAGGCTATTCCAAGAAAATTCAACATGTATGTTTTATTTGACATGTACGAGTAAATATTTTTTTTAAATATATTTTAATTTAAAAATATATTTCACATATTTGAAAAAATAAACGCTTTCTAAACATTTTCTATATGGACGATAGTTTGGGGCTGGGCAATTTTCTTGAAAGATACTGAACAAGTTAAAAATTAAATAGCAACTTAAAAATACATATTCAAAATATGTATTTCCGGTGAAATTTGTACATCTCTTACCTAATAAGTGAAAACAAATCTCAGTTATGACAAACTATCAAATACAATTCCTTATTCATAGCTCAAATATGGGAAGAACATATCGAGTTAGCCTCTTTGGAGAGGCCGTTGCCCTATAGGAATTAAGGGTTATTATTATTATTATTATTATTATTATTATTATTATTATTATTATTATTATTATTATTATTATTATTATTATTATTATTATTATTATTATTATTATTATTATTATTATTATTATTATTATTATTATTATTATTATTATTATTATTATTATTATTATTATTATTATTATTATTATTATTATTATTATTATTATTATTATTATTATTATTATTATTATTATTATTATTATTATTATTATTATTATTATTATTACCATATTTATTTTTGATTCATTTCTTGTGGGTTAAGCTCTCCACAAATATTTCACGTCCACCAGCGGCGTTGCCCATGATTTGGAAACCGTTGAGCCTCGCTGTAGTTTACCGCATATCTATGCATATTTTAAGGCTAGTGTATATTTATGACTTTAGTGCACGTTTCATCTATATTTGAAGGGATTTCTCTACAAATTGTTTTTCCTGTTTACTAGATTCTACAGTTTTTTTCATTATATGAGTTTATGACTTCAACGGCCACCCAAGTAGGTATATATTTCCGGTAGGTGTCGCGGCAGATAGGTTTCGAAACCCCCAAACTGATAATATCCAGTGAACTACTAAGGGTTACAATGCTGGAGGAAAATGTGCTGCTCACATATACGAGCTAACATATACATTTAAATAAGAGAAAAGATTTTACACAGCTTTCATTTGGCTGTTTTCTTTCATACTCAGAGCAGACAATTAGCATAACTTTTGGACTGTCTTCTTTGACAATGCACACGGATGGTCTTCGTCTGTAACACACTGATGATTTCTAAAAATAAAGCACTTGATTGTCTTTGCACATTAAATATTCATTTCACTGAGACAGATCCATTAGGCCACCTGTTTCATTCTCTCGTTGTTTACGATGCGCTTAGCTTGTAATGTAACATACTTCTGTTTGCATGCTAAGCGCGTATAGGAATTCCCGGTTACTTAATTTTTTCACTAGATAATTTTAGTTACTTTAAAGACTGGAAAATACTTCATTCGAGTTTCAAGCACCAGGTAATTATAATGGAAAATAATGAGTTCAGTTTAATGAAGTTATTTTCTTGTGATTCTTACAAAGGTTTAAATTAATTTGGGAATACATTATGCTTCGAACCTTCAATTTCTGATTTTTTAAAACTATGTGTCTTGGAACTATTTTTGGCCCATCCTATTTCATTTAGAGAGCAGCCCAGCTTATTACAGTTTGCACTTTTGGTGTTACCACCAGCTTTATAATGTGTGTGATTTTTGCATACTTTATAATGTGAAAAGTAAAACCAAACGAAGATCCGCCAAAAATTCGTACTTTGTGCTATTTTACATGTTTGTACACTCTGAATATAAATTACAGAATTTCAGTGTGTTATTTGCTCTAGCCAAGCTAAAGAAAACAAAAACAACAGCTGAATATTGTGTACACGTGTGCAAATGTAACAGTAAGGACTGAAAGAAATTCGTATTTCTGGGGTAGCCATAGTGTTGAGAAAAAAAATTAGGCTTGCCAGTTAGTATTAACATTCATTGACAAAGTTCTATGTGCGGCAAAAGACAGTAAGATTCGTTGTGCCGAAACAATGATTATTAACGAAATAATTGCATACAACCAAAACTTTATATCTTTAAGAGTTGGGAGACATAGTATTGATGCTTTTTTTAAATTTCCGAACCATCGGGGTCCAAAGGCTCAAAGCTATCTGACATTTACTTCATTCTCTACCACACATAGGTAATAGCTAGAGAAGATATTGCACTCCATTCAAAAATTCGATATCGAGATTCCACCGGAAATACACGTTTTGAGACACCCTCAATCCAGAGAAAACCATTAAAAGTGGCGATTAGAACTTGGTACTTAAGTTCAGCGTTTTCCAAGGATATGACATGATTTTAAAACCCCCCTCCCTCCAATTCAAGCGACGCTTTAGATCAGGCATGTCAAACATCACTCCGAGGGTGTGAAGAGAGGGGTCTACCCCTCCTTAACTGCAGTAGCACGCGCTAGTAGAACCGGTTTTCGCTTTATTTTTCCCGTTTTTCGATTTGATCATCACGGAGGGAGGGAAAATAGGGAAAAAATTTTCACGCCTGGTGAGTGCTGTTTGACACCCCTGCTTTAGATGGAACATTTTGATTTTCTCAAAATGCTTCTTGCGATTTGGATTAAAATACCATGTGTTTAAGATATTTTCATGACAAATGAAATGTATATCTTGAATTTTCTGGGAATAGGTTCTGAAGTCCTCTTCGTTCTACTTGACCTTTGCATGAATGGTAGACAATAAGAGATGGAAAACTCCAACACAACAAAGTAGACCTCGTTAAATCATATAATTTATGTCAAAAAAATGTGCAATTAACCATTTCCGAGATATTCCCTGTTATTGGTTTGAATTTTGTAACTCTTATACTTTTCTTAAATAGAACTGTTTATCGTTTCTTTTCTTCTCCCTCTGGCCATGTAAAGAGAACGGAAAATCAAAGCTATCACACAGCGACCAGGCCTTAAAAGTGACTCTCGCTTAAGGCTATTGTATTCCCCTTGTAGCTACAAGAAAATAAGCACTAAGATAATTTCTGCAAATATTTATCTCAACTAACACGAAGAAGATATAGGTATAAGTTTGTAAGAATGGTTAATACAAGAGTAGAAAGTCATGTGAATCAGATTTTTTGCACTTACAATTATGTTCCTGAAACCTAGAAAACCGGTTAAGCTTTGAACACTCAGAATAAGCTATCTCTTTCCACTTAATCCACACGTGCTCTTGTTTTGCATCGTTTTGAAGTTCGTCTATATATTTCTACTCTGGCTGTGCTTTCTTGGTGTTTGCACTATCATTGATGCCGAGAATTTTGTGTACATCACGTTTCTCTATTTAATACTTAAGAGTGTCTGTCCTCTTGCGCCTGAGGACTAGGTAACAGATACTCTCCTCATTTTGTGTTGTTTTCGAGAGCAGGTACTTTCATTCCGCTTCCATCTCGCCGGAGAATCCTGCTTCTTTGTAATCTCTTGTTTTCTTTCCCATCTATCTCAAAAATGCTTAACTGCAGTATTGTTCATTTATTCTCAACATGAAGTACCTTCTGTTTTGCAAGCCTTTTTATTTTATACCAGAATACTAAATATCATCACGAATCTAGGTTGCTAGCACGTCCTATTCCCCATCAATAAAGAGGAATTTATAACAGAGAATTTTTAAACCGCTTTATTTGAATTGCATAAAGAGGTGAGATAAAATTTCTGTTATTGAAAAATAAAGTTAGGAGGGTTTCTTCAGCTCCGGTGTGTCTCGTACTTTTTATTAACGGAGTTGCTAAAGAAGGCGATAACGCAGTGATGTATGAAGCTTGCATTCGAGAGGTCTCGGGTTAGATTCCCGTCTGACCGTCCACTCTGAACATCAGTTCTTTTCTGGTTTTCCCGAGTCGGTAGATGAATGCTGGGGTGATTCCCGCTGTACCACGAATTTGCAGTCCCTATCAGTTCCTTGTATATGTTTCAGAGACGTAGGACCTGGCGACAGTGGTTGGTGTGTTGCAGCAGGACGGTGGAGTCTGCGCTTTGTAACGATTTCTGTCTGGCGTTTGGTGGGGTTGCTGACACCCCCCTTTCTTCCTGGTAGTGTCTCGTCTACACCTGGGACACCAGGTGGCGGGTTGTTCAGGCAGATTAAGCTGGAGTCAAAATTGATGCCTTGTTGCGAACCCCGTCCTTGCTAGTGCACATCGTCGTCCTGCTCTGGTCGCCCTACGTCGTAAACTGGAAGTGCAGAAGTGTTTTAAACTCAGACGAATTTTTTCTTTCTACTAATTTTGGATTCAGGGAGTCCCAAAACGTGTATTTCTGGTGAAATCTTGGCAATGATTTTTTTGGTGGCACCAATACTTTCTCCCCTTAATAGATTAGCACAGAGTGAGATGATTCTGGGTAAAGTGTGAGGCTCGGGAGATCCTGGGTTCGATTCCACTCTGACCGTGAGTTTTTCTAGGTTTTCTGTGGTTGCGAATGCTGGGGTGATTTCTACCACGAACTTTCATTCCCTCATTTCCTATAGTATTTCAATTCCCTTTTCAAGTTTCAGATTTAAAGGTTTGCGGACTGTGCAGTGTCGCCGGTGCCTAAAAAATGGCGCTGGAAAGTTCTTGGTCCTACCAGATGGCAGTTTACTCCGAGTCGTTTCAAGTGGGGCGAATTCTGCCCAGTTCCATCAGAGGGAAGCCTTTTCTGACCAAGGTATGAAACTTAGAATCATTAGGGACCTCTGTTGGCCACCCTGCCTGCGATTTACAGCCTCCTGTGATTCCTTCGCGTTGGGTCGAGGTTCCTCCGTCATAGTCATAGAAATTGACTGTTTTGGCACAGGTAAAGCAACATTTCTTTTCTTTTAACTCCGTTGTGAGTTCTCCTCATGCTTCATCGTGCACATTGTCTTCCACGCAGCAAACCATGTCCTTAATGCACTTTCTACTTGCTTCACCTCTTCAACTCGAAAAAGACCGAAAGAAAAATAATCCATAAACTATGACAACCATTCACTTGCACTACAGCAGGATTCTGTGTAGATAACCAACAAAAATGTTCTCAATCTACGACAAATATTAAGAGAGTCTTATCTCACCAATGTTAAATTTAACAATTTGATAATTCATTTCCTCTGGAAATAAAAATATCAAACATTAATTTTTCCTGGTTTACATTGATACCCAGTGCTTATTTTACTGCCCTTCCTGTGTTATTTTAAATACACTTCTTTTAAAAAAAAATGTAAATATATTTACATTTTTGTTAAATTGAAATATTGATAACACAAAATGCGTCCTATCTGCATCAGTGCAGATCTGCTTTAACAAGATCATGAAAACGTGTAAATATGTCCATGGTATGCTCGTGAGCGCCAGTCCTTTGGCCTGGGTCTTACACTGTGCACCGTGTTAGGCAACGACCCAGTAGCTGTAAATACAGTACTGCGGTTTGTTGGCAGTATCGATTTTGGTAAGCAAGTGTAAGGTTTCTTTTATCTTGGCGGAAATAGACTTTTAGGATGTTTTACTGGTGTTTTGACCTTTTTTAACAGTGTAAACACTTTACGTTTTTCGTACTATAAGTTTTTATCGGTTTTTAATTTTCCTTTTTTTACCTGTTTAACTCTGTTTTTAGCGGTTTTAACGTTCATCTTTAGGTATTTTAACTTTCACTTTTTAGCTTTAAAGGGGTAAGGTTTTATTTCTTTGATTGTTTTTATTTTGGACTTCGGGCCTAATGACCTAGTTGTCGACGGGCCCGTAAACCCCACTACTCACTCACGTGTAAATATGTTCAAAGTTCCGGCATGTTTACAATAAAGAAACATTTTTTTTCAGAAATTGTTATTTAATAAAAGTCAGATGTGTTACGTTTATACGACTTTCACTATCGTTTATGTTTACATATTTTTGCTATTAACTATTCTTACAAAACCTTATTTTATATCTACGTTATATTAATGGAGGTAAACGTTTTAGAAATAGTTTCATAATGAGGAATTGTATTCCGCTTTAACTCTTAGTAATTAATTTTTTATTTTCATTAAAGTCACCCTTGTGAGCAATACAATTTCCAAACAGCGCTCGAAAATGGTTTACACATCTTGTGCTTTTGAGGTAGTTTTCTGAAGCCCTAACGGTTGGCATTGAGTGTTTACTGATGGTTGATACTTAGATACACTGTCCATGTAATATCGTTTTGCAGAAGCAAGATATTTCTTGCTTGTTATCTTTTGTGGGTAATCAGGGTCACTGCTTGCTAAAGGCTACGAAAAAAATCAAGTCAATTTAGTTTTATTTATAAATAATAATAATAGCAGTTTAGTGTTACACAATGTTGCAGGTGTTTCTAATGGAATGTTTGCCTGATAACTTTCATTTCTAAATATAGAACTGTAAATTACTGTTTTGGTAATTAAGAATAGTACTTACTGGAAGTAATTTTGAAACTGCAAACTGCTTGTGCCAGGAGGACTAGTGAAACATGTGTCGGGAGAATGCTGCATTGTGTATGACATTTTGAATAGAAGTTTCTCTTCATTTATCTATTCATACAAAGAGGAAATAAACCTCGAGAAAAAAGGTAAGGCATCACCGCCATTTGAGGATTTTTAAACAAAAATCGAAACTTATTTGTGACATTTTAATAAATAGACTTACAGTGTAGAATGGCTTACAGGCTGCAAAATAGTACCAGTTATATTGTTGATAATGTCTACTCTCTTCAATATTATTGCTTCCATAGCATAGATTGTCACCATATTTCATTACGCATTGTATTTGTAGGTACAAGGAGAATAGGGCACACTGAAGCGATAGTCGAATGTTTAAAAAGCAGGTCGTTATATGCTGGCTTTGCAATCCCATACTCTTCACACCTCATTACATAAAACAAAAGAATAGTGAGTTAACAATTTAAAAATTGAGGATACGTATTCTAAAATTCAAACCAATAAGTGCGAATATCTCGGTAATGTTAAATACTATAAAATGTTTATTTGACATGCTGTGTGTTTTAAGAGACTATGTTAAACAACTTTGCTTTCGGTCTTGAGCTTGCTAGCTATCTGAATAAGTTTTATTAACGCCAACATTGGACTTCTCTAAGTTGCAAAAGAAGCCACAGTTAGCGAGATTAAATTGTTCTGAGATATAAGATTTTAACTGCACAAGGACACAATAAAAGAATACGTTGTCATAAATACAAATTACTGAGTAATTGCTATGGAAGCAGTTGCTTAATCTTAATACTGTCTTCTGCAGCTAATTGGAGCAGTTGACCTAATTCGCCATGGGAACCGTTTCAACTATTTATCCTGGTGACCAAGAGAGAGAGAGAGAGAGAGAGAGAGAGAGAGAGAGAGAGAGAGAGAGAGAGAGAGGGGGGGGGGGTTGGTGGAGAGGAGCATGGATACCAAAGCTGGTACAATTTAAATTCAGGATTTTCACAAAATGGAATGAGTACATACATATATACAGTAGACTTGGGATGATCCGAGGTAATTGGGGTCAAGGCTACCTGGGATACGGAAAAACTCCAAACTCTGATTATACGGAGTTATGTTAACACATCATAAATGAAGAAACAAGCTTAAATATCTGTAATAATTGTTATTATGATATAATTCCTTTCAATTTACATTGAATACTTTATACAATTTAATTAAAAGTTAATCACAAATAATATTAAATGCAAGATTTGTTTTAAAAAGTGTTCAATTGCTGTTTGGGCTAACTTCATTGTAAGTTGCCATTAGGACATATTATCTCATATGAATTTGAGATCTACTTGCGGCTTACGGGGGAAAATGCGCGACAGTTGGAGAATATAATAATATTTAATGTTGCCATGTTAGCTCAGTGATCAGCGCAACCGGATGGGGACTGGAAGATCCTTGGTTGAAATCCCGACTATGGCATCGAATTTTTCAGTCATATTCTACCTTTCCAACCTTGTCCCACACATGGCTAGTGTGAAAGAACAATTATGGCTGACGCAAAGTTTAATGGCGAGTGATAGGAGGCACTATCAACACATATCCAATCAGAGGCTTGCCAGGCCTTGCGGTGTTGTATAGTTAAACACGCTATGAAATCAATCTGTAAAGCCGATGATGTAAATATCATTAGCACCTACAACATTTATTTGCGCGAAAGGGAAGAGATATCAGCCGCTATTAAATTTTATATCTCCTTATAAATTCAATTTATCTAGTGAGTAAAGAAAGTCGTGAGAGAATAGTTCATCTTATTCTAAATATTATAACAAATATCTTAAGAGACTATAAGCGTCGTTTATCTTAATATCTGCTGGAAGTTCTTGAAATTAAACTACGTATATTAACTGTTTCATCACTGCAACTCTTGTTTATACTGGTCGCTATCGTAAGAGCACAAAATAAATATAATATAAACATTTGTTGAGTTTTTCTAAAAAGGATATAATTCCAAATTATAAACAATCTGGCGCTTATCAATCTAGTTGTTTGGATTTTAACAAAGTTTATATTGGTAAAACCAAACGCCATTTGGAAACCAGAAGTAAGGAATATTATAGACATGTTAAATATAAGCAGATTGATAAATCAGTTGTGGCAGATCATTTTTGGTCATTTAATCATAATATAAATCCAGAGGTTAAATTATAGAAACAATTAAATGGACCCATAGATTTAATGGTTTGGGAAAAATATTCATTTTGAAAAAATAAGGATTGCGTAATGAATTTTGAAATACCGTCCACTGATTATGTTAATAATTGTTTGTTTTCATGGGTTAGTAACACAGAAATTTAAGCGACGATGGCGACCAGAATAAACAAGAGTTGCACTGATGATCCAATTAATATACCGTGAAACCAAGAACTTTCAGCAAAGATTAAAATAAGTAAAGCTTAAAGTATCCAAGACTTTGTTATCTTTAGAATTGTATTGCTTCACTGTTAATAGCTTCAGTTTTTCATAATGTTTATGTTAATCGTTTAAGTACTAAAACTAAAACTTAAAACGTTGAATAACTTTTAATGTCACCCGAATTCGTTCTACAAAATGTGTGTGTGTGTGTGTGTGTGTGTGTGTGTGTGTGTGTGTGTGTGTGTGTGTGTGTGTTTTTTTTTTGTTTTTTTTTTTTTTAAATTGCATGCCCCATTCCATATGAATACTACATGCTTGAATTTATTTATTTACATACAAATTACATTTTATATATACATGTACATATTGTTGGTGATGTTCTATTTGAACATTTACATCTTTATTTACCTCTAATTTTTTATCTACCTTAGTCTAATTGAGTACTTCATAAATCTAGTACTTATCATATAGTGAAAGGCAAATATTATTATACTCGTAACAGCAGTAGAGTATTGAACTGTGTTTGGACAATGATACTGATTGCAATTTTGGTAAGGAGTAGAAATTATATATATTTGAACTTAAGTCATTCTATTTCTGTGAATTGTATAGCATTAATGAAGTTAACGAAAGGTTGTATGAAATTGTTTCCAAGTTCTTCTTTGTTTATGGGCCAAGTAGCACCTTTACTTTGTATCTTCCTAATCATAGCGTTTCTCTGGTTGTTTAGTATTTTGCATCGAAATATAATGTGGTTTACTGTTTGGTCCTCTTCTTCACATTTGTGTGTGTGTGTGTGTGTGTGTGTGTGTGTGTGTGTGTGTGTGTGTGTGTGTGTGTGTGTGTTTAAACAAATTACGGGTTGAAAACCAGACCCTAGATGGACTGCACAGACAAAGATCACAAGTTTTTCAACGACTGAAGCATCTTGTTCTGGAGACATTTAAAAGCTTATAACTCATCTCGAGTTATTGCCTAAAGCAGACTCATAATACAGTCTATTAATATCACTATTTTGTTATTGCTCCTTCTTCCTTATTAGTTAACGAGCGACCGAGAAAAAGCGAAGAGAAAGAATGCGATTATGGAACGAATGAGAATGATTTATGAAGTAGGTGTCCTTCCGGCAGACTGGTATTCTTGTGGGTGACATCATGACGTGGATGAGGATGGCACTACTAGCAATAAAAATCTCGGTATGTGGCCATAAAAATGGAACGTATTAGAACGTGGTTTATGCTTCTCCACCACAAGAATTGACGAGGGTGACGCAATAGAGCTGTTTACAACTGTCTCACGCAAGTGGAATAACTTAGCGATGGGCCGAGGACAAATCTATTACTGCTAACGATTATAGTGGACAGGAAGAAAATAAGCAATCATCTTTATCTAACTACGGTATACAAGTGGGCCTGACTGCTTCGCCGGCACTCAATGTTCACCATGGGCTTGCTGGGACCATCGTGATGTGAGGACATCAAGCCAAAACTGTTACTGCTACTCCAACTTTTGTGACAATTTTATCACATATTTCCTATTTATTTTATTGTAGCATTCTGTGATATTACTAAAGTGCAGAATAAATAATTTTGAGATAGAAAAATATAGCATACCTTGGATTCTTTTGAGTCCCTAAAGCACCTCAAAGAATTTCATTTTTGAAATGAATTTTTTTGCAAATTATCCACCAGACTTATACGAAAACTTACATAGTTACCTGTTGTTGGCAAATGATCTAACAGGTTAAGCTGAAAGATAACTTCCTCTACCATTTTCCTCTATAGTGCAGGGTTGCATAAAATACAAATAAAATTCGTCGAATGTGTGATTGTCAATATGTAACAATTCCTTTATCGTTTACTTCTGCAGTTAGCACAGAGAAGTAGAACTTAAAAAGACGAGTTATTTGTGCCTGGGAACATTTTTGCTAAAATGTGTCGTTTACCAAAAAATGATATTACATAATTGGATTCCAGCGTGTCTATTGGAATAACTTGTAGACTACATTTGACAACCGTGCAAAGCCATCACACCAAGTTTGGTATTTAAATTCAGCAACGTCAAAGGATGCGACACGATTTTCAAGAAAATCTCCCTAGGCGACAGCATGTGGGATTTGTGGTGGACAAAGCGGCACAGGGGCGGGTTTCCTCCGGGTTCTCCGGTTCCCCCGCCATCTCATTCCAACTGTGCGCATCTTCATTTCATGTATCATCGGTGTCACCGCCTGCGGTGCCGTATGTAGTAAAAGCGGACGTTAAGCACTACCAAAAAAAGAAAATCCCCCGCTTCAAACTACTCTTTACTTGGAAACATTTTTGAAAATGTTGATTTTCTCAAGAATGGCTCTAACAATTTTGACTAAAATACTGTGTGTTTAAAATATCTTCATGACAAATGAAATATATATCCTGAATTTTCTAGGAATAACCTCCGAAGTCCTCTTCAACCTGCATGAGTTTTGCATAACTTGTAAGAGGTAGAGAAAATCTCACTACACAGCACATGTAGATCATTTAAAGCACAAGAACTTTCTGAAGACAGCCATTTTCGAGATATTTGTTATTGGTTTGGATTTTCAAATACTTTTGTTTTTCTCAAATAGGAAGTCGTTATTCATTTTTGTTCATGTCCTGGCCATGTAAATATAATGGAATATCAAATTACAGAGCGACCACCTCTTAAAATATTTTACTATCGCTTAAGCCTACTCTTATTCTCCTATTCCCATTGTACTTATGAGGAAATATGCATATAAATATTTATCTCCATTTGCATGATATAGGTGAAAGCATAAACTCTTTTAAGAATAGTTTGTTCAAGTGAGTAGAGAAAGTTATATGAATGCAACGTTAGATTTTTAATTCTTATTTGTACACTTTGTACCATCATTTCTGAAGCATTCTCTATAAGTATCAAGAACGTTTTTATGTAACTAAATTGTAAAACTCGGAATAAAGGACATTATTACAATGCCTTCCGTTTTTCCAAAACTTTAAATTGACAATGCCAGTTCACTGTCAGGATGCAACTTGCTACATAGAATTTTCAAAGGTCAAGGACAACCGGAAGCAGGATAGAAGGATCTCCGTCCACATTGCGGCTTGCGAGTTTCCTTATTGCGCAATACGCGCTTCCGTTGGTAAAACTGCAAGGTTACAAATACAAGGAAAGATTTGCAGCACGCTCTTGCGCGAGTTAAATCGCGAATTACAGTAGTCTTTCGGCTTTCGTTGAAACTCAAATTTTAGTCTCTCTTTAACACCTTATTGAATGTTTCAGACGAGGGCTTAAACGGCAAACAAGTTTGTAAACATAAATGTATAATGTTAAGACGCAGCTGAACGGGATTGCTCAGACACGTCTGTGGCACTCATTCGGGAGGTCGCGGGTTCGACCGATCACTCTGACTTGGGTTCGTAGTTTTCCCTTGTCACGAGACGGTTGCTGGAATGGCTTCTCTAATCCATGGATTCCTTTCTTTCCCTTCCTCATTTCGTTCCTTTGTTATCTTTCAGGTCTAGTTGTCGGCGTAGTGGTTCGGGCACGTGCAGGCAGATGGTGCGGTATGTACAGTTTGTCCAGTTCCTCGTGGCACTCCCCTACTCCTGAAGCATACATGCGCAATAGAAGAGGCGTGCCCACTTGCATAATAGGAGAGTGGGGATTTGTGTATCGCTCGCTCTCACTGTAACTTCAATAATTGTTTATAATGCGTAAACATGCACAGCTTATGTATATGACTGCCTGAATTCTGACATCACTCGCTTGTTCCCCACCACTCCAGTCACTTCTCCTTAATTTCTCCTCTCTCGCGCATGTCGAGTGTCACCACGTTATGGACAAACTGTAACATATTTCCAGGCCCCACTTGTGATGCACCTGGTAGTTATGTTGGCACCTTTTTGCACGTCTCTGTGGCTTGCTCGGTCCCCACCCTCTGCCGGTCTGTTGTTTCCCTTTACCTCATCTCATTCCTCTTGGGATGGTTGCTTACAGTAATCCACGATGGGTCACAGTACAGCAAGATGTCCCTCTCTGTAGGACGGTACAAATAAGGTACCAAAAATTACACAAACATAATATTGTCACCGCGCCCGCCGCATCTAATTGCCGACAGCAGCAGTGTCACCCATCGCATTATTGTCGGCACTACCGCAAAGGAGCCGAAGGAAAGAGACAGAGAATGGCCGCATTGTTGGGGCGCTTGCCGAAAGAAAGAAAAGGATAGAAGCTTCTGGAATCTTCCTCTTTGTATTCCACCGAATAACTGAACTTTCCAGAATAGTGCCTGGGAGATATAAATAGCGGTAAAGTGCGACAGGAGTCAGTCAGATGTATGTGAAGGTTGAGTAGTCGTGCCGACGGAGACGGACAGACGATGTGGAGAGTTGTGCCGACGGAGAAGAGTTAGTTCTTTGTGTTACGAATTCGGAGTCGTGCTGTTGGAGAATCGGAAAAGACTTTCTTGCTGTTGCAACGAGTGTACAAGTTACTGTTTACGGAAATAAAAGTGTTTCTTTATCTCGACTACATCTGTCTTCTTTACTTTTCAACACAACCAAAAGTTACAATATGTATTGTGTGTGTGTGTGTGTGTGTGTGTGTGTGTGTGTGTGTGTGTGTGTGTGTGTGTGTGTGTGTGTGTGTGTGTGTGTGTGTGTGTGTGTGTGTGTGTGTTTCAGAAGTTTCAAATTCCTAGGATATGCATACATTTTAGCGCTGATGTACAGAGTGGAGTAGTTGAAAGCATGTTTCAATTGACATACTGTTCTTTTCTTCTTGAAATTTCGCACCGTCAAAATCACCCATTTATTCAAACTTCCTTTCTCTTTCTACCTTTTTCTTTCAAGGGCACTACTGCAGGGTTGGGCAACTGGTGCCCTCTGAACGCAGCCCGCTCACGGCCTTGCACTGATAACTGTACGTTTAGCAGGTAAACAAATTAGGGTTGCTCAAGGTATTCCGCGAGTTGCCCAGGCCTGCACTACCGTGTTTCTTACATATTGGTAACATTATGTATAGTTGTGGACAAAACATAGCTGTCCTTTTACCTAGGAGAAGGGAGACAATCTTTTATTAGTGTCAAACACCATCAGACTTCAATAACGTGGGGTCAGAGAAGAAGTGTTACACACGTAAGTATCTGCATCATCTGCCCAGTACGCCCGAATCACCATGCTGACAACCAGACCTAAAGGATGAAAATGGAAAGAAATGAGGAAGGGAAAGATAGGAATCCATGGATTAGAGAAGCCATTTCAATATCCGTCTCGTGACAAGGGAGGGTTGTATTCAAGGTTTGGTTGGAGTGAGTTAGGATGGTTTTCTTTTGTCTCTGCTTAAACCAAAAAGATAAAATTCGGGTAACTAAGCTCTATAAAATCGGTTTCACTTCAGCATCGTTTCGTTTACCGGCCTATATGATCTACCGACAAAAAAATAAAAGAACGAAAACGAATAGATAAACGTGCTACAGCCCAGAATATAAAACAGAGCTCTGTTTTTACTTTCACTGCCACTATAATAGGTTTCCACACAAAAATCCAATATGGATGTTTCACAAAAAAGAGCATTTGTAGAAAAATTCCATCATGTGTAGGTACCTATATGAACAGCATAACTGAAAAACGAAAAGACGATTGAATACCAAATTTGGAATTTAAGTTCAGGAGCTTCCAAAGATGCGACACGAAGATTTCTAAGGAAATTCCTCACCCCAAACTACCCTTCACATGAAAGAATATTCGTTATCTTTTCATTTTCTAAAATTGGGTCTAGCGACCTTATTCAGATGCCATATGCTTAAATATTGAAATAAATAAGAATCATATCTTGAATTTTCTGTGAATATCCTCTGAAGTTTCTTTTATTTACTGAATTTTGTGTGACCTTAAAATATTGACAAAATGTACCACAGAAAGCATGTTTCATTTTTTTTTTCCGTAGCGTCAACCATTTTCGGAATGGAAATGTTGCAAGTTAAAACCTTTCCTAAGCGTGGTTTAATAGACATGATTGCAAGCCTGCGATTCCTGTTTTTTCCCTCTCTTTTCTTCCCAACGCGAGAGTATTGAATATATTATGTGAATTTGTCATTTGGTAGAGAAAGTTGTGTGAAATATGTCACACATATCCACCCCCCCCCCCCCCGCCACCCCAATTGGGTGCTAGTGGCACATAATGAATCCGCTTTAATGTTGATCCTTCATATTCAGCATATCACACACTGCTATTTCTGAAGAAAGGGGGCTTGCCTTTCGATAGCAACACAAATAAATTTCCACAAAGCACCAAAGAGGCGATAAATGCAAATCTTTAAATACTGTGGTAAGCCTAAATCAATTGTCTGCTAAGGGCAGAGGTTCATATGTTTCTTTATGCAAAATATATTTGATGTTAGGCTTAAAATAACCTCCTTGTTGTCCCGGCGATCTGTAATTAACAGCAGCGATGCTGGTGGCATTGACCGCTTTAAACTTTGCCCATCAAACTACAGGACTCTGGCTGTATCTTACTGAATTCATTGGCCTCACTGGTCTGCCTTTGGAGCCAGAAACCGCATCTTAGAACATAAACACATAAATTTAATTTAAGGCCAGTTTGTTTACATTTTTTTGCTCTCACGATAACGAGTGTGTTGGTGGCAATGACCTTGACATTGGCACACACAGCTACAGCGCATTGCCACTAGGCTGCAGCACGATCCTACTGGCTCGACTAGGGTTCAACGTACAACTGGGCCTTGACTCGACCCTAAATGAAAGATGAGACGTGCACCTGCTTTTCATTTCATGCGTCTGCTGCTCATTCAAACAGTTTGGTTTTAAATATAATCCCAAATGACGCTCTTCATTTGTTCAACGGCTCAAGAATGATTACAAAGAATTAGGTAGTTTCATATTTAAGTGAATGACGTATAATATGTATATCCTGACTTTTCTGTAAATGGTCTGTGGAGTCCTGTTCGCTCTCATTTGTTCCCCTTTTGAACCTGGGTTTGATCATAGTGTTCGAGAAATTCCGGCCTGATTAGGTTGACAGTTGAATATTATGACGTCACAATCGTGGTGCTAAATTCATTGGTAAGCTGGTTTGTTTGTTTGTTTGTATTAGTAATTAAATCCATTTCAAATGTGTTTCTCGACGAGTTTAAGCAATTATATTAATATGCACAGATTCTTTGGAGTATTTTTTGCGTCTATATATTAACGGTTTGAGAAGTAGTGGCTTGCTGATGTAAAGAAGCATTATTAAAGAACAATGGTTATGTGAATTTAGTAACCAAAGTGTAACATAATTATCTTATATTATTTAATACATTTATTTCAGCAGTTTTAATTCCATTTCTCGATAACTTCAAAATATCATTAATGTAAATAACAATTACAGTGTTTAACCGTTATAGTGTAACTATGCTTGCTCATGACAATGTAATTCATAGGCAATATATTTTAACACTTGCTTCATGAAGTATGTTTACGTTAAGAGCAGTTCATATTTAAGAGAAGACTTTTTCGCTAAATAATTGCAGACATTTGTGGTTCTAATTTTGTGCTGCTTGTTATCAAAACGGACACTAAATGTCCATCAGTCATAGCAGGCTTAGAGGTATTGCGATTTGCTATATTACATTTTTGAAAATGTCTTTACATTTACATACGTCTCTGTGGCATAGTGGTAGCCTGTCTGCCTCGCATCGAAGAGTCCCGAGTTCGAATATCGGTTAGGGCGGTTAATCCGGATAAGATTTTTCCGAGATTTTTCTTTGTCCTGAGAAGATAAGTCGGGCAACTATAAGTTCTATGGACCTCGGGCTCTTTAAGCACCATTTCACCCAATTTATTCATCCATCCGTTACGACGTATCAGGTTAAAGAACGCTAAACTTAAAAAATATACCTACATTGAAGCAGTAAACACTTATTGGTGTAACTCTGATGATGAAAATGAAGTGTTCCAAACAGTGCAGCATGTTATTAAAATCTTTGTTAAACATTTGTTGCTCCATTTAAATCAAACAGGACTATTTTCGGAGAAACATCCTTCCCATCCTCAGCTGTAATGGCGTATTTTTTTATAGCCTGGCCATCAGACTCGGGTATGTAACCCAATAAATATTGTAAAATTCGTTAAAATATTGACCCAACCGTAAAAGAATTATTGTCCTTCGGAGTTTGCATCTTTTACCAGTCTTAAACAAATGCGCAATAATACTGAGAATATGATATAAGAGAGAACTGCTGTTTTATCACATCTGTAAAGCAAATAAAGATTTCTTCAACATTTATATAATGAACGGTAGAGAGTTGTTCACTATTAATCTTTTTAATATCAATGAAACAAAGAATGCACCAGAAATGTTTTTCTAAATTCCATGCATCATGACGGCACTCACACTTGAAAGTAAGTCACTCAGGTGAAGTTGCACGAAAAATAATCGACTTTCCCAAGTGTTCTTTCAGAGGGGTGTCACATATTGCTAATTCAGTTTACTAGTTAATATAGTTGTCTCTGTTTGAAGATCTTTCATTCTCATTGTGACCATGAAAAGCAACTGCTTGTTTTCTCATTAAAAATAAGCCCGCACAAAATGAATTAAAGCTGTTCTTTTTTACTTCGTTGTGCTGTTCAACTGACAGCTCATACTGATTATTCAATGAAAATTCTATTCTTGGAGTTATACCTAACATGCTCAGGTGTTTTTCCCATATTATATGATTATAAGCATAGTTTATTTTATTACTGCCTTATAAATGTTATTTAAATCTCTATAACCACTGGAATTCTTGACGCGTTTTTCATTTGAAAAAGAAAAAGATCAACAAAACTATTTGAACTTTTACAACCGCCCAGCCAGGACTCACTTTCATGTTGAAAAGTCTTACACATTATGTGTTGTTGTTTAACGACGCTGTCAATTGCTTGGATCACATCAGCGTCGCCTGTGTACCGGAATTTTGTCCCGCAGGAGTTCTTTTACATGCCAGTAAATCTACTGACGTGTTTTAATGTTCGCCTTAATACTGAGTGCGGGCTTTGGAGGTTGGCTTTAATTCATATTGCTTTTTAGAGAAATGTTAATGTTTAGAAGCTTCTTACTTGAATTTATCGATCACACAAGTTTATTTGTATTTTAGTTTTAACAATGGCATGGAAACGAAGTTTTGTTTATTACGTTGTAAATTACGTTATAATTTTGTTTAGTTCTTATTCATTTCGTGACGTCATGGATGTACACTCTTTTATACATACTTTCGTCCCAGAATCCACGAAAATCTTAATCTACATTTGCTTTAATAGTAAGCAACCAAGTGTCAAAATCATTCTCAAATGTCCACAGTTGAGTACACATACAAGAATCAAAACAAATAATAAATTACTGCCTATTCACGACTATAAATGCAATAATGTGATCGCAATTCCTAACATGAGATGTAGTCTATCTGGGTACATATAGGTCAAGCCACAGAACACCTATACCCACAGAACACTCTATTACCTATACTCTGTTCATCAAGAGATTAGAGGAGATATAAACAAAGCACCGGTTTGTATCACTCCGCGGCCACGTGCTTTCACAGTGACGCAACACGGTTACCTACCGCTACGCGTAGGTATAATATGCATTTTACACTACTAAAAGGATATATTTACTTGATCCAAATAACATGTAGCACATGGAAATTAACTGCTACTTACGTCATCTCTGTCCACAATAACACTTTTTCATTTCCTGCTCACAATCTCGAAACCAATCTCCAGAAGCAGCTTGTGGAGGGAGGTTAGTTTTAAATCTGGAAGATCGGGATCAGTTAACTGCCAGCAGCACTTTGTTTAAGGTGGGGGTTCATTGTTAACAAAAAACTGATTAACTTTTCGAAGAATTGCAGATCTCACAAATTCGTCGCAAACTACATCCACCATTTATCTGGCATGTGATCGCTTTTTACCGGTATCTTCGCCAACTGACGATTTTTCGTTGCGTGTACTGTAAATGCTTGCAACTGACACACCGGTAAACTCGGATGTTAATTTCATCACGTCTTCGATAGCAAGTTCGGGATATTTCTCGTAGAACTTGTTAAATACGTTCAATATTGTTGTCTTTTTACCACTTCAAAACGGTTTTCCGCGCTTATGTTTTACAACACTCACTTGTTCCGCCATGTTACTTTCATACTGAATAATGCGCGCGCAGAATGAATTAGGCTGGGTACAGATTCACTTAACTGCGTATTCTTACACTTTAACTATGCTTAGTACGCTTAGTTTATGCATTAGCAAACATTAAGTGACATTTCAGACCTCAGTAACAGTATTTCTTCAAGGGACTATTTACACGGCGAAAGCGTCAAGAGGGCGCGCTGTGGTCAAAACGCACGTGGCTTTGTTTACGTCTCCTCTAATCTCTAGATGAACAGAGTATATACCTATGTGCAGAACAGCAGTTTCCTCCAGCTGACGACAGATGCCGTTGACTCAGCTTTGTATTGAAACTACTGCTGCAGAGTGGTGCAAATTCAAATCATAATGTATAGGGAACTTGATTTTTAAAGATATTAAAACGATTATGTGTCACAAAATAACAATGAACACCAATTTTGCGATCAGTTTGAGGAGAATTGCAGGGTATATAGAACACCTCTCACATCCATTTATGCCTTGGCACTGCTCAGCTGATAGGGAACTGCCTCCCCCTTTCCTCATTGCCTGATAATCCTCGTGCCAAGTCTTTCAAACAAGGAAATGTATCACTTGTAAAAAATCAATCAGATTAATTTGTTTGTATTTGTCCTTCACTACCTCCTTACACTGTACCTATATAAATTATAAAGCGAAACACTTAATTTATTTAATTGCTCAGAATTCATGAAAGAATTAATGTAATACAGGTGCAGCATTTTGTTTAATTCATTATTTTTTAAAGCTTCTGGCTGGGTTTTGTGGTCACATGCAATGCTTCTTCAAAATCTTTGTCGCATCCTTGAAAAGCATTAAACTTAAATACTATAAGCTCTACGGAATAAGAAGGCACATGAGGCGGAGCTAGAAGAAGGTGTGTGAGAGCAAGTAGCCAATCCTAGAGAGGCGACGTTGCCCATTTCGTTAACGCGCTGCCCAGCGCAATATTTGGTTTTCACTTTTCTCTTTGCGCTCAACAAATCCAGCAACGGCTCATTATTACAAAGAATTCCATTGAAAAGAGCTAGAAATTTTGAAGCTGACTGTCCAAGAAGCAAAATTTTAGGTGGCCTGTAGCCCAAGATATGATCAATTGAATAAACACTGCGCTCAGCGATAACAAACAACACTTGCCTTGCATCATAATAATTGTTTATCGTCTCAAATAATTGTCTTCTCAATGGGCGAGATATCTGCAAGAAACGGAATTTAGTTTATTCTTATGAATGTTCCAAGGCTGACGTATATATGCAGTGTAACGTGTGTCTAATAATTAGTGTAACTCGTTTTGTTGTTCACAAACATGTCATTATCAAAACCTGGTACAAGTGGCTTACAGGCGAGTAGATCGAAAGGAAAAGTACTACACCCAGATGCACGGGCTATTATTTTCAATGTTTACACCTTTTTAAAAGAATTGTCCTCAGAAAAAGTGCGTGCGAACATTGCATTTAAACAGAGTCGGGCCCTAACAGCTAAGGCATGCAATGTAAGTGAACATTCAGTGTCGCGTATAGTGCAACAAGGTAAAACAACCTCTTCAGAATCAGGGCGACCCTTGTTTAAATCCCCCGGAAAACACCGTAAGACAGAAAAACGGGTTTCGAATCTGGACGACTTTCAGAAAGACGTTCTGCGTCGATCCATTTTCCAAATGTATGATAACGGTGAATACCCTACTATTAAAAAGCTCGTTCGCTTAATGAGGGATAAAATGGAGCATAAAGGTTCCACACCATCTTTGGGGTTAAAATTAAAAGAAAATATTTCCGGGCTTTCGCTCTGATAACTTACAAATTGCATCATAAGGAACATTTAAGTGCTGAAATATGTCTAAAATACATAACCGAGAAGGCCACACAGGAATATTACCCGTAAAAGGTTGCTTGAAATTCTGCTTAGTCATTTGTTGTTGAATAATGTAGATTTTCACTTAGAATACCTAATAAACTTATTAACATGACACTCCGCAGAGACACTACATTGAGGGGGAAAAAAATGAGAAACACCTATCAGAAAATGTTTCAAATTGCGCAACTATGATCACACTTTCACTCCGACAGTAAAAATATTTACACGAAAACGTTCCTAGAGAATCGGATGTAATAAAAAACTTAAGAAGTCAATAGGCCCAATTTTCAACTTGAAAGATGTGAACTCCGTTGAAACATTAGATTGCAAATGAAAATTGTCTGCTTAGATGAGGAATTTATATTTGAAGCAAATTACAGGATTAGAGAGCCTATTGTCTCATTTTAAAGAGATTGAAATTGTTATGACAGGTTTTAATTGTGCACCTTGCAATCCTTCACCGTCCTCGCTGCTGTCTACCGGTAACACTCACATGCTTATCTCCCCTCTCTTTCTTTCGCACAGCGATATGAGCCGGCAACAGCGCTCCATAGCTGAGTAGGGATTGGAGCTACTCATGTGCCTTCTTTTCGTGCTCCCTTTAACTTTGGTCTTTAACTGAATTTTCGTTTTTGAGTTATGCTGTCCACAGACTGACTGACACACACAGATCTTTTTCTAAAAATGCTATTTTTGGATTCAGGGGCGGCAAAACATGTATCTCCGGTGAAATCTCGGCATCAAATTTTTGGATGGAATACCATACTTCCTCTACTTATTATATGTAGTAGAAAAAGTAAAAATGACTAAAGACCTATGTTTATCTCCACACTTCTAGCACATTTGATAAGTACTGTGTTTATTTAATCTGAAAGATATAATATAGAGCTGTTTGATTGTATTTGAAGTCAAATAGTGAGAACATGCAATTACAAATCTCATATTGCGCTAGATTGGCGATGCAGATGACCTGTGATTTAATAGGTTGTTTGCTGAATGTGCTTTATTGGTCTAAGCAGCAAGGTTTACACCACTTAAAGTCACAAAAGAAAATAAATTGGTAGCTTAGAGTAATTTACGGAAGAATGAACTAATAACATTGTAATACGTTTGCTGTTAAATGAAACTGATCCAGTGCAAAGCAACACAGTTATTTTGAGGTTAAGGCTCCATTTTGCCTACTGTGTGTTAAATGTGACATCCAATATCTTGCAATAATATATCCATTGCTTAAAGGACTCATTAGAAACTCTTGTTTTATTCAAACAAGTCTGAACTCATTAATTCAGAGCCTAAAGTGTTTGTTTTTTTAGTGTATTTGACTCAGGAGTTTAGCCATGACCATGTGTTGTTATCAAATGAACTTGAGATAGTGCTCTATTGTTATTTTTCTCTCCCTTTGATGGTTTACACCCTGCTTCAAAAGCAACTTCTTTCTTTTCTGGTACAATAAATATTATGGGAAACAGCATCAGTAATACATGCGTATATTACTGCAACCAGCAAAGCAATTATAATTATAGTAGAATACAAGCAGCAGAAATGTTATTTCTGTGGAAAGTGAAAGGATGCGCAAGAGCAGATAGAATACGAAATGAGTTAAAAAGAGAAGAACTAAATATATATAAATTAGAAGACAAAATTAAAACAAATAACAAGAAATGGACAAAACATTTAATGAGGATGAGTGAAGAAAGGATACCGAAGAGAACCTTTCTATATAACCCAAGAGGAGCATGAGATGTTGGCTGACCTCGCAGAAGACGGGCTGCATAGCCTAAACCATGTAGAAGACTGAATAATATCACTAATGAATTATGTTTATTGGAGACTCAAGAACCACATGATAAATATTGTAGCAATACTGGTACTGCTTACAGTCCAACTGCCTTGTGGACAATAATTTTGAACTGCTGGTGTTACTCTGTTTACATCATACTGAAAAGCTCCCCACTCCACAGTGCAATTGCATGATCAAGGACAAAGACATTCTCCTGAGTATGTTACCTTGCACAAACATCATCATTATCTGAATCACTGAAACTGCTGCTAAGTAGCATTTTATGTAGTTCTCAGTGATTTCGTGTGCACTTAATAAAAATTGTTTTCTTTTTTTGCCTAAAATATTATTATAGCTTCCTTTGTGTATCTTAAGCCACTTGTAGATAAACTGTTTACTTTACAAATACACTTTACAGATGTATGAAATTACTATTTGATTGTGAACGAGAACATTGCAAACTATAAAATTTCTTTTATAAAATTCAACTTTAGTAACTGCCCTTTTCCATCGTGAAACATTTTTATAAATTACAGAACAAATTTTAAAAGGACTGTAAATATTGTGAAACAGGCCCAAGTTTGTTGATCTTGAAAACATAGCACATTGCAAGAATAAACATTTGAATGCTGAAACCGTGTTAATTCAAAACAATTCCAAGGTAGAAATATATCCTAAAGTAGAGTGGATCGAAAAATTAGTTTTATATGAATAAATATGTATTTATTATATTATGTGAATTTGTCATTTGGCAGAGGAAGTTGTGTGAAATGTGTCACACATTATATCTCCCTCCCCCCTCCCCCCAATTGGATGCTACTGGCACATAATTAACAAATTGCTTTAATGTTAATGCTTCATAATCAGTATATCACACACAGTTTTATTTCTGAAGAAAAGGGACACTGTCGTTGTTCAGTATTTGTTAGAAACTGTGGAACTTAGAGTCTGTGCGGAATAAGTTGACAGAAAGAGATAGCGATATTGGTTGGAAATGACCTGAGTCTGCTCCCTCAAGTACAATGAAGAACCCTCATTAAGGGAATAGCTTTTCCCGTCAAAATCATTCTTGTTGTCAAATCTTTTTCACTATGACACCTCTCACTCAGTATTGCCTAGTTAGCAGGAGAGGATCGTCACAACACTGTGTGAGTGAGATGGTGAGTACTGCTCTCTCTTTCTACATGGTGGCTGCCAACTTATTCTGCACAGAATATTCATTCAAACACTCACCCAACATTTCAGACTATCACAAGTGACTGTAACTCAATTACAACTTTTCTTGGAAGTGCACGAGAAGTAAACATTGGCTGTGTTGTGCATCCTTAGTTACAAGCTTACTTATATCTGGGTATATGCAGAGTAATAAGTAAGAATAATTATTAGTTAAAAAATAACAAAACAAATTTATTTTATTTACATAATTTTAGGTTGTCATCCAACAATGTAAATACAATAATGATTAAGCTTTTATGAACAAGTGAGGTTAAACATACAGGTATTGAAGGTAAGTTTTATTTACACTACAACTCACTACTTTAGAATATAACCTAATTTTTTTTAGTTGGTGATTAACATTTCCTACCCAAGTGCTAATATGCTCTGAAAACAGTAGCAGTGAGGGGGAGGAGGGTTAAAGTGCCACTCTAGTCTCATAGCAACCACTGGAGGGACCAATTAGAGACAAGCTTCATCAAGCCGTTTCCGTAGCACTGACAGCGGCTATTGCATGGTTGCCAGCAGTACCACTGAATACCATGTGTTTTCCATTTAGCACAGTGACTGAATTCCTTTCCAGAAATCTTTACCTGATGCTAACAGTGTGCTATTGTGTTGCACTGCAAATTGGAGAGTCGTTGACATTACGTACCTGGTACATCAGTTTACTTGTTTCGCATGAAGTGTTGGTGTTATGGTCACGTTTACGAACAAAGAATTCAGTAATAATTATTACGTGTAGTGTAGGTATTATGCTCATGTTTATGAATACAAAATTCATTGATAATTGAGAGGTAGAATTGGAATTTAAAAATTCAGTGCCACAGCTGGAATTTGAACCACAGACCCTCTGCTTTCTAGGCTGGTGCTCTAACCATTAAGCTACTGTGACAACCTGCCAGAATGACATTGAATTCTCAAACCAGTTTGTATTTGAATTTTTAAGTTCCAGTTCTACCTCTCAAACATTGCCCACACACGACTTGTGTGTTTAAAAACACCAACAGTAAGTTTGTTGGCATAAATAAATAATAATTATTTGTCGCGTAGTGTCAATACTACCCTCATGTTTGCAAACATGTAATTCAGTGATAATTATTACATGTAGGTGTGTGTATGTATATCAGGACTAAATACTGCCATTTAACTATGTCGACTGAAAAATAATGAAAGCCAAAAAGACAAAGCAAAGCTTTCTGGGGAAAATGAACAAAAGTATTTTCAGAAGAGGTATTCCAATAAGAGGACACATGCGTGAAACAATATGTTCTGCAGGGAAGTACTTTGAAGAAGTAAGAGAGAATAGCGGGCCTCTAATTTCTATTGGTAAGGTCCTGGATAGAACAGCACCTGCAGTGGGAATAACCAAGAACACATAAGAGTATGTAAAGAAAAATATGAACTCCAAGTGAATCAACCATCTTCATCCAAACTTGAAATATTTCAAAATATCATCTGTGATTCGATTAACAGAAGAAACATTAGCAAACATAATGTCTGAAAATTGGAAGGATGCCATTTCTCAAACCAAGGGAGTTATATCTGCAGCATGGGAAAATAAGGGCCTTTTGGAAGTAAGAGTGGATGACATATCTGTGGGAGGTTCCAGTAGCTCAGATGACGACCATGATTTGTTGTTGTAGTTGTTGTAGTGTTTAACGCCCGCTTTTACTACTACGGCACCGCAGGCGGTGACACTGATGATACATGGAATGAAGATGGAGCACCGGTGGAATGAGATGGCGGGGGAAACCGGAGCACCCGGAGAAAACCCGCCCTGGCGCCGCTTCGACGACCATGATGATGATGAAGATAACGACAATAGCAGCAGTACCGACAGTGCCGATGATAGTGATTCGCAAATGAGAGGCATTTTCCCATTGGAATAAAACATCAAATTGCAGGTATGGTTCTTTTATTTAATATGATGTAATTAAAATAGCTCCAAAATAGATCTCAGTCAATTGAACAAGAACTTAAATTTCCTTATTGATTTTCTTGTAACATTGCATTTATGCAGACGATTAATGCTTATTTTATAATAAACGCTGACACAAGTATCGAATAATATATGACGATCAGTGTATTAAACATTTGAAATGAATCCTCATTTTCCTTTTGTGTTTGTTGTCCTTATCTGCTATGACCTGTTACTGTGTAGTCATTGTTAATTCCTGGGAGTTTGTGTGGCATTTTTCATGTTTCTGCTATGCATTCAGTCACCACGTAGATGGCAGTGCTAAAAGTGGCAACACTGTTGTCTCCGCTGGTTGAAACACCAATCACCAGCTAAGGATGTGCAGGCTTTAACCTTCAATATCTATAAATTTAAATACACTTTTTTGTGTGCTTTACTTTGCACTTCTGTTATTGATAAGGAATGGCTCCTAAAATGCTTAACAGTTTATGTCCATCCTCCACCAACATTCACTGAAATGTTATATTCATCGCTTTTTTTTCCCTCCAGCCATTTTAGCAGTCTTCCTCGCTTTGGCAGGTGCTGGACGTTTCTTTCCATGCTTCTTTTCCTTTTGTGCATTCTTCTTATGTCGGTTATCCTTCTTCATTCTTGGATCCACGGCTTTATACCGACCCTTTACACCAGCAGGTCGCTTCATACGTTTAGCAGTGTTGTGTTTCTTGGTTACCACATATGTTACCTCCTTTTTGCGATCACCTGCTTTCTTGTACAATCTGAAACAGGCAATAGAATCAAATGTACCAAACATGCTTAGGACTATATTATAGCCTAAGAATTTACATGACCAACATTTTTTCGCAAGTTGTAATAGGTGAACACCTAAAAAACGGTACAAACTTATAGGCAAATTATGTTCAGGATTATTCATAATGAAGAGGATGGCAAATCAAAAGAATATAAAACTACAATCAAATCTACTTGCACATAGTCTAGGGAATAACAGGCAGGGAAGCAGCACAAAATGAAATACTGAGAGAATGTTTAAGCTACAACAAAGGGCAATATGACTAATTTTAGGGTTAGAATACAGAGAACCATGTAAATAAGGCTTAAAACATTAAATATATTCACAGTATACTGTCTCTACTTAAATGAAAACTAATATCTGCTAATATAACAGATATTAAAATTGAGAGACTATATAGACTATTATCCTTTGTATATGGCATAAGTTGTTCAAATCAATAAAAAAACTTGAGTTTTGCAAGTATTTCCTTGCATTTTTAAAGCTCACTAAAAGTAAAATAAACTTTGGCAGGAATTTTACTTTAGGTAGCTTTACTTTTAACTGATTGCAATTGCTTACAAATACAAATAAGTGCAAAATACATTCACATACTTCTGTATTTCTCTGGATTTTTCCCTTGCAGATACATCTGTATTATCCATGATGGCTTCTATCTTCTTCTTGGCTCTTTCAAGTCGCCTGAGAGCTCTCTTCTTCTTGCGAGCCTTAGCCTCAATCACCTTCTTGATGGGTCGCACATTTAGCTCTTTCAGCTTGGCAGAGTATTCATTCACCAATTCCTGTAAGTCAACATCATTGCATTTAAATACAAAAGACTTAATTTAAAATTATCAATAGAAGGATCGTAAAAGAGAAAGCTACTATGACACATAATAACCACTACATTTCTGTAAACTAAAGGAAAAATTACCATGATAATAAGATTTTTGACTGAGTTGTTCCAAAGTTTACTATAGTACCTCAGTGATAAATATGCATAGAAATATACGGTGTCATCATGTATCATAATGTACTGCATACATGTTCTTGAAAGCTTAAAAATATTTCTTATGAATATTTTGGCTAATGTTACAAGCATGATGAAAGCAGCTGACACTGTGCTTTGATCAAAATACACATGGAAAGAGGATTTCAGAGAACTATTTGCTTTGTCCATCTGTTACTCTTTGTAAACTCTCACACACATTGAGTTGAAATTTCATATATAAAGACTTGCTGAAAATTCGCTAATAGAAAACCTCCAAAAACTGATGATGATGATGATCATCATCATCACCATCATAATCATCATCATCATCATCATATCATCATTTATGGATGCTCTTTAATTGCTGTGGAGCTCAACATCTCTCTTCTTCTTCATGGTTTAGGCTATGCAGCCCGTTCTGGCAAAGTCATCAGTGGAGTCCATCTTCTGCGAGGTCGGCCAACATCTCGTGCTCCTCTTGGGTTATATAGAAAGGTCCAGTTAGGTATCCTTTCTTCACTCATCCTCATTAAATGTTCTGTCCATTTCTTGTTATTTGTTTTAATTTTGTCTTCTAATTTATATATATTTTGTTCTTCTCTTATTAACTCATTTCGTATTCTATCTGTGCATAACATAGGCTAGTATAGGCTAGTATAGGCTCACATAGGCTACACCAGATCTGTATATAAGTATAGGCTGGGGAGATAGGCTAGTATAGGCTCACATAGGCTATAGCAGATCTGTATATAAGTATAGACTGAGGAGATAGGCTAGTATAGGGTCACATTAGCTACACTAAGTCTGTATAGGCTGGGGAGATAGGCTAGTATAGGCTCCCATAGGCTACACCACATGTGTATATAAGTATAGGCTGGGGACATAGGCTAGTGCAGGCTCAAATAGGCTACACCAGATCTGTATATAAGTATAGGCTGGGGACATAGGCTAGTATAGGCTCACATAGGCTACACCAGATCTGTATATAAGTATAGGCTACACAGGATCGGTATATAAGTATAGACTGTGGAGATAGGCTAGTATAGGCTCACATAGGCTACACCAGATCTGTATATAAGTATAGGCTGGGGACATAGGCTAGTATAGGCTCACATAGGCTACACCAGATCTGTATATAAGTATAGGCTGGGGACATAGGCTAGTATAGGCTCACATAGGCTACACCAGATCTGTATATAAGTATAGGCTGGGGACATAGGCTAGTATAGGCTCACACAGGCTACACCAGATCTGTATATAAGTATAGGCTGGGGACATAGGCTAGTATAGGCTACACAGGCTACACCAGATCTGTATATAAGTATAGGCTGGGGACATAGGCTAGTATAGGCTCACATAGGCTACACCAGATCTGTATATAAGTATAGGCTGGGGACATAGGCTAGTATAGGCTCACACAGGCTACACCAGATCTGTATATAAGTATAGGCTGGGGACATAGGCTAGTATAGGCTCACATAGGCTACACCAGATCTGTATATAAGTATAGGCTGGGGACATAGGCTAGTATAGGCTCACACAGGCTACACCAGATCTGTATATAAGTATAGGCTGGGGACATAGGCTAGTATAGGCTACACAGGCTACACCAGATCTGTATATAAGTATAGGCTGGGGACATAGGCTAGTATAGGCTCACATAGGCTACACCAGATCTGTATATAAGTATAGGCTGGGGACATAGGCTAGTATAGGCTCACATAGGCTACACCAGATCTGTATATAAGTATAGGCTGGGGACATAGGCTAGTATAGGCTCACACAGGCTACACCAGATCTGTATATAAGTATAGGCTGGGGACATAGGCTAGTATAGGCTACACAGGATCGGTATATAACTATAGACTGTGGAGATAGGCTAGTATAGGGTCACATTAGCTACACTAAGTCTGTATAGGCTGGGGAGATAGGCTAGTATAGGCTCCCATAGGCTACACCACATGTGTATATAAGTATAGGCTGGGGACATAGGCTAGTATAGGCTCACATAGGCTATAGCAGATCTGTATATAAGTATAGACTGAGGAGAGAGATTAGTATAGGCTGGGGAGATAGGCTAGTATAGGCTCACATAGGCTACACCAGATCTGTATATAAGTATAGGCTACACAGGATCGGTATATAAGTATAGACTGTGGAGATAGGCTAGTATAGGGTCACATTAGCTACACTAAGTCTGTATAGGCTGGGGAGATAGGCTAGTATAGGCTCACATAGGCTACACCACATCAGTATATAAGTATAGGCTGGGGAGATAGGCTAGTATAGGCTCACATAGGCTACACCAGATCTGTATATAAGTATAGGCTACACAGGATCGGTATATAAGTATAGACTGTGGAGATAGGCTAGTATAGGGTCACATTAGCTACACTAAGTCTGTATAGGCTGAGGAGATAGGCTAGTATAGGCTCAAATAGGCTACACCAGATCTATATATAATTATAGACTGAGGACATAGACTAGTATAGGCTCACATAGGCTACACCAGATTTGTATATAAGTATAGGCTGGAGACATAGGCTAGTGCAGGCTCAAATAGGCTACACCAGATCTGTATATAAGTATAGGCTGGGGACATAGGCTAGTATAGGCTCACATAGGCTACACCAGATCTGTATATAAGTATAGGCTACACAGGATCGGTATATAAGTATAGACTGTGGAGATAGGCTAGTATAGGCTCACATAGGCTACACCAGATCTGTATATAAGTATAGCCTGGGGACATAGGCTAGTATAGGCTCACATAGGCTACACCAGATCTGTATATAAGTATAGGCTGGGGACATAGGCTAGTATAGGCTCACATAGGCTACACCAGATCTGTATATAAGTATAGGCTGGGGACATAGGCTAGTATAGGCTCACACAGGCTACACCAGATCTGTATATAAGTATAGGCTGGGGACATAGGCTAGTATAGGCTACACAGGCTACACCAGATCTGTATATAAGTATAGGCTGGGGACATAGGCTAGTATAGGCTCACATAGGCTACACCAGATCTGTATATAAGTATAGGCTGGGGACATAGGCTAGTATAGGCTCACACAGGCTACACCAGATCTGTATATAAGTATAGGCTGGGGACATAGGCTAGTATAGGCTCACATAGGCTACACCAGATCTGTATATAAGTATAGGCTGGGGACATAGGCTAGTATAGGCTCACACAGGCTACACCAGATCTGTATATAAGTATAGGCTGGGGACATAGGCTAGTATAGGCTACACAGGCTACACCAGATCTGTATATAAGTATAGGCTGGGGACATAGGCTAGTATAGGCTCACATAGGCTACACCAGATCTGTATATAAGTATAGGCTGGGGACATAGGCTAGTATAGGCTCACACAGGCTACACCAGATCTGTATATAAGTATAGGCTGGGGACATAGGCTAGTATAGGCTCACATAGGCTACACCAGATCTGTATATAAGTATAGGCTGGGGACATAGGCTAGTATAGGCTCACACAGGCTACACCAGATCTGTATATAAGTATAGGCTGGGGACATAGGCTAGTATAGGCTACACAGGATCGGTATATAAGTATAGAGTGTGGAGATAGGCTAGTATAGGGTCACATTAGCTACACTAAGTCTGTATAGGCTGGGGAGATAGGCTAGTATAGGCTCCCATAGGCTACACCACATGTGTATATAAGTATAGGCTGGGGACATAGGCTAGTATAGGCTCACATAGGCTATAGCAGATCTGTATATAAGTATAGACTGAGGAGAGAGATTAGTATAGGCTGGGGAGATAGGCTAGTATAGGCTCACATAGGCTACACCAGATCTGTATATAAGTATAGGCTACACAGGATCGGTATATAAGTATAGACTGTGGAGATAGGCTAGTATAGGGTCACATTAGCTATACTAAGTCTGTATAGGCTGGGGAGATAGGCTAGTATAGGCTCACATAGGCTACACCACATCAGTATATAAGTATAGGCTGGGGAGATAGGCTAGTATAGGCTCACATAGGCTACACCAGATCTGTATATAAGTATAGGCTACACAGGATCGGTATATAAGTATAGACTGTGGAGATAGGCTAGTATAGGGTCACATTAGCTACACTAAGTCTGTATAGGCTGAGGAGATAGGCTAGTATAGGCTCAAATAGGCTACACCAGATCTATATATAATTATAGACTGAGGACATAGACTAGTATAGGCTCACATAGGCTACACCAGATTTGTATATAAGTATAGGCTGGAGACATAGGCTAGTATAGGCTCACATAGGCTACACAGGATCGGTATATAAGTATAGGCTGGGGATATAGGCTAGTGCAGGCTCACATAGGCTACACCAGATCTGTATATAAGTATAGGCTGAGGAAATAGGCTCACATTGGCTACAGCAGATCTGTATATAAGTATAGGCTGAGGAAATAGGCTCACATAGGCTACACCAGATCTGTATATAAGTATAGGCTGAGGAAATAGGCTCACATTGGCTACAGCAGATCTGTATATAAGTATAGGCTGAGGAAATAGGCTCACATTGGCTACAGCAGATCTGTATATAAGTATAGGCTGAGGAAATAGGCTCACATTGGCTACACCAGATCTGTATATAAGTATAGGCTGAGGAAATAGGCTCACATTGGCTACAGCAGATCTGTATATAAGTATAGGCTGAGGAGATAGGCTAGTATAGGCTCAAATAGGCTACACCAGATCTATATATAATTATAGACTGAGGACATAGACTAGTATAGGCTCACATAGGCTACACCAGATTTGTATATAAGTATAGGCTGGGGACATAGGCTAGTATAGGCTCACATAGGCTACACCACATCAGTATATAAGTATAGGCTGAGGAGATAGGCTAGTATAGGCTCACATAGGCTACACCAGAACTGTATATAAGTATAGACTGAGGAAATAGGCTCACATTGGCTACAGCAGATCTGTATATAAGTATAGGCTGAGGAGATAGGCTAGTATAGGCTCAAATAGGCTACACCAGATCTATATATAATTATAGACTGAGGACATAGACTAGTATAGGCTCACATAGGCTAGTATAGGCTACACCACATCAGTATATAAGTATAGGCTGCGGAGATAGGCTAGTATAGGCTCAAATAGGCTACACCAGATCTATATATAATTATAGACTGAGGACATAGACTAGTATAGGCTCCCATAGGCTACACCACATGTGTATATAAGTATAGGCTGGGGACATAGGCTAGTATAGGCTCACATAGGCTACACAGGATCGGTATATAAGTATAGGCTTGGAATATAAGCTAGTATAGGCTCACATAGGCTACACCAGATCTGTATATAAGTATAGGCTGAGGAGATAGGGTAGTATAGGCTCAAATAGGCTACACCAGATCTATATATAATTATAGACTGAGGACATAGACTAGTATAGGCTCACCAGATCTGTATATAAGTATAGGCTGGGGAGATAGACTAGTGTAGGCTCACATAGGCTACACCAGATCTGTATATTAGTATAGGCTGAGGAGATAGGCTAGCGCAGGCTCACATAGGCTACACCACATCAGTATATAAGTATAGGCTGCGGAGATGGGCTAGTATAGGCTCAAATAGGCTACACCAGATCTATATATAATTATAGACTGAGGACATAGACTAGTATAGGCTCACATAGGCTACACCAGATTTGTATATAAGTATAGGCTGGAGACATAGGCTAGTATAGGCTCACATAGGCTACACCAGATCTGTATATAAGTATAGACTGAGGAAATAGGCTCACATTGGCTACAGCAGATCTGTATATAAGTATAGACTGAGGAGAGAGATTAGTATAGGCTACACCAGATCTGTATATAAGTATAGGCTGAGGAGGTAGGCTAGTATAGGCTCACATAGGCTACACCAGATCTGTATATAAGTATAGGCTGAGGAGGTAGGCTAGTATAGGCTCACATAGGCTACACCAGATCTGTATATAAGTATAGACTGAGCAGGTAGGCTAGTATAGGCTCACATTGGCTACACCAGATCTGTAAATAAGTATAGGCTAATATAGGCTCACATTGGCTACACCAGATCTGTAAATAAGTATAGGCTGGGTAGATAGTATAGTATAGGCTCACATTGGCTACACCAGATGTGAATGTAAGTGTAGGCTGGGGAGATAGGCTAGTATAGGCTCAAATAGGCTCACCAGATCTGTATATAAGTATAGGCTGGGGAGATAGACTAGTGTAGGCTCACATAGGCTACACCAGATCTGTATATTAGTATAGGCTGAGGAGATAGGCTAGTGCAGGCTCACATAGGCTACACCACATCAGTATATAAGTATAGGCTGCGGAGATAGGCTAGTATAGGCTCAAATAGGCTACACCAGATCTATATATAATTATAGACTGAGGACATAGACTAGTATAGGCTCACATAGGCTACACCAGATTTGTATATAAGTATAGGCTGGAGACATAGGCTAGTATAGGCTCACATAGGCTACACCAGATCTGTATATAAGTATAGACTGAGGAAATAGGCTCACATTGGCTACAGCAGATCTGTATATAAGTATAGACTGAGGAGAGAGATTAGTATAGGCTACACCAGATCTGTATATAAGTATAGGCTGAGGAGGTAGGCTAGTATAGGCTCACATAGGCTACACCAGATCTGTATATAAGTATAGGCTGAGGAGGTAGGCTAGTATAGGCTCACATAGGCTACACCAGATCTGTATATAAGTATAGACTGAGCAGGTAGGCTAGTATAGGCTCACATTGGCTACACCAGATCTGTAAATAAGTATAGGCTAATATAGGCTCACATTGGCTACACCAGATCTGTAAATAAGTATAGGCTGGGTAGATAGTATAGTATAGGCTCACATTGGCTACACCAGATGTGAATGTAAGTGTAGGCTGGGGAGATAGGCTAGTATAGGCTCAAATAAGCTACACCAGATCTATATATAATTATAGACTGAGGACATAGGCTAGTATAGGCTCACATAGGCTACCAGATTTGTGTATAAGTATAGGCTGGGGACATAGGCTACACAGGATCGGTATATAAGTATTGACAGTGGAGATAGGCTAGTATAGGCTCACATAGGTTACACCAGATGTGTATATATATAACACGACCAAGGTGAGTGCAGCCTGCATGGGAAGCGGCAAGCAGGCGAACTAACGCGGTGATGACACGAAATGCTGTACAGTCTGATTTACTAACGTGCAGCGTAGTGTTCACAGTGATTATCCTAGTGACAGAACGTAAAGGTAATAAAATTCTTCACGAGCAAGCTCACTGTGTTATTTATCATGTTAAGTTTTGTGACGAAGAAAAGAAAAAGGTCAAAAAATACCTATTACAAATACTACTGAATGTTCTGTCGCTTCTACTGGCTGCAGTGAGACAACGATACAAGATTAGGAAAGAGGACTGGCTTGAAGAAAGTGGGGCGAGCAAAATAAAATCACCTCTCTTACGCTACAAAGATCATTCAACTTTTGCAAGAAAGAGATTAATTTCACAGGGGGGGGGGGGGGGGAGATATACTTAGAAAATAAGTGAAATCGATTGGATTTCGATTTAAAAGGTGTAAAAATAAAAGGAGTGTACTGAGCGAATGTCCTGATATAGTGCCTCAAAGAATATCATTTCTTGAGCATTTAGAAGAAATGTATGCAGGGAAACTAAGCCAGTGATATACGTACATGGATGAAACCTGGATTCATACGTGCTACACAGTTTCTAAGTGTTGGCATAGTGACGATGTTTCAGAAGTGTATGCAAATGACAGTGCTGGACAGCGTCTTATTATCGTGCATGCTGGCTGGGAAATGGGACTTATTCCAGGTGCTTGCCTCATTTATGATTCCAAATCCAAGATATCAGATTACCATAATGAACTGAACTACGAAAACTACTCCAAGTGGGTGCAAAACCAACTTATACCTGGGTTACCGCAAAACAGCATTGTTGTGATTGACAATGCTCCTTATCACAATGAAGAAGTCAATAACATACCCTCAAGCAACAATTTAAAGTCAAAACTACAAGAATGGTTACGAAACAATATACCATTTGACCCGGAAATAACTAAAGCAGAACTTGTCATTCACGCAAAACAACACAGACCAAAGAAAGCATGCTCCATTGACAAATTATTCGCAGATGCTGGTTTTACAGCACTTAGATTACCACCCTATAATCCGGACTTGAACCATATCGAACTAGCCTGGAACTTAATAAAAGAAATGTTGCCGACAATAATGTGGACCATGTTTCTCTTTCAACACTAAAGACTTTAACACATGATGCTACTGAAGCAATAACAGTAAATGACTGGAAACCTCTGTTGAGAAGGTGAAAATTATTCAAGAAACGTATTGGAAAAGGGATGCGCTTATGGAAGAAGAAATATAAAGGATAATGATCAATCTAGGACTGGAAAGCAGTAACGAGTCTGGAGAAGTCTGGCCATCGGACCTGTGACCGACACAGCAAGTGAGGGAGACATCGCGGAATAATATAAGTTTCAGAGAAATGTTCAAATGTACTGTATTTTAAAGTATTTGTGAATATATTTGATTTTTTATGGTATGAATATACATGCAATACCTAAGCTTATAATACAGTGATACGCACAGAGAAAATGTCAACATAAGATCTGTTATTGTTCACCTTTTGCCAACCGGACTGTACAGGAGGATGGGCAAGCCATACTGCATACAAGTGGCGCCCTCCGAAGCAGGACTGTACTGGCCTTGGTCGGGTTATAAGTATAGGCTCACATAGGCTACACCAGATGTGTATATAAGTATAGGCTGGGGAGATAGGCTAGCATAGGCTCACATAGGCTACACCAGATCTGTAAATAAGTATAGCCTGGGGAGATAGGCTAGCATAGGCTCACATAGGCTACACCGGATCAGTATATAAGTATAGACTGAGGACATAGGCTAGTATAGGCTTAGAATGGCGACACCACATCTGCATATAAGTATAGGCTGAGGAGATAAGCTAGTATAGGTTTAGATTGGCTACACCAGGCCTGTATAGAAGTATAGGCTGTGGAGGTAGGTTAGTATAGGCTAGTATATGCTCAGACTGGCTACACCAGATCTGTATATAAGTATAAACTGGGGAGATAGGCTAGCATAGGCTCACATAGGCTACACCAGATCTGTATATAAGTATAGACTGAGGAGATAGGCTAGCATAGGCTACACCGGATCAGTATATAAGTATAGACTGAGGAGGTAGTCTAGTATCAATCCTGTGATACTAGACTGATAGACTATCTCCCCATCTACCATTTTCTAGAGAAAGGCCCATTGGCGCAGGAATTCCCGAGGGCAGTGTACTGTCACCAGCACTCTTTGCAGCTTACATGGCCCATCTCCCCACGCACCCAAACACACACATCTGTCAGTATGCGGACGATCTCATGATCTTCGCTACTAACAAGAACCTGCGCTACAGCTACCGCCAAGTACAAGCCCATCTCTGTGCCATCAGCAGATGGTGCGAGAACTAGCGTATGTCTATAAACCTGGAGAAAAGCTCTGTGATTCTCCTGGTGAACACGTTAGCAAACCGGCTCCCGTGGGACCTCGTGCTTCGGTGCCGTCGGATCCCCTGGGTCACTACGGCGAAGTATCTTGGGGTCACGCTGGACCGGCGGCTGATGTATACACATCATGTCAGAGGCAAAGTGCTACAAGGCCACGCTGCTCTCCGGCAGTTATATCCAATCCTGCATCAAAAACCATGCCTATTCGCCTCAAGCTCCAGCTATATTGGGCGATTATCCCGCCTCTGGTTCTGTACGGATGCGAGATCTGGGGAGTGGTGGCGAAATCCACCTTCATCAGGCTCCAAATGTTGCACAATCGGGCATTAAGGATTATCTATGATACTGGCTGGAGATTTCCTGACTATATCCTACACGAGCATTCCGGCATCCCGTACATTGTCGGCATGATTAAAACTCGCGCTCGAACAATGTACAATAAACTCCAGAACCACCCTAATCCACTGGTGAATACTCTGGGACAATACACCAGAGACAGCCACGCCGACTACCATCCAAAAGATAACCAAAGGACATCTTAGGTCCAGCGGTTTAATTTTGAAGATGGGAAAGGCGAAAAGTACAATCTGTATTCGAAACAGAGAGAAACACCTTATTCAGTTCAACTTCCAGTGAGTGACTGACGGCCAGAACCCTGGTGGGGATTAGCGTGTCACCTGACTAGATGGAAACGACCAATCAGAAGCTGTGCAGTGCCCACTCGTGGACCAATTCCTGCCAACCGTCCTTCCCACCCCTATAAAAACCCCTGATCCCAAAAATTGTTCCCAGTATGTAACACATCCCTGTAGTGAAACCATCAGAACTCATTGCGCAGGTTAAGCTGTGTGACAGCTAGGTACTGTGGTAAAGACACTCGGGCGGGAAGAATCAGCATCCCCGCTCGACTCGAACTGCCTCTGGAGCCTCTGGATAGTCTAGTATAGGCTCAGATGGCTACACCAGATGTGTATATAAGTACAGGCTGGGGAGATAGTCTAGTATAGGCTCACATTGGCTACACCAGATCTATATATAAGTGTAGACTGTGGAGGTAGGTTAGTATACGGTCACACTTGCTACACCAGATCTGTATATAAGTATAGACTGAGGAGAGAGATTAGTGTAGGCTCACATTGGCTACACCAATTGTGTATATAAGTATAGGCTGGAGAGATAGGCTAGCATAGGCTCACATAGGCTACACCGGATCGCTATATAAGTATAGACTGAGGAGATAGGCTAGCATAGGCTACACCAGATCTGTATATAAGTATAGGCTGACATAGGCTACACCAGATCTTTATGTAAGTATAGACTTAAGAGGTAGGCTTGTGTAGGCTCACATAAGCTACACCAGATCTGTATATAAGTATAAACTGAGGAGGTAGGCCCTTATAGGCTTACATAGGATACACCAGATCTGTATATAACTATAGACCAGTATAGGCTCACATAGGCTACATCAGATCTGTATACTCAGGGGTCTCCGTCTAGGGGATATGTGAATGGCGACCACAAGGTACCCAAGCTGAGCAGAACATTACTTCCACTTACTGGTGTTTTGCTCCTCACTGTAGCTTTTCTATCTGACCTTACCTTGGTCATCTCTTGTTCTCTTCTGACCCCGATGCTATTAGGGTTCCTGAGGGCTAGGGAGTCTTTATTTTTCCAACCTCTCCATTTCTCTAATTTCTCTATAAACTCTTAACCCCTAACATGCTAACCTGTCATGGCATGTATCCTCTGATTAGTAATCAGAGGATGTGGTCAGTGAATTTATATTTTCTCGGTCAGGTCGGTGAGATCCGTAAACCAACGACAGGTGTGGTCCTCCAGACATTCGGGGGTTGTGAGAGAGTGATGTAATCACCAAAACATAAAAATATGGTGGTTACTATTACTGCTAAGTCTCTTCAATATTTATGAAATATGAGTCGAGGGGTAAAATGTTCCGGAGTTAAAATAGTCCACAATTTGGATCTCCGGGCTGGGACTACGTCTTGAGAACCAAAACATTATATAAATAGAAGATCTAACATCAGAATTCTACAACGGAACGCAGGTGGTCTCACCCAAACAAAAAGAATAAAATTGTATCTGACTATAACATAGATATATTTGTCATACAAGAAGTAAATCTAACAAACGATCAACTTAAATACTTCAATTTTACTGGATTTTTACTACACCTACTACCCAAAAATAGACAGATAAGTAGTGGAATATTAGTTGGAGTCAAAAATGATATTAAATCCTCCTTTCAAATTGTTAAAGAAATGGATAACAAAGATAAAGCTGAATTAATAAAGCTAAATTTTTGGGATAACAAAACACATCTTCATTTGTACAGTATTTACAATCCTCTCAGGAATGAACCAGATCTCTCACTTATTGAACAATTAAATAAAACAATCATAATTGGGGATTTCAATGCCCATTCCACAAGATGGGGTTATGAAAAAGTGGATTCTACAGGGCAGATAGTGGAAGAATTTTTGAATACCACAACCTTTGAACTGATTTATGATAAAGAAGATCCCACAACCTTCATACATTACTCTTGAGCAGGCAGTAACCCAGACCTCTTGTTAGCTACAACAGATATTGTTTCAAAAATTAAAAAACAAGTTATAGAAGACCCAAGTTCTGGTTACAGAGCAGTAATTGCTGATATAAAACTAGATAATACAAATAACAATCAAAATTACACAAATCTGTATTGGAACCTCAAAAAAGCAGATTGGAACAAATATAAAACTGAATTAGAACATAAATTTAAAGAACAAACTCACAGCACCATGCCCACCCAGATTATATGAACAAAAATTTCTGTAAAGTCATCCTAGAAACTGCAAAAAAAAACATATTTTGTGGAAGAATAAACAATTTCAAACCCTTTTGGAACCCCCAGTTAGAAGAGCTGAAAAAGCAAAGGGATATAGCTAGAAATACAGCTGAACAAACAAAAACATATCAGATACACAAATATGGCAAAAGAAATGTGCCTCACTAAAAAAAGAAATTAATACAGCTAAAAAGAATCACTTTAATAATTTCTTAGAAAAAATAGATTATAGGACAGATGGCAACAAAGCCCACAAATCATACACAACAATAAAATATTAACAAATGATGTAGCCATAGCCGAAACATTCAATAAATATTATGCTAATTTACATAAAGTAACAAGAAATAATAAAAAGGAACGTAAACAATTTAAGAAAGATTTGAAACAAGAAAGAGAATGTGATCCTAACACTCAATACAATATCTTTTATCAACATTTTAATATACAAGAACTGAACATTGCAATTAATAATCTAAAAAACAAAAAGTCTCCTGGACCAGACCACATACATCCAGAGTTTATAAAAAACCTTGGAAAAGCAGCAAAGCAACTACTAAAACTCTGCAATCTGTCTCTACAGATCTACAATCTGTCCAATGTTTTCATGGCTATGTCATTTCCTAACACAACCTTTATTGCAACCAGATATGGAAGAAATATATCTAAATATAAACAAGTACACCGTGGCTTGCCACAAGGTGCAGTGCTCAGCACTACACTTTTTAATATATTTATTAATGATCTACCACAACAAATACAAGAATCAGGCGTGAAGTGTGCACTATTTGCTGATGATTTAGTAATGTGGACTTCAAAACCAAAAAGCAAAGTACAGAACTGGAAAAAATCATGCAACAATCCTTAAACAACTTACAGAGGTGGACCAAAGAAAATTTAATGACTGTTAATACAACAAAATCAAACTACCAAATCTTTTCACTAAGAAAAAAAACACTAAAAATAAAACTAAATTTTGAGGGTCAACAATTACCAGAAACAAAGGAAGCAAAGTACTTAGGAGTTACATTTGATACCAAACTTACATGGACCAAACAAATAGAAAATGTAATACAAAGAGCAGAGAGGCGCCTTTCACTGTTAAAACGTCTAACAGGAATGAAGTGGGGATGTTCCAGAGCAACGCTTAACACAACATACAATGTATATATAAAACCATTATTTACTTACTGCAGCGAAGTTCTTGTAACAGCAAACACAAAAAAATTAAAATCTTTCAAAACCAAAGTCTGAGATTAATTACAGGTGCTATCAAAACCACACCAATAGCAGCTATGGAAATACTAACCAACCAATACCCCATTGAATATGAAATAGAAAAAGGGCTCTTATTCAACACGAAAAGTTGATCAGACTCCCATTCAATACATGCCACAAGAGAAATTTTACACATACACTAAAGACTCAGGAGAGCTTTCTTTCCAAAATTCAAGACATCAAGAAGGATGTACACCTTCCTAATTCAAAGGAAAACTTCATATCTAAAGTCAATCCAACACATACACTAGACATCACATATTATTTACACCTGACAGAAGAAGTTAAAAAAAGTGATACTCCAACTAGTGTTCTAAAATTATTGGCATTAGAGACATCCATACTAGATTTCCAGAACATGAGTGGCTCCATATTTATACTGATGGATCATTGATATCAAACCAAGATGGAGCAGGTGCTGGAGTCACATGTCACCTCTTTTCCTATTACAAATCTTTAAGTTATGGAACTACTAACTTTGATGGAGAAATTGAAGCAATTCGAATGGCCCTACAAAATCTTTTGTACAGAATTTCACATTTTCAGCAAGCAGTTATTCTCTCAGATTCCAGGGCAGCAATTATAGCAATTACTTCCAAGTTGTCACCAAAAAACCAAACTATTATAGAATGTTGGAAGATGCTTAGCCATCTAACAGCACTTCAAAAACACCTAGTCTTGCAATAGATACCAGCTCACTGTGGACTGAGTGGTAATGAGAAAGCTGATTTTCTTGCAAAAAAGGGTACCAGCGGTGTACAAAAATATATAGTTAATCTACCATTTTATGCAGCTAAAAGATTAGTCAACTCTGAATTCAAAAAAATTATTGCAAAATATTACTATGAAAAATCAAAGAATAAAAGATGGGAACTACCAAACATTCAAACAGTGATTCCTGAGTATCCTCGAAAAACAGCAGTTGCAACCTTCAGGTTGATTACAGGACATGATTGTCTGGCAAAACATTTAAACAGAATTGGGATATATTCTTCACCACTCTGTCCTCTATGTGATCTGCAAGAGGAAATGGTCCGAGACCACCTTCAAATATGCCCGTCCACTTCTAGTGCCCCATCCATCAGTGAAAAATATTGGAGAGCAAGAGGATTAATGACTTCATTGTCAGAAATCCAGCATTAGCTAACAACAACAACTCTACAATCTATCCTGGAACACCACTGTGCCTGCTGAATGGGAAAAAGCAATAAATGTTCCACTCTTGAAGAAAGATAAAACAGCATCAGAAATAAAAAATTATAGACCAATAGCTCTTACCAGCATAATAGCAAAAGTGATGGAAAGAATGGTGCCAAATAGGTTAAATTGGTTTCTAGAATCCCAAAATTTAATTTCCCCATGTCAAGCTGGATTCAGAGAGTTCCACTCAACAAATGAACAAGTCTTACTTCTCAGTCAAGAAATCAAAGACTCCTTCAATAGAAAAGAAGATAATTTATCAGTTTTTATTGATTTCCAGAGTGCATATGATTCTATATGCAGAACAAAACTGCTAAAGAAAGTAAAACAAATAGGGATACAAGGTCCAATGTTTTCATGGCTATGTCATTTCCTAACACAATGCTTTATTGCAACCAGATATGGAAGAAATATATCTAAATATAAACAAGTACACCGGGGCTCTACACTTTTTAATATATTTATTAATGATCTGCCACAACAAATACAAGAATGAAGTGTGAAGTGCGTGCTATTTGCTGATGACTTAGTAATGTGGACTTCAAAACCAAAAAACAAAAGTACAGAACTAGAAAAAACCATGCAACAATCCTTAAACAACCTACAAAAGTGGGCCAAAGAAAATTTAATGACTGTTAATACAACAAAATCAAACTACCAAATCTTTTCACTAAGAAAAAAAACACTGAAAATAAAACTAAATTTTGAGGGTCAACAATTACCAGAAACAAAGGAAGCAAAGTATTTAGGAGTTACATTTGATACCAAACTTACATGGACCAAACAAATAGAAAATGTAATACAAAGAGCAGAGAGGCGGCTTTCACTGTTAAAACGTCTAACAGGAATGAAGTGGGGATGTTCCAGAGCAACGCTTAACACAACATACAATGTATATATAAAACCATTATTTACTTACTGCAGCAAAGTTCTTGTAACAGCAAACACAAAAAAATTAAAATCTTTCAAAACCAAAGTCTGAGATTAATTACAGGTGCTATCAAAACCACACCAATAGCAGCTATAGAAATACTAACCAACCAATACCCCATTGAATATGAAATAGAAAAAGGGCTCTTATTCAACACGAAAAGTTGATCAGACTCCCATTCAATACATGGCACAAGAGAAATTTTAAACATACACTAAAGACTCAGGAGAGCTTTCTTTCCAAAATTCAAGACATCAAGAAGCATGTATACCTTCCTAATTCAAAGGAAAACTTCATATCTAAAGTCAATCCGACACAAACATTAGACATCACATATTATTTACACCTGATAGAAGTAGTTAAAAAAAGTGATACTCCAACTAGTGTTCTAAAATTATTGGCATTAGAGACAATCCATACTAGATTTCCAGAACACGAATGGCTGCATATTTATACTGATGCATCATTGATATCAAACTGAGATGGAGCAGGGGCTGGAGTCAAGTGTCACCTCTTTTCCTATTACAAATCTTTAAGTTATGGAACTACAAACTTTGATGGAGAAATTGAAGCAATTCGAATGGCCTTACAAAATCTTTTGTATAGAATTTCACATTTTCAGCAAGCAGTTATTCTCTCAGATTCCAGGGCAGCAATTATAGCAATTTTATGAGTTATGAGTTATGAGTTATGAGTTGTCACCAAAAAACCAAACAATTATAGAATGTTGGAAAATCCGTAACCATCTAACAGCACTTCAAAAACAACAAGTCTTCCAATGGATACCAGCTCACTGTGGACTGAGTGGTAATGAGAAAGCTGATTTTTTTGTTAAAAAGGGTACCGGCAATGTGCAGAAATCTATAGTTAATCTACCATTTTATGCAGCTAAAGGATTAGTCAACTCTGAATTCAAAAAAATTATTGCAAAATATTGCTATGAAAAATAAAAGATGGGAACTACCAAACATTCAAACAGTAATTCCTGAGTATCCTTAAAAAACAGCAGTTGCAACCTTCAGGTTGATTACAGGACATGATTGTCAAAACATTTAAACAGAATTGGGATATATTCTTCACCACTCTGTCCTCTATGTGATCTGCAAGAGGAAATGGACCAAGATCACCTTCAAATATGCCCGGCCATTTCTAGCGCCCCATCCAACAGTGAAAAATATTGGAGAGCAAGAGGATTAATGACTTCATTGTCAGAAATCCAGCATTAGCTAACAACAACTTTTGATTGACTGATTAGTAGTGTCATTATGAAGAGGTGGATATAATGAGGTCCATTACAATGGTGTATAAGCCTACTTTATGGCATGGTTGAGCATAAAATATTGTATTACATTGCTAAAAACTGTTTTACTTCTAACACTCATGGCTTTCTCAATTCAGTACTGTTTTCTATATCTCTTGTGGAAACTAGACTTACAAAACCTCATTTTTCAATCTACCAAATGTTAATCAAGATAAATGACTTCAGAGATATTTCACTCCACATTTCATTGTAGATACAACGGGGAGGGGATACAGGAGGTTGAAGTGACAGTCAAGTCTTCAAACAGCAGCTTGTGGTCATTATATAATAGCTTTGAAAGGCAACATTGGCATGAGAAAGCAGATTTTCAGATCCATTTCTTTTCACTGTTGTGACATGGTATGTATAGCTGGTATTGTACCGAATTTCAAGTTATTGTGTGCTCTAAAATTCTGGTATGAGTTGGCAATCTGAGTTCTGCAAAATAATAGACCTGCTGACATAATAATTATTGGGAAAAGGGAGTGGTACTTCACTTTCTTTGTCTTAAAGCAAAAGTTCTTGCTTAGTGTTAACATATTGTTGGAGAAGCAAATTAATGGTAAAATAACCTACCTTTGGTACAGGAGTAGCTTTCTTCATGTGTTTGTTTTCATCCTCCACAAACCAATCAGGTAATTTATTGTCATTAAAACTATAACGGTTCCATCCAGCATCTATAAGATCTCTCTTCGTCTTCTTGGAGTTGACCATGAGTGTTGCTATAGCTAGACCCTCCTCATTTAGTTTCAGTTTACGTTTTTTAGGCACTAAAATAGAACAACTGGTATAAATGGCATGGAATACACTGAAATGAAGAATAAGTATTGTATGACACTATCATCTAGAACTGAAATAAAACTCTGGGATAATGTTACAAATAACAAGATAAATGATTAACATACCTGCATCTTTTGGAACCACCTCAAAACCATTTTTGTTGGAAGCTTTTGATGTGGTTTCTTGGGAATCCACACCAGAGTCACTATCAGTGTATTTGTCATCGTCACCATCTTCGCTCTCTTCTTCATCCTCATCAGTGGTGTCATTTTCATCGTCAGATGCTTTAACTTTCTCCTGCTTATCATTATTATCTCCAATTATTTTACCACCCTTCTTCTTGTAAATATCCACCATACGATCCAACTCATAGTCTTCGTCAGCTTCATCCTCCAAATTTTTGAAAACATCCTGGAAGACAATGATGAACACATCAAACGAACACATTCAAACACATAATGTTATGGAGTTTCTCTGATAACCCTTTTAGACAGAAAAGTTCGGACAGCAAACTGCAAGCAGTAGCAACAAAGATGTTGGTTACCTTATTACTGTATTACAATATCTATCTATTTAGCTCTATGTGGTCTTTCTTTTCTTCACCCAATTACCCTCCCGTATGGAGGACTTACAAGCCAGTGCCTGGGATCAAATGCCTGTCTGGGAGCACAGGAACCTATGGACTGGACGGAGTGAAGACCTGGAAGTGGATGGTCAGTCAAGCACCAGGTATGGTAGGCAAATGTTCTAACCACTCAGCCATGGGTGACTCAAAGGATAGAACTTAGCTCCTTCATTCCAGAATTTTTATTCAAAAAAATTAAGGAGAGTTTAGTCCAGAAAAGGAATGTCCCTAAAACTAGGACTAGTAATGAACAGGAATAGCATTCCAGCAGTCTTTCCACATAAGTTTCAAACTCTATTCTAGCACTAGCACAAGTCCTACTTACTTATTAGTAAAGTCACTGCTACAACATCCAGACAAATGCCTTACCTTTTGAAACCACATTTCTGCTTTGTGTTTTTTCTTTTCTTGCTTGCTTCTGGGATCTAAGTCTGTAATAAGAGGATTTTCCTCTGCTGTTGCAAAAGATACTTTTTTGGCAGGTTTGCTTTTTACTTCTTCAACATTTTCTTCTTCTTCACTATCTGAAAGACCTGATTGAAGAAAAACAGATAAGTTGCACCTGCATTGTGATATACATTTCATTTTGATACTTCACATCCCTCTATTCTATTCTATTTCTTTGGAATTGACACAAAAAAAAGACTGTGATTGCCTGTTGTTACACTTATAATGCTGTTTACACACCTCAGAGTCTAAGATGCTAAACAATGTAATCATTAAGTCCTTAAAACTCTGAGTATAAACAATACAACATAAATGATTAGAGGAAAAAGAATTATATATCAAGTTGAACCTGATTTGTGTGTATATGGAAAGAGGGAAGATTATTTGTAACTCAGAATTACTTAATCAGATTTTGATAATGCATCATATTTTGTTTAAAGTAAAAGCACATACCTGTGGGGCCTATATGTGTAAAATTTTACAAATACATGTATGAAGGAAATATATTGAACTTGGTCCTGCTTTAAAGAAATCAGTTAATTTGTATTTCCTTGCATTAAGTGCATACGCCTGATTTTGTTACTGATGACTATACATAGCATGGTATAAGCAATTCCTAAGTCTGAAGGAACTTTGGTTTTGGTTTTGTGTGTATTAAGTTCCACCTCTCGTATGAATTTTACTTTCTGATCTAGTGTATAACATTTCCTTAAGTCACCACTCTACCAGCAAATGTCTTTGTCTTTTGTTTCCATAGCTGAAAGCCACCCACTCAGCTTGTGTCTTTGTCAACAGAGATAAGGAAAATATGCCTCAAGTTTCTTTTAAGATAGCATATGCTGTATGCTCACAATAATCATTTAAAACTCAGTTGTATTTCGCTGAAATTTAATACATATAACAGCAAATTACATATAAGTAAGCTTCTATTAACATGTTTCTAAATTAAACTTTGCTGGGACCTACAAAAATTTAATATGGATTACTTAGAACTGGGTTACGTAAAAGCAGGTTCAACTGTATATGGATATACTTATTGATGAAAATGCAATTTTAAAGTTCCAGCTTACCAAGTCCTTCTTTTCCACTTTCATCTGAGGATGATTCAGTTTCCATCTCTAGATCACTCATATCTTCACTTGTGTAGAACCTGTTTTAACACAAAACATTTATATTTAAACTATTTTCAGTTTAAGGATATAAGTAGCGTTGCAAATTTGCCTCTGGGCTTAATGTATTGCCAACCTATAATGTAAATATAATGCTTTTAAATCCTGCACTAAATGAAGGTGTTCTGCTTCCTTTTAACCAATAAATACAAATCTGGCATTCTTAATCAATTTCGAGAATTTTTTCGAATCCCAATGGTCTGCTGTCAAGAGATTTCAGCTCTGCTACATGCAGAAAGTTTAGCTGTCGTTTGCACTTATGGGGGAGACTCACACATTAATGGTGAAAATTGCTGGCATCAAGCACCAGTCCTCTACCTGTTTGTCTCTTCTGCTTCCCATGTTATTGTTAGAGTTAGCTATATTAACCTGTACATTAAAAAGGATACACTGCTCATGGGCATTACTGTTTTACACATGTCTGTAATGGTGGTACTGACCAGCTACTCTTAGTCATGAGAAACGTCAGAACCGGATTCTGTGAATGTTTATGTTTTAATAAAATAGTATACCTAGTATAAAAAATCTTAATATATGCAAAATTATTTTGATTGCATATTTTAACAAGTTATAGTTTTTCTTTCATTGTAAAGCCTTTGGCATTGTAAAAACACAACATACACAGCCAGCAATGTAATTTATTGTTTGAAGAATACACAGTAATTGTAATAATTATAGTAAAACCCCACGTTACAGAAATGGAAAAATGCAAAATGCTAAATTTGTGAGGCAATGTTACTGTGACAATAGGCTTATATTGGATGTAGAACCAAGAAGTGGAACCAAGGCTATACTGAGACCAGGAGCTACAGTAGAAGTTGATAGTGCAGCCACAAAAGAAACTGAAGACTTCACATAAAAAGGCTCCATGGTGGTAACTGGAGGAATAAATGACCTCAACTTGGACATTAGTAGAGACAGCGACTAGCCTCAACACAGTGATCCCAGAACTTACCAAAAAGATATTACATTGTACTTAATTCCCTCCTCCACAAGTCTATAGAAAGGGTAAACAGTGGCTAATATCACAAATCTCAGCAAAAGCTTCCATAATATAAAGCCAGTCAGCACAACAGTGCAGACCATAGGCCTTACACTTGGCATAGTCTGCATTTCAACAACAAAAGTTAAAAAAGAAAGTGGTGATTACACTAAAGCCTTTTTCACAGCAAAAATTATGGGAAACCCAAGCAATTAGGCAATTAGATCTCTGATTCCAACTCAAGCTCACATCAAAGCCATAGCACTGAAAATTACACTCAGTTGAATAACATTCCAGTAATATTTAATAAAAAGCTAGAGCTATTAATAGTGAAGCAATATAAATCTATTAATAGAACAAATATCTTAGAGACTAGGCTTCACTTATCTTATGTATATGGTGTAAATTCTTGAAATTAATCACAAATTCGAGTTTAACCACTCTTTTCTGGCATTGAAAATGTAAGGAAAGACTTATAAAACTCGAGTTTGTAATTAATTACACCATATACAAAAGATAAGTAAAGCCTAGTCTCTAAATATTTGTTATATTAGTACATTCCAGTAATTAATAATGCAACTAAAACCTACTTAGAATACTCTATAACAGGATTTGCCCAATTGAGCCTTGCTCTAGCTTGGCTCTCAGCTTACATCATGGCATGATTTATTGATGGCACAGCTAACCATACAGCAGGTCAAATTAACCTGAAACTCTATTAACAGTGAACCAATGTTCTACAGTTAAAGAATTTGTAAACAGGAACCATATTCAAAATACAAGAGCTTCTTGGATTACTGGATACTGCATTAACCCTTTTACTGACTGAGCGGGATGGCTCAGAAGGGAACGTCTGTGCCCCGTATTCAGGAGGTCCCAGGTTCAATCCCCATGGCTGTGCACCCTCACATGGGTTTTTCCGTGTTTACCCCATGTCACTTAGGCAAATGTTGGGGTGCATTATTTCATATCCACCATTTCCCTTCATCATCTTTCAAGCATGTAGTATTGCCAGTGCCGGGCAGATGGTGCAGATGATTCCACATGGTAACTGCTGTTCTTGATGCTAAGTGGCATTTGGCCAGCCTTGTCCTCCGTTGGAGGGAGGCTCAGTGAGACACCGGAACCATGATGTGATGGCTGCTTGGTGGGGCCTGGCGCCAGGATCAAGAGATCTCAGCACTTGTTAGGTACTTCTGCGCGTCTCTGTCGCCTGTCTAGTTGTGATCCTGTGTGGCAATTTTGGTTCCCTCATTTCATCCTTGCCTCCTGGGGGGTGGTAGCCACAATAGATCTGTAAAGGTAGAAGTGAGCAAGGTGTCCCCTCTGTGTCTGAACCCTTTACCCGTTAACCATTTCACTGCTGAGATATTTTCCACTTGGTGACTCCTCCTTGCTGAGATATTTTTTAAATTTAAAATGCCTTCTATCTCTGCATACACAAGCATTTGTATTTTTAGCTACAGGGCAGAGAGCTCTTTAAAAGTGCATCTTTATAATCCTAACATATGGTGGAACATGTTCATTCAATTCAAAGTGCATACAAAGTTTCCTTTCATAGTCTAACAAGCCTTGACTCTTGGGAATAGCTTCGGTGAGGTTTAAATTCCTGGCAGTCAATGTGGCAGTCAATGTAGTGAAAGGGTTAATGGAAATGACACCTGAGATATGGCAGGCAGACATTCATCATGTCATCTAAGGCACTTGGATAGCCTTGCCGACAATGTGGTGGTCAGTTTAGCTATCAATATTGGCAACAGTTCCCTGGATGATTCCATCTCTAATTCAGATAGGGATGCAAAGCCCTTGCCCAAGAGCGACATAGATTAATGCGAATAAGTATTATTTCATTTATGTCGTTTATAAACTACCAGACTTCCTATTTATTATACTAAATTAGCACTTAATACACACTTTTGTGCATAATTTTCATGATTAGGCATTAAATGGATCTGGGTATTGCATAAACATATTTGTTGATTTACACAAGTTTAGCAGCATGAGATAATAACCACATGGTAAACCATCCAATGACAAATTGCCTGACAGGACAATAAAACACTGTTTATTTACTCTAGTCTGGTTCTTATGGTCACCTGAGTATAGTTTATGCGTAGGGGTGTTTATTTTGTTGACTATTCCTGTTGTGCTTTTTCCAGCACTACAGACCTTGGGAGTGTATAAAGCCTATGTGGGGTTGTTTCATTTGATATTTAAATTTTGCTTTGTTGAGAGTATTTTTATTTTCATGTTGTTTAGTATCTTTTTAAACATGAAATTGGAGGGTCTTTGTGTACATTCTGAGGACTGTAGCATGCTTTTCACCCTATTTATGTAGTCTGTATTTGTATATATAATGCAGGATGCATGCAAGGGCAGTAGGAGTAAGACATGCTTTTACAAGCTCCGTGAGGATGGACATTCGGATAGAAGTCTATCAAGGTCAAATTGGGCTATTTAATTGCAAGAAGATTGTGTCAAAATGTGATTCAAATGAAGATGGTGATTTAATACGATGCTGGATTTTTCTGGTGCTATTGTGTTTATTAATGATAGGTGGGATTGAAATCAACCCGGGACTGGAAATGGTGCAACTTCTAGTGATATTATGCCTAATGTATGGAAGAATTCAGAAAGGGGAGGAGCCAAATGCATCAGAGTGATGACATTGGTCAGATGGTATTGCATACGAGAAAGACAGTCACGCTTATACAGCTGAACGAAGAGGCAGCACATTCGAGTACAGCTTTTCCAGATTGTGGTGACACTCCACATGCACAAGAGAGGAGAAATTAAGAAGTGACTGGAGTGGTGAAGAACAAGCGAGTGATGTCAGAACTCCAGCAGTCACATACATAAACAGTGTACGTTTACGTATTATAAACAATTATTGTGCAGTTATCACAGTGAGAGCGAGCGATACACTGATCCCTACCTCTCCAATTATGCAAGTGGGCACGCCACTTCTATTGCGCATCTATGCTTCAGGAGTGGGAGAGTGCCACAAAGATCTGGACAAACTGTAATGCTCCAACTATGACATCACATGTTTGGAGAAGCCAGGGCCTGAGTGTAGTGTCAACTGCAGGTGGCAGTGTATTGGAAATAGAAGAGAGAATAGGTGGTGAAGTTGGGCCAAAAAGGGTTACAAGAAGTAAAGTCAAATTGGAGTCTTTTAGATTTGAAAGGAAAGGATCAGTATAGGATAAAGCCTTAGATCTGCTGTGCTGGAATGTAGAGAGTTTATAGGGGAAATTAGCAAAGTGGCCTTGAATATTATGGAAGCCTGGGAATGAAAGGACAAGTGAAAGGTAGAGCATCAAGTAGAATAGGGGTATTTATAAGGAAGGAGAAGGGGTTAAGAGTTAAAATGGGTCATGAGAGGAATGATAACTATGTAGTGTAGGTAGTGATACAGGGGTTTCTAGGAGAAAGGAATGTAACAGGGGTAAGGGTTGTATATAATCCACCCTCTATTTGTCATCAAGACAATAGTGGACAAATATTTGGCCAAGAAAAAGGGTAGAGTATATTTGGTTTTTGTGGACCTGGAGAAGACATCTATACAATACATAGAGAGGCATTATGGTTGAAGCTTCAGTTGAAAGGAGGGAGTTCTAAGATTACTAAAACACTCCAAAACATTTATACGGAGAATAGATTCTGCATAAAGATGGAAGTGAAAGTTATTAAGAATAATATAGGACTTAGACAAGGGTGTAAGTTGAACCCCATACTATTTAATCTGTATATACATGATATCCTGGAAGTAATTAGTAAAGAGAACATATACTCGTCCACAATAAATATGTAAATCCTAGGAATATTATTTGCGGATGATTTGGTGGTGGGATCTATATTTATTGGGGGATTATCTAGAGCAAAATGTTGGGGGGGGGGGGGGTTTGCAACAGTTGGGGTTAAAGATAAGTTTAAAAAGACCAGGATCATGGGATATAAATTAAAAAGAGAAGAAAAATGGAGCACGGAAGGGCAGGAAATAACCACAGTGAGAAAAACTGAGTACTTGGGAGTTCATTTAAGTAGTAATGGAAGATGGTATGAACAAAAGAAAGCAGTTTTAGCTAAGGGGAAAATTGCCATGAAGGGGATTAGAGCATGTGTATTCAAAATACCAGGGATACAAATTAAATAGAAAGAGTGTATAAGGCAATAATGGAAGCCAAAATGCTGTATGGGATAGAAGTATGGGGATATGACGAAGGGTGGCAAGGGGTGAACTTAATACTTACAAGTTTTGGTTTTATCAGTTGCATCACCTAAGGGAGTAGTACCACTGGAATAAGGTAGTAGAACAGGAAGCAGAGAGCTAATAATTGAAAGATTTATAAAATTTTGGTATTGGGTTAGAGATTGGAAGACCAGAATATAGTAAAACATTGCATGATTATGTAAGAGAAAGCATTAGTGCCCAAGAGTTGGGCTTTATCTATACAAACGATTATAGAGGAAATAGGAATGGGAAATGTAAGGAGGGAAGTTTTGTAAAGAGCAGACAGACAATTTCCGAGTCATTACTCACATATATTAGTAACCAACCGATCACTGTTTATAAACTTGTACTTGTGACCAGTATGTTTTTCTTTCATTGTGCTGACACACATGAAAAGAGAAATAACAAAGGTATGACTTAATGTATAGTTAATTAATTTAAGACAGTAGTAGGGAAATACTGGCAGTAAAGAAAATTGACCATTAATTATCAAATGTAACAAGGATATCTGAAGTGAATACTTACAGTCCTGAACTGTGCAGATGATCCCCACCATCCTTTTCATACACCATAACCTTTTTCTTTTTAGGTTCTTCATCTGAGTCAGATTCAGATTCTGCCAAAATATCAGGAGTATTGTCCGTAACACCCTCCAAAGCCTGCAAGTGAATTCATATCCATTAATACATAATTTTTATGCTAAATTCCTTGTGAAAATTATTGAATAAAACCAAGAAAAGAAAAAATACATGTAGATGGATTGAGATGAATGATAAGCTACCATAATAGGAGCAAAGTATTTATGTCAAAGGGTTAATTAAAAATTCAGATGACAAAAAAAAAAAAATGGTTGAATCAGGGCTGAAAAATTCAATGCCATAGCTGGGATTTGAACCACAGATCTTCTGTTTATCGAGTGACTGCTCTAACCACTAAGCTACCATGGCCAACTTGCCAGTGTGACATTAAATTCCCCAACCAATTTGTACTTTCCTGGTTAGACTACAAGGGAATCTCACATTGGAAATAAATACCCCAAGGGCGACTTACAATCGTCTCTTAAACATCGCCCACACACGGCTTGTGTGTTTAAAAACACCAGTAGTAAGTTTGTTGGCATAAATAAATAATAATTCAGGTGTAAAGTTTGTAATGTAATATGACATAAAAATTGGTAAAAAATAACTAACAACATAATATAAATAAAGTTGTAAATATTATATGTAAAGCTGACATGTCCTTCAACTGTTGTAATCAAGGATGAATAAAATGACTGTGAGGTGAGCCAATGGCTGCTGTGTCTTCAGAATAGTAAGAAGAGCATATGAGCAATTCTGTTCTGATACCATCCATGCAAGAATGTTTGAGAATTATGTGACCCTTCATGCAGGTGTCACTGAAGTTAGGTATTTACTTACAGGCATCTGACCCTAGGCACTGACTTGTAAGTCCTGCATAAGGGGAGGGCAATCGGGTAAAGAAAAAGAAAAAAGAAGTACATTAATATAATACTATAGCACATGAAGGACAAAGCAGAAATGAATATCTTTTGGCCAAACATGTCCATGGCCAAAACAGTATTAGGAAATTCTCTTCCATCTATAACAGAGAACTACATAAGATATCAAGGTCCCTACTTGCACGTATATGACTAATGCTTCCCAAGATTATGAAAATATATCACTAATTTAAAATAAATCATATTTCTAAAATCTGGACAAGAAAAGCGGAATCAGTTGTTGCATGCATTATCAGAATTAAATTTTACACTTTTTCTACCTTTGAACTGGTGATTTGCTTCAGCTGAAATATGTCATCCTCCATTTCTAGCTTGGGTCCCTCATCTCCCTTGAGTACCATCTTGAGGTTAAGTTTATCCTGAAGCTTCTTGCGCTCTTTGTTGGCATGTTTTCTTTTGCGCTTAAGTTCTCGTCGTTCCTCCTCTTGTAGTTCTGAGATATGCTTATCCAGCATATTCATATCTTCCTCATCCTCATCTTTCTCTTCTGCTGCCTCCTGTGAAAATAAAAGCATCTTGCATATGTTTCTATTACCTTGCATCATCTTTCTTAAATAAAGCATAAACTGATACATTTTAGGAGCTTTTATGTTTAACCCTTTCAGTCCCGAATTATTTTGCTACTTAAGCTGTTCTTCCTCTAATTCAAAACCGGTTTAGGTTAGGCGGTCTGGAACACCTTCAGCCTGCTGGCTTGAATAGCCATGATCGTTAAGGCAACACGTAATGCACTGGCCATGCACTCAAAGCCTGAGGTCGTGAGTTCGAGTCTCGGCAACCGCAGTCAAATGTGCCTGTGGTAAAGGATGGGGAGGGCCCACGTAAAATAATCAATGTGATGGCACGCATGGATGATGACGGGGTATCATTTGACTGCAGTTGCATGGATTTTGCTTCTTTTCTTATAAAAAAAAACACTACAATGTAAAGCGGTTTTAAAGCGGAAACGTTTTCAGGACCATTCGATCCCATCATCAGCCGTTGGGTGACTGACGTTATCCTCTTGTTCATTTTCTCTGTTGTCTCTATTCTGCTGCCATCTGATGTTAGGGGTGCAGAGCTTTAACACTTCATTCAATGCTGGTATTTCGAAATTAATAACTTTATTACTGTTTTTGATGATGTATATTTTTTCCCAAATATTCGGTTCTATTGGTGAATTAATAGATTTTAACAGTTTTATATTAAGGCCGATGTTGTGGTTTTCAGTCCAAAAATGATGTGCCACAGCAGACTTTTCAATTTGTTTTAATTTTATGTTTCTTTGGTGTTCCTTAAGTCTTATATCCAAATTTCTCTTTGTTTTCCCTATGTAGCTTTTGTCACAACTATTACAGTTGATCTGGTAAATCCCTGATTTTTTATTGTATGGGATGGTATTGTTTAGTGGCTTATTAAGCAGGTTTTTTAAACTGTACTGGTTTTGCGGTGCTAGTTTTATGTTTAGTTTCTTGAAGATTTTTTCAAATTTTCTGAAGGCCCAGGGATGGTACGTGAATTTCTTAAATAAGTGTAAATAAGTGACTCAAAATAACCTCAAACATGAAGAATACTTCACTGTCAATAATGCTTCTATTTTTAATATTCACTACAATGTAAATTGTAAAAACATTTTCTACAATTCAGAACATCTTAAATACATATGTTTAATTGGTGATGAACAATATAACAAGAATATAGCAGAAAAAACCATTAAAAGTATTACAAATAGGCAAAAAAGCCTATGTTTCTTATAATACACCGGGACTGAAAGGGTTAACATGGAATACATAATATGCTTTCTGGATACATTTGGCACATGCAGCTGAGAATAAAAGCAAACACTTTTAAAATGTGTATCACTAAGTTTAGTGATGTATAATGTAACACCCATCGACTTAAAGGGATATAACTGTATTAATATCATCACTGTTACTTTCTTCCATGTTCTAAAAATGTAATTATTGCATTACAGATGGTTAGAGATATCCAGTGAACTTACTTTTACATCCTCTAGAAGTAGTTACAGGCACACCAAACAGTTGAGGATGAAGACAATACTCATCTTAACTTGTCCCAAGTTTGTAGTAAAAGGTGAGTGAAATTATTTGTTTTCAAACTAAAAACTGCATGGACACAGCCATCTGCTATTGTAAAACTGTCAAGTTTTTAATTGTTTACGGCAGATAAATGCATATTGTGATATCAGGCTAAGTGCACAGCAAGGGATGAATGGGGTCAAGCTACTTCACGCCACATGTTAGGCCAGCAAGCAGTCAAACACGTTCACGGCCGAACTACCTCACGCTACTGCTGTGTGTATGTGACTGTCAACAAAAGGGAGCAATAACATTTGGGAGACTTCTAGTTGCATCATTTTTGGTGCACACACACACATACCTATGTGTGTGTAACTCAAGAAAAGTCCATGTGATATCATCCCCAGCATATAAGGAGGCCAGAGAACAGAGCAGTGAGTATTAGAGTTGAGTTACAGACATGAGTCGACCAGTGAGTGTCGCCGTGTTGGTATGTCGTGATTGTAACATTGTATTTAGGATATGAAAGACAAAGGAAGTGAAAAAAGAAACTAAAAGGACTGAGCAAGGTTATGAGAACTAAGAACTGTGAGTTGTGACAGCCCAAAGGACTGTACACTGTGAATTTTTGGTAAGATTTCAGAAGACAATAAAGTGATAGAAAAGTAACTGGACTGGATTTTTGTCATTTTGTTACAGTATAATTCAGCTGCAATTCAGTTACAGCGCAAGAAAGACAAAAATGAAAAGTCACTTAGTGCAGCTTTTAGCATTTTTGGCTGGGGTACTTGAATATTTACATAATGCGCATGAAGGCATTATAATATTGAGACAGAATATAGTAAGACCCCAAAAGGAAATCATTTATGTAAATATTTATTGCAAATGTAATTTATTTTTGGTGTTGATACGAATTAGTTGAGTAACGAAAATGTGTTGCTATTGTTCATTGTTACAAAAAATTAAGTTTGTTTAAAAATGTCATAAATGTTAAGTTTCACATTTAAATTTAATATATATAAATAAAAGAATTATATATATTTATAATTAAAGGCAAAGGGAGAATAGCTAAAGATCACTTCCCTAACAATACGGGAACTATTTGATGAACGCATACGCGGATGTATACAACAAAGATAGCATCATGTAAAGGGGCACTGGAATTGTTAATAGCATCTGTATGTTTGAGATGTGAAGACATGTTTCTATAACGCGCGTGGATGTGAATAGAAAAGACTTTAGAAAGGTGGAAAGACTATCAATAAAATATAAATAGGTGCGACGAAAGATAATTCAATTGTAACAACGAAAAAAGTGTTAATAAAGTAATATATTATAGTGAAGTTACATTGAGTGTTTATTCATTCCACCTAGTACCACGCCCGGAGAGAAATAATAGTCTCATTGCTCAATCCGAAGCACATTTAATTACAAAAACAGTATTACCAAGAATTAAATCTGATACCGGTAAAAGATTTACTATCCAGTGTGTGCTGCGTGTATGTATGTTTGTTAGATTTTCATCTGCATCCTAGCATTCTGTTAAAACTGACCCTGCATGTTGAGCATTATAAATGTTTCAGTGAAGTTCAAGATTTGATTCATCACTATTTAGCATAATACCAAAAGATGAACATAGAATTCTTTATAAATGAAATACATAAGCTACTGAGGGATACATCTTCAACAGACATTGGAAACAATTAAAAAATGTAGTACTGTCTTCTCTAAGTTGGAGATATGGTTGTAGAAAGCGCCATGAAGATCTCTGTCACTGTTAATTAAATGCACCATCACCATCACAAAATCACTGTTTTTTTGTGATTTTGTAGAAGTAATTGAGTTGACCTACAGACACTTTTAGTTTCAGTTAACTTATTTTTATTTGGACGTTTTTCAAAGACCATCGTGTTCATTATCAATGGTTTCTCGATTGGCGTTTGAACAGGAAGAATCTGTTGTGGTGCTATCTGGATTGCTGGATGTAAACTTCAGGATGTCGTCTGCTTGTGGTATTTAAAATTCATGGCTAGGTGAACATTCTATTGTACACCAACAATTTACCTGTGATTAATAATGTGAAAACTATCATATGCTGATGACACATCTATAATTTATTGGGGAAAAGATCAAGACAACTTAACCAATAATATACACTCAGGTACAGATGTAATACTTAAATTTTTTGTTAATAACAACCTAGTTAATAATTTAAACAAGACAAGCATAATATATTTTAAAATTAGTAATTGCATGTACAACAATATGAAATGAAGAAATAGATACAACAGATGATCATTTATTTCTAGGATTGCATATTGACAAAAACTTATCATGGACAAAACATGTAAATTATATATGCAAGAAAATGAGTAAGGGTATCTATCTATTAAATTACGTGGCACACTATTTGGATAAACCTAATTTAAGATTGATTTATTATGGAATAATTAATTCTCATTTGAATTATGGGGTACAATGTCTAAAGAGAATTTAAAACGATTATTGGTATTACAGAAGAGGTGTGTAAGGATTGTTTGTTCATTAAAATCAAGGGATTCATGTAGAGAAATTTTTAAAAAAAGAAAGAATTCTTACAGTGGTTGCATTATATATTTTTAGAGTTATTTTACTAGTTAGGAGAACTACAAATATAAGGAGTAACAGCAATATACATAAATATGACACAAGAACTAAAGAGAATATGTATAGGGAAACGAAGAGTAAGAAATTCTTTGATAAAAATCCATTTGTAATTGGGAAAACTTTATACAATAAGCTGCCAACCACAATTAAACAATCAACTGGTTCCAAGTTTAATAAATGCTTAAAAAATTACTTAATTGAGAGGGCTTTTTATGACATAGATGAATATCTGCAATTGTGATTTTGAAGATTTTTTACCATTAAGACAGTTACTTTAATTATTAAGCTCATTCAACCAGTATTATTATATGGACCAGAATGTATATATGTAGGCATTTTATATAACCTGATATATCCAACAACATCATGTATATGTTCTAAAAGGATGAATAAACTATGAAACTATGATCTTATTTATGTATACTTTTTCCCAAATTACCAGTGTAGCTGTAGTTTTTACATGTTTTAATACAGGGCTTTCGAATCAGTTCTTCACTGCTACACGGCCTTTTGCCTGTGCGAGTTTGAAGCTGCTGCGGCCGGGTTTGTTGCTACTAACAAGCTGCACGTAAATGTATAAAAATCTTACCTTATAGAAAATGCTGAAAATGTCATTAACGATGGTTTAATCGATCCACAGCTTCTGTTCTTTTCAGATGAGTTGTGGTTTCATCTAAATGGTCCGTGAACACTCATAACAGTTGGTATTGGGCATCTCAAAATTCACATCGCGTCCAAGAAATCCCTCATTAAGATCGGAGAGTTGGAGTTTGGTGTGCTGTTAACGCTAGACACATAATTGGTCCAATATTTTAGGACCAGACTAAATAAAGAGAGGTACCGAAATGACATTTTGACCCCATTTTTTCGTGAACTGACGGAAGAAGAGAAATCACATGGGTGGTTTCAACAAGATTCTGCTACTGCCCATACAATCCATGAATAAAATTAGGGAAGTGTTTGAAGATAGAGTGATTAGTGCTGGTGTATGGCCCTCTCGCTACCCCAATCTAACAGTGTGTGATTTTTACTTGTGGGGTAACCTGAAAGACAAAGTTTACGAGAAAAATCCTCACACATTGGAAGAACTAAAACAAAATATTAGAAATGAAATCAGACATTACAGTTGCCCAACTTAATCGTGTGAATCAGAATGTGTTTTCCCGATATAATACCTGCATAGCAGAGGAGGGACGACATTCCAGCATTTCTCATAATGTAAGATTTTTATACATGTTTTAAGTGCGACTTGTTAGTAGCGGCAAACCCGGCCACGGCAGCTTCAATCTCGCACAGGCAAAAGGCCGTGCAGCGGTGAAGAACCGGTTCGAAAGCCCTGTAATTTGATATACTGTTTTATGGTGTGCTGAGTTGACCAGAAATTATGGGCTATGGCTGATTTGTCAATTTGTTTAAGTTTTGTGCTCCTAATGTGTTCCTTCAGTCTTGTTTCCAGGTTTGTTTTAGTTTGGCCAATGTATATTTTTGGGCAATCTTCGCATTTTGATACACACCAGACTTTGAAGTGGCTAATATTGTGCTTTTTAGTGGATGGTTTAGTAGGTTCCTCAGGCTGAATTTGTTGTTTCTGTTATTCTGAATGAATAAAGTGAGAAATCTGCTAAACCATCCATTTAACTGAAACTAAAAGTGTCTATAGATCGACTCAAATACTCCTACAAAATCATTGGAAAAGTTTCACTGTTTGATTACTTCCTATATGTTGAATGGAATGCTTTAGTTAACCTCAGTGTAACATACATGAATAATACATCGCAACTTCTATGGAGGTGTGTCATAATACCTAATGAGTGAAAATGTATCTAATGTGTTATTTAACACCTGTACTGACTCATGTTATATCATAGCTTATGCATCCCTCGCATTACCCAATTAGATGGCATGGCTTCCTTTTCAGATTAGAATGAATTTACTTATTCAAACAAATGAGTTCTGAATGACTTCCATACTAACAATTGACCATTTCATCATGCACACATTATAACTTAACAATTGTTTTAAAGAGCAACTGTAATGAAAGGTGAAAACTAAAAGTTGCAATACATTTACCAATATAAGAGAGAGTATAAATCTTTCATTTGATTGACTTTAAAAATAGTTTTAAGAAAGTGAACAATCAGATTAAAATTAATAATGTGGGGAACTTACTTCTTTTTCTTGTATGTCTTCCTTCTCCTCAGTTTTCTCTTTAGCCTTTTCTTCTGCTTCTTGTCTTAATGCCTTCCACCAGTTGATAATAGCTCTCAGATCCTTTCGCCCCAAAACTTTGATATCTTTACAGCATTCTTTAATTTCTCTAGTAGTAAGAGGGTGTGCAGCTATAGTGTCATCATCAAATACAATCTGGAGGAATGAAGCTCACATTAACCATAGTTTAAATGCTAAAGAAGTCTTTAAAATTAAAAGCTAATGATCTGCAAGGATCTCAAGGAGAGTCAAAATAAGAAATACACTTATAAGGGAAAAAATGAAAGTAAAAGGTTCATAGGTAGAAGAAATTAAAACAGAACAATTAAGGTGGTTTGGACATGTGAAAAGAATGGATGAGGACAAACTGCCAAAGAAGATACATGAATGGACTCCAGTGGGACATAGGAAGAGGCAAAGACCTAAATTAACATAGAAACAAGAAATAACACTATCAATGAAAGAAAGGAGATTAGAAGATGGATCCTGGGAAAACAGAGAAGAGTGGATAAACATTATATGTCGTTCCTAAATGAGTACAGGAAGATGTCAAAGACACGTAAACCTGGAATAAATAAATAAAAAATAAAATAGTTATACCTTTGATCTTGTTTCTGATTAGTTTCTTACTAATGGATGTGGAAAATTAGTAAACAAAATAATCAAAGAGTCGAAACAGATCATTAGATGCTAAAGTTAAAGGCACATAGGAAGCAATAGTATTCTACAATTATAACAAATATCTTAGAGACTATAAGCTTCGCTTATCTTAGTATTTGCTGCATCATCGGTGGTACTCTTGTTTACACTGGTTGCTATGGTAACAAACACTAAAACACTTAACATAAGTGAAGCTTATAGTCTCAAAGTTATTTGCTATAATTGTACAATTGTATTGCTTCGCTGTTAGTAAATTCAGTTTTTCATAATATAGGGAGCAATAGCTTGATAATCCCAGCATTTAGGCTTATTGGCCAGCTTAATGTAACAATTTATAGATAGATTGCACATTATAGACATATTGATGTTGAAACAAATCAGACCAAAAAAAGTTGCATAATTTCTCTTTGCTTTCTCTTTGGTGAATGTGTATATGTAGGTAGTAGTTTATAGTGTTTTAATGCCTGTTTTTACTACATACGGCACTGCAGGCGGTGACACATGGAATGAGCATGGAGCACTGGTGGAATGAGATGGCAGGGGAAACTGGAGAACCTGGAGGAAACCCACCCCAGCGCCGCTTTGTCCAACAAATCCCACATGTGGTCGCCAGGGATCAAACCCAGGCTGGTTTGGTGAGAAGTGAATCGTCTAACCACTCGGCTATAGTGCGGCCATATATGTAGTTAAACTCATATGAGCACTTATTATTTATTTATGCCAACAAACTTACTGTTGGTGTTTTTAAACACACAAGCCGTGTGTGGGCAAAGTTTGAGAGGTAGAACTGGAACTTAAAAAATTCAATGCCACAACTGGGATTTGAACCACAGACCTTCCGCTTACCAGGCGGCTGCTCTAACCATTGAGCTATTGTGACAAACTGCCAGAATGGCATTAAATTCTCAAACCAGTTCGTATTTCTCCTGGTAAACCACAAAGGCAGTCTCACATCAACTATAATGTTGGATATTGTACTTATGAGGGTGGTTGGATAAGTTATCAGCCTCACCCAGAGATCACGTACTACTTGCATATTTTACCCTTATATTGTTATACCTGTTAGTAGATGCCATGTAAAATTGCAAGTCATTCCAGGCAGCAGTTGACAGTAGGCAGTCATTTGAAACAGTTGTGGTGTGCATGGCATTGAGAATGGCAAAAATCTCGTAGTGCCAGATGTTGTGCTGATTGTACGCAGTCATCCCCACAAATCCATGTTTCATCCATTGATGCAAAAACTCACTATTGTTTTTCTTAAAATGCACCAAGCACTTTTGTAAAGCGTCGTGCATATGCATTTGTGATCTGCAGTGAGCACATGTGGCACCCATCTTGTGCAAAGCTTTTTCATATTCAATTCCTGGTGTAAGATGTGACCAACATGTTCCTTTGCTACACCTAGAGCATTAACAATTTCATACACCTTTGTGCGCAGATCTTCCAAAATCATATCATATACTTTTTAATGATTTCTGGGTGGTTGCAGTTTTTGAATGCCCTTTGCGTGGATCATCTTGGAGGCTTTCACAGCCACATTTAAATTCAGCCGCTCATTTCTTTACGGTGGAAATTGAAAGCAAAGAGTTGCCACATACATTTACAAGCAGCAAATGAATTTCAGTCAATATTAAACCTTCTTTTACGAAGAATTTCATCACTGCAATATACTCCAGTTTTTCCATTTTCAATGCCACATGGACCACAACTGCTTCAAATGACTGCCTACAGTCAACTGCTGTCTGGAATGACTTGCAATTTTACATGGCATTTATTAACACATGTACCAACGTAAGGGGAAAAAATCATGTGATAGTGCTGCGATTTCTGAGTGAGACAGAGAACTTATCAGACCTCCATCGGTTCCTATTGTGTTAATGCCTCATTTGAAAATGAACTGTATTTCCCATCTTTTCAGAAAGGCAATAATATATTTTAATTTCATATTGACCATGTTTTATTTAGGTTTGCAAACGTTATATTGTGTGGAGGGAGTATAGATGTCATTCTCTTAGGAGGTGATTCTATGTAAAAATACAAATGTAACATTAAAACACTGTTTCAATTGTGAAGATTTATCTCACCAGAAAAATCTGATGAGGTACATTCACATGACTTTCTCTACCCAATATTATATATTTTTGTATAGCTTGTATTAACTTTCTTATGAAACTTATTTTTTTAATATAGTACATGTTATGAGTAGGCGTAGTACATGTTAGTACATGTTAGTTCAGAAAGACCTTTGGAGAAATAGTTTTGTTAAACATTTTATTACAGCAATTAAGCTTAATTTTTTTTGCTATCTTAATTTACTTCACAAATGCACAGCATTTTGCAACAATTAAGCATTTTTGTTTTGCACAAATTGTAATTTATGCTGAAGTTAATAGTGTTGTAATTATGTTAAATAAATGTTTACACATACACTTAACACAGTTGTGTTTATCTCTTGCCCACTCTAGGCATTCTATCTTTACTATAAACATCATTGCCAATCTTGTATATTTCTTGTATGTTTAAATAAAACCATGTATTTTATTTCTTTTCATTGTATGATTCGAAACTAATGACCTTAGCTTTTTTGTATGTAATAGTAGTAAAACACTATACCTACTGTATTTGTCTCAGGAGTTTAGCTATGACCTTGTGGTTGACACAAGTGAACCTGAGATCTCGCACTGACATACACCCTGCTTCAAAAGTGAGTTATCCTTTCCTTCCCGGGACAATAAGTATTATGTGAAAAAGCATCACTAATACATTATATTACCACATCAGACAAAGCAATTATGATCATACTTTCAATAATATCACTAATGAATTATGTTTATTGGATACTCAAGAAACCATACAATATAATATTGTTAGCAACACTGGCACTGCTTATAGTTCAACTGCATTGTAGACAATAATTTGAACTGCTAGTGTTACTCTATTTACATTGTACCAAAAAGCTCCCCACTCAACAGTGCAATTGTGTGTTCATTCTCCTAAGTAAATGACAGTATTTGGTTCATGCATACAAAGTAAACATTTCATTTAAAGTATTTGTTTTTGTTGTTTCATTCAAACTTAAACCAATGTGATATTAAAAGTAAGTTTTATTTACACTTACTCATAATGATGCTTTTTAAACTCTTAATTCTATAATACTTTAAAACTTATTTTTAATATTCAGTTGTTTAACCCCAATTATCCAAAAAACTTCCTACTCATTATTAAATTAAACCAGTGTGCTCCAGAGTTTTATCAAACATTTTGTGGATCATATACACCTTATTAAATACCTCTAGCAAAGTTAAAATACCCTTAATGCAGCAACAACTTTGCTGTGGTATCAGACTCTGCAGTGGATTTGATCTTACCGACCAGGGTGATTTTCTAACCTACCAGCAAGGTTCTAACATCTTGACATTTCAGAGCATTCTTAAAAACCTAAGAAACAAAGAAAAATTGTTTATAATCTTCTTAACCTTAATGAGATTGATCTCTGGTTAAAAGATGGTATCGACACCCATTCTACTTAGTATATGATGATGAAGAGGAGGACGGAGGGGGAGACAGAATTCTCTGTTTTAAGAAGACAAAGTCTTAACACTGCTGTTTGGTACAGCATGCAAGGTAGACCATGAAGTATCTATGAATACTGGCAACTTACTATTTTAGTTATTTGCTACCATTTTTACCTCAGAAGCAGTCTCCAATGCCTCAACAGCATTTTCACAGGCAATAAATTCAGAAACAGGTAATTTATGATACAATGTTGTGTCATTCTCTGCATATCCCTCTGCCTTTGCTTTCTTTTGTTTTTCTGGATGAAAGACATTCATCTTGTTTTGAGGTTCCATTTCTAGCTCTTGAAATACATGCTTGGCATCAAGAAACTTGGGATCAATCTTATCAGGTGCTTTGTAGCCCTGGCATACAACAAAGATTTCAGCTGATTCATTCCTCGATGCTTGTGGCTTTGTTGAATGCACCTGTAATATGAAAATAAAAGTTATTTCTGATTCTACAACAAAGACAAATTAAAGAAAAAAGTATAAAAGAAAATGTAACTCGAATTACAAAGAAGGGTAAGCTGCTTTGATAGATCAGTGCTTCTATAAGTTGCAAGTTATTTTTTTAATATTTTAAAGATTATAAACAATGTTATCCTATAATCTTCGTAAAAGTTAAAGGCATATGGAGGCAGGCTGTACTGCAGACTCCAGCGAATCCTAAACTTGCCCCTCCTACCAGTGCTGCCGAATGTGGTACATGCATCTCACACGCTCTTATGTACAGAACATCTGTCGGTACATGCACTACGCTTGGCAACATTCCTCTACTTGAGCATTGGCCAGCGTTCACATGCCTTTAACTTTTGCGAGCAGTATAATCTTATGACAAAGCCATGGAATTGTAAAAAATTTCCAAAAGGTGTATAAATAAATTAGCAGAATCATGGCATTCAGACCCAATGATCAGCCATTTCAATTACTCAACTTTTCTATGTTAATGGGTTTACGTGTGATCCTAATTCCAAAAAATAAAGCTAAGAGAAAAATAAAATTCCTCGCACAAAAGATACCATTTTGGTATCATTATCAATTTTAGGATTGCTGCAACATGCACTCAAAAGCAGATAAGCAGCAAAGAACAGAAAACGAAATTAGTAAATTAATTAATCATTTATCAAACAAATTAAGTAGTGGGTGGGACGAGATCAGTCCAGCAATAATCAAACATTGTAGGAATGCTCTGGTTAGACCATTAACGTATCTCATTAACTGCTCTATAGAAGGAGAATTTCCAAAATTATTAAAACTAGGAACAATAAAGCCATTATTCAAAAAGGGAAATGAAGAAAATGTTAATAATTATAGGCCAATAACCTTAACTTCTAAGGAAAGACTCTTTGAAAGAGTCTTACTAGAAAGATTTATTTCTTACTTCAACAAACATCAATTATTACAAAACTTTCAGCACGGTTTTAGAAAAGAAAAATCTACATCCACTGCTCTAAGCCAGTTTATTCGGGAAGTTACTGAGAAAATGGAAAATAACTACAAGGTTAGCTATTTATTTTTTGATCTGTCTAAGACTTTTGATTGCATCGATCATAAAGTTTTATTGAATAAATTGGAAAACTATGGAATTAGAGGTCTACCCAAGAAACTAATCAGTAGTTACCTTATTGGAAGAAGCCAGTTTTTAAAATGAAGATTTGTTCCCATGTGGACAGTTTTAAAATGAAGATTTGTTCACATGTGCACAGAACCGAAACTTCTCAAACACATAACCCGAAAACAAGAACTGTCCACATGGGAACAAATCATTTTAAAAAACAGAAACCGAGTATTTAATTTCAACATTTCTCAGAAAGATATTTTTAGCAAGTTCATTGAACCGTTACCAGAAGAAACATCAGAAGAAGCATCGCCATCCGCACTATGAAACACCACGGAAACCCAGTTATTGTCCGGTTGATAATGGAGGAAAGTTTACCTTCGAAACATGTTCTGGAAAATTATGTTGTAAGTGTTGTTTAGTGTTATTAATTAGCTCACCTTTTAAATTAAATCATTTGTTTTGTTCACACCATGGTGGCCTTATAAAATTGAGCACCACAGAATTGTCTTCATTCAATGCTGCAGAAAAATTGAAAATTACCAAAGAAGCAGAAGAAATAGGAAATTGTTTTGAGCAAGAAAATTCAATGTTCCAGAATCTTCTGTAAGGTGTTGGAGGATAGAGAAGGATAAATTGTAAGCAACCAACTGTAACAGACTGGTTTCTGAGGATTGCTGGCCAAGTATCCAGAAGTGGAGGATAGATTTAGAGACTTTGAAGTTTGAGACACCAATTTGGTTATGAGCACAGAAATGTGCTAGCTTCAAGCAATGAATATTGCACAAGAGATGGCTCCATATTTATACTGATGGATCATTGATATCAAACCGAGATGGAGCAGGTGCTGGAGTCACATGTCACCTCTTTTCCTATTACAAATCTTTAAGTTATGGAACTACAAACTTTGATGGAGAAATTGAAGCAATTCGAATGGCCTTACAAAATCTTTTGTATAGAATTTCACATTTTCATCAAGCAGTTATTCTCTCAGATTCCAGGGCAGCAATTATAGCAATTACTTCCAAGTTGTCACCAAAAAACCAAACAATTATAGAATGTTGGAAAATCCTTACCCATCTAACCGCACTTCAAAAACACCTAGTCTTCCAATGGATACCAGCTCACTGTGGACTGAGTGGTAATGAGAAAGCTGATTTTCTTGCTAAAAAGGGTACTGGCAATGTGCAGAAATCTATAGTTAATCTACCATTTTATGCAGCTAAAGGATTAGTCAACTCTGAATTCAAAAAAATTATTGCAAAATATTACTATGAAAAATCAAAAAATAAAAGATTGGAACTACCAAACATTCAAACAGTAATTCCTGAGTATCCTCGAAAAACGGCAGTTGCAACCTTCAGGTTGATTACAGGACATGATTGTCTGGCAAAACATTTAAACAGAATTGGGATATATTCTTCACCACTCTGTCCTCTAAGTGATCTGCAAGAGGAAATGGACCGAGACCACCTTCAAATATGCCCGGTCACTTCTAGCACCCCATCTATCAGTGAAAAATATTGGAGAGCAGGAGGATTAATGACTTCATTGTCAGAAATCCAGCATTAGCTAACATTTTTTAATTAATTTCCATATATTTTCCATATTTCATATAAAACAGCCTATCTTAACAATAACATAAAACAAAATTCCATTAAAATACATTTCAACAATTAAGTTTTAAACATTCCTTTCAAATCAGAACTATTTGAAAATTAACGGCCCTCGACAACCTCAGCGGGCCTCAACAAAAGGAAAGAAAGTCAGACACTGTGTTACGCGTCAGAATACTGTCACATTGTTGTGATTGGCAGTCAACGTGCACAAAGAGACAGATAGTGCAGTGTGGAGATAAAAGGCTTGCCGAAATAGATAAAGATAGATAACTGGAAGGTGCACCATGGAGATAAAAAGCTTGCCGAAACAGATAAAGATAGATAACTGGAAGGTTTGAGTGCCGTCTTGTTTGTTACACGAAAATACCGGTAATTTCTCGAACAATGAGCAGAGCTATAAAAGAAGCTGCGAATCACCAGTGAGGGAGAGTCGAATCGGAACTGATTCGTGTGCCTGCAGCTGTTATGTTACGTCATCTTGCTGCCAAGGGCTGCAAATTGGACTTTTAATTCTATGAACCCACAAAGTCGCAATACGCATTGGAGTTCATTCTATAAAGACGGTAAACATGCCAAAAGCATCACATCCAGTCACTTTAAAATTAAAAAGTTACATTGATGGTTTATCAACAGACAATAAAATATTATTTTGTAATTTCTGTCAGTGTGTAGTATCTTCTACTGAAAAGTTCCTGGTGCAACAACATATTTAAACTAATAAACATCAGTCTAACAAACAACGAAACTCCAAGCAGAGAAAATTGTTTTTAACAGAACCAACAACATCGAATGCAAGGTCCGAGTTCAAGATCAAGCTGTGCCATGCTCTCGTCTCTGCTGACATTCCTTTCTACAAACTGAAAAATGAGATCTTCAGGGAATTCCTTTAGGAATATACTAAACATACAATCCCAGATGAGTCAACGCTTAGGAAGACATATGCTCCAACCATCTACCATGAGACAGTACAGAAGATAAGAGATGAGATGAAATTAAAGATGGTCCAATTTGGGTTTCTATCGATGAGACTATCGACAAAGAAGGTAGGCTTGTTGGCAATGTAGTTATTGGTTTGTTAAGTGAACAATATTCTCAATGGATTCTTTTACATTGTGATGTTCTAGAAAAGTGCAATAACAAAACTATAGTTAAACTGTTCAACCAAGCTATGGGTATCCTATGGCAACAGGGTATTATGTACGATAATGTGTTACTCTTTATTAGCGATGCTGCCCCTTATATGCTCAAAGCTGGACAAGTATTATCTGTAGTTTATCCTAAAATGATTTACTTAACGTGTGTCGCACATGCATTTCATCTAGTCGCAGAAGTGATAAGGGGCAATTACCCTAAAGTGCATTTGTTGATTTCATCAGTGAAAAAAGTGTTCCTCAAAGCTCCCAGTAGAGTTAATGCGTTGAAAGAAATGTGCCCTGATATTCCATTGCCACCAAAACCAATTTTAAATAGATGGCGTACTTGGCTGGAAGCGGTTGAATATTATGCCAAACATATAGATTCTATTAAGAATGTTCTACTTGCACTGGATTCTGACGATGCAGTGTCAATTGATACTGCGAAAACAGTTGCCTGTGACACAAGTGTGAGGAATGACTTAACTTACATTAAGAATACATTTTCATGTATCACAAAAGCACTCAAAAGTCTCCAAAATAGGCACCTTTCACTTCCTGAAAGCTTTAAAATTATAAATAGCACTGTGGAACAATTTAATCGTGGTAGAGGTGAAGTTGCAGATGCAGTAAGAGCTAAGGTCGACACTGTAATTTCCAAAGGTTGTTGCTGTGATGAGTGGTGATTCAACAGTGAAGGTAAACTTGAACTTATCCCCAGCAGGCATCGTGAAATTGAAGAATGCAACGGTTACTTCTGCTGATGTTGAAAACAGTTTCAGTCAGTATAAACCTGTCCTCAGAGACAATAGAAGAACTTGAAAGAAATGTTTGTAACCCATTGCTATTATAACAGACAATAGAAATTATAATCCGCGGAAGGTCTGTAGTTCAAATCCCAGTTGTGGCATTGAATTTTTAAGTTCCAGTTCTACCTCTTAAACTTTGCCCACACACGGCTTGTGTGTTTAAAAACACCAACAGTAAGTTTGTTGGCATAAATAAATAATAATAGAAATTATGTTTTGTTTGAAGTTCACATAATAATTTAAAGACAAGGTATGTCGATTATTATATTCTTCGGTTAGCTTTATTAAAATATGCGAATATTTAGCATAGATAGTCATTTGTTTTATAATTATAAGTCCATATTTAATTCCATATTTTGGTAAAAATAACTGCATATATATTTACATATTTCGTACATTTTTAGTCCATATAATTCCTTTCCCTGGTGACAATGTTCCTCTCTTCATCAACATGTTCAGTCATCGTATATGAACACTTAACAGTTGAAGAGCAATATTTATGTTGTGAGCACAGCAATTAGTTTCAAAATAATTTATTTGTTTAAATTTGTATTTAGGTGTGCTAATTATTGTGATATGTATGTATTTAATATGCTTTAACAAGCTGTTCAGAATCAAGATACAACTTTTGTACAAAAATACATTATTAATTTGATAGAGAGCATTTAGAAATCTTTACCTTTTTAAACAAATTCTTGAAGATCCAAAGAAGTGGCTGATAATCTCTTGATCGGAATACTTTGGTAACAAACCATCCTCCATTTCTGAGAAAATGGGTTGCCAGCTTGAGGGCACTAAGTGTGAGGCAAGCTTGTTGGTATGCATCATGAAGCCAATTTTTACCTGTTGAAATTCATAGCAAACATAAGAAATTCAGTTCAGATGCAATGAAATAAGCCTAGTCTCACTACTGTGTTTTTGCCCACATGGGAAGTAGAAAACAATAAAGCCATCATGTTAATGAACAAAGCAATTAGTTAATACTAAAAAATAACTTCCCACTCATAAAGCAACAGCTTTTTGTAGTTGACCATTTATTATACGCTTACTATTACAAAGAGCAATGTCAACATTAGGAAAGGAATGGTTTTTACAAATTGGTCATTGGCTCATAGCATGAAATATTAATTGCAATACCACGATTAATATCACATTAATAGCTGCTAATAACAGCTGCCTATGCTCCTAAACAAATGAACAAAATAGGTAAATACCAAGCTCTAGTATTGCTGTAAGTGATGATCTTGTCAGATTTAAGGGGTATATGTTTTCCTTAGTTATCTTTATAGATCTTAAAGGACATTAAATTATCATCATCATCATCATCATCATCATCGTCATATCACTATTATTATCATTGTTAGTGCAAACAGTTACAATATTTTAGAAATTGAAATTAGTTAAAATTTGTAAAGGTATAATGACCATATACTCTTGATGTTACAATTTTACTCTTGATGTCTGAACATAATGTAAGTCTATAAAAAGTAGAAATGGTAATAATAGGCAAAAATACAATTAGAACTACATGAAGCTACTGAAAGCACTAGTCTGAGATGTCCGTTATCACATTTGGTATGTTATTGACACACAATACAATAAGCAAGTAAAGGCACATGTTTTGGAGGCACAGTTCAGGTACATTCTCCAGAGCTTGTGAGAAAGATCAGCAGGCCTTGTTTTCAAAAGGAGATGCAAATAGGGATTTTATAGGAGCTGATGAGACAACGTAAGGTTCAAGAATGGTATTGGCTTTCTCTACATGGATCATGGCCTATGCTATGCTATCTTTATCCAAATTTCCACAGGGCTACAGTGATTAGATTACTACTGTTTGTATGATGTTTATGAAGGCTACCATGGCCGATATCCATTATTTTTCTTAGGTTTTCCAGTGTAGGCCATGTCCACATGACCTGCGCAACTTGGCCCACACCGGAAAACCTAAGAAAAATACTACTATGATGTTAGTCAAAAAGTTCTATAGGTGTAATTTCTCTTGAATTTGGACTCAGTAGTGGAGTTAATTCTTTGACTCTTAACAAAATAAAATACTTGGTAACAAAAAAAAAAAAAAAAAAAAAACCAAAGCTATTAACAGTAAAGCAACGTAAATCTATAAATAGAATAATTTAGAGACTATAAGTTTCACTTATCTTAGTATCAGCTGCAGATTCTTAAAATCAAGAACTTGCAGCTGATGCTAAGATAAGAGAAGCTTATAGTCCCTAAGTTGTTAGATTTATAGATAAAACACTCTGTAATTGAAATATCAAACAACCAGGACATGCCTCTCAAATGGCAAGTACTTGGTAAAACAGGCTGCCATGCTTATCCATTACCTATGAGCTTCACCTTTGACACCACACATTGTATGAAATCCTCCTTTAAAAATGGACAGTTTACCTGACAAATAATGAGAAAAGCTCTTTGCATTAGTACTCTATACAAACGTGCTTTATGAAAACCTGTATGATGTACTATTGTATGCTATCAAATCTAACACTACTCACTACATAACATGTATAAATACTAATTCTCTGAAAACATACAATATATGCCTCCATTAGCAGATCATAAAACTATTGCTGCCATGACCTACCAACATTTGGAGCACCATCATGGAGTATCACATCAGCCTTCCAAGTCTGAAGTTCTTTTTGGAGTGAAACCCTACATTTATCTGTTGTTATATCTTCCTGAAGACTGATGCAGCCAGGAACAGCTTTTATTGGAAATAAATCCACACCTGCAAATGTAAAATGTTGGCATTATTGGTACTGTTCTAAGAAGCAAAGAAATCTACTTGCAGGCAAATTTTTTTTTTTTTTTGCATAACTGTGTTTTTTCTTTCACTTGGAGAGGAACTGAAAGTTAATTTCACATATACAGAACACCTAGAGTTGTCAAATGGTATAACACTAATGTAATATCTCATTGATATATATGCATAATGTAAATAATATATTGTAAATAAAACTTTTGCCTTGTGCATATGCATTGTTACAGCCCTTAGGGTGTCTTCAGTTGAGTACATTCATAATACAGTACAACTTCGTTAGCATGAACTTGTGGTTAACGCGAAAAGAGTATTGACACCAGCAGGATCACATTAGTTCTTATGGGAAGTTTTATCGGTTAACATGAACTTCAAACTCTTTTTCAGTCCCTAGCATAATTAAATTTCATTGTAAGACATACTTCCAATGTTACAGTATTTTTAGGTACTAATTTTTTTCCTAAATAAATGCAAGAAATGTAACTACAAAGCTAACTATCCATTGCTGACTTGTTTCTAACACATTGCAGGTTGGCAGCAGTGATTATCACCTCAACAATCAGCATGTACAGTACATTTAAATAAGTTCAATAATGTGTGCATTAACATTTAGAAATGTCCCTTAGGGGTCTCCGTCTAGGGGATATGTGAATGGCGACCACAAGGTACCCAAGCTGAGCAGAACATTACTTCCAGTTACTAGTGTTTTGCTCCTCACTGTAGCTTTTCTATCTGACCTTACCTTGGTCATCTCTTGTTCTCTTCCGACCCCGATGCTATTAGGGTTCCCAAGGGCTAGGGAGTCTATATTTTTCAAACCTTTCCATTTCTCTAATTTCTCTATAAACTCTTAACCCCTACCATGCTGACCTCTCATGGCATGTAATACGTCCTCTGATTGGTAATCAGAGGATATGGTCGGTGAATTTATTTTGATAATTCTCCCGGTCAGGTCGGTGCGATGAGGGTAGCTTCAGACTAGATGAATAAAAGCTTCTAGTCATCCACATCAGGAAAAATAATACAAGATCTGAAGATATGTAACTACTAACACAGAATTATTTAATATTAACAATGTAATTTTAGGATAAGTAATGGCATGTTCTGCTGCTGTTGCCTTTTTCATATATGGTGCAGCATCAGTCAAAAATAATAAACCATTACCATACTGTACACCACAGTGCCTGCATTGTTTCATTAAATAAACTGGCATCAGTCACATGGTTTGGAACAGATATGTCTTGACAGGTCAGTAGAAAAGATATATTCTTGAAATTTCACAATCTTTAATACCCCACGATCACAGCTTCATCTGGTCACCCACAACTTTTCATTAGCACACGGTTTCTTTGTAACATTTGGGAAAATTTCTTCACAAAGTTGATTCATCAGATGTGAATATTTCATCAGGATTCATTTTTACTTTCTCTACTATGGATAGTAAGTAGGGGAAACATTGTATTCAACACAAAAATATGTTTTGAGGCCCTGGAATCCAAAAAAAGCATTTTTAGAAAAGGGTACATATGTGTATGCGTGTGAATCTGTCTGTGAACAGCATAACCCAAAAACAAAAAGTTGGTTAAAAACTAAAGATGGTATTTAAGTTTAATATCTTTTAAGGATGCAACACAAAGATTTTGAAGAAAATTCCTCTACCCTAAACTACCCTTCATATGGAAAATTTTGATTTTCTCAAAAATGGCTCACGCGATTTTAATTAAAATGCCATAAGTTTAAGACATTTTTATGGCAAATGAAATGTATATTTTTAATTTTCTGTCTATAACCCTTGTAGTGCTGTTTACTCTTGATGACTTTAGCATAACTGGTAAACCGTAAGAGATAGACAAATAATATTACACAAAAAATGTAGATGTCGTTAAAATACACAAGTTATGTCCCAATGTATTCTTTTGTTGAGTGAATGATTTCAGAAGTATTCCTTGTTATTCGTGTGAGTTTTGCAATAGTTTTGAACGTTGTTATTCACTTTTTTATCTCTTGGCCTTGCAAAGAGAACAGAATTTCAAGGCTTTAAAAGATTTGGCTATTGCTCAAAGCCTAATGTATTCCATATTTCCCTTGCACCTATAAGAAAATTAACAATACAATCATTTCTACAAATATTTATCTCGACTAACATGGCGAAAATAGAGGAATAAGAGTTTGTAAGAATAGTGAGTATGGCATAGGGAAGTGGCAACCCCATTGCCCAGTAGGAAACTACTGCAAACAGCCTCCTGAGTATCGGTGGAAAAAGCAAAACCTTTCGGGGTTGGAAGGAAATGTCCAAACCCTATCTCAAGAACTGAGGATCTACCCCAGTACCCTGGGGATAAAACCAGAACCTTAAGCATCTGGCTCCCCACCTTAAGTAAAGTCAGACTCAGACGGAAAAATGTGAGCCTCAGAAAGGGACAGATAAATAGACAAAGACTGCGTGAGAAATATGGATTATGGATTGGAACACTTGGGACCAGTCCAATAAACTAACAGAGGATAGATTTCTGTTTAGGAAATGGATCCAAGGTAAAACCCCTGATGTCACAATATAGTGGTGGAACAGGGAAGTTGAAGAAATAGAAAAAGAATAGTGAATAGAGAAAGTCATGTGAGTGCAACACATCAGATTTTTTAAAAGAGGTTGATTCACTTTCTAAAGGGATCTGTCTACTGAAACCAATGCTCTACACAAATCCTCACAATACCTGAAAATATGGTAGGTCCTGATATAGTACTTATCACTGAACCATAGATAAAAGGTGGTTGTCTGTGGTCTAGGGGTAACATGCTAGTCTCTGGTTTCTGAGGTCAAGGTTGTGGTTTCAAACCTGGTAGAGGTCGTGAGATTTCTTTTTGGAGGTTGTCAATATCCTTAGCATCGCATTCTTCATAAGGGAGGTAAAGCCAATGGATTTATGGTATGTAAAAGAACCTCAAGCCTGATGCCCCTGAACAAAATTAAGCGGTCTTTCATGCCCATATAGAATGGGGTGCTGAGGCCCATAGCACTTAACACTAGAACTCCGGCACTCGCTAGCTACCATTAACTACGGTAGCGGTCATGTTTGACCGTTCGTTTTTTGCCTTTTTGGTGTACATTTTACAACTTATTTCTTATCATTTTTATATTATTATTAGGTAACTAGGCTCAGTATATTATCACTGTGTATGTGTATGTTATTGGAAAATTGCCTTTCTAGGGCATACAGTATGTTTACTCAAATAAAAAAAAATTAGCTCAAATTCTCAGAAAGGTGGAATATAGTGTGATAGTACAACTAAGAATATTTGTGATTATGAACATGTGAACTCATCTTTATGTATAATAGAACAAGTAATATTCCAACACACATCTTTATATTAGTAAACCAATTACAGTATGACAACTATGTTAGTACTTACACAGAAAGTTACTTTCATTGTTATGAACATTCACTTATGCTTTGCATTTTACACACGTAAGAACTTATCTAACTTATGCTGTGCATTTTCCACATGCTGGTTTCTTGCAAATATGACAGGAATTGCTTGCTTTGTTCTGTCTGCAGCTATGACCTATTTGACACTGTCGTCGGTGATCAGGGGTTGGACATTCTTCAGTTGGATTAGTCTGTATACAACGTTGTCTAGTTCCCATAGGCTTCTCTTAGCTCTTCAGCGAGTTGAAAGATGAACCTGCGGCGTGAAAGTTCCTTGCCAGTTATTTCTCGAAGCACTATCCAAGCGTTGATGGCAGCTAGTTCCAGTATGTTGTAAAAAACATGCATCGGCCATCTGCAGGTACCAACACGAAAGGAAAACAATCGTGCTATCTCATCAATCGCATCCACTCCATATTTAGTCTTGTTGTAAAACTCAACTATTTCAGGAAGTTTCTTGGAGGCTGCAGATATTGCAGATGAGTTGTGAATTGTACTTGTACTCATTACAATTGCATTCTTCTGTGGCTTTCCTTGGTAGACGGTTAGCAAAATACCATCCTTTGTTTTCATAAGAATGGTATCATAAAGAGGAGCTCTGGAATTTCTTAGGTGATCAGGAGCTTCTCGTCTCGATCTGTTCACAGTTCCTATCATACTAGTGCCCGACTCCTTTAGTCTTTTAGCTAGTGATAGTGAAGTAAAGTAGTTGTCGGTGGTGACGTTTCATCCCTTTTTTAGAAAAGGATTTGTTAGAAACATCACATGTTCTGAAACAGATTCATTCTGAGGCCGCTGATCCTTCCCCAGGTATGGGATATCGCTGCAGAGATACTTTCAGTTCACATCTCCAAGCATCCAGTGTTTTTATACCAAATTTATCAGGCTTATTGGCCATGTATTGAATGAATAGACAGCGACATTATGTAGGATAAAGTTGTTCATCTACTGCAAGGAACGCACTTGGTATGTGGCAAGCCTCACAGTTTTCAATAAATTTGTTCCAAATAGTTGAAGCCAATGCAAACCTATCCGCCTTTAGCCTTTCAGAACGGGATGACCTGACATCAAATCATAAACATCTCATCAGTTCCACGAATCCGTCCCTTGCCATGGTATCAGAAAATAGGTGCCCACCACTTTTTGGACCAGAGTTCAGCTAGTTCAAGGCTTCTGCACTCAAGTGCACCCCACAAGTAAATTACGCTGATGAAAGTGTCCAGCTCATCCAAGGAAACAGTCCATTTCTCATCATTTTTCTTCTCTCTTGCTTCAATCTCTGTACGTTTTTTGATATGTCGAAGAATCGACTCATCAATGAACAACTTCCAAGCAGATGCATGGCTGCTGTCCAGGATTGTGACCTGGATTGATGATCTGCCACTCAGTACCCTTATCTCTAATAAGTACAGGAAGTTTCTCCTCTTCATGTTGCCTTTTTCTGCCTCTTCTTATTATTGGTTGTATTGAAGTGGTTGCGTTACCTCAAGCTGTAGCATTAGTAGGTATTCTATTTTCACTTGCCGCTTGTGACGTAGTCAAATTAGATGGAGTTACACAGTGCTGCAAGTCATGTTCAAATGATGGTTGTATCGAGCTATGCCCATACCTTCTTACCTCCCTCGCAGCATGAGAATTACAGGAAATGTTACCCTGAACTTGTTTATCTGAAAATAAATAAACAGATAAACAATCAAACAAAATATATTTACATTGTGTACAAACAAGGAAATGAATAACTACATAAATGCACCTATTAGGAATACAGTTTCATGTTATGTAATATCTAAATTCTAAAGCAAGCAGAATAAAACTTACCATTCAAATTGTCTTCACTGAACGACTCATTTTCCAATTGTTCTGAATCAGCTGGAGGTTGATGGTCATGTTCACCACTACCACGTTCTTCAAAAAGATCACCTTGTGATACATCGTCTGGTATATCATGAAATATAGCTAGGATTTCATCTGGTTTCAAACCATGAGACATCTTGGAGGCATAGATTCACAACGTAGACTACTATAATGAATAGTTGGCATGAAGACTGACAAAGCAGATTAGGGACAGTGAGAAATCCAACGATAATGCGAGCGAAAGCCTAACAAAATTGTAACGGTCAAAAATGACCGTCTCCGGGGTTCATGGTCAAACATGAAAAAACACCCACACAAATGATGACATGCCGAAAATTATTATGCTGTATAAAACTATAGGTTATATCAGAAAAAGTCATGAAAGGCCAAGTTTCGTTTTAAACAACTGGCGGAGCTAAACTTATTTAAATATCAAGAACAGTCAAAATGACCGCTACCAGGGTTCTAGTGTTAAAGAACATCCATAAATAAAACTCAGTATAATTTAAGCTTATTAAAGATTGTTACTTTGTAAGGCATGAGGTAGCTACCATGTCTGCTATCACCTAAATGTTGTGTTACTTGCGATTGTTGGTCTCTTTTCTAGCTTTCCCACAAGGCTGATAATTGGTTACTTGACCATCATAACTGTAAATATTCTTAAATTCTGCAGCATACTGTTGCAAATGATAACTCATATTACTTTTAAATTTATTCATGTTCAATCCCTGTAAATTAGAACTAATACCCACTTCCCAACACAACTGGAAGGTGAAATGATAAATACTGCCACACATCCAGGAGTGCGGGAATTCCCTGCATCTATCCATCTGTTCATAAAGGTTACATAGGATAGTAGTTATTCCATCAATAAGCAAGCAAATGTTTCTATTTTCTTTCCAGTTAGCTGAGATAAATTCTTGCACTTTTTAATGACAAATTGTGATATCTACCCAATGTAATTGAACATTCAATGAGTTGGATGGCAACTTGTTAAAAATTATTCTTAAAAATGCTGCTTTATGTGAATATCTAAAAACATTTATTTGCATTAAAAATTCCAAGAAATTATTTCTTATTTTGTTTTGTTGATCGTGTAAAGGCATTTCTAAAATTGATAAAAAATATAATCAGCATTAAAAGAAAATTACACATAAGGCTGTATTTTGTTTTGTTCACTTACCAACTACAATGCTTGAAACAGGCATATTCTGTTTCGCCACTTGCATCCAACCACCAGGTGCTGCACAAAGATCGATGCATACTCTTGATCTCTGTAGAAATTCAAACTTACGGTTCAATTGTATTAATTTGAATGCAGCTCGGGATCTGTAGCCTAAAATTGAAATAACAAGGTTATCACACAGCATCTGATAAAAAGTTCACAAAACCAAGAAAACAGGGTGACATATGCACTTTGCATTTCTTATTTTAACTGCAATTTAAGTGTACTTAGCTACACACTATCTGTGACTCTTTTAATAGGTACAATTCTTAAGGCTTTTTAAGCGTGTAGTGACTTTTGTGATGTCAGAGCACAATATTTCTGATGTCAGTGCGCACAGTAAACTGAATACACACTATTCATTGGAATAGACATTGGAATCAAGTAAAGTAATAAAGAATGTTGTTTATATCTTGCAGGCATTTATTTTCAATAAATTATGTATAGAAAAATATATTAATAAATGCAAAAAACCAAGCAAGTTCGAATGTATAACAATTAAAAGAAGTCCTTTAGTATGCTAGTAGAAGGTTTTGAAATACAAAAACATAACCTCAACACAAAAGTTACTGAGATTAATTTGCACACTGTACCTGTTTCCTTTGCCAGCTGATAGTATTTATCCTTCCGCTGTTTTCCAATTTTTGTTTTCTTCCCCATTTTTATTTATTGTCTTTTAAATTATGGTATAAATGAAGGATCAATACTTTATTCATTCACGCTTCGTACACGTGGTTCATGTTGTTCACACTGAACGTATCTGCGAACTGCGATTGTATTTTGTTTTTCAGCCTTTGGGCTAAGTAGTTGGCACTATTGTTATTTCTGGTTAATAAAGCAACCACCAGGTTTCATTGCACAAGCTCGCACAAGCTGTCTTGTTGTGGACGGCAAGAAATGATGAGGGAAGAAGATGATGGCTGATCAGTTTCGGAAAGTGGAACAATATTCGCCAAAATCGTCACCCCGAGGGGCTCGGTCCCCTGTTGTTTCACGTCAAGATTCTACAGGAACACTAAAAACGACGATCTCGTTAGGGAAAAACCCTTCTATTGTCCATAGCGGACCCTTCTACTTGATGAAGGAACCGCCAGGTAAGCCTGAGACCTGTTTAAATGGCAAGGTATACGCGGTTGTGTTAAATATACAGAATTCGGCTTTCTTCTTCACTGAAAATCATAAAGTTATAAGTAACAGCTTCTCATATTTACATGAAGCTCAAAGCGTTTATCATCGAACTTGTAAGTTATACTTATCAGCAAAGACTATAAATTTTGATGGATGCTTTGGGAAGGTTATTGCTTTCATATACCAATGTTTTTTTAATTTTCCTAACAATAAACATTAATTCTGAGCAAACTAATCGTGTTTCTTATTTACCTTAAGCGGAACCAAATGGTTAATTCATTAGCTTAATTCAAAGCTCTACTACTAAACATACAGCATCATAAGTAGAGTATTGCAAGTATCTTAGCCTTTTTTTCACTGACTAGAACTTTCAACATGAGTTTTAACTTAAATGTCTTGTTAAGACTTGAGAAGGTGTTTTCAAAAGTGTAATGTTTTTTAAAAAATTATTGATCTCTGTATCCTTAGTTGACACTTCTGCTCTTAAAAAATATGTATTAGTTTTATGATTTGATAGTTAATAATTTAGTTTGGGGTAGGAGGTTTTCTTTAAAATTGTTGTCACATCCTTGGAGGATGCTGAACTTAAATACTTAGTTTAGTATTTGACCTTTCACTTTTGAATTATGCTGTTTACAAACACACATACATGGAAAATTTATTTTGTTTTGTTCTCTTTTATTTGTTCATGGGTCCTCAGGACATATTTCCGATGAATTCTTTGCATAAAATTTTTGGATGGAATACAATTCTTCCCCTACTTACAGTGTGTTAGAGAAAGTAATAAGACCAAGTCTATGGAGTCTTACCTCACCATTTTCCAACAAAAGTGTTGCATCAGGTCAAGTTTTCTGACATGGGTGACCAAGATTGACTGGACTTGTGAATGGGAAGTCTGTGGTTCAAATCCCACTAGGATCATTCTTTCTGACTTAGGTTACTCTTCCTCGTCCTCATAATTGACAAATGCTGAGGAGATACCGTAAGCTTAGGCTGAAACATTTCCTTCCCCAGTTATTTAATGTAGCACTCATCAGGCTCCACTAACTGGTGCCATATATAGTAACAACAGACATTGCTGATAAACTCATCGGCCACTGAATAAAGATTTAAGTTCATGATTTCTTCATAACGGTAATAGATACAGCAGAAGCATTAATGCAAATGGGAATTTCAATTTGTGCCACACAAATGACATATCTAATTTTAAAAACCTTGCCATTACCATGAACAACTACCTAAAGTGTGAGGATAAGCACAAACTTTAAAGATGTATGCAACGAGATTTCACATGACATACAAAATTAATTGCATTTTGCTTACACCTTACTTGAAAAATTGATTGTGGATTTTAAAACTGCAAAATATTTTCCATAGTAGGGGATGAAATAATGTGTCAACACGAGCAATTCAGTATTGTATGCTCCAATTCAGAATCAATGTAAACTGAAACTTAGGTTGCATCAACATTTTTTACTTTAACAGTTTAACTCTGCTCTGTATTTAAACAGTTTTATTTTATATACTTAATTAGAGAGTTATCTTTGAATTTTTGTGGGATGGTAGGCTCCCTTCAGTAAAATTGTTGGAAGGGTACTGCCCCCGGCTTTGCAAGTTAGAAGGCAGAATGTGCCTTGCACCCTAAGTTGGCATCTGTGCCAAGATGCCATCAGAGGTTAAACTGTAAAATCACTTCTCATGATCCTAATTTAAATTCTGTATATAAGACAAAATGCGTTGTCAAATACCTTTTCTGAAGTATTTCTTGGAAGTGGACAGTTAATAAAAAGTTGCTTTTTAGACAAGATTTAAAACTTTCAAAAGTGTGAATTGAAAATCTCAAATTTGTGCTACTTTTTCATAATGGAAATAAGCTTAACATCATTTTTACAAAGTTCAATCATAGCATAGCATACCCATAAGGGAGGGGTCAGGAGGATGGATTTTCAGAACCTGGAAGTGATATGGTAGGCCAGAAAATAAAATATAAATGCAATGTATATGTAACATACTCATTTTGTAAATCAATAATTAAGTGTAAATTTCCATGTTAGGTTCTGTAAATCAAAGCTGGACTCTAGCAATAAATATTGATATTTCTTCTAAAGGCGGGTGCATATTTTAGAGAAAAATTCACTTTTGTGACATGTAATACCATTTTCCCTTATCCATATATTATTTCCAATTCAGCATTATACATGTTACATTAATACTTTGGAGAGTTGAACGTACCTTGAGAAAAATTAGTTACAACATGCAGGATCTGTATCATGTATCTCTGACTTTCTATACAGATGGTTTTGGATATGTGAGATGAGATGCCCAAATGAATATTGAATCATTTAATCTGATTTATACAATGGCTGATGCAAATATTTGGAAATCATCAGGTGATTTGCATGGTTAATTGTACTTAGCAATATAACCTCGAACTTAAAAGTCTTTGCTATATTGCAAGTCAGCTGTAAGGTAGTTCATTATAGTTAGGTACCTATAAAGTCCAGAAATTAAAAGCTCTTGCTTTTTGCGTTTAAAGTCAGTGTTATAAATTGCCTTGAAGATTTCTTAGGATACGCAAGTTAGATGAAAAGGTTTAATGTCTATTCAGGTGTCTTGTTATGATAGATCAGTGGTAGAGCGTCAGCTCAGAAAGCTGAACATTCCAGAGTTTGATGTGCAGTTGTGGTAGTGATACTTTGTGACAAACTTAGAACCAGCAGAATTAATGTGGATGGCCCTGATAGCACTTGCATTTATTATAATTCTTTATTTCTATATAATTGCTTTGACTGATGAGTGAGATGACTTAGTTGATAATCCTTGTGCCTTGCCTTGTGAAATTCCAGCCAGTGTTACCAAAAAGTATCTTTTTTTAAGTTTGGAAGATGGGTTAATTATGTTACTTTTGCAAATTTTTGTGTCATCCATTTTATTTCCTTCTTCACCACCCATATGTCATGCAATCAGTAATACGAGACTATTTAGATGCAGAGCTCGTAACTTCTCCACATGAGGTGTCCCAAGGCATTGGAAGTTATTTAATGTTTCCCTCTTGAGAGCCACAGTAAGCACACCTCTGGATTACTGAACACATAATACAATATATAACTTTCACCAATGTTGTTATTAATGAGGTTGCTTTTCTTTCTTTTGTGCTGTTCTCCCAGGGGATAATTAGAAAAGGAAAAATAATGCTATTAATTTGGTTAATTTATTATACTTATTGTTATCATTAAAAAGGCACAAACTGTAATAGTCCTGTATTAATAATCTAGAAGTTGGTGACTGTTGTTGGATCCATTAAAACAGAAAAATGAGTTGATTAATAACACTATATTAAATTTGCCCAAAAAAAGGAAAGAAACCATAAAATTTACCTTAGAAACAAAAATAGATGAATAACTTTCATTTTTAGACTTGAAAATCATTAAAAAAATGCAAACTTCGGTATCTATGGAAAACTAACACATGTGGATAATTATATTAAATGCAACAGCTACAACTCCAGACCACACGAACACACAGCTTTCAATAGTTCAATTCATATACTGGAGAACACACCACTTTCAATGCAAGAATATCTAACAGAATATAAAAAAATCATTAAAATTGCAGAAATAAATGGCTTCCAAAAATCATTGATAAAAAAAGTGAACATAGCAAAAACGAAAAAAGATTGAAAGAAACAACCACTCTCAGCAAACAAAAAAAAAAAAAAAAAAAGGAGATGCCATTCAAAAAATTCACTTATCACCCACAGACATTTGACAAATTCAGAAATATTTTTAAAGAACAGAACATTCAGTTGGCTCCAATTAACATAAAAAACTTACTCAGTTCAAACACTAAACAGCATTCCAACAAATAAAAGATCTGGATCTACCAAATAGAATGCAATAGCTGCAACTAGGTTTATATAGTAAAAACTAAGAGGAATTTGGAAACTAGAGCCAAGGAACATGTCAGATGTATGAAACACAAACACTTAGAAAAATCAGCAATTGCCACCCATTTTTGGAAAGAAAATCACGACAATATGGATCCAAAACCATTAACACAAATATCAGGAAATCAAGAATTATCAACATGGGAACAGATCTTCATCTGGAAGATCAAGGACAGAGTGTTCAATTTTGATATCCCACAAAATGACCCATTGCAAAGGTTCTTAGAATCACTGCCAAAGCAGTCTACGGAAGAACCAACCCCTGCAAACAATTTCAATCAATGTCCAGTTGATAATGGAGGAAACTAGCCTCTGAAACATGTTCCAGGAAATATAATAAGTGAGTGTTGTTTAGTGTTATTAATCAACCCAATTTTCTATTTTAATGTAATAGTCCTTTTTCTTAGAAGTGAAACTGAGCCATCCAATGTTTAACAAGCACAGTCAGTACACATTAGGATGATTTCTGCTGGACTATATTACATGGGCTTCATACTGTCACCGCGCCCGCCGCATCTAATTGCCGACAACAGCAGTGTCACCCATCGCATTATTGTCGGCACTACCGCAAAGGAGCCGAAGGAAAGAGACAGAGAATGGCCACATTGTTGGGGCGCTTGCCGAAAGAGAGAAAAGAATAGAAGCTTCTGGAATCTTCCGCTTTGTATTCCACCGCAATAACTGCACTTTCCAGAATAGTGCCTGGGAGATATAAATAGCGGTAAAGTGCGACAGAAGAGGAGTCAGACGTATGTGAAGCGTTGAGTAGTCGTGCCGACGGAAAGGACAGACGTATGCGAAGGTTGAGGAGTCGTGCCGACGGAGAAGGGACAGTTCTTGTGTTACGAATTTGGAGCCGTGCTGTGAGTGAATCGGAAAAGACTTTCTTGCTTTTGCAACGAGTGTAAAAAGTTACTGTTTACGGAAATAAAAGTGTTTCTTTATCCCGACTACATCTGTCTTCTTTACTTCACACCCACACCAAAAGTCACACTGGTGTCAGAAGTGGGATTCGTCGAATTGCTTCTAGTTTCGTTACATCGTCGTTAGAAGTTGCATCGTTAGAACCAAGATGGAGGGAGATTCGGAAACCAGGATGATGGCAGTGATGAAAGAATTATTCGCCGAAATGAAGACGGCAAACGACAACCTCGTTGCCAAAATGGAAACGTCAAACGACAACCTCGCTGCCAAAATGGAAACAAGAAACGACAACCTCGCTGCCGAGCTGAAAGAGATGAAGACGGCAAACGACAACCTCGCTGCCAAAATGTAAACGTCAAACGACAACCTCGCTGCCAAAATGGAAACGAGAAACGACAACCTCGCTGCCGAGCTGAAAGAGATGAAGACGGCAAACGACAACCTCGCTGCCAAAATGGAAACGTCAAACAACAACCTCGCTGCCGAGCTGAAAGAGATGAAGACGGAGCTATCGGCGAAAATTGATGGCGAACTGATTGGCGTGACGGAAGACGTGGAAGAACTCGGCGAAAAGGTGGTAGACCTCTGCCAGCACGTGGACGTCGTGGAGGACAACGGGGAACGTCTTGGCGCCCTGGTAGTAAGAGTTGACGAGAGCGTCAAAGTACTGGATGCCAGGGGCAGACGGAATAGCGCGGAGCCGGGGAGGGAGCACCTAGTGGCCGAGGCGACAGTTGCGCCCGTTTCAGATGATGTGAGGGAAGACGTGAAACAACTCGGCGAACTGATTGGCGTGACGGAAGACGTGGAACAACTCGGCGAACTGATTGGCGTGACGGAAGACGTGGAACAACTCGGCGAACTGATTGGCGTGACGGAAGACGTGAAACAACTCGGCGAACTGATTGGTGTGACGGAAGACGTGGAACAACTCGGCGAACTGATTGGCATGACGGAAGACATGGAACAACTCGGCGAACTGATTGGCGTGACGGAAGGCGTGGAAGAATTCGGCGAAAAGGTGGAAGACCTCTGCCAGCATGTGGACGTCCTGGAGGACGACGGGGAACGTCTTGGCGCCCTGGTAGTAAGAGTTGACGAGAGCGTCAAAGTACTGGATGCCAGGGGCAGACGGAATAGCGCGGACCCGGGGAGGGAGCACCTAGTGGCCGAGGCGACAGTTGCACCCGTTTCAGATAACGAAAGTGTACGTCTCGGGGAAGACAAAGGGGCAGTTCAGGGACGTCGTCGAGGATCCCCTGGAGGAGTGCGTCGGGTACGTAACCAACCAGGATATGACGTGAAGGACGATCAGCAGGGAAGCGCACAAGCAAACGAGCAACACGCGAGAACCGACTTGGCGTGTGACATGGGGGGACCGTCGGAGCCATCCATTCACCTGACGCATAGTGCCGTGAACGGAAGAATGGTGGACATCATGTTGGACGGCAGGATACAGGAGAGGCCGTGCCGAGCACGAGTGCAGCGGTGGACGCGACTCGCGCGGATGTGGCGGGGTTTGTTGCCGGACCCATCGGAAGCAAGGTGGCTGCGAAGGTGCGCCAGAGAGGTCGGCGGACATGGTACCCAGTGAGCCGTTTCCAAGTGCGCAGGATGACCCGTCAACACACTAGGAAGAAGGGCAACTGGACGAGAGACCGTCAAGACCGGCGGTACTGTTGCAGAATTTCGAAGCAGGATGGCATACATCGTCCTACCCGGACCAAGGGACACTATCCAACAGCGATACCTAGGATCGTACCTCCTGGAGAAGAGGTTCGATGGGTTAGTCCACCGGGGCGCAAGGGAGATGCCGCAGTGATAGTGCTGGTCGGGACGACCAGCTCTGAGGAGGGAGCAGTGTCACCGCGCCCGCCGCATCTAATTGCCGACAACAGCAGTGTCACCCATCGCATTATTGTCGGCACTACCGCAAAGGAGCCGAAGGAAAGAGACAGAGAATGGCCACATTGTTGGGGCGCTTGCCGAAAGAGAGAAAAGGATAGAAGCTTCTGGAATCTTCCGCTTTGTATTCCACCGCAATAACTGCACTTTCCAGAATAGTGCCTGGGAGATATAAATAGCGGTAAAGTGCGACAGAAGAGGAGTCAGACGTATGTGAAGCGTTGAGTAGTCGTGCCGACGGAAAGGACAGACGTATGCGAAGGTTGAGGAGTCGTGCCGACGGAGAAGGGACAGTTCTTGTGTTACGAATTTGGAGCCGTGCTGTGAGTGAATCGGAAAAGACTTTCTTGCTGTTGCAACGAGTGTAAAAAGTTACTGTTTACGGAAATAAAAGTGTTTCTTTATCCCGACTACATCTGTCTTCTTTACTTCACACCAACAAAAAAAGTCACAATACTGTAAAATTGGCAGAAATATAATTTGTTTTCAGTCATCACATTACCAAGCAGTGGCCAACAAAATTTTCTAAATTATTGAGCAGTCTAAATGTTGCTTTTCTTGCCTGTTGTCTTATAAACTAAAATAATTTCATTCCCCTTCCCAAAGAATAGCTATTTTCAGTGCTAAGATTGTGATAGTATGTCAATATGTTCACTTCTTTTAACATAAAGCATGACATTTTTCTCTTAGAGATGCTTGGTCTTACTATTGAATTAGCAACTATAGTTTTTAAATTGAACATTTTCTTTGGTGGTTGATAATAAGAAGAATGCATTGCCTTTCTAAATAAGAGACACTAATCCATATATTCCTAACTGACTGGTCCATACTGACCGAGAACAGTAAACAGAACAGAAATGACAAAGTTAAAACATATGTATTATAATGTGAATGTTCACAATTAATGGGAAGTTTTCTCAGGAACAGAAAAAATGACTCAGTCAAGTTTTAATGTTTTCGTTCCTGGGCAGAATATATTAGATCCATATTGTGCATGTTATACTCTTCACTGAAGAAATTATTCAAGGTAGCTGTGATATAAAATAGCTGCTGGAGTTCTCTCTAGTAACAAGGTGGGAAAGTTAAACTGGAAGAAACTCCAGCAAATGCAAGTTCAGACCACAGATTTGGGCTCCCTCATTGATGGTTCTTATAGCAAAAGCATCATCTGTAGTTTGTTGGTATGAAACTTGGTATGGCTAGAGCAATCAGAATAGTAATACATCTGCCTTTGAGTAAATGAAAATTTATTTTACCAACTATTCATTTTCAAAGTATGCTTATTTTAACTTTTATTAATCTAGTATTAACCTGTAGTTCTCATTTTATCCTCTCCTACCAGAAGTTGCATTCTTACCTTCCCCATTATAATTAATATCAGATTGTATATGTAATGGGGCTATACTTTATTAAATACTGAATCTTAAAGGTGTGCATATCCTTCCATAACCTATGCTATTCTACCAATGTCATTGTCCTTCGAATTACCTACCTTCCGGAATCATTCCTGACTTACCCTACCAATGAACTTTTCAAGCTTTTTTATATTTTCCTCTGTTCTTAAATTCAAAATTCTTCTACCTTTTATTTCATTTGTTTTTTCCACTTTTGTAAAAGGATTCATCTCTCCAAGGCTTTGTTCATTCAGGATCCAGAATACAATCCCCAGTGTTGTCTGGTTCTTTGCACACTGGGCATTTTTGCTTAATGTATCCATTTCTTACCTCACTTAAGTGTATTGCCTCTATTATAAAGCGTACTAAACCTTTACGTTTCCCTTCCCTAATCGGTTTTCAATGACTGCCTCCGTAGCGCAGTTGGTAGCACACTTACCTCTGGCGTGGAGGACCCGGGTTCAATGGGAATTTTTCCCCTGCTGGGAGGTCTGGGATGGGTGCACCAAGCCTCATTAGGTCCCAGTGTGGCCAATTGAGGAGCTGCTTGATGGAAAAGTAGCGGCCCCAGGTTGAGAAGGCCACATAACTGGCTGGGAGGGCTCGGAATGCTGACTATGTAACACCCTCCAGTACTTCATCCCACCAGCGATACCTGTAGTGGGCAGAGATGGGTAACACAGCAGCTGAGCGGCAAGCCTTGGCCCTTCATGGGCTGTTGCACTGGGGTTTACTCCCATCGGTTTTCAATGATTTAGTTCGGAGATGTTTTGTTATCAAAAATGACCAATTGTTCCTGTTTTTCAATATCTACTATTCTTATTTTTATTGCTTTCCAGAATCCAGCTCCCAATGTTTCCCTATGCTGAGCCCATACCTGTTTCCTGTAAATTATTTTGAATTTTATGTGTCCCTCCTCCCACCCTAATTTTCATTTGCATTACCAACACTGATTAATCATCTGCATTTAGATAGCAAATGTGAGTGTGTGTGTGTGTGGGGGGAGGGGCAGTTCATGTTCATCATGTGTGATGTGTGCAGGAGTTAATCATGAAATTATTCTCCTTCTTGCTTCCCAAAATTTTGGTGTTAGAGTTTCAAAAGCCATAAGGGATTCACAAATGTTTAGATGTTTCGTGACCATTTTTTCATCTTTGGAGCACAATAAGCAATTTGGGAATGTCACTATTCTAATTCTAAAAATATATTTGTTCAATCATGTCCTGTAATCAGTCAAAATGCAGCAACATAGGATTTTCTTAGTAAATAAGGAACTATTGATGGATCATCCAAAGTTTTCTTCCGTTTTGATTGTTCATTTCGAAGTGTTCCTGTTGATTATAATTTGAAGTTATTTTTCTTTTAATTGATTCATAGGAGAAATTTTGTTTTACCACTAAATTGATTTTAGATCCTTTCTTTGCTAAAATATCAGTTATTTCATTTTCAAAAACTCCACAGTGTACAGGAATTCACTGTAAGACTATATTTTTATGTAGGTTATGTGTTTGATCGTATCATGTATTTCTTTAATCCTCATCAGTTTGATCCAAGTAATAGAACCGATAGCTTGGAGGGCAGCTTTAGAATCAGATAGAATTACTACATTTTTGTGTTTATAACCATGGAAATAAATTTTAAAGTGGCATCAATTTCACCATCAAAATTGGCTATAAACATTTAGAAAATATTTACTCTCAAATTTTGATGTGAACTAATCTGCACTAAGTTCACTAAATTGGAAACAGGTGCAATTATAAAAAGTATGGCATTCCAATGTTCAAAATTGACTTTCCACTTTGCTATCAATATGATCACTGATATGCATTCTGTTCTCATTCCTGCTGTATTGTGAACCTAAATATTGTGCACTGTTTTGCTTCCTATTCTTGTTTTGGATTGTCAGATTAATAGGAACAAGCTGTAACTTATTCTGATTATAAAAAGTGCATGCTCTCTTGGGACAGTGTCTTTTTTATTAATTTTTATTTTTTTTAATTTTTTTATTGATATATGCAATAAATCATTGTACCGTGATCAGTAGGATGCATTAAATAATTTGATACATCACAATCAATTATTTAAAATATAAAGGATCAAGCAGTGCAGATAAAAACTCTTAGTGAGCATTAAGAACTTCTATACTTCACAGTTATAGTGTGAATGAAGTACAGTTAATTTAAGGTGTAAGGTTGTTTTGAGAAGCTTTCCTTCAAAAAAAGATGAGACTTATTGACTTGAGCTCTTTATCAGATAAAAGCAATGAATGTCAGTGCTTGATTTTTCAACATAATGATCATCTGCATCTGCACATTTTCACTGGAATTAAATAAGCTTTTTTCTTATATTTAAAATATCAGTGATGCACTAAGAAAACTCTTGTAAACTGTGAGTGCATCGCAGGCAGGTTGTATGATCAATGTACATATCTCATTAAATTTGAGATGCTACAATTCATGTTGTTGACTGATGTGCTGGAGCACAATTGAATCGTTATTATGACAACTTTTCAGCAATTATAAGCAGAAGTTCATCAGTTACGACTTCACAGTGAAGCAAAGGGTCAGATACTGATTGTGAACCAAATACAGAAATTATCATGAACTTTTTCACTACTCAGGCAGTTACTGAATTTTTAGAGGTTTGGGCAAATTTTGTATCTGTACTGAGCAGACTCACTTATTTTCTGGACCATAAGAGTATGCCAGGAATCATCACCAGTAACAATCTGAATTCCTCCACATATCTCCACCCATAGTTTTTTAAATTCCTCTACAGGAAATGTATCCAAACACCCTAACTTTGCATTCTTTCTTTAAATCGTAAACATTGTTTTAAGAAGTAACTTTCATTTAATTCCATTATCCTGTACCAGTATTTGAAGGTTCTTTCTATTATCAAACCCTTGTCATCCCTTGCTTCATGTTCATTTGTGCAAGTTTGTTGATATTCTCTGCAATCCAACCATTTAGGTGAAAAATATTCAATGAACCAAATAAGAGTTTTCATCCTTCAGTAACTTCCCAGATCAATAACATATACCAGCTGCTTTACAATACCTAAGATAAAATTTGAAAGTCTTGTGCAGCATCTTTGATAGGGGTAGTTAAACAAAAGAAAGGAAAATGCATTTATTCGCTTGGATTTTGTTACTTTGAACTTAAGACAATCTGCCTTTTTTTGTTTGGTTTAATGTCTAGATGAAATGGGGTGAAATTATGTTCAAATGAGTGTGGGATTGATAGAGCTTTGTTACTCAGCCTTTACTTTCTGATGCTAGGAAGCCCCCAGAAAGAAATCTATTCATATATAGTTTACCCGAACAAGGATTCAATCCTGAGATCTCTTGAACATGAGGCAAACACTGTCTCCACCATGGAGATGGACAGTCTACCTTTATCAGCTTTTATGGGTTTTCTGTCACCTTTTTATCACATTTCATGACAGCCACAAAAGTTGTCCCTATCTTGAAAGAAATTGGAGGTTGTATGTGCATTATAAATACCACAGAAAGTAATGGACACCATATTTTTATTTTGGGTATAAATTTTCTTATTTAGCAAATGTATTTCACTCTGCTTTAATATTTGCTTCTTCTTTTGCAGGGGAGAGTGAACTAACTGGAGCCACAAATTTGATGGCATATTATGGCTTAGAGCACTCATATAGTAAATTCAGTGGCAAGAAGGTAAAGGAGCAGCTGTCTTCATTTCTTCCCAATCTTCCTGGAATGATAGATACTCCAGGGCATCAGGATAATAGTTCACTTCGTTCAGTGATAGATAAACCCCCAATTGGTGGAAAAGAGTTACTTCCTTTAACAAGTGTACAACTAGCGGGATTCAGGCTTCATCCAGGTCCCTTACCTGAACAGTATCGTTATGTCAATCAAGCCCCTCAAAGAAAGCATAAAAACAAACACAAGAAACACAAACATAAAGCTGGAGAAACGCCAAGCCAGGAAACCCAGGTGACTGAAGTGGGACAAGACACACATGAAAAGAAGCACAAGAAACAGAAGAGACACGATGAGGAAAAGGAGCGTAAGAAGAGAAAAAAGGAAAAGAAAAGAAAAAAACAGAAACACAGTCCTGAACATCCTGGTGGTCTCACACCGAGCCAACATTCCAGTGGTTAAATTTGTGACTAAAAGTGTAAATATTAAAAAGAAAATACTATTCTCTGCAACACTGCCGAAATGTTATATAAACACCATTATACTACAACGTGCATCCAGCACTTTAAGTTGGCAAGTTTAGAAAACTGCCTTCCCTTAATCCTTTCCCCCTCCCCTCCTATAGCATGTTTGTGTAATGTTAGATAAATATGTACCTAATACAAAAATGTTTTAGTTTAAAAAAAGTTTTACAGTGAAATATTTAATGTTAAAGCATAAGAAAAATACAAAATACTAACATGCCTTTTTAATTTGTGCCAATCTTAATGAGAGTTACTTTCATATCTTCTATGCTCCCAACCCTTCCAAAAAAAGAAAAGGTAACAGTTAAAACAGTGAATATATTGCGGAGGAAAATGAGTACATTTCAGGGAGATTCTATTAGTAATAGAATCAAGGTATGTGAAAATCATAGTATATCTTCAGTTTTGAGTCCTGATTTGGAGTCAGCAGTGATCTTATTTATATGCTGGTAATCTAGTATGGGAAAACAGAGGCAATAAAATTAATTGCCTGCACTACAAAGCATTTGAAATGTTTTCAACTTAAAAATTCAGAAACAAGTATTATAATATGATAAATAGTTGGTGACACACCTTCACTTTTCGGTTTTAAAATATTGCTTCAATTAGAAGGATATATTTTTCAATCAATCAGTTGTCAAACATAACCTTCTAATTGAAATTACATTTTAAAACAAATAAGTGAAGCTGTGTCACTAATCACTATTTCTTGTACTATAACATTTGTGTTGCTTCACTGTCAAAAGCTTCAGCTTTTATGTACACAGTGGAACATGGATAATTTGAAGCTGAAGGGACAAAAACGTTTGAATTATGGAAGTTACGTCTAAAGTTTACATTTTAGCAATACAGGTACATATATCCATCAGGATTTTCTGGTTGTGTCACTGTTTTCCCAACTCTCCACTTTCACTTGAAGCACTGCTTAAAACTTTCTCCTTATTCTTCAGATAAGTGTATCTCGTTTTCTTTCACGATTTCAAATTTTTTTCTTCAAAACCTTTTCAACTTCTCAAATGATGGTGACTTTTCGGCAAAAGTTTGTCTTGCACTAGGCACATGTTTACTAAGAGACACAGTGGCATTGATTTGCAACATATTGAACAGTAGGAAGCTCAAGTGACAACTAAAGGCACACACATTTTATACAAGGGGATGTGGGAACAGGTATAGAAGCTCAAGGCTAGAGCTAGGAAAATTATTCCACCCCCCAAACTGCATTCAGACAAATCAGACAACCTCGGAGCAATGACCTCTTTTGCAGAAACGCATGGACAAAGTTATTGTATTCAATTTTTGCATTTAGATTAATTTTCAACTGACATTTTCTGAACAGAAACTTGGAATTAAGGAAAATAAAGTACAAATTACATGAGTTTTTTACATTGCTTTAATATAAAATTCAAGGAACCAAGAAAAATCTTTGAACTATAAGAGTTCAAATAATCCAAGTTCCACTGTATTAAGAAACATAGTCTTTATATTTTAGCGCAAATCTCCTTTAATGTTGGTGTAATTCAGTGAAAGTAACTGAGGAGCAGGAAAACTCATTTACACATGTTATTAAAATGCATAGTACCTGGACATGTTTCGAAATTCTATTGCTCCCATTGTACTGGTTGGTGTTTGGTCTGTCTGTGGTGGCAACTGGTGAGTGTTTGATGTGCTTGCTAAGATTTTCTACTGCTTGGATAGCAAGAGACCTGATGATGAGATCAAGAGACTCTTGAAACATGTCCAGGTAATGTGTATTTTAATGAAGTGTGTAAATGAGATTTTCTACTCCTCATTTACTTTCATTTAAAATCCTTCACTGTCAGTTGCTTCTATACTATTGCTTGTGATTGGTGAACTTGTTCTAGTGACTTTATATTATTTCTGGAAGATCTGCAAATACCTATTTCAGTCACTATAATCACTTCTTGATATCATGAAAAATGCTGGCCATTGATAAAGAGTTTGAGCTGTGGAACAAACAGAAGTCAGAGGAAATCAAATGTGTGAAATGGTTATTTATTTATTAAAGGTCTAAGTTCATATAAGTTTGTGTTTGGTCTTTAACCCTGGTTAGTTGACCATAGCCATTCCTAGTTTAATTTACACAATCAACCTTTGTTTTCTACCTTTTAGATATTTGCTTATAACCTTCAAAAATCTTTATCAATCCATTTCTACCTTTACACTGGAAAATAATGTGTTTCGTTCTCTTTGTCTCCACAAATTGGGTGCATTCCCAGGATAATACTCCTCATTCCCTGTAATTTCCAGACATCTAATCTACACAAGGCTATCCCATATCTTTCGTTTTTCTTACAGGTCAAAATGTCTGTTTTGGGTCCCTCTTTTGTGTCCCAGCTCCCCAATTTGAGAAAATAGTGCTAAAATGTCCAAATTTAACCCAAAAGTCCCCAAATCCATTTTTAGCAGTTGTCTATTTTTTCCAATTATACATCAGTTCTAGAACTCAAATTTTCTTCTGGATACCTCAGGCATATTTTGTAAAAATAAGTATCAGATAACTTGTGGATTAGAAATAAATATCTCAATACTCCTTACATCATTAATCCTCTCACACTTGCTTTTCCTAATCTGCCATTGCTCCCACATAATTATTTTATTCCATTTACCTTTATGCCTAGTCTTACCATAAGTTCTGTCACAACTTCAAGGAATAATTTCAGGGCTAAATGAGAAATTCTTTAAAGTTATATGCCATTTAATAAAACAGGTTCTGATGAACACTTTACACTATTATTTCACTCAAAATGTCCACCTTTAGTCTTCATACAAGCCTTTAAACACTTTGGCCAGTCATTTATAGCAGCATGTAGGACATCTATGTCTAAATCTGCCACTGCTCACCGCAGGGGTTTTTCTTAGGTTTCCAAGATTAATGTGTTTGGAAGAGCTGGTCTTGGTCTCCAAAATGTCCCACAGTTTGCAATCCAGAAAATTCAGGTCTGAACGGACAGTGGCCAATCCATGTGGCTGATGAAAATGATGCATTTTCATGTTGTCATTGAGCCTCTGCCGACACTTTGTGAACTGGAATACTATCCTGTTGGAAGATCCAGTGTTCACTGCTGAACATTGTCTGGTTTAGAGGTTTCATAACTTTCTCCAACACTTCCTCTACATACACATTTGCATTGGTTTTTACCTCCTTTTTGCAGAAATGGACCTTGGTAACTCCTTGGTATGAGACTCAAAACCAAACCATCACTGATGCTGGATAATGGCCACAAAGAACTTGGCAGCGTCTTCACAGGATTCTTCATGGCTCCGAGCTTAGACTCTGTTGTTCTGTATAATTTCTCCTCATTTGTGAACATTTTTTCATCGTGCTTTGTCATCAACCCTAGAGAGATGGGTGAATGTTTCAATGGTCCACTAAACCAATTTGAGTAAGATTTCAAGTAGTTTCAACAAGTTGAAAATTGCCCGTGGAAGACTCTTGCACTTGTGCAATGACATGACAGCTTTTGGATTCTCCTTCAAAGACTATTCCATTATGAAACAAGGAGCAATACTGAAAGTCGAATGGGTAAACATTTCAAGGAAGAATGTTGACGCAAGATAAAATTGCCCAAGCTCTGTGCAGTTGCATCAATCAAGAGGGATAAGAGGAAATATTGATGTCAATATTTATGTTAGGACTAGGTAAACAGTGTGAATAAATGCAAGAATAGAGTAGATGGTTCAGCATTTTACTATTCAAATATCTCAATTTCCCCAGTGTCAAGCCATCTGCATCAAGGATAGAAGTGCTGCCTTTATGAATAATTAAAATTTTGTTTTCTTATGCACATTAATCCCTCCCCAAGAATCTGCTCATTTAGTTAATTTCTCCATTTTTGCTTTTACTCAGACCTGGAAGGGCAGCATTGACAAGTGGAGGAAATTAAATATTCTCAATTTAAATTTTCATGCACTTTAAAAGGCTGCACTGTAGCCGAGTGGTTAGACCATTTGCTTCTCACCAAAGCGGCCTGGGTTCAATCCCAGGTAACCGCATGTGGGATTCGTGGTGGATGAAGTGGTGCTGGGGTGAGTCCTCTGGTTTCCCCCATCATCTCCTTTCAACGGTGCTCCATCTACCTTTCATGTATCATCGGTGTCACTGCCTGTGGTGCCGTATGTAGTAAAAGCAGGCATTAAACACAGAAAAATGTACTTTAAACTTTAGACCATATAATAGCTTATGATATTAAATAGATTAAAACACAATTGATGTGTTTGCATTCACATAATGTTCTCTAGTCATTCTTCTACAATGTGTTCTCAAGAAAGCTTTTGCTTGTAGGTGCAGGGAGAATGTGGAAATAATAATAATAAATCTTTTAAAGCTGGTTACTAAATGAAGTCTTTGAAATACCATTCTGTTTATACAGCCGAGAGATAAAAAAGTGAAGAACATCCTTCCATTGAGAAAAGTATAAGTATTGCAGAACTCACACAAATAACAAAGAATATCTCTGAAATGGTTCACTCCACAAAAAGTGCAATTGGACATGACTTGTATGTTTTAATAAGGTCTACATTTTTGTTTATTTACTAGTATATACAGGATAGGGCACATTTCTAGTGCATGTTGCAGAGGTTGTTCGTTCAGCCCTAAGCTGCCATCTTACCCATGATGATTAAACACCAGCAGTCCTGCACTCTCATGTTGAATCTCCAATTACTGTCATTGCTATGAAGATACCTTAAGACTTCATGTGTGAGTAAGATTGTATGCTTTGTATAGCTTGAAATGCAGTTTTTGGATAGCTCAGTAGAGAACATTTTGCTTTAAAGATGGTGGGATGATGCTGAGAAGTTTTAGAAATAACACACTGAAATATATTCAATACTGATAATGTTCACATGAATGTGATAGTGTTCAAAAGCTGATATGTTTCTGTAGATGCTTGCATATCATTAGCAATTTTACTGTACACTATGCACATGAGCTCAACTTTCCAAACGTAAGTTAACATAATGTTTGTATCCAAATAACAGGTGATCCAAAAGACTCGAAACCAGCTACACTGTGTTTTACCTGTGCGCATCCTTGGCACTTGTCGCAGACTGCCACTGTCATTGAACAGCGTGGACGAAGCCATACATGGCGAGGGTTCTCTCCATCACTCAACTCAGTCGATCAACAACTGAATGATGGAAAGTACCCTCTCCAAAATTAGTCCTGTGATAAATATTATTACAAGCAAGTTGGAGCACAATGTGTTTAGAAATATCGACATATTTTTTAATTTATTAATATGCTCCCCTATTGTAAACACTTCATTTTCATCAGTTTTGCATCTACTTTTGTTAGATCTGATTGGCTACTGATGTGTCACACTACTCTGTTTGGCCAATTAGTTTTGTTTGATATTTAATTTAAATTCATGTTTGTTGGAAAGATGTGACATTTTATATCGCTCTTCAACGATATTTTCTACCCTTTCATAAATTAATTTCTTCTTATGGTGTTCCATATGTGGTAAATAAAATGGATCAGTATGCTTTCATGACATACAGGCTTCTTCACTAATTAATATTTGTGAAGCATTAAGATCAGAAGAAACTACAGTTCAAAAGTATTAGAAAGCATGAATGCTAATGGCTTCATTGCCAGATGCAAGGCACTAGAAAACAACATATTTATACCTTTTACATAACTTTACATAAAATACATTCTCTTCCGACCCCGATGCTATTAGGGTTCCCGAGGGCTAGGGAGTCTTTATTTTTCCAATCTCCATTTCTCTAATTTCTCTATAAAATATTAACCCCTAACATGCTGACCTGTCATGGCATGTAATGCGTCCTCTGATTGGTAATCAGAGGATATGGTCTGTGAATTTATTTTGATAATTCTCCCGGTCAGGTAAGTGAGACCCGTAAACAAACGACAGGTGTGGTCCTCCAGACATTCTGGGGGTTGTGAGAGAGTGATGTGACCGCCAAAACATAAAAATATGGTGCTCTCTAAAAAGCGGTTATTATACTGCTATTGCTCTATGAGTGAAAAATATTGTAGAGCAAGAGGATTAATGACTTCATTGTCAGAAATCCAGCATTAGCTAACAACATAACAACAACATTTTTGTACAGTAAAATTTGATCTATGTCTTGTGGTTTACCAGTTACGCAAGTGTCATCAACAGTAAACAGGGCTGCATAGACCATAACGAGAAAATTCTAGATATACATTTCATTTCCAATAAAAATATCTCAAACATATGGATTTTAATCAAAATCATTAGAGCCAATTTTGATAAAATCAAAATTTTTGAAGAATTTTCCATGTAAAGGATAATTTAGAGTGGGGGAATTTTCTTCAAAATCTTTGTGTTCGCATCCATGAAGGAACTTGCACACTAACATTGGGTTTTAACCAACTTTTCGCTGTTCACAGAAACACACACACACAGACTTTTTTCTAAGAGTGCCTTTTTTTGATTCAGGGGGCCTCTAATCATATATTTCTGGTGAAATCTTGACATCAAATTTTTGGGTCGAATACAATACTTCCCATACATACTACATGTAGTAGAAAAAAAATAGGAAAAAGGTTATTTCGAGTTAAGAAAGGTATAAAGACCTGAAAATTCAAAGCAGCATCAAAGAATATCTCAAATTATTAAGCCTTGATTAATAACGCTCGCTGTAAGAGCTTTTAGTCTTAAACATCTCAAACTGTTAATCCAAGAGAATGTAGTTTCCAGACTTGAAGGTTGCGTTCCAGTTGAATTAGCATCTTACCTTTTGACCATAACTCTGTCGGAGAAAACGTCAGATGCTAATTCATCAACTGGACCACAGCCTACAAGCCCAGAAACTTTGTTCTATTGGATCAACAAGAGCTATGAAAGCCTAAGCATGTATATCAAATTGTTAATGCCACAAAATACTTTTAAATAAATTGTGTGCTTGGAAATCTACATTTTTGTTTGTCTCGTATGCTTTACTAGTTATACAAAAGTGGTTCAGAGTAAAGGACTTCAGGCTATTCCCATAAAATAAACTTTATATTTGTCATGAAAATAGTTTAAACAATGCTAATTTACTAAAAATCATTGGAGCAATTTTTGCTAAATCAAAAATAACAAACTCATATTTCAAAAATAACAAGTTTTTTGTGCAAAGAATACACAAACTTTGGTTTGAGGATTTTCTTCAAAATCTTTGTGTTGTATCTTTGGAAGGTCCCAAACTTAAATACTAAGTTTCATGTTTAACCAGCATTATGTTTTTGAGCTATGTCATTCAGACACACACACACAAACCTTTTTCTAAAAAATGTTATGGGGGCGGGGGGTGTTAAGGTGTGCCTCAAAGCAAGCATTTCTGGTGAATTTAACATTGAATTTTTTGGTGGAATACAAATTTCCTCTACTTGCTGTAAAGATGTAGTGAAAGTAGTAAAGGGATGATGGAATCTAAACCAGGCTTGGGAAAGTAAGGTGACAGGAATGCAATCAAGTATTTACCATCTCCACTAACTCCTCCACCAACTGCAGGCCACCTTCCTTTTCTGGTTCTCGTTTGTTTATGTTTGACACATCTTTGCAAGCCAAGTCTCAGGGTATAGCATGATGGAACCATAGGAAAATTATGCATTAATTTTCTCTTTGTACTTTAAAGTTAAATGATTGCTAAAATGTGTATAATAAAACATGTTTACAGTTTAGTTTGTAAAGTGTATTTATGTAAACAAAATGAGAATCATTTTCATCAAGGATTAAACCCATGGAATGAATCGTGAACAGAATAAATAAAATGCAAATAATTTTCTTACATCACACAAATAAGAAAAAAGAATAGCTCTGCATTTAACAAAGAAACTAGAATAATCAGTATTGCAGAATGTTTTATATCCAAGTATGAGTTTTGTTCAGCATTATTTTGTCTATAAAGTTGCTCAATGTTGAGTTGAAGTTAATTCCATTGACATCACTTATGTTTTACTTAGATAACATGTTTCAGGAAATGGTGGTTTCCATCATCAGAAGTTGTCCGACTGACCCTGTTGTTGGACTTAACATTGAATCCAAAAGCACATCACTGTTTCTAGCTTGTTTTCATACACTGATGCTAATGTGTCTATGTTAGAAGTCAAGTTTGTGGAACTCACTCCTAGCACAGATGTAAGATGCATGTTTGTTATTTATGCTCTTGATTGCTCATTTTTGAAAGCATCTGTTCCCATATATACATAGATCTGAATAGTGCTAATAACCGACCAGTAAAATTATCTAGGTTACAAAAGTAGTTTTTGGAGAGAGCTCTGAAGAACTTGGTGCTGAGGTTCCTTGATAATCTCATAGCTGTGTAGTTTTGAAGTCTTTAATTGTAGTTGAAATGAAGCAGATTCCTTGGAAGCGAACAGAAAACATCGTTAAACAACCACCATTTGAAATCCATAAATTTTATACCAGAAAATTTGTCCTGTTTAGAATGTCTATACATTTCCTTTTGGCACAGCGAATGCAAAACTTTATCTTTGCAAGGAACACAAAGGTACTTATGTTCCCATTTGGTTTTGAAGATAAGCCTTGATTATCTGAGTTAAGGAGGACAGACAGTATCTCAGATAATTGAAAACTTGGATAACCAGAGCGTGTATGTGCTTTTTATTAATTTGTTACAAAATGCATTAACAGATCATTCAACAATTTTACAGAGAAATCTTAGCAACTAAAAACATAAGCTTAAAGCATGTCACTGTAAACTGATACAAAGCAAAGATTTATCAATTGTGATCCTGGAATTAGTTTATCTGGGCTCTTCTAGTTGATCATGTCTGGTCTTCAATTCTCCTCCTGTATTCCATCCAGGATTCATTTGGGTTCTTAGGTGATCCGAATCTCTTTTGCTTGGCCCATTTGTCTTCCTTTTGATGTCCAAAATTGTTGTCTACTCTGGTTAGTAGTCACTCATATGGTCAAAATGTGGCTCTATTGGTGTTCTTGAGAGTGTGTTGGCTAGATTGCTGATCTCTATTGCATTGCATCTTGGTAATCGAGGTGTTTTTTTTTGACCATTGAGATAGCAGTTTTGCTTACAGCATCTGTCATTTTTCACAGAATGTAAGGTCTTTATATTTAATGCATTTGAATGTGGCATCCTCAGGGGTATCCACAGTATTAGAATCTTTGCATATATTTGTACATTTTCTGTTTATTTTCTGCAGATATGTGTTGAACGGTCCATGGCCCATGATGAAATGTAACAAGCCATGTGTGGGATGTAAGTTCTTGAGTTTTAATCTTTCAAACTAGGAAATATAGTATATGTTATTCTGCCAACAGTTTCTTCATCCCATGATGATTGCCATTCTGCTAGCAGAGCTTCCCTCATCTCCCTTTTATTACGACATTGTTAACCTAATATTGATTCTACTTTTGTTATATTCTGTTTTCTTAACCAGTACACTGCCACTCTCTTCCTGACAGCTAAATCAAGTGGTCAGATTCCCATTGCCACCAACAAAGCCGTTGTTGGTGTGCTGCCTGCTGCTCCTGTAAATCTCAATTTCTAAGGGAAATCACTGTTTTTTCTGTCGGTCTGGGTGGCTCAGTTGGTTAGACACTGGCCTACTGATCCCAAGGTCGCGGGTTCAAACCCGGCCCAGGCCGATGGTTTTTAAGTGTGCTTAAAAAGGACAGCTCCATGTCAGTAGATTTACTGGCATGTAAAAGAACTCCTGCGGGACGAAATTCCGGCACACTGGCGACGCTGATGTGATCCTGGCAATTGACAGCGTCGTTAAATAAGAAAATAATTTTTTTTACTGTTTTTTCTTTTGCCTTGTGTGCCCATATTGCCACCCCATAGCTGACAATACTAGCAAAGATGCTGTCATGGTAAATTTTAATGACATGAATATTTATCCTAAAACCTGTTGCTTCCTATGTTGGCAAGTTTCATCATATTTTCAGATTTTTGCTTTATGTAATCCCCATGCACACTGAAAGATGTTTTTGATCTAGCTGAATCCCAAGGTACTTTGTCTCCAAGCTACGTTTGATATTATCAGTTCCCAGCAAGTACATGTTCTAATTAAAAAAAGTTATTTCTTCAAGAAATCCTTGTTTTTTCTGTTTTATGGAACTTGCTTCTTTGCTGCCATTTCACGCAATAGGTGTAGGAGTAGGTCTGTTGAAGTTGTCTCTTACTGTTGCTGTAGGAACTCAATGTTCTTTTCTATCGCTTCACATACATGTGGCTGAATTTCTCATTCTCCATTTCAATCTCTTCATTCTCACTTTTACTTCCTTTTTTTTTTCCAGTTTCTACGTTCACTGCCTCTAGTATCATCTCATGAGTCACTTCCAATTGTTCATCTGTGTTGATCCACTCGGCTACATCGTTTTCATTGATTGTTTCAGCTGCCAATCTTTGAGCTGGTTGTGCAAGGTTGAGGTCGTCATGCTCTGTGAACAATGTTTCTCGATTTTCTATGACATTTAATAACTTTGCATGACACACTTCATAAAATGGGACCATGGTTAACCTGGAACTGGAACTGTTAGTTGGGGCTTGGATAACCACGGCTCTACTATATTTTATGTGACATGCTTGCAAAGAGATAAAACTGCACCAACATCCACTACACAGCCCTCGCGGAAGATTTGTCTTCGAGCCGAGGGAGCAATCGGATACGCTAGCAGACCATGTAGAGACTCAATTTCAGCCCAGAGAGGACCCACAGGACGATGACCACACTGACCTCGCGGAACAAGCGGTGGAAGACTTCTTAGAAGTCGAACCCGCGGACCTCGAGGAGTTCCACATCACGATAATTACCCCTCGAGAGGTAACTTCTGCCACTCAAAACCTAAAATACAGAAAAGTCCCTGGTCAGGACCGCGTAACAGCGGAAATGCTCCAGTACCCACCCCTCAGAGCCGTGATTCATTTGACTCGGATTTACAACGCGTGCCTCAGCATGCGTATTTTCCAGCTGCCTGGAAACAAGCGCGTGGCATGCGTTTTGAAGCCGAGGAAGGGTCCGATTTCCTCGTCTATAGTTATTTTCACGTCATGAAGGCACAACGGGCTCTTATGGACCATGTTATTCTTATGGAAGAATCAGGTGCGCCGTTGCCAAATTTGCGTGTTTTCAAATGTGACTAAGATAAAGTATGAACATGCATTTCGGTGTAAAAAGTGTTGAAGAACACTATGGTATGCATGATAAACCTTTTATGCAATTGTACATTTTTTAACTAATAAAATGTAAAATTTTGTTGAAAGCAGATTTTTTAACAACTTTCTCGCTCCGCACGTTTAAACACGGCTTTAAACCGAAATAATTGCAATGAAAAAAATCTGGATTATTCGCTTGCTTTTATAGGCCAGGTTAGTATTTAGATTATATCAATATGTCTAAACATATTTTTTAAAAAATAAAGTTTAAAACAATGTGTTAAGATTCTTTATTTATACAGTGGAAAATGTCGTCGCTGGCTAATTCTCGTTCTGTAAGTCCACGTAAAAACTTCAGCGACAAAGTTGTCAAGGAAATAACGAAATTATTTTTTATATAAATATGGAACATCTCCAGTAACAAACCATCCGTAAATCACCATTTAAAGGCAAATGTTTTTAGCGCGCCAAGCACATGGCCAGCAACACCCGGTTCTCCTGTCTTGCAGATGATGGAAACCAGATGTGTGGCAGTTGAAGGGCCGATAAGGGATTGTACTTCAGTGGAGGTTTTCAATGGGTTTCGGGAATTTGAGGCATGAGCGAGTTTTACAAGTTCTCTGGTAATCGTGTGCATTGTAGTTAAGTGATCAGTGCGCAATGGATCGCAGAAGAAAAGGCGAAATTTTTAAAAGTAGTGAGCGAAAAACAATTCTTAGGGTGTATGATTATTTAAAGAAAAAGAATCCCGGACACAGTGACTCGTTTATTGTTAGTGAACTTCATAAGGCGACTAGTGTAAGTAGGCCTACATTTTTATACTAAGAAAAGAATGTAAAAAGGGTAAGGGTTTATTATAAGGTATTATTAATATGATGATGATGATGATGATAATAATAATAATAATAATAATAATAATAATAATAATAATAATAATAATAATAATAATAATCATAATCATAATCATAATCATAATCATAACAATAACAATAACAATAACAATAACAATAACAATAACAATAACAATAACAATAACAATAACAATAACAATAACAATAACAATAACAATAACAATAACAATAACAATAACAATAACAATAACAATAATAATAATAATAATAATAATAATAATAATAATAAACCTGGTTGTGAGCAAACGCGGTAATCACACTGGCACAACATACGTGGCAACGCCGCGCTGATTCTCCATAAGAGCCATTGTGCCTTCATAACGTGAAAACTCCCTTAGCTACCGATCCATCAGCCTTCTGCCAGTTGGCTCGAAAGTGTCCGAGAAACTGTTCCTCGCCCGCCTCGGACCTCATCTAAAGGAAAAAGGCCTCCTGCTGAAACATAGTTTGGTTTTCGCTCCATGACAGAGCAACTACTAAGAGTAGCCGAAAAAGCCTTCCTGGCGTACCAGGAGAGGGCTAGAACAGTGGCAGTGTTGCTTGACGTGGAAGAAGCATTCTCTACTGCTGGCATAAAGGACTTGTCTACAAGTTCATACCGCACGAAATCCCCCCCCCCCAATATATTTTTTGGTGGCTAATTTCCTTCAGGAATGTAGCTTCAGGGTGAAGGTGGAGGGATCATTTTCAGGAGAAAGACCCATCGGCACTGGAGTCCCCGAAGGTAGTGCAGCCGGCACGCTTTGCAGCTTACATGGCCCACCTCCCCACACACCCAAACGTCCATACATGTAGTATGCGGACGACATCATGATCTTCGCTACAAACAGGAATCCCCGCTACAGCAGGCGCGGCTCCTCAGGGTAGGCATTGCCTACCCTATCGTAATACATCAACAAATAATGTTTAACTATGATTCTGCATTTTATCATTTGAACCGTCATTTTCCCCCTAATTGCAGTTCAAGAAAAGTTTTCTCGGTTGTAATGACCAGCACATGGTCAAATCCTTTAATCTCAATTCCGATTCATCAAAACTGCGCTGCGTGTTTGAAACGCGCGGCAGAAATGATACGCATGGAACCTGGGTAGTGGAGAGCAGGCTAGCTTAACCTCTGCCTGCCCGGCCCCATTTCCTCAGTACGAGGCTCTTGAATAGGGATAAGGAAACATTCGATCTTTATATGCACTCCGAGCATGCGTAGACGCGTCTGCCAGCAGTCCGAACACTTGCCGGCCCAAATCCGAAATTATGCGACATTTTCCGAACAGCCATACTCCACGAACGAAGATCTCAGAGATCTGAATCTGTCGTTATCTCTGTGTAATACCAGTATGACCGACTTAATTAGTGAACTATTACAAATTCCGCTTTCGCGGCGCACTGACAATGAAAAGAGGAGTGTTTTAGCCATTTAACACAAAGCTGCAGCCAGACAATTTTTCAATTTCTTAATCCATTTTAGTCATGGGCGTCGCAAAACTTGGACAAGGGGGGCCTCGGCCCCTCTTGGAAGTCGGTGAACTTAATGTGCTGTCAGTTACTAACTATTAAACTAATATTTTAATTTTGATGTAAAGAACAATTTTTGTTTAGCACAAATTAATACGGTTATCTGCAACAAATACTATAAATTTTGACAGTAAAATAATGATTTAATATTATATGATTGCAAATTTCCAACATGTGCCCCCCCCCCTGGAAAAAAGTCTGCCGACACTCGTGATTTTAGTTTTGGCGGTAATTCGTCCCTAAGTCACACTCATTCACTCTGCTCTTATTAAACAACCAAACAATATATTGTTTGCGTTATCCGCAATGACTTCGCCCCTATATTTCGGATAAACGGGGTTTATTATTATTATTATTATTATTATTATTATTATTATTATTATTATTATTATTATTATTATTATTATTATTATTATTATTATTATTATTATTATTATTATTATTATTATTATTATTATTATTATTATTATTATTATTATTATTATTATTATTATTATTATTATTATTATTATTATTATTATTATTATTATTATTATTATTATTATTATTATTATTATTATTATTATTATTATTATTATTATTATTATTATTATTATTATCATCATCATCATCATCATCATCATCATCATAATCATCATCGTCGTTGTTGTTGTTGCTGTTGCTGCTGTTACACTTTGCCTACCCTAAAATTTTGACTGCGAGCCGCCACTGCGCTACAGCTACCGGCAAGTACAGCTTGCTTATTTAGACCTGACCCTGCTTAGCTGAATGCGCAGTAGTCGGACTAGTGCACTATCTTCTTAGAGGGGTTTTGGATCAGTAGTAGCTGGGCAGTGAGTGTGTGCACAATACGGGTAACAAAAGCAGGTAAGCAGAATACTGCCAGCCTTTCTCTCCCACCTTAGACTATCTTCTCGTCTGAGTTTCTGCAGGGTCAGGTCTAAATAATCAAACTTTACAAGCCCATCTCCGCGCGAGACCTGGCATACGTCCATTAACCCGGAGAAAAGCTCTGCTATTCTCCTGAACAATGCGATCGCAAACGGGCTCCTGCAAGTCCTTATAGTTCGGTGACTTCAAAACCCTTGGATGAACACGGCGAAGTATCTCGAAATTACGCTGGACCGGAGACTTAGGTATAGTCAAAGGGGCAAAGTGATACAAGGATACGCAGTTCTCCGGCAATTATATTCCATCCTCAGTTCCAAAACCATGCCTCTGCGTCTGAAACTACAGCTATGCCATGCGATTATCCCACCTCTGGTTTTCTACGGATGTGAAATCTGGGGAACTGTGGCAAATACCACCTTCATCAGACTCCACAGGTTGCGGAACCAAGCACTACGCACGGTCTACGGCACTGGCTGGAGATTTCCTGCCCATACCCTACACGAACATCCCAGCATTTCGTACATTAGCGACGTGATAAGAACGCGCGCTCGATCAATGTACAACAAACTCCAGACCCACCCCAATCCGCTGGTAAACTCTCTGAGAAGATATGACCAGAGATAGCCGCGCCGACTACGATCCTTCAGACTGCCGAGGGACATAATAGGTTCACTTGGATAGCCTGGGGATGGGAAAAGCGACATAAACCCTTAACCAAACGGAGGTGATGTGTCGTTTAGAAATCTCCAAACACCTTAGCCGAAGCATTACAATTCAATTCTTGTGGGTCCCGGGACATGCAGATATTTCGGGCAACGAAACAACCGACCGCCTGGATAGAGGGGGCGGCTCATCTCCCCGCACCGATGGAACCGCTCACCCTCCCTTGGAGAGATGCTGCACGGTTTATATCTAACCACGTGGTTTCCCATCTTTCTAACTATTCCGACGTACCTTCCCTAACGAAGCGATGTCCATGATTTAAGAAATCCACTCTCAGTAGAGCTGCAATCTCTTTGATCTCAAAAATCCGATTTGGATTTGCCGTTACACCGGCCTAATTATTTAAAATCCGCCAAAGCGCCTCCCCAAATTGTGACTGTGGTGCCTACGGTGATATCAACCACATCCTTTTTAATTGCCCCGTACATACACTTTCTGTTACGCAATTTATCAGCACACTAACCCAACGTTATGGCAATGGCCCATGGAATATCTCCTCTCTGGTATATACTGCTGATGCCAATTTGCCACGGCTACTACTTCGCTATCTCGTTAACTGCAAAATGAAACTATGAGCTGTGATCCGACCCTCCTTTAGTGATGCATCGTTTCTCTCAGTTCTCCTACTCATTTCGATTCGACGCAGACATCGATTACTCCTGCCCGGAGTGTGATAGTGCGTCCATAAACCCTCAACAACAACCAAACGGAGAAAATTAAACACCGAGCAGCTCAACTCCCAGAGCGTGTCTGCTGGCTTGAACCTTGTGGGTGGATCGGCGCGACTGCCTGATTGGCCGAAAGCGGCCAGTCGGTGGATGGGCACAATTCGCCGGCGGACCAATTCCTCTCAAGCAACCGTCCTAAACGGGATAAAAACCTCAGAACCCCCATGTGGAACCTCCATTTAATTAGACCTCCCAGGGTAAGCCGTGAAGCGACTAGGTATTGCAAAAATGGCATCCGAACGGGGCAAGCCCCGTTTGACTAGAACCTTCTCTGGTCAAGGGACGCCCACATTCGTCAGAACCAAGGCGCAGCCTTCCCCGAAAGACTCAGATACCATGGACACCGGCCGCCGAAGCCTACGCAATGTATTGACTTGTATTATTTGTCTGTAAAATTTGAAACGTATATTACTGTGTTTTATATTTTCTACTTCTTAGAGTGCGGGAAATAACGTAAGTACTGCCATGTTTTGGGTCGGGGGAGGGTGGTGCGTTTGCTTCGATGCGTCTCTGGTAATTTCTGCAACGTTTCCATTAAAGTACCTATTTGAAGATCGAGAAGCTTCAGCTGTCAAATTCTAAGTAACAAGTCGGATGTGACATTAACAGCCCACATTCACCTTACATACCTCAGAAATTTCGTAAGTTTGCTTTTTCAGGAATCCATAACTTGTTGCATCGCAAATTGTACAATAACAAATATGGTCTCGAAAAGAATCATTTGGCCGAACATCGATAGATTGTGAAACTAGGGCTCAGGCCTGTCTGGAGTGTCAGAAGGGCAAAGTACACAAAATCAGCTCTAGCAGAATTCCCGACTGAGCGATTTCAGCACATCAGTGCGAACGTTTTTTGTCCCCTATTCCTCTATAGGGAATTTCGTTGCTTTTTAACTGGTGTTGATAGGTTCTCTCACTGGTTAGAAGCAGTGATATTAGAAGATCAAATAGTCGGAAATGTAGCTAAGAACTTAGCCTCCTTTTGATTCTCAAGACTTGATACTCCAGCACACATCACCATATATCGTCATCAATTCGAAAGTAAACTGTTCAAGACCATGACCAAGTACCTACCTAAGTTCGCGGAGTATCTCCATAACCAGCTACCAACCGCAAACTAATTAATTGATCGAATGCCAACATAGAATCTTGAAAGTAGCCTTTAAATGTTATTATGTTAGTTGCCTAAAGCATAGTTTTGGGTGGAATCCGGGCCTCTAGTGCAACTATAAAGTTCCACATGAGGGACACAGCAACTGGGAACATGGAGTAGGAAATTGTTCGTCTCAAAGGAACGTGCAAGATCTTCACATATCCCTTTATGCCAAGGTGTTGCAACATAACGATTTACATCTGCTCACTCAGGCTGCTATCCTGCAAAGAAACAAGCACAAAAGTTCTTTGAGTTGAAATCCACGAAAAAAACAAAGGAATCTTCCTAGATCGCTTAAAGCCAGCCGTCGTACTCAGAGAACATTCATTATCCCCTCCAGGCTTTTCGAAGCCAAACAAACCAGTTGCGCACCACCACTTCCAATGATCCCCGCAAGAAATAGAACGGACAGTTCATGTTCACCAAAGATTCATCGACCTCGTCCAGGTTATTTGGGGGAGATGTGTAGTGCTAATAAACTAAACATTATTTTATTTGTTCAGTTGTTTTCTCAAGTTATGTTTTATTTGTGAAAAAGTTGTGCGCAATTTTCTATGTTGTGAGGTAAAAAAAATCTAAATTCTTCCTTAGATTAATATACGGGGTGGAAGGGAATTTATTATATTCCTTCTAATATGTACTTCATAGAAGCATTACAAACAGAAAAATGTGATGGCATTTTGTTCCTTGATCAGCAGATTTCGAAAAAAAATAAATGGTTTTTGTTGCAAATTGGTTGTGTAGTTCCACAAGAATGTATGAAGAATGTAGTTTACCTTTGGGATGGGTAGAGTAACATATTTCTGACAGAGCTTCGGTAGTAATTATGGAACATCACACAGGTTTTCGAAATAATTAATCACTTAATGGAATTGAATGAATGCTCCGAGCAGCTTTTTTTGACGTGAAGTAACTCGATAACGTTACTTGAGGCTAGTCAGGGAACTGAACCGGTTTCTGGATGTAAGCAGGTGGTCACTTGCAGGGTAGTGTAATATTTTGGGAGCTAACGATTGTGATTGACCTACACTCGCACAATAAACATGGAAGGACACGGCATGGTACAGAGGTATTTTTTAGAGGTGGCGCGTGACCTTGGTGTGACGTGCGCGAGTGACATCATGCAAAGCGATGGTGGGGGTAAGTTTCCACCAGCAACCTACTGGCTAGTGGACTAGAAGTCGAAGAGTTACTAACCAGACGCCCCTTTTATCTTGCAATAGACAAGTGGACTAGACCATGAACTACTGCCCAACTTTTCGTCACACGCCACCTCTAAAAATACCTCTGTAGTTGTTTATGTGACGCCCACTCAATCTGCAGTGTTGCCAGCTTGTTTTCCACAAAACTAAAATATCTCGGTAGGAAATGGTCAGAGACAAAAAAATCTAAGATACAAAATGTGTTCCAAATAGCGAGATCTACCATTGGTTTAAATTAATGTAATGACTTCCCTTCCAGTCTGTATATTTATCACAACAACCTAGACGCTTATTAAAATGATGCCCTTCTGGAGTTTATGCTCTCGCATCTCCAAAGGATGTACATATGTACCTACCAATGGGGACACTTTCCGACCAGAATTTCCGGTCTTCTACTTTTTCCAGAGTTCTCTATAAAATCTTAACCCCTAACATGCTGACCTGTCATGGCATGTAATACGTCCTTTGATTGATAATCAGAGGATATGGTCGGTGAATTTATTTTGATAATTCTCCCGGTCAGGTCGGTGAGACCCGTAAACCAACGACAGGAGTGGTCCTCCAAACATTCTGGGGATTGTGAGAGAGCGATGTGACCGCCAAAACATAAAAATATGGTGCTCTCTAAAAAGCGGTTACTATTACTGCTATTGCTCTCTTCTATATCATCAGTAAAAAATATTGGAGAGCAAGAGGATTAATGACTTCATTGTCAGAAATCCAGCATTAGCTAACAACAACAAAAACAAATTTTCCCAGAGATGTAAAATCCTTAGATGTGGTCATATTGCGTCGCATTCTGCTTCTGTTATTCCACTTTTTCTTAGTTTTGCTATCGTATCATCCTGTTTAGTGAAATGTCTTAGTTTCCCGACGTACAATAATGCTTTTCTTTCTGCTACTTTTAGGACATCTTCGTGCGGATTCTTTCCTGCGGTTCCTTTTTCTCTTGTTGCTGACCACTCTCCTATTTCTTTTTGCATCTTCTTCTTCGTGGCCAGCTATGTGCCGATCGCTGGTGTTATCGATTACTGTCTAACGGATTTTTTGTTTTGCATTTTTTACTTTCATCCATGTGTTGAGCATGGTTGAGCATCTCCTCTCTCCGGTTCCGTATGCTGACTCGGTTGTGTGGAACTGTGGTTTTTTGCATTAGTTCTATGTATTCTGGTGTATGAGTTAGGTAGCTGTTTAATTTTGCCATCCCTATTGTTTTTCCTCTAATTTTTGTTTTATTTTCTCTAAGCGGTGCTTGGCCTCTAAATCGTTGCAAAATTGCTTACTCTGACACCTGGGCAGTACTTTTGAAACTGTCTTTGCACTTGCCGTCACATCCTATCTTCGTCCGATATGACACAATGTTGGAGGACGTTAATTAAAAAAAAAGTCACATCCTATCGCAACTCTATCTTTGAAAATGTCTTCTTGCATTTTCCAAAAGGGTTTCTACGTTCGAACTTTTCCATTAGTTATTTTCCTATCATTTGTTGTGAATCGTATGTTGGTACGTACCTTCTGGTCACTTTCCTAAGGAAAACTTTCCACTCGGTATTTACTATTCCCGATAGCACTTTGATCCCTTTGATCCTCCCCGTTGCTTCTAACATGCACACAATATCAACTTGTAATAACATTATTCTTATTAGTCTTAGATTCGTACAGAATTATGACTTAGTCAGTACAGATTAAATACATACATTAATTGTTGATTAATCCAGTAATATGATATAAGATGTAACATTTTCTAAGCACTCTAATTCATGAAATATTCCACTTATGCTACAACACAATTGCCAATATCCAATATCCAAAGGTATAGGTTAATTCTCCCAGAGGTTAGAGGGTGGTTGTTTCTAATGCATAGTCTCTGTCTGCAAGTTGCTTTTTTGTGGTATTTAGAACGTACCCTCCACTTCCGCCTTTCCGCCGCCGTAGATATTTTTCCTTTGGTTTCCGGTGCTATCCACAAAGAAGGACGCCAAAATCAGAAATGGGGGATAGTCGTGAGTATTTAGCTTTATCTGTTACGATCCATCGTATAACTAAAGAAAGTGTTTATTTCTAAGCTCATGTTGGAATGTTGCAGTTTTTGGTCCCTGTAGAAATTGTAAATGTACAATTTGTAAAGTAAACAATTGTGTAACGTCAACCGGTAGACAAGCTGGGTTTCAGAAACTAGAAATGTCGGGAACAAATCGTTTAGGGAAACGTATATTTATTTAACAATTATTATTTTAGTCATTTTATCCCTGGAAAAATTATGCCGCAGCACTCGATATTGACTCATTTCGCACATTATTTATTACAGCGTAGACAGGAAGAAATCGATATCTTGGTCAAGATGAAAGCCATTAAATATTTAGAAGGGTTATTCCTTGAACGCCAGTATAACATATAACAGATTTACTAAAGTGGAAATTTGTTCTATAAGGAAAACTAGTACGGTGTTCTGGAGTTCGAGCTACTTGACTCTAAATATCTCAATGTTTAGCTAAAGTCTAGCTTCGTCGACTTGGGTCGAAATTCCACATCGCATTCTTTGGAGGGCTATTTCTTTTACGCCAAAAATGAGCCAGTATTTCATTAGGCGTTGACTTTGGGAATTAGTCATCAAGGGTAATGATCAGTCTGGGTGCCGGTCGACATAACCTCGATTATCATCTCTTTGAACAAGTCGGCTCCCCCACCACTTGAGGGCTTGGCTTTACAGTAAGTGGCTTACAATAAAGTGCAAGAAACTGGTAAACTTCGCGAAGGAGACTATAGTTCTTGGCTATTTAAAGGCAGAGAGCACAATAGATCAATTCTATTTGCAGTGCATAGGGCCCTAAAAGCCCACTCCTCTTCTCTTTTTAAATATTAAGTGGACTACCATCAGTTTCCACACATTGCATGTTCTCACGTCTAGTGTTCATGGTTATATTGTTTATTTACAGCAGAACTGAAAATACAAACTAATTCATGTTTGGATTATTGATTCATTTGGATTTTTGAACTTGATGAAAGCACCAAAATCAATTTTAGCAGAGTATGTGTGCATTTTTACTACCTTTAAATATATGTTACTGGACTATATTTTTTAACACTCGCTGAGCTACAAACATCACTTGAGTACAGCATGAAATATCGATGAATTTAAAGAAATCTGGTATATTTTTAATCTTGAATGAGCTTTGTTTCTTTGCAGCCAGTGCCCAAACTTGTAGATGTGCAAGCTTGATACTGTTTTCATCATAGTTTTCAAGTTCGTTATCTTGATTAACAGGTCCTCCCTTTCAGTTAGAATTTGGTCATTATTCAAAATTTGGTAGCCAAAACAATTTTGGTCAATATTCATTTGTTTACCCTCCCTGTATGAAGGACTTACTAGCCAGTGCGTAGGATCAATGAAGACATCTTAAAAAGGGTGGGTGGATTACAGGCTTGAGAACATTCCAAGTTGAAAGGACCAATGAATAAATGGAAAAGCTATTCTACCCTGTGGCACAGCAGCCCATTATGGGTTTGCTGCCTAACCAATGCGGCACCCCCTGCCCCCTCTGCCCACCACAGGTGGCATGGGTGGAGAGCAGTATTGCAGCTGGGACATGGTCAGCATCCTTCTCCCTGTCAGCTGGTTATGCAGTCTTCTAAATCAAGCAGCTTAATTGGCTACTTAGGGACCTAATGAGGCTTGGTGCACCCCAGACCAGGTCTCTGAGTGTTAGGTGATCCCACCGGGAATCGAGCCTGGGTCCGCTGCTTGGTAGGCAGCAGCTCTAGCACCGTTCTAAGGGGAGGACAACTCAAAAGCTATAATATCTATGCCAAATTTCGTTCTGTGTTTATTTGTAGATTACTATTGTATGCTACAATACTTAGGTTAGTGTGTGTAAATAAAAGGGATGACATGGTTCGTTTGTCAAAATTTAGCCCATATTAGGTTCAAAAAGCTAGTATAGTATTTTATTAGGATGATAGGTTCTTGTGTTACCAGTATTTAGCCTATATTATGTTAGGATGCCTAGTTAGTTGTGTATAATGGTAACATCTTGTGACATCAATAATTGGGTATTTATTATGCCATATATTAACTTTCTCTACTTTAGCAAATTGACACAGGTACAGCTTAGCTTAACAAAAAAGAACAAATAATGGCTGTGCGATAATTTAAAATCATGTATCCATCTGAATCTGAGGTTAATGTAAGTTTTATGTTAAGGCTGGTTCACTAGTACCTGTTAATGACAAAGGGAAAGTTGGTTTACAACAACTCACTAACAGCAAAGGGAACAGATCGTGAATGTTGCGCATTGGGGTGTATTTCTTTTGCTCAATTAAATAGTTGTAACATCTCTTTAGTTCAGCCAACATAAAAACAAGTTAACCATTGGCAAATTTTGAATCAAAGATCTATATGTGAAGCTATTGGGTATTTTTGATTCCAAGAAAACAGGAAGCATCAGTGCTATTTCTGATTGTGAGAGATGCACTATTAAAATTATTTCCGGTTTGATTTTCCGAGAATTGCGAGTAGTGAGAACTAGCAACCTTTTACATCACCTTGAAGAAAAAAGTCTTCAATATGAACTTCAGGGGTCTAAGATGATGTGTCCATTAATGGGAACACGAAAGTTGAATCTTGGCCAAGTGTTGGTCCCACTCCCAGAGCCCAGGAAGTGGTTGTGAACACTTCCATTTGGATACATGTATTTTAGTCTCTAGTTCTGGACATGGTTCCTGTTGTCAGCTGTGAACCAGCCTTTACTGTCAATGAACTTTCTATGAGCTAGTTAGTGCTATCTATTATAGTTTACATTAAGTGTATGCTGGTACAAAAATGTATATTTTTTAGGGAATTAATAATTTAATTTAGATTATCAGCTGATGCTCATGATTTATTTAAGGATTGATGTTCAATTTTTGATTTACAGAGTACGGAAGTTATAACACGGGTGCCACTGCTTATAGTGGTTACCCAGGTTACTCTCAACCTGCTCCAGCAGCAGGAGCTACAGGAGGAGCCTCTGGGGGTACAGCGAGTTATCCTTCAGCACAAGGTTATGACCAGAGTGGTTATAATCAAAGTAGCTCTTGGGGTCAGCAACAGAGTTATGGAAATTATGGAACCAGTAGTGATTCCACATCGTATCCTCAGCAAGGTAATGGTAGTCATGATTTATATGCACCTCTTTTCAATGGAGTGCTTCTCAGGCTTAAAAAGTTTGTGTATCCTGTAATTTAAGAAACATCTTGTTTCTAAGAGTGATTGTGAGGCTGAATAAATAAAATCATAGCTCAGTCTTTGTAAACTATTAATTTAGAATGGAGAATGATAATTCTCTCTTCCTTTAATGAAAGCAGTTAATGACATGCCAAGAGTGGGAAGAGGTATTGTAGCACATTGTGGGCTTGAACTGGGGCAACATTTTGTGGTTAAATCTGGTATACAGAGTGTAAGAGTTAGAAGTGCAGATATTTGTAATGGCAACTCTGGTCATTGTAAATTGATAGTACACCAGTATTTACTTCCATTTGCCACCAAAAATTTTAGTTATTACAAGTAATATGATTTCAGGTTGGTTAGTAGCTCCAAGTACATGTGGCTTTCACTTGTTCACACAGGTTGTTGGGAGGGCAGGTCCTCTAGTAACGAATGTTACTCACAAAATTGGTAACAAGTGGAGGAATCTGTCCCAAGTTTTACATTCCCAAGTATTCAATATATTATCTAGAACCGCTGTCATAGGGAAAGAAATGAGAGGAATTTAAGTATGTTTGAAGATTAAATGCTTATCCTTGCATTTCCGATGCATTATTGTACAAGTTGGTTGCCATGAGTACAAACATTAAAATTATCGTATGGCCCCATAATTATCGTACGGGTTGGCAACCCTGTCAGGTAGTAAATTGTGTTTGTAGGAAAGTTAAATGTAGAGAAAATACCATTAACACAGAGGAACCAACTACAAGCCTGCAGGTTTAAAATTTTTTCTCCAATATGGGGTTAAACGGATCTCTCCACATAGTACTGGTATGCTGAATTCAAAAGTTCAAATCTGCTTTCCATTTGTACGAATAAATGTTGTGGGTGCAAATGATATTAATTTCACCAGCTGTACAGTGTTTAAGTAGACAATACTCCAATTCGTAGCAAGTCTATAATTGGATTTTGCATTGAGCCAGCCAGCCACTATCAAACTCTGTGATACCTATAGCAAATTCTTGGAAAACATAGAAAAACAAGAATACATTCCATACCTTTTAGCAACATCACTATTCTATCACTTGAAGGATCACTGATGGGATGATTGTGAATTTGGGTTACTGAGAAGAGTTTTTTTAAGCAGACAGCATAGAACTGTGAATGATCTCTGGGAAGCCTGCCAGGAGGAATGAAATAAACGAACCTTCCTGTACTACGCAGCAGTTTGCTTCAGTAGAAGTTGCACTGCAGAGCAAGTCTGAGCTCAGGGCTGCCCAATAGATTATCACTGGTGGAGGCATGGTTTTTCATAATGTACAGGGTGTCTTAGTTTGCTACCATAGATCGTGAACAACCCTCCATATTCTGTATCAGAACAAACCACAATTTTCCATTAAAAATGGAAAGTGCCAAATTTGTCGTTTTACACTTCCTCAGTCTTTTTAATCTTATTGTGTGAGTAATTGTTGAGCAAACATTTCTCCTTCTAGGGGGCAGCTATCCTTCATATGATCAGTCATCTGGGTATGGTTCAGGTCAGCAGCAACAAGGGGGCTATCAGTCCAGCTATCAGTCTGCACCACCACCTTATGGAGATCAAAGTAGTGGCGGTAGTGGCAGTGGTGGCGGAGGAGGTGGTGGCCAGTATTCTAGTTACAATCACCAAGGGTCTGGAGGAGGATATGGAGGACAACAGTCTGGCGGCTATGGCAGTCAGCAGGGTGGATATGGGGGCCAAGGATATGGAGGTAATAGCATTTCTACTATAGCAAACGTCTGATGAATAATTTTTTCCAATTTTCTGTAGGCAAATGTTGATTTAATGAATTTTATTGAAGATTAACTCTTTGCAGACTCCATAGACATCTGTTCTATGTATTGAGTCCTTTGAAAGCTTTTTTAATGGAAGGTTTTTCTAAAATCTATTTCATGTTGCTGAAAATTTGGCATAGAAACTAGTTGAAGTATTCTAGCATTCTAAAGTAAAAACAAATTAGAAACTAAAAGCTTCACTTAGTAATATTCCAAGTTGTGTGGTGCTAAAAAGTTGCGAGTCAACTCGAAACTTGTTGGCACCACACAACTTGGAATATTACTAAGATAAGTGAAGCTTTTAGTTTCTAATTTGATTTTACTTTAGATTCTTGTTGCTTCACTGTTAATAGCTTCATTATTTCCTTATTATTCTAACATTATTTGAAATACCTAATTTCATTTAATTTAAAAGGTGAGTTAATTAATAACACTGAACAACACCTACAGCATATTTTTCCGGGATGCGTTTCGAAGGTTAACTTTCCTCCATTATCAAACTTCAAATTTCTATGAAAGGAAGATACCTAATTTCATGTTGCTTGAGTATTACCACATAAGAATTGCTGTGCTGTAGAGCAGGTGGAATATCAGCTCACATGTTTAAGATGGTGCATTAGCTATTATATTTTGCACATTAATGAAATACTGCTAGAATTATTTCTCTTTAGTATGTTATACTTAGGTATGTATGGTCTGCAGACCTAAAGGATAAACAAAAACTCGTAGATTGGCAGTTTTACAGTTGCATTTACTATAGCACATAATTAGCCGTTGGTTTAAAGTATAGTCATGAATTTGAGTGATAAAAGAGAAGACAATCTATGCCATGTTTTTCAAGATATGTTGAAACCATAGCCTTTAAGGGTGTCATGGCAGCCGTGGTGTATTTTTCTGGTACCCTTAATAAGCAAAGTTTTACTCTGATTTCTAATATTTAAATTTCAAGACAACTATTTCCTTTCGAATATCTCCCTAGAGTCGCAGTCAGGAATTAAGGCGGTTGTGCAGTAGACAAATATCCAATGACGTTACAGTCACGTGTTTTCTAGCCAACCAGGTGTCTTTCAGTGCACATGTGTGAGAGTATTTGCATAGTTTTGCAGTGAAATTAAGTAATTCTGAGCAATAAGTCCACTCTGTTGTGTGAAAGTAAGTTGATTAACAGTTCCAAAGATAGCAGAAGCATGTTATTTGCAGTCAAGCCAGGGAAATATTGTATAATGTGTACAGATACTTCCTTACAAAGATGGGAAACAGTTGCAATGCAGCACTTTCCCCTAGATGTGTGTTATGTCACTTTCCTCCATTGTTCCTGATGGCTACTCTAATACACACCCACAAAGTACGTTTTTGTGCACCTAAAGCTGTATTCATTACTTCTCTAGCCAGTGCTTTCCCTTTTTCCTCTCAAAACATGGGTACTTGCCCTAATGGTGATTGTGATGGTGCCCATGCTTTCTTAGGTATGACTTAAATGTGCCCAAGTACATAACGGTAGAGAGTACTGCTTTAAGAAAATGCCAATATCTCATAAGTCTAACATAATTTGTTTTGTTTCAAGGTGGCTCTGGTGGAGGTGGGGGCTATGGTGGAGGCCCTGGCGGTGGTCGTGGTGGTGGTGGATATGGGTAAGTAAAGATTTAATTTAATGGGATTAAGCAAAGTGGTTGGGAGGGCAGATTATACACACTGAAAGTTCATATTGGGAGTGTCAAATTAAATTTTAAATTAAAAGAATTAAAATAAAACTTTCAAGTTTTTAGTAAATCAATTTTGATATTATTGTCCTTTGGGAAGTGAAATAACCAGGAAAATATCTTTGCATTTGATATCAGTTTACTGTACAATTTTTGTTATGAGCAAAAGTAGGATAATACCACGATAAGATATTGCTATTCCAGGTGTAATGAGTATCTGTATGAGTAAACAGGCTAAAGAAGGTGTAAAAAGAATGAACTATGAAGTCATTATGGACTTTGGCAATTAGTGATGGCATAATGCAAGGTCATGTTTTGAAAACAATGTCTATATGAGAAATTAACATTGTGTATTTTAACACTCAGGTGGTAGAAGTTTGGTAAAAGTTTGAAACAATATCTAAATTGAAATCAAATGTCAGAATGGCTGAATAGACACTAGGAGTTTAAGTAAAATGTTCAGACATGGAAATAAGGTAATGAAGAATGATTTGGTGGATATCTCGGAAAAAAGCATAATCCAGAGACCATTATAATGTTAAAATTTAAGTTGTACAAAATGAGTTGAGCATTAGAAATTATAAAAATACATGAAGGTAAAATAAGGAAGTTAAAATTTGAAACATGATAAGTCTAATGAAATAAGTTTGAGTAACTGCAGATTAAGCATACGTGTACTAATGCAATAGCATGTGAGGAAGGATAGGATTCTGAGGTCTTGTCCTAATCTTTGTTTTACAGTTATGCAAATTTGCAATAATTTGGAAAGGTGAACTCTTCAAATGTACTTGAAGTTGTGCATTACAAATATGCTAATGTGTTAAAGTATTTCACTATTTATTGGAGTTCAGTATTAAAGAATGTAAGCAAATTGATATTAGATTACAACCATGAGGGTCTGGAGTTTGTGAAATATCTTAGCCATACATAAAGGACTGGATGAATACCTTCTATGAACAAACAGAAATATTTGAGAGGTACAATCAGGAATGAAAAATTGGATGCCATAGCCGGGATTTGAACCATGGATCTTCTGCTTCATGTGTGGCTGCTGTAGCCACTGAGCTACTGTGCCAACTTGTCAGTATGGCATTAAATTCTCCAACTGATTCATTTTCTCCCAGTAGACCATTAGAGAATTGTACTTCTGAGATAAGTACCCTAAGGGCAACTTTATCTTAAGTACTTAATGTCCTGGGTTTAAACAGCCTTTAGATGATAATTATTTTTTATGCTAACCAACTTACTGCTGGTTTTTTTAAACACCTGATTCCTGATTTTACCTCTTAAACAGTGCCTACACAGGGCTTGTGTGTTTCAAAAAACCAGCAATAAGTTGTTTGACATAAAAAAATAACTGGAAATATTGTCTTTTTAGTGAGTTGATTTAAATTTTTCTTTTGTTTCATAATTCTATGGAGTAACTTCAATATTTGAATATGTTACAGGATTTTATGATGTATAGCATTACTTTGAATAATTTATTTGTGCTCCTAAAAATACAGTACCAAAAACAAATAAAATGAAAACAAGTATAATTAAATATATTTCCTACAATTATCTCTGCTACTGGAAGCCAGCAGCCATTCCAACTGGAAACCAGCGAGAATTTACGCACCTTAGCTACTGGAAACTATTCTCTTAATCTACTAAAAAACAAAACAATGAGCAAATATACCTTATCCATGTATAGCATTACTTATTGCTGCTTAGTGCTGGGTGTCCCAAATGTGATGCCAAAATTATTTGTTACTGAAATGTTATATCATGCTTATGCTTCATGCAGTATCTTTTGTAAATCTGCATTAGAAAACTGTACTGCAAACTTATCTGAAATAGTGAGTTGGTACTTAAAAATGACAATGTAAAGGCAGATGTACCAGTGTAAAAACAATCACTTGACCACATGATAAAGTATGATATATGATAGTGACCAAAAGTTTCTCATGCTGCTTTCATAGATATCCTGTATTGACCAACAATTATAAGGGACTGATGGGTTTAGCCGTATCAGAGCACGCAGAATATTATTAACATTTCCAATCAAGAAATAAGTGGAAAGTGGTTGCCAGAATTGTTCACAGCTTCTTAACAATTCTGTGTGTATATTATAACGCAATTGAGATTGGTAAGCCATTATGTGATCTATTCATTTCCTTACCTGAATGGTGATACTGTTTTATGTGTGCATTAAAGGTGCTGTAATATTACTGGAGAAAGCTGACTGATGTATAATGCTACTGAACATGTGGTGTTACCTTGTATAATTAGAAAAATAGTAGTGCAAGGAAACAAATTTGCTAACATAAATTGTACAGGAACTATATATTCAATTTAAACTCTAGTTTTGAAATATTTTAAAGTGGCACTAACATGGGTTAGGGAGGCATTTTTAAGAAATGAAAAATTATATTTTTGAACTTCATATAGGTTGTTACATGACCCATTCAAATATTGAGTAATCACTTGACGAATCTGCATACAATTTTGTGGTTTGTCATGCACATTAACCTTAAAAAATGACCAGCTTTAATTCCTAATTGGGTAGGAAAGTTATCAACTTTAAAATTCAAAGAAATCCTAAGAAATATATTAAAAGAGTACATATTGCAGGTTTAGTTTGGTACTTAATTCTCAATCGATTGCAAGTTTCCATTTCAGCTACACAGAAACCTAAATTTGATAGACAGTACTTATACCCTGGGAGAATTAACCTGGCACTTGACATTACAGCTGCCTGCCAGCTGCTCTGTTGCAGCATTGCCGTTCATTCACTGTCTGGCCAGCGGTTCCATCATAATAGTAGGCCCACCATTTACCTTTTTCAAAGTATTCTCTTACAGCACATACCATATCCTGGGCCTGTCTTTTTAGGGTTATTCCTGTACCCAATACACGCTTTTGGCTTTACCAGGACTATGAGCCATTTTTAAGCAAAACGCAGCATAACCAAGACCACTAAAATCTGTTACAAATGCAATAAAACACTGAAATATGCAGCGGTAAACTATATAAAGTATATGAAATAATAAAATTACAATCCCGTCATATGCACTGTTCTATGTAATTCATCTGTAAGTCACCTTTCACTCTGCACTTATTAAACAATCAGACAATATATTGTTGCAAGCAGCAAAACACACGGAAGGCAGAAGCTGGAAATACACACACCTATTGCAACGTGGGTGGTAGAATGGTATAGGGAGAACCACAGCAATTAAAGTGTCCATAAATAAGAACTCAATTTTTAGAAGCCTCTGGTTCCCAAGATGCCAAATTTTTTTTTTGTTTTTAAAACTCCTTAGCTTGGCTTGCTTCAGTAAACCAAGTGGCCCTGTGTTGTAGATTTATGGCATGTAGAAGAACCTCTAGCCTGATAAGGGGACCTCTGAGCAAAATTACGTTTTCTTTCATGCCAGTGCAGAATGCAACACTGAGTACCACAGAAGCTACAACGTCCATAAATAAAAACTTCATTTGAGTTCAGATGGATACAAGAATACCGGAACAGCGTGTACTTTGTAATTGGTTCAAATTTTTAAACACTAATGCTTTTTTCAAGCAGTAAGTTGCTATTTGTTTTCTGGCATGATCATTCAAGAATCATTAATAACTAAGCTATCCCATAGTGTTAGATTTCACCTTGACTTAAATCTGATCACCGCACATTAACCTCTTGAGGGATATCGACGTGAAATCACGTCCATTTAAAATGGCGGATGAGCGATATGGGCGTCCTGTGCGTTTAGGCATTTAACCCTTATTTATCCCTTATCCAACTCAACTTATTATAATTTTCCCTTTATGAAACATTTTAGTAAGGTCTATATACTTTATTGGCTTACCTTAATATGTTCGTTCTGCAGTGATTTACCTCAAAACAGGGATAAATACACAAGGGTACGTCTCCACATTCGCGAATTCCCTTCTTGCGGCACACGAAACACTTTCGAAATGGGCGGGGACTTCTTTGCTGTTGGTGGTATCCTTTTAGGATAATGTTTTCCTTGAAGTCTGAGGGGTGCAGGGGTTTTGGATTTTCAACCCCCAACGTGGTATTGTTCAATTAGGCTGCGAGTTATTTATAGTCGGTAGTCAAGGTACGGTCATTGTCCTGTGTGGGTTTAGAGAGCTGTCCAAATCCCCAAACAATTGTATATGGTTATATCCAGTTGGTGCAAAAACACCTTTTTATACCACTTCTCCCTTCAGCTACAAGCAGGAAAGAATACGTATGTATTTCAACAAAGAAAGACACGGACTCTACTCAGTTACGAAACTCGCGTAAGCAAAAGTTGTAATGTTGATCTATTCTGATGACTCAAGAGACCACGCATGCAGTAGCGCTTTATTACACAGTATGCTGACGCATAAGCCACACATACAATGGTTGTTTCTTTACTGTATCTTTCCGAGAACTTATATTAGATGCGTTCGACAGAGCAAAGTTGACTTTTCACCACAGTGAAACAAAATTGTGCCATTTCAACGTTTTGCATATACAACTCAACTTTGCTGATGACGTACATTTATACTGCAAATAACGAGTTTTATACCAGTTTTTGTTTCATTAAAATAACTTAATATTTACACAAAATACAGCTGCGTATATACGAAGCGCATTTAACAATTTAAATGCTAGCAGTTCTCGGCTCGCGGACGTTTAAATGGTCATCGCTCAAGAGGTTAAATGAAACATGAAACAAAAGTCTCTTATATGGAGGGTATGGCCTGATTATAGGTGTGCTTTTACAGAGGAGAATAACTTGTTTTCTAATTGGATTACCTCGTGTCTGAAGTAATGTAATGGTAAATCTGAATGTATACTCGTTTTGTACCCTAGTGGTCAGCTGCATTGGCAGCCAGATTGTCATATTTCTGAATTATATATTCTGCTAAATTCATTGCGCCGGTGATTTCACTGTATAACTAAATACTTAACAGCAGAAACAATGTATGTGGTGCATCAGTTTTATTCCAAACACTATAAAATATAGTTGCTTAGATTTCCCTCCTCGTTGGCTTGCGTTTATTTAGCCCTGGAATGCAGTAATTCACTTATGGTGAAAGCCGCCATGAGCAGGCCCAAAAGATACGAATCCAGCAATATATCGGTGATATGCTGACCAACAGTGTTATGCATAAGTGCCACTAATGGTGTTCAGGAAGTACGTAAATTAAATGTATCTCCGTCTAGGGGATATGTGAATGGTGACCACAAGGTACCCAAGCTGAGCAGAACATTACTTCCACTTACTGGTGTTTTGCTCCTCACTGTAACTTTTCTATCTGACCTTACCTTGGTCAGCTCTTGTTCTCTTCCGACTCCGATGCTATTAGGGTTCCCGAGGGCTAGGGAGTCTTTATTTTTCCAATCTCTCCATTTCTCTATAAAATCTTAACCCCTAACATGCTGACCTGTCATGGCATGTAATACGTACTCTGACTGGTAATCAGAGGATATGGTCGGTGAATTTATTTTGATAATTCTCCCGGCCAGGTCGGTGAGACCCGTAAACCAACGACAGGTGTGGTCCTCCAGACATTCTGGGGGTTGTGAGAGAGTGATGTGACCGCCAAAACATAAAAATATGGTGCTCTCTTAAAAGCGGTTACTATACTGCTATTGCTCTATGAGTGAAAAATGTTGTAGAGCAAGAGGATTAATGACTTCATTGTCAGAAATCCAGCATTAGCTAACAATAACAACAAAGTATTGAAAATGTATTTCAAAATCAATGACATACTAAAACAGTATTTAGGGTTTCAAGGTCCCAACCATATTGTAGGCTAACATGTTCAGTGCCACTTCGTAGTTATTAGCATTTATAGTTTGCAAGAGAAATTTGTTTGATAAGAATTGATAGTAGCTATGTCATAGTTTCATCGGAAAAGTTGTGGTGATTGCTGCAAAAATATTTTCCTGGTAGAATTCACAGTATGAAATGCTTTGAGGAGTTTGTAATTTATATTGTTTTCTGATTGAGTGTATGATGCCATTAATAAAATGGTGTTTTTTAAGTCTCAACAGGTGCTTTTTTTAATGTTATTGAAAATTTGACTTTGACAAAAAAAAAAAAGGTGTTAGCAAAAGTCACAGTAGTTGCCTAAAGGTATATGCAGTAATTAAAAAGGACTAGACAGTTGGTGTCAGAGGTTTTACGAATATACACACAAGTGGTTTATATTCTGAGAGAAGAAAGGTTTCTCATTACACAACTGTTAGTTCCCCTTGGTAAATAAATGGGGAAGGTGTAAAGAAATGGTTAGCAAAAGTGTCTTTGGAGTGAATTAAAAGGATCTCGGGTGCACATGAAAATATGAAGTATCATTTTCTTTGTTATGAGCCCACATTAATCATGGGCATTACAAGGTACATGGTTGTGAAACAAAAAAAATGAGATACTCTTTTTTTTTTTTAATAAAAAAGGTTTTGTATTTGGAAACTTGGTAACATGCTGAACATCAGCACTAAGTGCTCTGGGTTTATGAAATAAAATTTCATAAGGTATGAGATAATGGTAAAAATTTTCACCTTAAGAGTACCTTAAGCATTATGCGGCATAAAGGTGTAAGGTGTAGGGTTGACCTAGACTAAACCCATTTACATTTCTGACGTTCCCACAATTTGACTGTTGTTTCTCCTAGCACTTCCTAACCATATTGGCTTCTTTCTAAAACTCTTTATACCATGGTTAAATTCAAAATTATGTGTATGGATCCAAGTTCCTTATTTTGTATGTTGTACCTGTATGCATAGAGAAATTGATGTAATAGACCCTTAAAAATTAATACATCCCCAGATAGCTCATTCATACACTTCAGAACCTGTCAGCAAATAGACCTAAATTGATTCTCTCATTGAAAGTGCCCTTACCATTTGACCATCTATAATTAAGTGAATGTATGCAAACATTTTGATTGAAGCTCTCAAAACACATTTTCTGTATTTCAAAAAACATTGTGCAGCTATTTGATTAAAGCACATCCTATAAAGCCCTCGTTACATAAATTTTGCCAACATGGACCATCATTTTCCCCATTCCAAAATTCCTCCAATATGACTGAAAGACGAGAGGACGGCTGCAAGTTTGTAACCAGGTGGTTGCAGCAGTGACCGCAGTGGTGCGGCCCAGATACTCCAGCACATCTACGAGTGAGATGCAACGTACTGATTCTCTGTATTGCTTCTGTTTTAGCAGTGGAGGCAGGGGTGGTTATAACAAAGGTAAACGCGCCAGGATACAAACCTGGTGCCAGTTATTTGTTTTAATTTTTTGGATTCCTGTTACTACACTTCATAGGTCTGTTTTCACTACAGTTTGTAGATTTAACTAGTTTAAATTGAAAGATTGTTACATGGTTTTTAGTATTTTGGGTACTGTTAACTTCATAGTTTTGGTTTACTTCTTGTTTCACAATTTTTTGTTTAACAGCTAAGTTAGATCTTTATCTTCATAATAAATGGTTTCTGGGGTTGAATTGCAAAATTTTGGCAAATGGGTGTGTATTTGTAAAGAGAAAGTAGTTTTTTTACTGAGTAGCATATAATTTCCTTTACTTGTCAAAATTAATATCGTCTTCAAGCTTTTGTGAAAACAGACTACATGAAAGGATTTTCAGCATCTGAACTCAAAAAATATATCTGCCTTCTCTTTTTTTTATTTATTTATTTTTTTTTCAAATTTGAATTTCTTCTTTCTGCTGTTAACGTGAAATTAGCTGGACGTAGTTTAATAACTATCAAACCTAAAGTTTTGTTAAGTAAAGGTAATTCTTTTTTCACTTTTCATTAGTAGCTCTCCCAATTTCATTCTATAATGAGTCAGATGTAATGGTGATCCTTTCATGATCTCCGTTGATCAGCCATCTGGTTCTACGATCTTGTTTGTGCAAAGCATATGCAAATATTAAATTGATTGGTAATTATCGGAAATGTTAAATGAGCTCGTATGGGCTGTGTAATATAAATATGGTAACCTGTGGACATTCCCACATGGGTGGCACAAAATGGATTGAATCCAACCAGAAGGGATAATCATGGTGAAAATGTTAATAAAACACTTGATTAAGTTTAAATGTTTGAATGGTATTCCATGTACATTACACTCAAGAGTTGCGCTGATGGAGGTCGTAGAAAGCAGAATATTAGTTTGGACAAAGTTACAGTTACACTATTAAACATAAATCATTAATGAACTTACTGTGCATTCATTATCGTGTGTTCGTGCTTCTGTTGATGCCCCATATTTAAAGGAGGACTGAACTAAAATTAGCATTTCTATTTTCTGTAATATTCTACAAGATCTTGGGTTGTTTATAATTCAGCAACAATGTACAACTTATCGTGTGGTATCTCCAGGATGTTTTCCATGTCAGTAGTGCACTGTGGTGCCGCCATATTCTCCCAGAATTTTCTAACAAAGTTAATCTGAGAAAAGTACTTGCAATCCATTTCCTTGCTTATTGTGTTTAATTTTAGAAAAGTTTGATGGCTTTGGAGAGTGCCAAGAAACAGTTAAATGTTATTGTGCAAACATGTCTGAAGCTATGCACACACTTTTCAAACTTCCTCTTTTGCCTTCAGAACACCATTCATAAGTGTGCCCATTCATACAAGTTATAGTTATCATTAATGCCCCTCATGTGTTAGGTTTTCTTCCAGCAACAGGCCCAACACATGTGTGACATACTGAACAGTGCAACAAGAACACTTACACATGAATATTTTCTGGGTATACCTACTGCTTCATATTTATCATCTTCCCTGGATTCATTCAATTTATGGTCATTTACAGCTGAAGACTTGCCTTCATCAGTCAAACTTTAGTGGAAATTAGCAGTGGCAAAAATTTCACTTCCCAACTCAATGTATTTCAGCATTAATCTTCAATTTCATTTGCAAAGACAAAGCTGTGTCACACACAAAATTTGATGGTTGCTGATACCTGACCACTGCTATTCTCTTGTCATACAATTAAATTTTGTTGGCGAGGTTTCCCAGCATGTTAAAGCTACATGATACTACAAGATCTGGCAATCCTCTAATTGGATTTTGTTGACCAGCTTCTGCCACCCAACGTTAAATTTTGTGAGCCATAACGTTGCTTCACTTGAATGCTACTGAATTATCAGCCTGTTGTAGCGCTTGCTTTCTTCCGAGAAATTTTGCATTTCTAGTCCTAAACATTTTGGAGGCACCACATCTATTTATTTCAGAGCTTTTGTATTTTCCCTTCATTTTTCTTATATTTATAACATCTGGCATCTGATTCATTCAAATCACAGCTTAGCATTTTTGTTTGACACAGTTTCATACCAGCAATCCATTTGTTGTATACAGTAAAACTTTTGTATGTTTTCCAGGGAACCGGAGAAAAAAATGTAAGTGTGAAAAATACGTAATTGTTTAACTATAATCAGCAATATAAACCTACAAACATGAGAAATGCATCCAAATAAATATGTACGAAGAAAGTTGAGTCACTTTACGAAGTAGTCCATTGGCTTGTTTTTTGTTGGCCGCTACATGAACCGTATTTTCAAACCGGTACAACTCTGCCATTGTGGTGCATCGCAAAATGTTTGATAGTCTATAAAGCACTAATAGCATCATTAAAATCCACCGGTTTATGGTACACCAATTCAATAGATAGCCTTCCCTAATTTCTTAGCAATTTCTGTGCATTTCATATTGCCTCTTTCCTTCACTGCAGTCAAAATGTGTAATTTTTCAGCAATTCTAATGCACTTCCTTTTACCTATGTTCACTAATTTCAGGACCATCTGAAGCAAGTATGGTTAGTATCTCACAACTTTGCTCAAAAACAGCTTCAGGGTCACTCCCATGCTGAGGGATGTTTTCAGAGAAATGTACAGTGTAAGACAAAAGTTTTGGTTTGGAATATTTTGTGAGATTTTAAAGAACGAAACCGTCGTAAACGTATAAATGGTGCTCTCGGTGATATAAGCTGTGATTGTATGTATATAAAAATCACATAAATGAAATAATTTGTCATATACTATAGGGTTTTGATGGGACTGCTGGGGAAAAAAATGCATGTGTGAAATGTATAAAGAAGTTTCACTGTACATATCAGTTCTATCACTATCAAGGAATGGATAATATTGAACATTCCTGTTTACTCTGGAATCATTTGCATAACCATAAGCATTGCACACAGGCATTCTTGATCTTACATCTCACAGAACACTAGGAAGGAAAATTTTTTCTACAATCACAAAATAACAAATGTAGCACAAGGCTACTTAATGCAAATGACAGTAATTACAAGGTGTACATTGAATGTAAAAGTGCTTCTAGAATGAAAATTTCTTCATCTGATTACCCTCCACATGGAGGATGCAGAATGAGAACTAGGTAATAAATGATGCAAGAATGGTTATACTGAATAGATAGAGGCCTTAAAAAATTTAGTTCAGCCCTCCTCTAAGGAATTTTGACTGACCGCTTTACTTCAGAAAGTAAATTAATTGTAGGACCCTCCAAATGTTAAAATTTTGCACTTAAAGTTTATTTTAAAAAATGTTACACTGGAAATCAGCTCAACTCTCGGAGGCAGCTAGTATATTTTAGTTGTTAAGAAGTTAATATTTGGATAAGAAAACAGTGAGTACTCTGAACTTTTTACACTGCACATACAATTACACCCCACAGTTTTTGCTTCATGTTTGCTTCATTGCAAAAACTGTAAAACCATAGCCATTTGATAACTGTAGGAAGGTTACAACTTATCTATACAAAACAAAGGTCAGTATTAAGAGGTTCAGTTCAAGAAAAAGGTCATTTATTAGTAGCATGAAGAACATTTTTGAGAGTCATCTACATTGAATGCAACAAAAGCTGTACCTGCATGAAGATTTTTAGTTTAGTTCTAGGAATACTCCCTGTAAGTTTTCTGAAGTTCCGTATATAAAAGAATTCATGTGTTACTGTTGCACTGATATTAAAATATGGCTTAAGAAGGGTTATGGAAGGTTTATAAAATTCTATATAACAAAATGGAGTTTCTCGATGTTTTGGTTAAGGGAAGTGTAAGGTTCAGGTGTTGATGCTCAGAGCATAATGCACTGTAATGAATATATAAGATGGTTACAATTTTTTTATGACTATGTATGTGTGCTTGTGGTGGTTGCGTACCAGTGGGTGGATACGTATAACATGAAAGGTACAGTAGTTTTCAAATATGGTGCTTCAGTGAACAAAGTTTATGCAGTATTATTTTAGAAAAATATAAGCAAGATTTTTGGCGTAATATTGAACAGTTGCAGAAAAATGTTAGTTATACTTAGCACGTTTATGATTAGGTCTTATCTACTACATTATAGTTATAGCATTAAGATTTCAAAATTCATAATGTTAGTGTGAATTACAGGCTACGGTGACCGTGTTGATATGATCACCCAGGAAGATACCGTGTTCGTTTCTGGAATGTCCCCAGCTTTAACTGAAGATGATATCCACCAACATTTTGGAGCTATTGGTGTCATTAAAGTAAGCAACTTTAAATCTTTGATTTCCATACAGTATTGCCATATTTTGAAAGCATCCATATGCAGAAGCGAGTTTTAAGAATGGTGTAACAGGAAATAAAGGTTCTGTGGATTATAGCAGATTTAACTACAAGGGTTGTCCGTAAAATAAGGTTCCCATTTCACAATGAAAAACATTTATTGACATTGAATAATACATTTTTGGAAAGCTTAAGACTTTTTCCTACTTTTCGACATAATCGCCGCTCTGATCAATGCATTTTTGCATGTGGTATACCATCTTCTGTATGCCTGCATCGTAGAACTCTCCTGCCGTGCAGCAAAGATAGCTTAAAACAGTTTCTTTCAGTTCCTCTGCAGTTCTGAAATGCGTCCCAAGGTGTTTCTTCAATTTAGGGAAGAGATGGTAGTCACTTGGGGCTAGGTCTGGGCTGTAAGGAGCATGTTTGACTGATCCCATCCAAATTTGTTGATGAGATTGGTCGTAGGCCTGGAGAAATTTATGGTCCACTTTAACCCTTTCAGTCCCAGTGTGTATTATAAGATATATAGGCTTTTTTGAATATTTGTAATACTTTTAACGGTTTTTTCTGCTATATTCTTGTTATATTGTTCGTCACGAATTAAACATGTGTATTTGAGATGTTCTGAATTGTAGAAAATTACTTTTTTCACAATTTACATTGTAGTGGTTTTTTTTTTTTTATAAGAAAAGAAGCAAAATCCATGCAACTGCAGTCAAATGATACCCCGTCATCCACGTGTGCCATCACACTGATTATTTTATGTGGGCCCTCCCCGTCCTTTACCACAGGGACATTTGACTGCGGTTGCCGAGACTTGAATTCACGACCTCAGGCTTTTAGTGCATGGCCAGTGCACTATGTGGGAACCTTTTTGTACGGACAACCCTCAATTGAGTAAATTGAAAATAGTCTGTTGAAAACTAGGATGGGAATGAAGGCTCCTGAAACATGTCCTTGTTTTTGCAAGTTAGTGAGGTATATCCATAAACATAACCAGCCTCCAAATTAATATATTTTTCCTTTGCATTTTAGTGTTATAATTAAATTCTTAGCTGATGTTCACAGGGCTAGCATTATCAGTTTTATTTACTTAGCTAAACAATGAATATTTCTGAACTGGAAAAATATGAATTTTTTTTTCCATTGAGATATTCTGCAAATTTTTAACAACTTGGTGTGTTAGACTTTTTGTGTATGTTGAACTTTGTGGTGGTGATCTGCACCAATTGTTATTATTCACTCGATATTTTTGGCACATCACTTACTCTTCCTTTATGAACAAGCTAATGTAAGTGGTGTACTTTCAAATAATTGGCTTAAGTAATAAAAGTTAGTAAATGTTCATAAGAAAATAAACCAATTTGGATTGTGGAGATTTACATTGTAATTATACCATTTGAAGGAATGAAGTTCACACACTTATCTCCATTGTTCCTGTTATTTGATCTAGTTTCATGAGCTGTAATATTGTTAGAAATTATTTGATCTAGTTCCATTAGCTGTAATTTTTGTTGAAATTATTTGATCTAATTTCATGAGCTATAATATTGGTTGAAATTATTTGATCTACTTGCATGAACTGTAATATTGGTTGAAGTTATTTGATCTAGTTCATTGGTGTCATTTAGGGGAAACACCCATCGCTGGTGATGTAATAGATGAGGGCAAGGAAGAACGCTGAGAAGTATTTCAATTGGAATTTGCAGCAGGGCATATTTACGCCTGACACTGTCTTAGTTTGTGAAGCTCAGAGGGGTTGCAGATTTACCACATTACCCAATGCCTTATCACTAGAGCCCGGATTTTTATGTAATTTCATATTTTAAATGCTGCATAATATTTCAATGAGAAGTAAAAATGTTGGCGAATTACGTCATTTGGGACTCCCTTACAAATTTTTATTTTACATATTTTGCACGTTTCTACATATTTTAACGATGTTACATAAAACATACATATTTTCTGGGTTTTGTTACAATTTTGTTATTTTTTAAAAAATATTGTAGTCACATTATAAACTACTGTTTTCACAAGTTTTGCTGAAAGCAACAAAAATCAATCTGCGAAATAGGATGCAAGCTAAATTAAGAATGCGATAATAACCGCCTCGCCTCGTTCTGATTGTTGTCCATTTATATCAAAGGAGGTGCCGCTCGACCATGTTGACCTCCAGTGTCACGTTTCTCATAGCGCTTTGGGCATTTACAAGAACTGGAGGAATTGATTGTTGCCATTGTCACAGTAGTTGGCATCTTGTAGTATAATAATAGCTGCGAGGAAACAAAGTGAGCCACTGGACAACCATCAATATAGCGAGGCGATAATACTGCAGTTAGTCTTGCAAGTCTTAGTAAAATGGCACCAGTTGCGTCCTCGCTATCCTGCAAGTTGAATTCATGGGTGAAATTGCATAGCGCCTTTACAATCGACGGAAAAGTAATAGTCTGTCAAGCATGCAGTAAAGGAATTGGCTGTTCCATGAAATCTCAATTGGAACAACATATCAAAAGTACTCTTCACATACTCAACAAACACCTACAGTCTTCTAGAAAGCAAGTTCTGTTGACACAAATGCAACAGGAACTGTCCGGAAATGATTTGTTAAAGACTTGTGCACTACAATGGTTGTAGCTTATATTTCGTGGCATTAACTTCAAATTCCTCAATTTCGCTCCTTTCTAGAAAAATATTGCAAGAAAGTTATTCCTGACGAATCTACTCTGAGGATAAAGTATCTTCATGTGTGTTATGGATAAGCAGTTGCTCATATACGGAATGAAATTGGAGACTCCTGTATTTGGTTTGCCATCGATGAAACTACAGATGACATGGGTCGGTACACAGCAAATTTAGTAGTAGGAAAACTAGACTCCGAAAGTCCTTCTAATCAGCTTCAAGGTGTCATTCTATAATTGCAAGATTCGTAAATGATGAGATGAAGATTCTGTGGCCAGAGGGTGTGTGTGAGGAAAAGGTTCAGATGCCGCAGCGTACATGATTAAAGCTTAAGGTTGCCCTTAAGGTTTTCTACCCGAATGTATCTGCTTGGCCCATGCATTGCAACCTGTTGCTGAAATAGCAAGAAGTAATTTTCCCTGTGAATAAGTTGATATCAGCAACAAAAAAGGTCTTCGTGAAAGCAGCGCACAGAATTCAGTGCTGTAAAAATCATCTCCAACCTGTCCCTTTGTACTTACTAGATGGGGTACGTGGTTAGAAGCTGTGAACTTTCATTGTAAACATTTTGAAGGAGTCCAGTCAGTGGTGAACATGTTCTCTTCAGAAGTAGCTGTTTCCTTACGTGAATCTCAGGACATCTAAAGTGGCAAGCTCCTGTGCTTACATCAAAAGTAACCGGCTGGTTGCCTAGCACCATCAAGACATCAGGTTCCCTTCTTCACTAATATATGGATTTAATGGAATGTGCATCACAGAAGCTTAGTGTAGTTGCAGAAAGGAAGGTAGGTGAAAAATTCAAAGCTGTGCTAAACAGGAATCCAGGGTACTCTATGCTTGTGTCCGTGTCTAAAGTGCTAAATGGTGACAATGTCGATTTATCAAAACATTTCTCTGCAAATCAGATTCCTGTACTAAAATATGCTCCTATTACTTCGTTTGACGTGGGGCTCTGCTTAAAAGAACATTTAATCTGATAGGAGACAAACAATGACCCCTGAAAATATGGAGAAGTATATGGTTATTCGCTGACGTTGAAAGAAGCAAAAGACTTAAATAGAAAATGCCTGGTTCATTGTATGTCAAGAGATATAAAACTGAAAATGCATCTTCATTATAAAATTTAATTATTTTGAATTCATTGTTTCACTCATTGATAAATTGGTTCAGTATTTCAATATTGCTTCAACATTATTTAAGTAAAATAATTATGTGAAATGAGTAAGTTTAATAAACATACTCCAAAACACATTATTTCGTAATTACCTACTTGAAAATAAATTTTAGGTAAATTCTGCATACAACAAAACATTTTCCCTATAAGAGGTAGAACTGGAACTTAAAAATTCAATGCCACAACTGGGATTTGAACCACAGACCTTCCGCTGAAGGTCTGTGGTTCAAATCCCAGTTGTGGCATTGAATTTTTAAGTTCCAGTTCTACCTCTTAAACTTTGCCCACACACGGCTTGTGTGTTTAAAAACACCAACAGTAAGTTTGTTGGCATAAATAAATAATAATTTTCCCTATAATTAATTCTATATTTAGTAAATTTTAGCTCATTGTAATTTATGTACTTACAGACCCATCAAATTACAAAATTCTGTGTAATTTGCAGTCTGCATTTAGATTTGAGGTTGTAATCTTAGCATTTAGATTATTACATAATTTTACATATTTTGTTGATATTACATATTTCATTACATATTTTGATGTTTTTTGTTACATAAATATGTACATATTTTGCACCTTGATATTACATAAAAATCCGGGCTTTACTTATCACCTTTACCCTGCATGCCAAGTGAGTAGTGGAGAATGACCTGTGGTGTCACTTTTTGCCACCTATGATCTAGTGTGAGCTGTAGTATTAGCTGAAATGATTTATCTGTTTGAAGTAATAATTAAAAATGGTGCACTTGATTTTTTATTACTTTGTGGGTTATAAGTTTTGAGATAATTTTTGGGAATGTTTGTTAAAAACATGATTAGTACAAATTTCATGTCATCTGAAGTGTTACTGAAAAATAAACTAACAGTTATGGGAAAGTTGATTCAGGGTTAAATGCTTAAGCAAGTTAGCTGCTGGGAAGTGAGGTTGGTCATTTCATGCAATTTCGGTTATGTATACCACATAAGGAAAGAAGTTCAGTCAGTGTTTTGGTCTTTTCAGAATGATAGGAGAACAGGAAAGCCCAAAATATGGATGTATAAGGACAAGATCACAGGCAAACCAAAGGGAGAGGCTACTGTTACTTATGATGATGCAAATGCTGCTAGATCAGCCATAGATTGGTTTGACGGTAAGAAGCTTTAATTGTTCAATGAAAAACGGAAGCTATCAATAATCTGTCAAAAAGATAAGTGAAGAATATTTGTTATATTAGTAGCTTACATTTTGTTTTACCTTGGTTCATTATGGTGCTGAAAAACACTTTATCCTGTGATTATGAAAGAAAAGCTGTCTTCCAAGCTTCATACAATATCGTAATGGTGGTCCTTTGTGTATCAAATTCATGTTGTATGTTGCTTTGAATTTTTGCCTCTAGACAATCCTGTCCTGTTTGTCGTATGCAATTAATGAACTTAATAAGAAACATTTACTAAAAATTTGGTCATCCTTGTGTTGAAATAGCATTTCTAACCCATTTTTAAATTATTTGGAATTGTCACCTTGGGGAAATCAAACGTGTTTCTCCAAGATTTCCCCCCACCTTATTTCTTGGCAATATGAGCTCACTACAATTTAATGTATTTGAGTAAACTAGGATTCCCTCATGGTGCAGTTTTAATGCCCGTTTTGATAAATATTTAAAACAGCACTATTAACAGGGAGTATTCTTGTTTGAATTTGGTTTTTTGAGTCATTTTATTTACACTCACCATCACTTATAAAATGTGTGTAAATAAAGTTACTCAAAAACCAGATTCAGACTCTGTTTTGATGCCAACAATGTACCAAAAGCTAAAGCTAAAAATGTAATCCTACTAAGAGATGCCCTTGATAAGGTTTATATCTTCTAACAAGAAACAGTCAACAGGAATCCAAAGTGAATTAAGCAATAAAGAATTGAGCCGTTGACATAACAAGGTAGTAAGTAATGAAAGTGGCTAACTCTGCAGCTTGACTTACTCCTGTCTCCATGCCAAATCATGTGTTACTACAGATTTTATTTTGCATCACTTTAAGAATTCAACAACTCACAACTTCGACTTACTGCTATTTCTATGCCATTGGTGACGTCTTGCTATCTTTTTTGATGAAAAATCAGAGACTTTTTTAACTCCCTCTTCTGTGTCAGCACCTCAATTCTAGGTGAAAGTAAATGTGATAATCATCAGTGTTTAAAAAATTCTCTATTTTTGTAGTCCGTATCCTCCCTGAAAGGGTTACTCTGGAATATCTTTTCAGCAACACTATCCTGGAGGGCTCATACTACTGAAAGTGCAGATCAATTTTACTGAGAATCTAAAGATTCTCAAAAGGCTGGTGGATAAAAAGTGATATTTCACTCCTTTAATTTTCTAAGAGAAATGTTCAACAGTCTGTCGATGTATGTTGATTGGTTTTAAAATCCTCGAAAACTAATTCATATACACATTTTTCTGTTTCAGGCAAGGACTTCAAGGGTTCCATTATAAAAGTTCAGATGGCACAACACAAAAATAACTATGCAGCACGTGGTGGTCGTGGAGGTGGACGAGGTGGTGGTGGAGGTGGAGGAATGGATAGAGGTGGCCGTGGAGGAGGTGGACGTGATGACCGTGGAGGTGGTGGCGGAGGAGGAGGAGGTGGTGGTGGTGGCGGCGGTGGTAAGTTCATTTCAAGCCAGAAATATTTTATTGAGGTTTTTTACTTTATCAACTAAATCACAGTGAGTATGGAAAGTATTGTATGCTACACAAAAAAGAAAAGAAAAAAAAATTCAAATATGCATTTCAGTGTACCATAAATAAAATTAATACATTTGTAGAAAAAGGTAAAAGGAACAAAAAAAATTATTATATAATCTGTCACGTTAGTTTATTTGCCATTGTGAATCATTCACAACACAGCAGTGGCGGCTCGCAGTCAAAATTTTAGGGTAGGCAAAGTGTAACAGTAACAACAACAAACAACAATAATAATAAACCCCGTTTATCCGAAATACAGGGGGCGAAGTCATTGCGGATAATGCAAACAATATATTGTTTGGTTGTTTAATAAGAGCAGAGTGAATGAGTGTGACTTAGGGACGAATTACCGCCAAACTAAAATCACGAGTGTCAGCAGACTTTTTTCCGGGGGGGGGGGGGGGGGGCACATGTTGGAAATTTGCAATCATATAATATTAAATCATTATTTTACTGTCAAAATTTATAGTATTTGTTGCAGATAACCGTATTAATTTGTGCTAAACAAAAATTGTTCTTTACATCAAAATTAAAATAATAGTTTAAAAGTCAGTAACTGACTGCACATTAAGTTCACCAACTTCCGGGGGGGGGGGCCTTGGTCCCTCTTGCCCCCGTTTCGCGACGCCCATGACTAAAATAGATTAAGAAATTGAAAAATTGTCTGACTGCAGCTTTGTGTTAAATAGCTAAAACACTCCTCTTTTCATTGTCAGTGCGCTGCGAAAGCGAAATTTGTAATAGTTCACTAATTAAGTCGGTCATACTGGTATTACACAGAGATAACGACAGATTCAGATCTCTGAGATGTTCGTTCGTGAAGTATGGCTGTTCGGAAAATGACGCATAAATTCGGATTTGGGCAGGCAAGTGTTCGGACTGCTGGCAGACGTGTCTACGCATGCTCGGAGTGCATATACAGACCAAATGTTTCCTTATCCCTGTTGAAGGGCCTCGTACTGAGGAAATGGGGCCGGGCAGGCAGAGGTTAAGCTAGCCTGCTCTCCACTACCCAGGTTCCATGCATATCATTTCTGCCGCGCGTTTCAAACATGCAGCGCTGTTTTGATGAATCGGAATTGAGATTAAAAGATTTGACCATGCGCTGGTCATTATAACCGAGAAAACTTTTCTTGAACTGCAATTTAGGGGAAAATGACGGTTCAAATGATAAAATGCAGAATCATAGTTAAACATTATTTGTTGATGTATTACGATAGGGTAGGCAATGCCTACCCTGCCTACCCTGAGGAGCCGCGCCTGCAACACAGTCCCATCATTCTAGTCAGTTATTGACTTAAGTCTTTATATATGCATGTTAAAAGGTTACCCAGCTACTGGCAAACAAAAACAGTATTTATGGGACTGAAGCATTACAAGATACTTTAAATGATAAGTTCTCCAGGTGAGTTTAACTAAGGAGTTAATTTATATCTGTAAACAACATAAATAAAACCTATGGTTGTCGCAAAATTTAATGGTGGCTGATAGCTATTACTATTTTTTTTTTTTTTCCCTATTGTGCAAATAAATTTTCTGGGTGCAAATGGTATGTGTCACTGGCTTTATAACATGATTTCACAGTGTGTATAACTAAACACTGCAAGGCTAAGATTGAATTTTGTATAGAGCCACCTGCCATTAAATTTTGTGGCAGCTATAGTTTATTACCTCGTATAGTGCAGTTAAATATCAGGTGATAAAATATCAGATTATAACCCTTTAACTACCGAGATATTTTCCACTTGTTGACCCCTCCTTATGGAGATATTCTTTAAATTTAAAATGCTTTCTATTCTTACAATAATATTGAGACAGAATATTAAAAGACCCCAAAAGAAAATCGTTTATGTGAATATTTGTTAAGAGTGTAATTTGTTTTTGATGTTGGTATGAGATGGTTAAATGACGAAAACGTGTTACTAATGTTCATTGTTACGAACAACTAAGTTTGTTTAAAGACGTCATAAATATTTCCATATTTAATTTTAATATGTATAAATAAAAGAATTATATGTGTTCAATATTAAAAGCGAAATCAGGATGGCTAACAATGCGGGAACTATTTGATGAACGCATACGCGAATGTATACAAGAAAGGTAGTATCACGTGAGGTGACGCTGGACTTTGTTCACTAGCGCCTAAATATTCAAGGTGATAAGACGTATTTTGGTAGCGTGTGAACATTGTAGAACGCTTACCAGACTTTCATCAAGCTTTTGTTCCACTTTTTGAAAAAGTGGGAAGACTTATATAATCTAAAATGGTGCTAAGAGGATTTATTTAAATGTAAAATAGAGAAAAAGTGTTAACCTCTTGAGCGATGGCCATTTAAAACGTCCGCGAGCCGAGAACTGCTAGCATTTAAATTGTTAAATGCGCTTCGTATATACACAGCTGTATTTTGTGTAAATATTGAGTTATTTTAATGAAACAAAAACTGGTATAAAACTCGTTATTTGCAGTATAAATGTACGTCATCTGCAAAGTTGAGTTGTATTTATAAAACGTTGAAATGGCACAATTTTGTTTCACTGTGGTGAAAAGTCAACTTTGGTCTGTCGAACGCATCTAATATAAGTTCTCGGAAAGATACAGTAAAGAAACACCCATTGTATGTGTGGCTTATGCGTCAGCATACTGTGTAATAAAGCACTACTGCATGCATGGTCTCTTGAGTCATCAGAATAGATCAACATTGCAACTTTTGCTTACGCGAGTTTCGTAACTTAGTAGAGTCCGTGTCTTTCTTTGTTGAAATACATAAGTATTCTTTCCTGCTTGTAGCTGAAGGGAGAAGTGGTATAAAAAGGTGTTTTTGCACCAACTGGATATAACCATATACAATTGTTTGGGGATTTGGACAGCTCTCTAAACCCACACCGGACAATGACCGACCTTGACTGCCGACTATAAATATCTCGTAGCCTAATTGAACAATACCACGTTGGGGGTTGAAAATCCAAAACCCCTGCACCCCTCAGACTTCAAGGAAAACATTATCCTAAAAAGATACCACCAACAGCAAAGAAGTCCGGCCCATCTCCAAAGTGTTTCGTGTGCCGCAAGAAGGGAATTCGTGAATGTACGTACCCTTGTGTGTTTATCCCTGTTTTGAGGTAAATCACTGCAGAACGAACATATTAAGGTAAGCCAATAAAGTATATAGACCTTACTAAAATGTTTCATAAAGGGAAAGTTATAATAAGTTGAGTTGGATAAGGGATAAATAAGGGTTAAATGCTTAAACGCACATGACGCCCATATCGCTCATCCGTCAATTTAAATGGACGTGATTTCATGTCGATATCCCTCAAGAGTTTAATAAAATACATTGTGGTGAAGAAACATCGTGTGATTTTTCATTCCATCCGTTACCACGCCCTGAGGGAAATAAGAGCCACATCGCTCAAACTTGAAGCTTCTCTTCAATAAAAACAGCACCAATATGCAGAAAGAATAGAAGTATTGTTACTACTTGGCAAAGTACGAGCACTATGATCACTTCCTATCTTATTTACTACAACAGTGAAATATCAGTAACTTCTTCACGTGCTGCTAGAGTGTTTCTCCCTAGCACACCTTCTAAGCTCTCTGCAGCTGCCTGTCTTGCAGAAGTTCTGGTGGAGCAAGCGGTCAAAAGGAATTTTAAGTTTATAGCAGAGATTTATATGCGGTTGATAATTTGAAACCTTAGATACCTAATTTTTACACTCTTGACATCTTTGTCACTTTGTTATAATTCTGTCTTTTGCCTCCCTGTTTAGTATATGTAATTTATTTTTCTTTTTACTTGTAATTTTATTTTAAATTTAATTTTGTATCTGGCTTTTGCAGTGAATTGTCTTCTAAGGGAGCTGATAACCATGTATGTGAGTGCCCTTTAACCTACATCTCCTCCTGAATAGCCCAATTTCATGTTAATCTGTATAATTGCTCTTAGATCCCAAGTTGATGTAAACACAAGCGTTAACTAACCTGCGATAGGTGCAAAACAAAGCACACCACAAAATATAGTACCTTAAATATTGTTCATCTGAGCTTTCAAGATGTTGTTGTTGTTGTTGTTGTTAGCTAATGCTGGATTTCTGACAATGAAGTCATTAATCCTCTTGCTCTCCAATATTTTTCACAATGATATTGAAGAGAGCAATAGCAGTAATAGTAACCGCTTTTTAGAGAGCACCAAGATGTATGATAGCCCTGGTAAAGACTACTTGAATGTAATAGTAGTGCTATTCCTAAAACTTCCGAGCATGAGTCTTGAGTCCACGTGGTGTTTGTGTTTGTCGTAGCTGATACGAACGCCAGGTTACTGCAGAGGGATACAAGGTGTGGATCTAAGGCTGGATGGAATATAGTTGTATTCAAATTGTTAATGGATGGTTTTTACTTTATAGGTTTTGGACGTGATGGAGATTGGAAATGTCCTAATCCAGAATGTGGTAATACCAATTTCTCATGGAGGACAGAGTGCAATCGGTGCAATCAATCTCGTCCTGAAGGGATGGGAGGTGGTGATCCTCCAGGTAAGTTGATACTTAGTCTTCTGCAAAAGAGGAAATCAGTATGTGAAATAAATTTTAGGAAACAAAATACAATCAGCAGTTTTATTAGATTTTTTCAGGTATTGATATGGAAATGATTACCAATAAGCAATACTTTAATGTTTGCAGGACGTGGTGGACGAGGCGGTCGTGGGATGGATAGAGGTGGATTCCGTGGTAGAGGTGGTGATAGAGGTGGGAGAGGGTTCTCCCGAGGAGGAATGGACAGGGGAAGAGGTCGTGGTGGTGGAGGACCAATGCGTGGAGGGTGAGTTTGTAATTAAAGGTGTTGCATGTGAATTTCTCATTGACATTTTATAACACAATAGTGAAGTGTAAAATAACTAATAATTTGAACTGTTCTCATTTGACATTTTTGTTTCAGGGATCGTGGACGTGACAGGAGTAAGCCATATTAGATTCATGTTAAGTGTGACCAAAAACTGTGGTGTGTCTCATGAACTTTCATCGTGTGCAGTGCAGGTTAACACCTGTGAACTGTGGAAATATACTTTTTTTTTTATCACCTCTTTTGTATCTTAAATGTAATGTAGGTTTAAACAAAACCTTTGGGTTATTCCATCTTCTAGAGTACAATAAAATGTGTAATATACTAAGTTGCATTACTGTATCTGATTATATCACTAGATTTGATTTTTAAGAGTGCATTCTGTGCTAAGCCTAATGTTAGTAATGTAATGACTGCTCACTACCTATTACAATGTTTGTTAGTCAACATGTATGGCTACATTGAACATGTGTATCAGCATTTTAATTTTTGAGTATTAAATTGTATGGTTTGAATGGATAAAGAGTGGTAATATACTTTAAGCAGGTGTGTGGAATTAGCAAGGAAATGGTGGAACATGGAAGCTGGTTATTGATTACAAGGCACTTGGTTTAAAATATATGGATTAAAAATACTTGTGGAAAAATTAAGCAAATATTTGAAAAAGAGTGTTTGTTGGATAAAAGCAGTCCATTGTAGTAATACTGGGGAGTAGTAATGGATTTATCCCTCGCAACTTCACAATGCCAAGCATTCCTAATCTTCATTTATTAAATAGGAAACCAGTAGTCTTAAAAATGCAGGGCCTGTTTCACTATCCAGTACTAAATTTTAACACAATGATGCAATTATCAAAGTTAATGTAAAGTTGATTCATTAATGTAAACAATGCTTTAACATTGTATCAATGGTAAGTTGACATTGACATGCCCTTTATTAAGCCTTTTAACTATCTTTGAGTTATTGTCCGGTTGATAATGGAGGAAAGTTAACCTCCTAAATGTGTTCCGGAGAATTATAAATGTAAGTGTTGTTTAGTGTTATTAATGGACTCACCTTTTGAATTAAACCTTTTAACTAAGTTTAGAAATTAGAAAGTGACTGTAGCAAACCGTGCTGTTGATATGGAGTTGCCAAATTTGGAATTACTTTAATTGCATTCCTAACTAAAGAACAGTTGTGCATCCTAATGCCTTTGAAAGGCTGCAAGAGAAGGTATTTTTAAAGCCATACAGAATGTGTAAGGCTGAAAATGTTTGCTCAGTTGAAATAAAGAATAAAGTGTACGCATCAAATCTGCACATGTTAAAAGAATTGAAAGGCAAAATCACGAAAGAAATACAGGCAATCAGTCACTGTGAATTTTTGGGACTAAACCAGAATTGTTTTCGGAGATATAGGGGTTGGTATAAATGTTTTGGTCATCTGTTGTGATGTGGGTAAACCTAATGTACTGTAGTTAGTGTTCTATATCCGTTACTTACCAGTCCTTTACGCCTAACACTGGCATAAATGTGCTGGTTCTCATCCATTACAGTGCCGCCACGGAGCAGTTTGGCCAATGAAAGAATGCACTGTACTTAATGTGGATAAAAACATGCTGATTTAGAAAATGATTTTTTGCACAGCACAACATTTCTGTCATTTAGTTTTTTATTAATTATATTGGAACTAGATATGTACAGTAAAACTGCTTTTATATCTTCCTTTCATAGAAGTTTGAAAACAGTGTTGTAATTAATTTAATTTAAAAGGTGAGTTAATTAATAACACTGAACAACACTTACAACATATTTTTCCGGGACACGTTTCGAAGGTTAACTTTCCTCCATTTTCAACCGGACAATAACTTTGAATCTTTGGTGTATATGTAAAATTTCTCTTGTTCCATGTATTGAATGGGAGTCTGATCAACTTTTTGTGTTGAATAAGTGCTGCTTTTTCTATTTCATATTCAATGGCAGGTATCGGCAAACATGTACTCAATGAGGTATCAATATGACGTCTCAACATGCAACCCGCAATGCACATCACGTAATGTAGAACAGGGGATGGCATTGACCTTCGTTCAGAGTCAGTGGTGGACTCACTCGCTACAGAGTACAATAAGGAATAGTACATATACTTGAATCGAGCTATTGGATTGGTCTACGATACTTTAGATAGGCCTAGATATTTGAGCAATATATTTCAGTTCACTTCTGTTTGCAATGTACCATGCATGTCTAGTGATATATCACAAGTAGCCACTCTCAGTATAGCACGCAAATTAACATCTGTTAATCGCGATACAAGATTTTTTTTAGATTCAGTTTCTTTTCTTCTACACATTTCTTAAACGCTTGAAATAATTCTGTCCCTGTTGTATGTTCCCTAAGTGGAATGACTTCAAGCGTATATTCTTGTATCAAGGGGTTTCTACTATCTATTCATTCTAAGGTTGATCCGCGCGAAACTGAACCCAGGTGGCCAGTGCACAGTTATAATGTATCCTTCCACCATTCGCGCCAGAAATACTGTCACAACCATGTGGTGAGTGGATGCAATACGTAACAGAAAGGATACGATCCTTATTCCGTCAATTTAAAGAGTGACTAACATGTAACTATAGAGACGATAAGATCGATAGTCACAACAAAATAAAACGATGCACATGTCATAATTATTGCTTTTCTTTGCGAGCACTGTTTATACTGGTACTCGAAAAACCTGTGAACTCAGAAGTTAATTTTGCTACTTCTTTGACGGGAGCAGTTGGATATTTCTCACACAGCTTATAATACACGTTAAACACTATTGTTTTTTCACCACTAGTCAATGGTTTTCCCGTGTTATGCTTTGCATAAGTCGACGAAGATGCAAGAGCAAATTCAGCGCGGCCATCTGCCATGATTCTAAATAGAAACTGCTGCTGTAAACAATACTCAGATATCAGGTAATTCACACGAGTTGCATGTTGGGACTTGTAGCTCTGTTTATCAGTTTACATCAGCGTTAATTAACCACTTAAGTATTTGTGTAGAATATTACATCATTTAACGATAAATGCATTCTAAAACTCAGATTACTAGGATGGGACTACTTCCCTGCACGCATTGCTACCCTGTTGTACCACGGTGCACTGGTCACATGGGTTTGTTTTGACGCGGACAAACCTAAGACTGAACTTGGTATAGTAACTCCACAAGTGAAAATTACCAATTGTGCTGTGTCAACGTTGTCAGTGCTTTCATCCAACGCGAGAGAAACGGCTATAAATTCATGGACCTCGGTTTGTAGTCTTTTTTCGGTTATTTCTGCTATTTTATGTATCCTCTGTATGGTTCGTGGTGATAATGCAATATTACTAAAAATATATTTATTCAGGGCAAATTATGTTGGCAGCTTTACTCTCACATTTTTTATGAAATCTCCATCACTAAAACACCTCAGTGACTGAGCAATCTCCAAAGCAACAGCATAGCTGGCGTGAAATTGTCTTATCAGTTATAATATTTGAATTAATATTAGGTGTATTATCTGAATATTGCTCTTTGAGCTGTTGCAGTTGGTTAGTCCAATCTAGACCTAAAAAAAATGAAATGAATAAAGGACACTACGTCAGTGTTATGCTACTTTAGATCGTGGTGTAAATTTATGAATACATGCTTGTATGGTGATCTTATGACATGTATAATAATGCCGCTTGATGTTCCATTGATGAGTGCCTTTTTGAACAGCACAACAAACACCTTACGTTCCTTACATGATGAGAGAAGAAATCATCAAAGTGCTATTCTGGATATCAAATTTAATAGATCAGGAATAATTAGATGCACTCTAATTCTATGAATATACTAAGACTTTAAGTTAAACTAATATCCTTCAAAGTTATAAATAAAGTTTCTCTAATTATACTTCGACAGACATGTTTAGAAGTGCAGGTAAATATGACAGGACAGTCTGCCCGTGATCGGTGTGTATGCAGTGCCAGTTAAGGCTGCGAGGGAGGGGGAGACAGAGTAAGCGCTGCCCCTGACACGTCATAGTTGCGAGGCCTTTGTTATCGATTGTGAGATATTGATCGTAAGGGGTTACAGTCAACCTCAGGCATATTTCTTATGATTTGAATAGCCTCGGGACACAAGTTGAGAAATATAACCTTAATATTTTCATTATATAGGAAATTTACATACAATATGTGGATAGAACTTGACATTAAATATTGATGTAAATTTTCTTAATTCATTTGGACATATAATTCCTGGCTGTTACCCTCACCATCAATTTGCATGTCACTCACGCAGATCCTAGCAAGGTCATTTGCCAGTTCTAAAGAGTACCGCTGTACTGTTTGTTCCCGATACATATTGGGATTCCCTTTTTATTCAGGTTGGGCTTCTCTAAGTGAATAGTATATGTAGATTTCAAGTTTTCATTCTGTCAGTACAAATACATAACACAATTTAATAAACTGACGATTATCGAAATAAATATAATTTATATATCTTCTGGTGTCATAACATCTGTCCCCATCTTCTGGTAACCAAGCGTCGCTCCTCTATCCTCCCAATTTAATAATATCTTCAGTTTGCAGATTTTCAGATGAAACTTTAGCTCTTCATTGTTGGAACCTTCCAAGCTGTCCACTGAGTGATTAGATTAGGTTAGATTAGATTGCGTTCAGCGAGTTCACAAGTAGCCATGGAGGCTGGTGAACACTGAACATGTCAATTGTGTTGTACAAAACATTATCAATAAATATACAGAATGAGCACATAAAAACTCATACAGGAACAAAAAAGAAACAAACAAACAACAGCGAAGGGGATAATGGAAACACAATCAAAGCTTACCTGAAATTTGTCAGATAAGAATTGAATTTTTTGTTACATTTACAGCCATATTCTACTGTTTAGTTGTAATATAATAATAATAATTCAGTTATAATTAGTAATGAATGTCACCTTTTTCTTAGTTGGTTCTACACATACACATTTGAGTAGCTTTCACACTGACATCAGAGGTGATTAACAATGATTTGTCACTGAAGAAGCTACAGATCACTTACAGAGTTACATAAGCTTTCACAGGCTGATTTGTCATTTAGATTACCTTATACATAATAAAATGACTTAAAGAATTACTTACAAAGTTACATAAGCATTAACTCGAATAATTTGTCATTTAAATAACCTTACACAGAACAAAATGAGTTAGAAACTACTTGCAAAGCTACACAAGCATTAACAGAAATAATTTGTCATTTAAATAATCTTACACAGAATACAATGAGTTAGGAACTACTTACAAAGCTACATGAGCATTAACAGGAATAATTTGTCATTTAAACAATCTTATAGAGAATAAAATGAGTTAGAAACTACTTGTAAAGCTACATAAGCATTAACAGGAATAATTTGTCATTTAAATAATCTTGAACACAATAAAATGAGTTAGAAACTACTTACAAAACTATATAAGCATCATGGGTGTTGCAAAGGGAGGGCCGCGGCCCCCCCTTGGAAATTTATAAACTCAATGTGCTGACTATTAAACTACTATTTTAATTTTTATGTAAAGAACAATTTCTATTTAACGCAAATTTATACAGTTATCCGCAACAAATACTATAACTTTTGACAACAAAATAATGAATCAATATTATGTGATTGCAATATTCTAACATTTGCCCCCCCCTGGAAAAAAGTCTGCCGACGTTCATGATAAGCATTAACAGGATAATTTGCCATTTAAATAATCTTATACAGATAGACTGAGCTGCACAGGAATTAATTAGGATAATTGGTCATTCAGATAATCTTGTACAGAATAAAATGATTTTGAGCATAGGTACTCTTTAGCAGCTGTTTTAAAAGCATTGAAATTGTCAACTTTTTCCTTAAGGTTATTAGGAAGGGCATTAAATATTTTTATGGTTTCATAATATACACCTTTCTGATATTCTTGCTGCACACAATCCTCTCCTGTAACAGGATCATTTAATTCAGAATAGTCAAATCAGGGATATTCTTATAAATTGTCAACTTATTTTCATCAGAGAGAAAACTTTGCCAATACAAATGCTTTAACTGACCTTTCACACCTACCACTCAAACTGTGATGATAATCACAAACCATGGATACTGAGCATATTGGTGTGCGTTTAGCACAAATTCCAATTACAGTTGGTTCACCAGCTCATGGTCCCTGGCAGAAATGCAACGAGTCAGTATATCAGTAAATAATTCTAGGTACACAGCGATATCAGAATCTGCACTCATGCTTCTGATTGCGCTTGCAATATATGCAACCAGAAGCACAAGTCCAGCTTCAAGTATCGCCTTTTACCTAGAATTATTTACTGATGCACTGACTCGTTGCATTTCTGCCAGGGACCATGAGCTGGTGAACAGACTACACATAAAACGGTTACAAAAACAAAGTGTCTACAATATAATGCTTTGAATCTGATTATATGGACACTATACGTGTTTGCAGTCAAGATGACCACTTGGTTTTAAGTAGTGGTAAAAATAAAACGATCACAGTAAATGAAATATAACTTTGTATGATCTATGTGCACTTTCATTGTGTGGTAACAGTTGTAATAGAAACAGGACATAGAAAACTAAAAAGTGGTCAATATATCCCTTTGACAATTCTAGTGTTAATGTGCAAGAATTGCAAAGCTATGCCTTTGTTCAAAGAATAAATATGCAGTTTTGGACTGCTCTGTGTATGCATATACAATAACAAATCACTTCTTGTGTCCTCTTTCAACTATCATAATTAGAGTAACACTGTTGATAAAACACAGGCCCTAAGAACTAAAGTTGCTTCTTATAACTTGCAGTTTACATGAAAGATTTATCACTCCTATTTGTAGTTCTAGTATTGTGTAGTGATACATTGTTAATGACGTCAACCTCTTGGAGGAAATGTGTGAATAGTCTAAATAACTTAAATTACATATGTGGTTCTTGTTACACAGACAGAAAACTAACCTTACTCCATTTCTTACAAAAGTGTATTTTACAAAGTTAAGCTAGAAGATCAAACCCAAACATGGTCTTTGCATATTGCAAAATAGTGAAGGATTAAGGCAAAAGTAAAGTGGAAAATAAATCAATGAAGCTCGGGATTTCTGTGATATGGCATGAACAAAAGAAATCACTGATTGTAACCTCTGCATGTGTGAAGTATCAGTGCAATAAAACAAAGCAAAACTTAAATCAACGGAAAACTTCTATGTAGATGAGAATTTCTCAGCACACACTGTTGAAAATAAGTCATAGTATTTTAGTTAAGAAGGGTTGAGCATTTAGTAAGAGAGTTAGGTCTATCAATAGAAAAAGTGAATTACTTGGATTGAGGTTGAATGAGAAAAATATGCTGGGTCTAGACACCATATTTGACTTGTATAGGAAATATAGACAAAGAATTTACCAAATTCTTAAAGGCAGAAAAACAGCTTGTTTATTGTAGTAATGTACCAGGTTTAATTCAATAACTGAGAAGACCAACATATGATAGTAGCAACTGGCGTTTGACACTTAGTCTAAAAGCAGTTTTATTCACAGTAGAAGCAAAGTTACTTCAATATCATTTGCACATTCTCTGTTTCTAAAAGATTTCTATGAAAATCTTGAAACCATTTTAGAAAGAATTACCAGGAACTTCAATGGCTATTTTTGGAGACCTAAAGGTATCCAGTATCCTTACTAGGACAGCAATCAGGATATACACAGTACCCTTGCTTTTTATGCTAATAGGACATTTGAGATGGGTTAATTATTGGACAACAGAAAAAGTTTGATGCCAGCAAAAAATGTCATTTGTGCTAACCTAGTTGAACCAAAGAAAATGTTATTGCCTTTTTATATAAAACTAGGTATTATGAAAAAATTTGTGAAAGAACTTGACAAAATGAATGAATTTTCCGTGATGTCTGAAGCTAAGATAAGAGGTATATTTAATGTAACTCATAAGACAGCTAATGAAGAAAGTGCATTTTCGGACACTGTGAAGGAGAACTAGCATAGTGTGCTTTCAAAAGGTTGAAGAGTTTCTTGGCAGTATATAAGTTCCATAGTAAGAAGGAATTGTGAGAAATGTGTCCCACAACTTGGGTGTAATGAGTTTCATACTACTTGCATTTTCATCTAGACTGTTTTTCTGAACAAGATGAAGACTTCATCAAGAAATCAAGAAGATGGAGAAGAGGGATCAAGGTCAGTGGAAATTGTAATGTTAGCAGACTACTGTTGGTGCTAAAAAAAGGGAAGTTGTTTAAATAGGGCAAATGTAAATCAATGCAGCCATTCTTGTGGTCAAGGAAAAAGTAAGTTCACACTTCTTTTACAGGTTTGCAGGTATCTATTTATTGCTGAAAAATGTTCACTATATATATATTTTATAATGTACTTTTTATATTTAAACACTATTTTCATTGTATTTTGTGATTTGAAAAAAAGTGATAGAGAAAAGTGGATGTCACCATTCAATTTAGCACATTAAAATTTGAGTGTAATTTAGGGCTATGAAGACATGTAAGCAGAGGAATTGTCCAAAGCAGCCATGGGGTTGTAGAAGACATTGAGAGATTAGAGAAATGTGCTTCATTCTCAAGTGTAGTCGAGGCTATCTGCACTTTTCATTTAGTGGCTTGGATTGTTGAAATTTCAAAAGCTTTGATTTGTAGTTTTATCCAGAATTTTCCCGAAGAATTTAAGACCTACTTGATCATCAATCGTAGTGATCATCATCTGCTTTTAATATCAGTATACTATCCACTAGCTTGAAAATGTTATGCTCTTGACCTTTTCGGTGATGCATTTTATGGTTGCCTAAAATTTGTGGTTGCTTACTGGACTTGGAAGAAATTATGCATTGCAATTAAATCCCCACAACAGCCCATCTAGGCCAAGGCCTACTGCCCGACCGACCACTGCAACTCCCATCTCTGCCCACCACAGATGTATGAGTAAGGTGCAGTACGGAGGTGGGATGTAGTCAGTGCACCTGTCCCTCCTGGCCAGTTATGTGACTTTCTCGACCAGGGGCTGTTACTTTTCAATCATGTAGTTCTTCAGTTGGCCCCTTAAGGACTTACAGAGGCTGGCCAGGTCTCCCACCAGGAGAAAATCTCCACACATATACAGGAATCAAACCCAGTTTCCCCACTTGGTAAGCAGCAGTGCTACCACCATGCTAAGGAGACAACCTACTAAATACCTTGCATATATTTCCCAGGCTGCTTATTTATCCTTTTTTCTTTTAACATAATTCTATAATTAACTCCTTTTTGAACAGCGAGGAATTAGTTGCCCTGCTTTTAGAGGTTTTAGTTCACATTGCTGTTGTAAGCTAATATAACATAGCAATTCACCATGAATGTCTTACCATTGAAAAACAGTGCTCCAACAAGTGAACAAAAACTTACTCAGAGTACATTCTAGCTTTGTGGCTCTGTCATTGCCTTGTCAAAATTGTTCCTTGTTATAACAATTTTAGAAATATTATAAACGTCGGTTGAAACCAGATCATATTGTTTGTACTTTTGGCTTCTTCTATGTTTTATGAAGCAATTGGAGTTAACATAAGGCTACGGTTGTTTTTTAGAGGATATGAAATTATTTTTTAGAGCAAAATGAAATGTCTGTTGAAGAAAACATTTTCCATATAAAGGAATTGCCTTAAGAGGTATACTTACTGTAATTATAGTAAGCTTGAGTTCAGAAACTGGTTATGAATGAATGCAATTTAACCTGCTAAAAACAGAAATAAAATGAAACAAGTATGATTAAATCTAATATTTCCTACAATTATCTTGGCTACTGGAAACCAGCTAGAATGGAAAGCTAATGGAAAGCAGCAGTTATTCCCTTAACCTACCAAAAACAATGAACAAATACACATCAGTATTGCATTATACATCTTTTTTTTAGTATCAGAGCCACCTCAGTTATCATGGCACCCTGCCCTTTGCTCTGTCGGGTAGCTCATATCAATCTGTCCCCCACCCCTTATTTATTTTCCCTTTCCTTTCTTGTATTCACATTTCTTTCCCATTTTCATTTTACTTTCTGTAAGAATGTGGCTATACCTCTAATCTTATCCTGCTACATCCTTATCACTACTATATTCCTTTCTATTTTTCCCCATTTCTCTTCCCAAACCTCTTTTTTCTCTCCATAATGCTACTTTTTTGCACATGTCATATAATATGCTATATTTTCCCTCTCACCACAATTCACCACACATTTCTACCTCATAATCCTTCTAATTACCCTCCTGTATGGAGGGCTGACCTCTTGCAGCACTTACAAACCTGGGCGGAGGGTCAGATGCCTGCTGTTGAGCAGATGAAGCTATAGACTGGACAGAGTGAAGATGTGGAAGGGGTGGTCAGCCCAGCACGAGGTATGAGTGAGGAAGAAGATATGAAATGCAAGCAAAATAGATGAATGGAAAGGTGATGATAGAGCAGTTGGTGAAATGAGTGGGGGGGACTAGAGAAAACCCGCCCAGGTGCTTCCTCGTCCACCACAAATACCACATGGGATCCTTGGGATCAAACCCAGGCCACCTCGGTGATAGGATAATGGTCTAACCGCTCGACCAAGGTGACCCCTACCTCTTACTCCTTTCAGAAATATTGTACCTGTCCTCATCCAAGCTAACAGTTCTCTTTCTTGTGCACTACAATAATCTACACATGGTTCTCATCCCCAATTTGGAAACTGATTAATAACTCTCAAAATGAGACTGGCTTTCTGAAAACCAATATGAATGTAAATGAACCAATTGTGCAATTATTAGTAATTTTCCATTGTCTTAGAAGCCTGTGATGAGTCTTCCAATGTTCCTGTGACTAACATTTATCACTAATAAATTTGACATGCAACTTTGGAAACATTTCTGCCTAGATAGGCTCTTCCCCTCTCCATCTTCCTTTTTGCATTTTACAAGGAAAGTTAATTTTTTTTCTATGCCTAGAAAATCATCTCCACTACTGCTGCATTTTTGTGTTTTACCAAATGACACGTCGGACACCTTTTTGGAAGTATATTCTCACTTCAGCGTCTAGAGGTCGATTAAACAAAAACAATATTGGAATCTTCTAGATTTCACACTTAGAGCAGTCCTGCAATCTTCTTTTCTTCTGATTATCATATGGAGGACTGGTATCCCCTAGGACTTACAAGCCTGTGCCTAGGATCACATGCCTGTTGGGGAGCAGATGAATCTATGGACCAGACAGTGAAGGCCTGGAAGTGGGTAGCCAGCCCAGCACCAGGTATGATAGTGAGGAAGAGGATGATATGAAATGCAGGTGAAATCTATGAATGGAAAGGTGATTATGGAGCAATTGATGGAATGAGTAGTGGGGCAAACCACAGAAAATCGACCCAGATACTGCTTCATCCACCACGAATACCACATGTGGGTCCCTGGGATCAAACCTGGGCCACCATGGTGATAGGCAAACAGTTTAAACGCTCAGTCACAGTGCCATCATCAGTCTGGCAATACCGTCTGCTAAAAGTATTATGCCCAAGTTGTGTTCGGCTACAGTAGAGTTAAATCTAATAATATGCCTCCCATTATTTCAAAATTCAAAGGGAAAACCATGCATGGCCAGAGCTGTGAAACCGTTCAGAAAGCTTTGAGTTAATGAAACAAGAAGCGGAAAAGCATGCTCAAAGATGTACTACTGCAGGCAAAAAACACAATGTGCCTGAAGATCAGATATTGTAACAAATTTACCAAATCTTTTTATTTTCTCAAGCTTCAAGTACAGCCACACTACTAGTTTCTGTCTCTTAATCTTTCCAAACTCTCACACCATACTAGTTTCTGTCTCTTAATCTTCAACAACTCAAACTGTCTCTATGGCAACCTCCTTGAAAATCAAAGAGTCTTAATGACATGGAGAAGCCATGTCACACTGCTCCCTCCTCAGAGCTGGTCGTCCCGACCAGCACTATCACTGCGGCATCTCCCTTGCGCCCCGGTGGATTAACCCATCGAACCTCTTCTCCTGGTGGTCCACGAGGGCCTGGTGGTCCTGGTATACCTTGAGGTCCTGGGTTTCCATCTCTTCCAGGCATACCTTTAGTTCCAGGTTCACCATCTTTTCCCGACAATCCTGGAGGTCCAGTCATGCCTTTGTCTCCTGGAGGTCCCTCACTGCCTGGCTTCCCTGGTGGACCTGTCTCACCTTGTGCACCTCTCTGACCTCTGAGGCCAGCAGGTCCTGTTGGGCCGGGTAATCCTGGAAGTCCTCTGTCTCCTGGAGGGCCCTGTGGACCAGGTTGTCCTGGAGCTCCATGTTGTCCTTGAGAGCCTGAGTCACCCTTAGGTCCTTCAGGTCCTGGTGCACCAGCTTGTCCTGGAGGTCCTGGATTGCCCTGTTCACCTTTCATTCCTGGGAATCCACGTTCACCCTTCATTCCAGGCAAGCCTACCAGACCCTGAGGGCCAGGGAATCCTTGTAAACCTTGAGGGCCAGTAGGACCTCGCTCTCCAGGGGGCACGATCCTAGGTATCGCTGTTGGATAGTGTCCCTTGGTCCAGGTAGGACGATGTATGCCATCCTGCTTCGAAATTCTGCAACAGTACCGCCGGTCTTGACGGTCCCTCGTCCAGTTGCCCTTCTTCCTGGTGTGTTGACGGGCCATCCTGCGCACTTTGAAACGGCTCACTGGGTACCATGTCCGCCGACCTCTCTGGCGCACCTTCGCAGCCACCTTGCTTCCGATGGGTCCGGCAACAAACCCCACCACATCCGCGCGAGTCGCGTCCACCGCTGCACTCGTGTTCACTCGTGCTCGGCACGGCCTCTCCTGTATCCTGCCGTCCACGATGATGTCCACCATTCTTCCGTTCACGGCACTATGCGTCAGGTGATTGGATGGCCCCGACGGTCCCCCCATGTCACACGCCAAGTCGGTTCTCGCGTGTTGCTCGTTTGCTTGTGCGCTTCCCTGCTGATCGTCCGAAACGGGCGCAACTGTCGCCTCGGCCACTAGGTGCTCCCTCCCCGGCTCCGCGCTATTCCGTCTGCCCCTGGCATCCAGTACTTTGACGCTCTCGTCAACTCTTACTACCAGGGCGCCAAGACGTTCCCCGTCGTCCTCCACGACGTCCACGTGCTGGCAGAGGTCTTCCACCTTTTCGCCGAGTTGTTCCACGTCTTCCGTCACGCCAATCCGTTCGCCGAGTTGTTCTACGTCTTCCGTCACGCCAATCCGTTCGCCGAGTTGTTCCACGTCTTCCGTCACGCCAATCCGTTCGCCGAGTTGTTCCACGTTTTCCCTCATATCATCCGAAACGGGCGCAACTGTCGCCTCGGCCACTAGGTGCTCCCTCCCCGGCTCCGCGCTATTCCGTCTGCCCCTGGCATCCAGTACTTTGACGCTCTCGTCAACTCTTACTACCAGGGCGCCAAGACGTTCCCCGTCGTCCTCCACGACGTCCACGTGCTGGCAGAGGTCTTCCACCTTTTCGCCGAGTTCTTCCACGCCTTCCGTCACGCCAGCCAGTTGCCCGTCAATTTTCGCCGATAGCTCCGTCTTCATCTCTTTCAGCTCGGCAGCGAGGTTGTCGTTTCTCGTTTCCATTTTGGCAAATAATTCTTTCATCATTGCCATCATCCTGGTTTCCGAATATCCCACTTCCTGACACCAAATGTAACAAATTTACCAAATCTTTTTATTTTCTCAAGCTTCAAGTACAGCCACACTACTAGTTTCTGTCTCTTAATCTTTCCAAACTCTCACACCATACTAGTTTCTGTCTCTTAATCTTCAACAACTCAAACTGTCTCTATGGCAACCTCCTTGAAAATCAAAGAGTCTTAATGACATGGAGAAGCCATGTCACAATATTGATGACTGATAAATAGACCTCAGACTTTTAGTTCCTAAAAATCTTAGATTAGGTACCTAAAATAAGCTCTGTCACAAATCAAAATAGGTTCTAAAATCACAAAAATAGGTAAACAAAAAATGACATGTTTCCCATTTACAAATTAGCCGAAACATTTGACAATGTCTTTATTGTACATGTCCATAATTAGAGTCACAGTAAACAACTAATACCTTTTCTAAGTTTTCCACTGAGAAAACTTACAGATAACACCATATTACAAGCAGAAAATAGTGTCCCACATCAACTGATGAGATTGGAGCATATTTAAATGTTCATATTAAATGCAAAGGAACAGGACAATCACGTTCAAGTGTTTGCCAGACAAGATGTCAGCAATGTATGGAGAACTGTCAGTCCTGGGTTTGAAGCACTGATTTGAGTTTCTCAGAAACTTTTTTACCAACATAACCAGGAACCAAATTGATTTTTTCTATCAATCCCAGATGCATGTAGACCAGTTTGCCTGAAGACTCTAGAGCATTAAAATAGTGCAGACCAGATATATGTAGACCAGTTTGCCTGAAGACTCTAGAGCATTAATAGTGGGGACCAGAGATACGTAATGTAATTGTTGAATGCAATATTGTTGGGTTCTGCAGAAGCTCTTTTAGCTGAAATAATGCTCACTACATCCTCCCTCAGTCTCAAAACAGTGTTCTTAATGTCCTCCATATTATGTATTGCTTACTGTGATTGTTGTCAAGACATGACTGGCATACAGGCTTACAGGGTGTTTCCATATTACCAAATGAAGAAATTGAAAAATATGAAATTAGGTTATATAGGACCACCATTTTTAACATATATTTCTATAATTAGTATATATACAACTTTTATTTTCTATACATCATGAGTAAAATAGGTTTTTACCTAAAATCTGATGTCTGGTGATAAATATGTAATCACACGTAAGATCCACAATTTCTATGCCTAAAAGGGAATGTGCTTGTAATTGGGAGACTCCAGATAAGTTAAAGAGCTAATCAGATATGAAGGAAGTTCACCAGAACTAACAGGAAATTGCATATTGAAAAGCAGGATATAGGCCCACACCAAGAAAACTACCTGTTATCTCTTTGGCACTGCAGGAACGACAACATACAAAGACATTATGAACGTAGATAAAGTAAATAATGCAGCAGTTCAGTTGGAGCTGATAGAAGTACAATGTGATCGTCACTTTCAAGAGAAATTCAACAATTCATGCTCAGACGCATTGATTGAATTCTACTGGAAACTTGATAATAGGCATTTCCCAAATTATATTTCTAACACAGCAAAAACAATGACAATATATAGTAGTACCCACCTTGGTGAACAGGGTTTCTGTATAATGAAGCTCCTGAAAACTCGTCACAGAAACAGACTCTCAGATAGCAATTTGGTATCCAGTCTTAGAATCTGTTTTTGTAATGTTATTGAGCCAAATTTTGAAAAGTGTATGAATTCAAAAATATGCTAAGTGACTGATCCTATAAATGTGTAACATGTGGTATTTTACTTAAGTTTTCAGTAAGATTGTCTTAAATTCATCATGCAGACGCTTAACACCAAAATATGCATTCTTTAAGGACAGTAGTTTTCAAACAACTTACATGTTGTTCTTTCCTTTAATTTTGGAGGAAATTGCCAACCCCTCTTAGTAATAATGTTTTGTGTTATTTCACTTATTTGAAGATAATCCAAGTAAATATTCTGTTATTTACGTTTAATCAAAATAGCTAAGAATATGCATTTAAGGGATAACAGGATTTGAAAGCTGCCATTTCCTTTTTGTATAAATATAGATATATGTGATGCAAGTTCATATTAAAAGCACTATTATGAATCCTGTGTAATTATTCTTATTTATTATTTAATATTTTATTTATTTATCTATTTATTTATTCATTCATTTGAAAATTGATTGACATTTTCACACATATGATTAAAAAGTAACAAAAACATCTATCTTTAAGAGGTATGTAAGTGCATAAATGGTGTACTTCCCAGTTTGAGAATGCTAACCCAAGGGCTAGGGTAGGTTTAATAGTACCTATAATTCAGCCTAATCTTCAGAAAGTTGCAACTATTTCACTATTTTAATCAACATGAATAACTACGTCAAATAGTTCTCTTTTACGGGTGAGAAGTACTGTTCCCCTTCGTAGATCCAACTTGTATCTGTGCTATGTATCCTCGTGGGCAATTCTGAAGCAAAAAAATCATAATGTATATGCACTCTAAGAAAGGTTTTATCTGTGGACACAACCAACCTGCAAGTAAATAGATGTCGGATGATAACACTGCTAGTGTTGATATGTATTATGTCATGTTTTGCCCCCTGGTTACCGCACTACCCTAGTATGGCCCTCAACTGCCTCTGACCTTGACACCACTGCTGTAGACCATGAAGTAGCCTTGAGCGTGTGTCTGTCCTTATTAGGGCGCTGCCTGGGCATTGACACCAGCTGAGTGGACCACTACGTCCCCTGTCGCTGCTGCTGTGCCACTACTGTGATCTCCACTCAGAGATCCTGAACATCAGAGCCTTACTGGCTGCCATAGAAGACAGGGTACCTTCTATCTCTGTCTCTACACCCAATGCCACATAGGCAGAGGGACACACCACCAGAATCAACCTCATCAAATTCTGACTCCAAGATCTGCACACTATCACTGCCAGCACCTCAAATTCACTGCAAAGCCACACCACAGCCATCAAACAACAGCCAGACTCCACAGTTTTGGTGCTCCAAACTCCTGTCACGTGCTTTGATGAGCTACATCATGACACAGGACACCCCTGAGGAGAACCAGCACAACAATGCACCAATTACAGATTTCACAACTTCAACACCATACCACAACTACAGTGAATCAACAACGGACATGTTCCCACACTGGGAAGCAGCATCCACAACAGCAGTGCCTAACTTGCAACTTCACTAACAGATGAAGTGACTGCTACCAAAGCAAAATCCCACACCCAACACTGAGGAGAAAGAAAAAAAAAGAAAGAGAGAGAAAATATTAGTACAATAAAGAATATCACCTGAACTTCCTTTTACCACCTCTCCTCTACTTTCCATGCACCATGACCAGGGCCTTTTGCCATGGTCATGTCCTGGCCATTATTCTTCTACCTGCTCCCACCAATTGGGCAGTAGTTCCATAAACTACTTCAGTAATGGAGGTGCATTTAGCGGGACTCCACCATCCTTTCCTACACTCCTCATCCCAATTTCACCCAGAATTTTTAACTTATGAAAAAAATTAGGGATTAATATCCAATAAAACATACAATGGTGTGACTTGTCTTTATCCTCATATAATATTTTTCCTTCTGCTAAAGCCTCATTCATTCTTTTCATCCATTTTGCTGACTTTTCTAATTTGTAGTTGCATATTCTACCTGTCTAGGCAAGGCTATTTTGCCTTTTGTCATCTTCCTGCCATGTGGCCCACATTGCCAGTTGCTGCTAAACCTAAGTCGTAGATATATGAATTCTTTGACCACCACGGTTTTTCTCCGCCCTAAATACTATTTGTCATGTCTTAACTTTATCCCCCTTTTTTGCACACAAAACATTTTTAACTTTTTTACATTTTATTTCCCATTCTTCACAATAGTTCTGTATTTTGTTGATTGCTCTTTGTAGCTCAGTCACTGATGTAACCCCTACCATTAAGTCACATTTAGCATTATTTTAACTAGATAGGTCAAACATAGAGTGTAGTTGAATTCAGTATACATTATAATTTGTACTATACTACATGGAAAGATAAATTCCGTTGTTCTGTTATACAACTTGTAATTTGAAATGTTGTTGTTGTTGTTAGCTAATCCTGGATTTCTGACAATGAAGTATAGAATTAGTCATTAATCCTCTTGCTCTCCAATATTTTTCACTGATGGATGGGGCACTAGAAGTGGCCGGGCATATTTGAAGGTGGTGTCGATCCATTTCCTCTTCCAGATCACATAGAGGACAGAGTGGTGAAGAATATATCCCAATTCTGTTCAAATGTTTTGCCAGACAATCATGTCCTGTAATCAACCTGAAGGTTGCAACTGCTGTTTTTCGAGGATACTCAGGAATTACTGTTTGAATGTTTGGTAGTTCCCATCTTTTATTCTTTGATTTTTCATAGTAATATTTTGCAATAACTTTTTTGACTTCAGAGTTGACTAATCTTTTAGCTGCATAAAATGGTAGATTAACTATAGATTTTTGTACACCGCTGGTACCCTTTTTTGGAAGAAAATCAGCTTTCTCATTACCACTCAGTCCACAGTGAGCCGGTATCCATTGGAAGACATTTTTGAAGTGCTGTTAGATGGCTAAGCATCTTCCAACATTCTATAATAGTTTGGTTTTTTGGTGACAACTTGGAAGTAATTGCTATAATTGCTGCCCTGGAATCTGAGAGAATAACTGCTTGCTGAAAATGTGAAATTCTGCACAAAAGATTTTGTAGGGCCATTCGAATTGCTTCAATTTCTCCATCAAAGTTAGTAGTTCCATAACTTAAAGATTTGTAATAGGAAAAGAGGTGACATGTGACTCCAGCACCTGCTCCATCTTTGTTTGATATAAATGATCCATCAGTATAAATATGGAGCCACTCATGTTCTGGAAATCTAGTATGGATTGTCTCTAATGCCAATAATTTTAGAACACTAGTTGGAGTATCACTTTTTTTAATTTCTTCTGTCAGGTGTAAATAATATGTGATGTCTAATGTATGTGTTGGATTGACTTTAGATATGAAGTTTTCCTTTGAATTAGGAAGGTGCACATTTTTCTTGATGTCTTGAATTTTGGAAAGAAAGCTCTCCTGAGTCTTTAGTGTATGTTTAAAATTTCTCTTGTGCCATGTATTGAATGGGAGTCTGATCAACTTTTCGTGTTGAATAAGAGCCCTTTTTCTATTTCATATTCAATGGGGTATTGGTTGGTTAGTATTTCTATAGCTGCTATTGGTGTGGTTTTGATAGCACCTGTAATTAATCTCAGACTTTGGTTTTGAAAGATTTTAATTTTTTTGTGTTTGCTGTTACAAGAACTTTGCTGCAGTAAGTAAATAATGGTTTTATATATACATTGTATGTTGTGTTAAGCGTTGCTCTGGAACATCCCCACTTCATTCCTGTTAGACGTTTTAACAGTGAAAGCCGCCTCTCTGCTCTTTGTATTACATTTTCTATTTGTTTGGTCCATGTAAGTTTGGTATCAAATGTAACTCCTAAATACTTTGCTTCCTTTGTTTCTGGTAATTGTTGACCCTCAAAATTTAGTTTTATTTTTAGTGGTTTTTTTCTTAGTGAAAAGATTTGGTAGTTTGATTTTGTTGTATTAACAGTCATTAAATTTACTTTGGTCCATCTTTGTAGGTTGTTTAAGGATTGTTGCATGGTTTTTTCTAGTTCTGTACTTTTGCTTTTTGGTTTTGAAGTCCACATTACTAAGTCATCAGCAAATAGTGCACACTTCACACCTGATTCTTGTATTTGTTGTGGCAGATCGTTAATAAATATATTAAAAAGTGTTGTGTTGCGCCTTGTGGTAAGCCACGGTGTATTTAGATATATTTCTTCCATATCTGGTTGCAATAAAGCGTTGTGTTAGGAAATGACATAGCCATGAAAACATTGAACCTTGTATCCCTATTTTTTTTACTTTCTTTAGTAGTTTTGTTCTGCATATAGAATCATATGCACTTTGGAAATCAATAAAAACTGATAAATTATCTTCTTTTCTATTGAAGGAGTCTTTGATTTCTTGACTGAGAAGTAAGACTTGTTCATTTGTAGAGTGGAACTCTCTGAATCCAGCTTGACATGGGGATATTAAATTTTGTGATTCTAGAAACCAATTTAACCTGTTTGACACCATTCTTTCCATCACTCTGGCTATTATGCTGGTAAGAGCTATTGGTCTATAATTTATTTCTGATGCTGCTTTTTGTCTTTCTTCTTTCTTCGCCATTCAGCAGGTACAGTGGTTTTCCAGGATAGATTGTAGAGTTTCAGTAGTTGTTGTTTTGCTGTTTTTCCAAGGTTTTTTATGAACTCTGGATGTATGTGATCTGGTCCAGGAGACTTTTTGTTTTTTAGATTATTTATTGCAATGTTCAGTTCTTGCATATTAAGATTTTGAAAAAAGATATTGCACTGAGTGTTAGGATCACATTCTCTTTCTTGTTTCAAATCTTTCTTAAATTCTTTACGTTCCTTTTTATTATTTCTTGTTACTTTATGTGAATTAGCATAATATTTATTGAATGTTTCGGCTATGACTGCATCATTTACTAATATTTTATTGTTGTATATGATAGGTGTGCTGTTGTTTTCTTTCCTGTCCTTGACATTTTTTATGAACTTATGAGCTTTGTTACCATCTGTCCTATAATCCATTTTTTCTAAGAAATTATTAAAGTGATTCCTTTTAGCATTATTAATTTCTTTTTTTAGTGAGGCACATTTCTTCCGCCATATTTGTGTATCTGATGTGTTTTTTGTTTGTTCAGCTGTATTTCTAGCTATATCCCTTTGCTTTTTCAGTTCTTCTAACTGGGGGTTCCAAAAGGGTTTGAAATTTTTAATTCTTCCACGAGGAATATGGTTTTTTGCAGTTTCTAGGATGACATGAAGTAGACTGTGAGAAAAAAGTGAGTAAAACATTAAGAGAAACAAAGAATTATCTGGTTTCCTTAATAAAACTCACAGATTGGGGAAGTATAAAAACTGCATCAATATATTAAATACATTTCTATTTTCTTTAATCTTTTCACTATGCAAATGGTGAACAATTTTTTTCTGATAGTTGAATGAATAGTCTGTCATTTGAGTGTCAAACATTTTTAAAGCTGTAAAATATTTTATATGTGTTGTTGATCTCTTATGTTTATCCAAAGCTGGGATTAAATATGCTAAATTTGTGAAACTTCTATTCCAGGGTGTTTTCTCGATTGCAAATAACAAGCATGGTCAACAATAAAATTTATTTAACCCTTCCACTGCTGAGATATTTTCCACTTATGACCCCTCCTTGTTGAGACATTTTTAAAATTTAATATGCTTCCTATTCATACAATAACATGCAAAAAGAACATAAATATGAAACACTCACCTATAGTAGGAGGCTGTAGACTGATAAAGATAATCCAGTTTCTCAAAAAAATGTTAATTTCAAAAGCTTAATTTAGGCCACACAACATACAGAAGTTAGGGTTGTCCACAGGGGCCATTAATTTAGAGATGGGTAATTATTGTAATAGATAACATTATTAATCACTAATAACTTCAAGCACTACTACATAGAAGTATCACAGTGAAAATGAAAGTAATTATAATAGGGTATCCAAAGTTCATTTCACTAAATTTATTTCGAATCTGAATATTTGTCACACTAATAACTGAGCACTGATACTACTAAAAATAGAAATATAGTGAAAATGAGAGTATTTATAATCAGGGTTATCCAAAGTTTACAGTACTAAATTTGTTTTGAATGTGAATACCTATAGAATAAGAAAAAAACTGAAAAAAATAGAAAAATTCTTTGAGCTACCACATCCCATTATTTTTTAGAACTACTATTTCTCACAAAGAAAATGATAATACCTATTAGTTTCTTTATGAATGAGCTGCATATTTTGGAAAGAAAAAAATAATTTAAAAACTCTGAAATGTGAAAATCCTCCATAAATTCATTTGTGTGAGGAAGGTCACATCCCAATGAGTGCCACACAATTTGACAGAAGAACAAAAATACACCCGTGTTGAATGGTGTGAGAAAATACTGACATCTGAAGGAGGGGACTCCAGACGGGTTTCTGACATTGTCACAGATGATGAAACCTGCATTTATTAGTTTGATCTGAACACCAAGCAGCAATGAGCAGTGTGGATATTTTCTGATGACAACCCATTGACAAAAGTAAAGTGTGGCCAAAGTACCCACAAGAAAATGGTGGCCTCAGTTTTCTTAAAGGATGGTCTTATGGCAACCATTTCTCTGGTGAAGCAAACCACAGATACCGTTAATTGTACACTACAGTTTGCATGCCAAAAGTTTTTGCCAAGCTCCAAGAATGGCAGCCATGTAAGGAACTGGAGGGATCTTTCTCCATCATGACATGTCCACACACATGGCCAACATCACCATATAGTTCCTGACGTCTATAGAGGTCAAACTTATGATTCATCCACCATACGGTCTTGATCTGTCCCCATGTGACCTTTTTCTGTTCTCTATGATAAGAAACTGAATGTGTGGCAAGAGATTTTAACCATTGAAGATCCTGTTACCACCTACAAATGCAAACTTGCAGTCATCAAAGAAAACATGTGCCAGGAATGCTTCCAGAAGTGGTTTCAGTGAATGAAAAAGTATATACAATGTGGTGGCGAGTACTTTGAGAAAGTCCAACAGTCAAAATATTCTTGGTATATCTCAAAACTTTTGTAGCAACCCTCGTATTTCTAATTAGCATAGGTAAATGAAGAGAAACCTCTTTTCAAAACTTCACTCACAACAGAGCACGCTTCCCTCACATATTCCCGTAGAGCACAAATATTTTACAATTTCAAAATTGCTTCCATTAACTGTAATTCCTACTTACCAAAACATATGCAGTTCTGTATTTAGAAATGAAACTTGTCAAACAGTCTATTAGAAACACCTGCAACATAATGCAATATTTACTACTATGATTATTATTTATAATGAAAACATAATTGACTTGGTTTTCTTTCCTAGCTTTTAACAAGCAGCAACCAGGATTATCCACAAGGCAGTGGCATAGCTAAGGTTTTGGGGGCCCCTTGCAAATAAATGCTGGTCGCCATACTTACTAATAGAGCTTAAAAATGGAGAGATTAAAATATTACATATTTACTCACATAAAATAAGTGTTAAAATAACACTCCCTGGTTACCAACACTAATGGTTATTTTTGCTAAATATACAATATACACTTGCTAAACGCATAATGCACACAGGGGGAACAAAATCGTTACCTGTCAATATTCTGGGTAACTCAGGTATTAACAACGATAAATGTTGTGTTCCGGGCTTATGGGCCGTGGTCTAGAAGTTCTTGAGTGAACCAACGTTCTGTCAGGAACCGCGCCTAGCATCTTGAGGGTGTTGATCTGTCTGCTGTGGAAGTCAGAAGTCGATTATCTTCAAGACACCGGCCGTGAAAGCCTCAGTTTATATTTCAGGTATTAACCCAAACAAACTTCTATTTATGGTACCTCAGATATCGTTCAGAAGCAATAACACTGAAGAACTGGTTAGAACAATAACACATATTGATTAATGTTCATACCTGACCACATTCTAAAATAATACAATTTATTGGCTAATCAAGTACATTTTCAGACAGGTAATAGTCATACACACTATGTAGTTTGTTCAGCTTCTATAACAACCGCATTGAATAAAATACTGTGCTTTAATGAATTTCTCTGTATGATTGTGAATATTTTGAGTGCATATGCACTTGGAGATAAGTTTGTTTCACCCTTTTAACAAAGAAAGGGTAGTAAATGCTTACGTGGTACACTTCTATTGTCAGTACATCATCAGTGAAGTGCATGTGTTCCAGTGCTTCTTGCTAGCAATGGTTGAATTGAATATAAAATGTCCTTTTTGAGAAAACTATTAAAGGCAGTCTGGGAGCCCCTAACAATTGGGGCACCCCACTCCACGGGGTCTGTGGAACCGTTATTTATGCCACTGCCACAAGGAGGTAATAAGCAAGAAATACCTTGATTTGGCAAAATAAGATTGTATTGACTGTATCAAAAATATTGAACATCAGTAAGTACTCCATTCTACTTGTGGGGGCTCCAGAAAACTACTTGCCCAAGTGTGTCAGACTTGGTACTCAATAAATCATTCATTCCTTTATTCAGTCTGCTGTGGGACCTTTATGTTGTGACACAAAGTATCCAATATCAGATAATTACTAGTGACTAACAGAAACCATGAAAGAATTCAATATTATTTCTTTATGTTTGTTCTTGAGATCGGCATTCAGAGATATTGAACACATCATGGAGCATGCAGTACTTTCATTAATCATACAATTTAATAAGATGTGAAGCACCATATACATTTATTTTATCCCTACTCTATTGTTCATTAAAGTACAGTAAAACCTGCCTAAAACACATGATTGTTCCAGTATTTTTACTTTCTCCACTACATATGGTAAAGTAGAGGAAGTATTGCATTCTGCCCAAAAATTGTATGTCTAGATTTCACTGGAAATATCTGTTTTGAGAACCCTCAATCCAAACAAAAAAAGCATTTTTAGAAAAAGGTCTCTCTGTGTGTATGTATGTATGTCTGTGGACAATATAACTCAAAAAGTCGGTTAAAAACCAAAGTTGGTATTTAAGTTTAATGTCTTTCAAGGGTACGACACAAAGATTTTGGAGAACATTGCTTCATCCTAAACTACTCTTTACATGGAAATGTTTATGACAAATGAAATGTATATCTTGAATTTTCTTGCTATATCCCCTGTAGTCGTATTTACTCTGGATGACTTTTGCATAACTGGTGAACTGTAAGATATAGACCATATCTTACTGTACAAAAAATGTTGTTGTTGTTTTCTAGTGCCTTGCATCTGGCAATGAAGCCATTAGCATTCGTGCTTTCCAATACTTTTGAACTGTAGTTTCTTCTGATCTTAATGCTTCACAGGTCTTCAAGTGGTCTTCGTTCATTTCTGCTGGATCGTTATACAGGACACATATTGGTGAAGCTGAGATACCTATTCTGTAGAGATGACTTGCTAAGCAGTCGTGATTTGTCAGTAGTCGGAAGGCTGCAACTGCAGTTTTCCTTGGTCTCTGGGGAATTATATCTGGGTTGGAAAGTAGTGTAATCCATTTTTTGTCTTTTGCATTTGTTTCTATTTCTTGTAGGTATGAATGAGAAAATTTTTTAATGATCAAACGTTTTATTGAGGAATATGAGAAATTGAATTTAGACTTTTGTTTTATTGTTGAGCCTTTCTTTGCAAGTGAGTCTGCAGCTTCATTCCCCATGACTTCACAGTGTGCTGGAATCCATTGGAGATGAATAGTCTTATTAACTTTATGGAGTTGTGTTAACATTTTGTAGCACTCTCTAATTTTTGTTGACTTCTTTGTAGTATTTGAACATATTCCCTGAATTGCAGCTTTAGAATCTGAAAGAATTACTGCTTTGTTAAATTTATTTAAGGGAAGATTTAATAATTGTCGGAGAGCAATGTATATAGCCTCTATTTCTCCATCATAATTTGTTGTGTCTCTGCCAACAGAATGATAAAAGGAAAAATGTGAACACGTAACTCCAGCTCCAGTAAGGTTTTCCGTGGAGGATCCATCAGTATATATGTGCAGCCATTCTTCTGTGGGATATCTAGTATTGATTGTTTCCAGAGCTAGAAGTTTTTGTATTTCTTTTGGTGTGTCTGATTTACTTATTTCCTCTATTAATTCCAAACTGAAGGTAGGTTGCAATAATTCCAATGGATTTTCTCTTATAAGTAGATTTTCTCTGGTGTAGGAATGTTCAATTTGGATTTAATCTGTGTTACCTTTTCTAGGAAACTACTATGAGTTTTAAGGATTGAAGGGGGGAGGTTCTCTTCTGTCCATTTAGAGTTTGGCAGTCGTAACATTTTCTCGTGTTGGAGCAATGCTTGTTCTTCTATTTTTGTTGTTATTGATGGGGTCCGTGTTAAGGCAAGCATGGCATCAATAGGTGTGGATTTAACTGCTCCAGTGATAAGGCGAAGAGCCTGATTTTGTATTTGTTCAAGTTTATTGATGTTAGCATTTGCTGCTGTTATTAAAGCTTCAGAACAGTACAAGAAGTTTGGTTTAACGTACATTTTGTATGTTATGTTAAGGACTCTCCTTGAGCAGCCCCATTTAGCACCAGCTAACCTTTTCAGGATTTGCAGTTTCTTTTCAACCTTTTCTGAGATGTTTGTTATATGTTTTTTCCAACTTAGCTTTCTGTCGAAAGTGATGCCTAAGTATTTGGCATCATCAACTGCTTTGAGTGGTTTACCATTATAATTTATGTTAATATTAACTGGTTTGTATTTTAGTGTAAATAATTCATAATTTGTTTTTTCCACATTGATAGTCATGAGGTTTTTGGAGCTCCATTCATGTACTTTGTTTAGGGCTGTTTCTATTCTGTCTTTAATTAATTCAGGTTTTTTTTTTGGAGAGCCTGGAGTCCAAATGACTACATCGTCAGCAAATAAAGCAATTTTGGTTTCTAAAGTTTTTATTATTGATGGAAGGTCATTTATATATATGTTAAAGAGTGTTGTGCTCAGAACAGCACCTTGTGGAAGTCCTCGGTGTGTTTGTTTATATTTGGAAATGTATGTATTATATTTTGTGGCACAAAATCTTTGTGAAATAAACTGAGTTATCCATTTAAGCATGTTACTTTTCACACCTATTGATTGCAACTTCTCAATTAATTTGTTTCTCCAGACTGAGTCATATGCTGATTTAAAATCAATGATTACTGTCAAGGTATCCTCCTTTCTATTGAAAGCTTCCTTGATGTCTTGGCTTAGTAGGAGTACATTTTCACTTGTACTATGATTCTGTCTGAAGCCAGTCTGTGAACTATTAATTAAGTTTTAATATTCTAGGAACCAGTTAAGTCTAGATGCCACCATTCTTTCCATCACTTTTGCAATAACACTGGTCAAAGATATTGGCCTGAAACTATTAATATTGTTTGAGGGTTTGTTTTTCTTTAAAATCGGGATGATAATGGCTTTTTTCCAGTCTGAAGGCACAGTCATTCTCCAACACGTGTTATACAGTTTAAGTAGGATTTCTTTTCCTTTCCTGCCAAGGTGTTTAATAAACTCTGGGTGGATCTTGTCAGGTCCTGGAGATTTTTTGTTCTGTAATTGTTCTATTGCTAAATCTAGTTCTGTTTCGTTAAAATCCTGAATAAAAATATCATTTCGTATATCTTTTGGCTTATTAGTTTCTCTGATAGTTTTTTGGATAGCTTTATCTTGTTTTTTATACGCTTGGAGTATTATGATCTTGTTTTAACCCCTTTTTTTGAACTCTCCCACTGTTCTTACCATTTTTCTTGAAATGTTCTCTTCAGTTCAGAGACTATTGATGTTGTAGGTACTTTATTGTATATTGTCTTGGGCTGCTTCTTTGGCAAGATGGTCTGCTTGTTCATTTCCTTTATCCCTACATGCGCCTTTATCCATCTGAAGTCTATCAAGTCTAACTTGCTTTGTCCCTTTTACTCGCAACAACTTTCTTAAGTTTCTGCACAGTAGTTGTCCCAGTTTCATCAATATTCCACACACGAGTCCCATCAGCAAAAGAATCATTTCTTCCCAGATGTTTTCCAATTTGCTGAAAAAAAGTGTCAATATTGAAATGATTGAATGATGTAGCCCTGGATAAACTGCAGGCCTCAGGTTTCCTTATAATGAGGGTACGATGTCTTTTTTGAAAGCCCCTAAACCACTCTAAACCTGCAATATTCTTTTCCTTCCATTGGTCTGGAATTTTTATATTATTCTTTAGGGCCATCTCATATGCCAATTTACAACAATCCATTGGTTCCAATGGGTAATTCATCTTAGAACACATTAAAACGTACTCTGCAAGAAGAGAGTCCTCAGCATTAGACATCACTTGATAGCAAGCATAATTTGGAATCATCTGAATGGGTTTCTCTGGATATGCAGTTTGCTTTTCTTCACATATCTAAAAATGAAAGAAACAAAATTTATTAACCTGGATCACATAGGTACATTGGAAGATACAATATTACATAGGTATAATAGCATAAATAGTTCACGTAGACTGTTCACAAAATAGATGTATGTGCTATGGTACCTACCTTGCCAGGGTTTGAAATATAAGATTCTTCTGAAATACAGCTTTCCGAACACTAAACCATGATTAAGAACAAGGTCAACTGCTTTTCTCATGCTATCAGATGAGAATGTACCAATCTGAATCTTTCTCTGCCTATATCTAGCCATTCTGAAGGGTAAAGAAACGTGAGGTTAATAGATTTCTCAAATTAAGTACTGTCTCACAGTACCCCATCTAACACCATCTCATTGTGGACCATGTGCTCATACAGATTTTAATATTATTTACATAAACTTAAAACCTACTGTTCGTTATTTATTTCATTCTGCAGAAGAAAACCATCACATTTAGGCAAAGCACGAAGTGCTTGTAGGACCTGACCAGAGCCTTTTCTGCCGTATTTTTGGAGTTCCTGTTGGGCCTTCTCACCTACCGTAGCGGTCTTGGGAAATATCACACCGTACATCACTCCAAAAAGCATTCTCCTACTTCCCGTTGCCCACCCATTAGTACGAGGACCATAGAGGTTGGATTTCACATTTGCAAATAGATACTTATGAATTTCTAGGGTGGACTTTTTAATCCCCGGGGGATCCCCTCCGCCCGCGAACCACCCCCTGAATTCATCACTTCTCCAATTAGAGGGTACTGCTGGGCAAGGTAACTAGAGAAAGACTGCTGGGTTATTTTGACCGCGTTCTTAGAGTCCCTTGTCGCAATTCCAAATGTAATCCATTTAAAAATTGGCGGGCAATTTTTAAGATGTTTTTAGTTAGCTGTATGAAACAAATCTTTATATAATGACAGTTTATAAGTTAATAATAATTAATTTGTTTCAATTATTATCTGCTTTTAACGTTATTGTTACTTTTAGTAGTTGTTTTGATAATATTTACAACGTTCCACAATACGGCTGACCGCCATATTATTAGCTAATGCGGCTTCCAGAAACAAAAACATTGTGAGCACGTGGATCGGTGAAACATTTTTGCTGTAATCTACGTGAAACTTCAATTCATATAATCCGAGTGATAATTATTAGGTGAAAACTCTTATGTAATCTTCTCTTTCCACTGAAAAAAATCACCGGTAAGTAACTCGAAGGCGTTATATTTTATATTTTGTTACTGGGGTAACTGGGGTCAGCTGTAAGCCATAATATGCTGAACAGTATGGCATGGCGTATCCTCAATAAACCGAAACATTGTCAAAAAATAGCAATAAGAAATAATTAGGGATGTGAGGGAACAGTCATTTTAGGGTAATAAGTGAAGTTAATTGGGTTTTTTGCGTGTACATTAATAAGTTAAAGGGAAATGTGCAGAAGTCCAACAACCACTAGCCGTACTTTCGAGCTGTCATATGGTACAGTCTGCATTTCAGCGTTCTGTAATTCATTGATTGGGAATTTAAATTATCTCCTGTTGTAATATAACATGTAGTAAAATGTTTTCTTCCTAACCAAGGATCTTCTTTGGCTGTTTCCAATAGTATAATCTGATGAAAAATACTGCCGAGTTGTAAGGGAACGGAACAATCTGTCATTAGACCAAGCTTATACAGTATTAGTTAATTGCTATTGGACTAACTGGAGATCGCTTGTATTCTAAATATTTATAAACATTGAATTTTATTTTTACAACAAGAAATATATAAGGATAATAAAACGTAAACAAAGTATCCCGTGCGGCCGCTTCAAATACGATGCGGTGATCAGATGACCTGGATTTCACAATCCTGGCACTTAAAGAACAAATTCATTGATGTATAGGTAATTTGATGTGGATGGAACCGTCAAACTTTTCATCATGTTATTCATAATTTTTGAATAACCAATAATGCCTCTGGCCAATGGTACTAAGGAAAACAAAAGTTAAGTTTTGTTCCTAAAATCGCTTCTGAACTAATAACAATATTGTTTCATGCACATGCGTCAGTCGAATACGCCCTCAAAACTAGTTCAGAATTTTGTACGGTTGGAGCACTACTTGAACCATTATTAGTCTGGTGATTCCGAATAATGTGACCATGCATAGTAAGCAATATGATTTGAATATGCCCAGAATTTTCAGTTCCTATTCTTGATGAAGAACATATTTCACCAGTGGCAAAGCTGAAAGGGTGTCTGAGAGTCTCAGGTTACTCAAACTAAGTACAGATAAATTTTATGGTATATATTGGATGTAAAAAGCAAGAAAACAGTGTTTAAAGGTCGTCAATTAGTTGCTTGTATGTCCCTAAAGTGACTTATAACAGCGTAAACATTTAGGAATCTGGATAATGCCAGAGTCGCACTTGCTGTCACGAGGGAGGGGCTTACTGGGCATTACACCACCCATCTCCACGCCACATTATTGCAATGGTTATAGGTATTCTCGGAGTCTAGACCTTGGCTTCCTGCAGCATGGAACTGTAGATTACAAGGCGTGTTGTGCTGCAGATTCAAAGTATTTGGAGTTTTTCCTACATTTGTGCCTTTCTCTCAAACTTTACAAATAGTGAGATTAATGATTTGTTTATTCATTTTATTAAAACACCATTATCGTCCCTTTCTTTTGAAGAAAAATGTCCCTTAAAGAATAAGAGACAGTCACCACATCTGAATATTGTACAGAAGGATGGAAGCCAAATGACTTCCCGTTCCCAATGCTATAAAGAGTATCTATGGCTCACAGCAAAAAACTGTAAATTATATTGTTATGTTTACATATTATTTGGAGGAGAAAGTGAATGAGATGAGATTAGTATAAGTTGCATAAATTTTTTTTATAGAAGGGCGCGTAAGGTTCAAGTTTCCAAAAGAATGAATCAAACAGTGAGCGTTTCCATCATATTAGAAAATGCAGAATCGATCATGCCTTGTCAGAAGCAGCACAACAAATCAGTAATCTTTAATAAGCAATTTATTAAAGACTAATTCTAGTAGTGTGAAACAAGAACTTCCATTCGTAGGCAAAACGTGAATGAAGACTCTCTTAATAAAGGCAAGTATTATCTTGAATTGCTTGGGCATGAAGAACAGTTTACGACAGAGAATTTGGAATCCACCTCAGCATTTAAAGGAACTTTGAGTAATATTCAAGAACATCTTATTAAATGTATAACTCAGATAATAAATGAAGAAATTAGGAAGGAAACCTCAGCTTGGGGAATCTAAACACATTTGCAATAGACAAATCATTACTGAATGAACTCTCCAGAATCAGAGCTTCAGGGATCCAATCAGTGATGTATTTGCTGCCAAAAAAGAATGCTGCATGGAGTTAATCTTAAAAAAAAAAAAGCTAAGGTAAGCCTCAGACTCCCCAGTTAGTTATGATCAGCTTCGCTGCTGGATTTCACCAGTTCCCAAAATGCTGGAATAGCAAATTGGAAAATTGATTCTTTGTTATGTTGAATGCTATTGAGCTACTGTGCATGCTCAGATAATTCAGAATTGATTGTGAATCATGTTGGAACAAACCTTAGGCACCTATCTGAACTTTAGATTTGATATTCCTTTGTTTAGACTCAACAGATTGTGTGTCTGGCATGTAACAAATGGGACTGTTGCATTACCTTTCCTGAATCTACATACATTCTACTCAACAGCCAGGATATCTGTAATTGCAAAATGCTGTTATGTTGAGAAATTATTGAACTGTTCTTAATGAAGCTATTACCTAAGAAGAAAAAATACATTTTATGTTACAGTATTCCATAGTATTTTTTTTCAAATAGTCTTATTTGCTTAGTGAATACTTAAAAAAAATTTTATTTCTGGTGGATAATGTCTGGGCGGGTTTTCTCCGGATTCTTCAGCTTCCCCCACCACTCATTCTACCAATCCATCGTCACCTTTCCAATCATCCATTTCACCTACATTTCATGTCATCCTCTTCCTCACTGTCATACCTGGTACTTGACTGACCACCCGCTTCCAGCTCTTCACTCTGGCTGGTCCATAGGTTCGTCTGCTCCCTGAGAGGTGCCTGATCTTAGGCAGTGACCTGTAAGTCGCACAAAAGGGAAAGGTAATCAGGTAAAGAAGGATAATTACACAAGAGACATGAAAATGTACAGCTTTTATAGCATCTAGGGCTTCATAACAAGATTTTCAAATTCATCTGGAATACTACCAGTGGGTTCATCATTCATTTGTTTATATGTTAAGTGTGCAAAGAAACTGGGATCTCAAAGCTTTAAAAGATTTTACAGGTTTCAGTAAAAGCCTGTGACCCTTCAAAATGTTAGATTTACCATCAGCCACACTTAGGATTTTTAGAATTATCGCGTATATTCTTGTCAGAATATACATATCTCATTCTGGCTGAAACTGCTTGGTTACCTTTTGTTTATATAAAGAGGTTAGCTCAGTAAAATGACAGTTTTGCAGTTTTAGTTTAATGTTGTGTGTGGTACATGGCTAATGCTGTTGAAACTGTTAAGAGACAAACCCAAATACAATGTCCACATTGTGGCCAGCTTTATAAAGGGCTTAAAATCCACACCAGTAAAGCCCATCCAGAGGAATATAGGGAGTCCCTGTTAAATAGCAAAAATCACTCTGATACATTAGCTGATGCTGTAAATGCCACTAAAACTTCAGAAAGCAGAGCACATGCAGATGATTCACAAATTAAATCACATAATAACAACGCAAAAACTGATGAAAATGAACTTCATAATTGGCTTAACATATTTAAACAAGATATGTCTAATGAGGAGTTTCAGAGTAACGTTTATGGTTTCCTAGAATTTTTGCACTGTGCTATTGATCTCCTGCCTGGACCACAGAGTCCTGCATCTAAATACTACAAAGCCCGTAGAGATGGCAAGTTAAAAAATAACAATCACCAATACAAAAACTCTAGTAATCCACAAAGGTCTTCCAAACGGGACAGGGAAAGGAGAAAGGCAAAATACACATATGAACGTATACAGTTTGAGTACTTTTATCAAAGAAGGAAAGCTGTGAGAAAAATTCTACAACAAAATCAGCCCTACAAATTACCAATGGCAAAAGACGACATTGAGGGTTTCTATAAGCAAGTATTTGAAACCCCTAACAACTATGTAAGGGACAGTTATGATTCTTTTACGTGCGATGATGTAAACAGTCCAATAGAATTTTCTCAAGAACTTGTTTTCTTAATTATAAAATCTATAGCTATAGATACAAGCCCTGGTCCAGACAGAGTGTTACTAAAGGCAATTAGGCACCCTGCTGCTGCTGCTGACGTAATTACTCACATTGCTAACAGAATGCTGAAGACGGGTATAGTTCCTGACGCTCTCCAGACAGCAAGAACTGTATTAATACACAAAGGTGGGGACCTGGACAACTTAAAGAACTGGAGACCGATTACTATATGTTCTGTAGTGAGGAGGGTAATTGCAAAATGCTTGGATAAAATAGTGCAAGAATACATTAATCTAAATCAATACCAACGAGGGTTCGTCATGATGCCTGGCACATTCATTAACCTCAATATTATTGATGGAATCCTGTGAACAGCTAAAAGTAAGAAAACATCAGCATCTATTGTGTTTCTTGATGTTAGCAAAAATTTTGATAGTATTGGACATGCTCACCTCATTGCTACCATTGAAAAGTCTGCTTTGCCTGAAGAAATCAAGATTCTAATTAACATGCTGACAGGAAATTCTACTCAAATACATACCGACGGTGGAAATACAGATAAAATCCACTTTAAGCGAGGAGTGATGCAGGGAGATCCCATATCACCACTGCTCTTCAACTGGGGCATTAACCACATCCTGAACGAGTTGACGGTTAGAAACGTTTCAGGAAAATATGGCTTTCAGCTAAGTCCTGATACCAAACCACTTACAGCCCTATGTTTTGCCGACGATCTTGTGATCATAGGAAAAGACGAGCAAGCAGCATCTGCCCTTGTGACTAGTGCTATCCACCACCTTCAAGAAATTGGACTGAACGTCAACACAGTGAAATCCAATGCTATTATAATTAAAAACGGAAAGCTTCTACAGCAGGAACTGATTACCACTGCTGGATCAATTATGAGCATTGGGGCAGACGAAGAGATTAAATACCTTGGTGCAACATTTAGGGACACAATAGTATTTAATGAAACACAGGTTCTAGAAAAATTAAAATTAAATCTTGAAAAGCTTACTTCAACTCACTTGCTCCAGCCTAGTCAAAAACTTACAATTATAAATCAGTTTATTGGGCCCACTTTGATCTATCCTTTCCAGTCGGTTCCAATAGAGAAAATTCCAAAGGTATGGCTCCAGAAAGCAGTTAAAATGATCAAAAGTGCTGTGAAGGAAATCCTACAACTACCAAATAACACCCCAAACAGTATGCTGTACACCAGCACAAAGTTTAAGGGATTATCAATAATACGTGCAACTTGGGAAGCTTATCTTCAACAATTAAATATTAACACCAAACTTGAAAATCTAGACGATGAACATGTAAACGTTGTTCGCAATTTTGCAGCCATAAGAACTCGATGCCTCACAGAGTTGCATTTACCAGAGGAGTCCTCCACAAACTCCGTTAAACAACTTAGGGAGAAACTAAGACGCCAGGAGTTTGAAGCCTGGTGTGCATACCCTCAGAAAGGAAGAGGAGTGGCACTCTTTGGCGAAGTTCCTGCTGCCAACACTTAGATTTTGAAACGTAATGGATTATCCAGCTCAGAATGGCGTGACATGTTGAAGATGGTGGTTCCAGTACGTTCACTTCCGGGACGCTCCATGGGTACAAGCCACTGTAGACATTGCAGTGAGATAGAAACTTTACCGCATGTACTCGGGAATTGTCCTCAGGGAGAGTTGCTGCGAATAAAGCGTCACACCATAAGAACTCTGCTTGCCAATGCTTTGCAAAGCACAGGATTAGAAGTCCACGAAGAAGTACACTGTGTGGCTGACTGTGGCAGTAACTGTCAAATTGATGTCATTGCTATCGACAGGAAGAAAGGGACAGCTGAGATCTTAGATCCCACAGTGAGGTTTGAGACATCCTTAGACCAGTCAGCAGAAGTGGATCGTGAAAAGAAGAAAATATATGAGCCCACAATTCCATTTTTCAGTGCCTCATATAATATCAGCAACATCGTGGTCACAGGCCTATTCTTCGGAGCAAGGGGCACAAATACCAAAATCATTTGTGCAATGGAGACAACAATATAAGCTCCCTAAACAGCTACAGGACGACATTGTCCTAACGACAATAAAATACTTTGTGGCAATATGCTGAAATCATTTGTATGGAAACCATAACATTTAAATTTGAAAGTACTAAAATATAAAATAATCATTTAACTGTGCCATATACTAACAAAAACTTTGTTTTTTGTTGTTTTTTTTTTATTAACCTTTTTATGTATTCATTTCAAACACATGAAAGCTATTCTGTGTCACATGGCAAACCTTTATATAAGGTCAGATTTAATAATAAAAATCAAGTTTACATTCCCACAGTTTGTAAATTGTAAATTTGTAAATCATTAAATTAATCATTACTATAGAGTACGCTACTCATATAGCCATGGCCTTGTTGCAGATCCCACGATGTTCCATTTCACGAAAGTTTGAAGTTTTCCGAAACTGACACAAATAACAATGAATATCTCCGAAATGGTTCACTCTACAGAAAACACTAGCAAGACATAAATTGTGTTTTAGCGAGATTTTTTGTATAGTAAGATTTTGTCTATCTCTTTCGGTTTACAAGTGTCATCCAGAGTAATCTGGACTACATGGGCTATAGCCAGAAAATTCAAAATTTACATTTCATTTGTCATACAAATATCTTAAACATATGACATTTTAATAAAAATTGTTAGTCATTTTCAGGAAAATCAGTTTTCAAAAAATTTTCCATGTATAGGATAGTTTAGGGTGGGGCTATTTTCTTCAAAATCTTCATGTACCATCATTGACAGACATTCAACTTAAATACCAACTTTGGTTTTTAACTGACTTCGTTTTTGAGTTATGATGTCCACAGACTGATGACTGATATAAACATCCGGGCCCTGGTGATTATCATTACATGCAACTTTAACCCCCTCCTCCCTCTGTAAGATACTTGGTCAGTAATTTATTATTTTGTTCTAACCAGTGACATTCAGTTTTGTTACAGTAACTGTATTGCAAATTCTAGTAGAGCTGAATAAAACACAAAAGAGAAGAACCTTTATTTTCCATGTTTTTGTGACTGAACTATTATTTTCATCCCATTTGATAATAGTAAAAATGTTAAGAACAGTGTTTATGGCATCATTGTAGTAGCTTGTCAATCCCTTTGTGAGATTGATTGCAACATAAAATTTGCCCTTGAATCTCAGGATGTGCAACTGTTGTGCATTTTGTCATACCTCAAGTATGAACTTCAAGTTACAATTTCTTGGATGTAATTTATCTATTGTGATGGAACAAATGTCATTCGTAGTTTGAATTTCCCTGTTATCACCTATGTCATAAATAATACTGGCACTTATTTAAAAAAGCACACGTTTATGCTGAAACTCATATTTGCGTAAGTTTCTGAATTGCAAGTCACTACAATACCTTTGACAGTCAGTTCATAATCTGTTGTTTCTTTGGTGTGACCACTGTATAGATATGAAGACAAGAACCCTCTCAACTATTGATGAGTGCAGGAATAGCAATAAAGTATCTGCTCAAATAGTTTCACAAGTTCAAAATGACTGTTTTCATGTTTGCTAGCATTGAAATGACACAACCTGTCATTATTATAAGAGACATTTTGAAGGACTGAATTATGCTCTTACGCTTTCTTTTGGGCATGTTGGTGTACATATTACAACTTAAAACCACCAAGTCAACCTTGCCTAATTTGTTTGGCTTCCTGCACACTCCAGCCATTGCACTTCGGCAACATCATCTATGGCCTCAAAGACTACCTAAATATATATTATCTTTGATAACAGCCATGTTGCTAATCTTAAATTTTGGCTAACTTTTTTTCTTAGTTACTGATTCACTTGAAGGCAGTGAATTGTCAGTTTATAAACAATTTAGGACATTTATAAAATTTCATAATTTTCTCCCAAATGCCAGACAAAAGGTTAAAATTTAGGACCTACTCAGAATTTTCTGGACTTCTGGTAGCCCAAAATGCTACAATAATGGAATCTAGGACAGTGCATGAAATGCTGTTAATCAGTTTATTGTCTTCTGTTCTAAAACAGCTGCTGCATGTTATAGTTTGTTCCACACAGGCAACTGAGGTTCGTCTCCACACCAGAGGTTTAGAAGGTTTAATCTGAGTCTTGAGTGGGTGAAATATAATTTTAATTATCTGGGACTCGACTGAAGGACATAACTGCTTTTATTTTGGTGTCATGAATTGAGACCCATGTTCATTGGCATCTGTTTGGAAATGCCAGATTTGCATGAGCACACCAGGGGTTTAGAAATTTTAATTTAATTTATTATGCCTTAAATGGGTTTAATTATTTGGAGCTTGACTGAAGGACATAACAGTACTTTTATTTTAGTGGCATGAATCGTGACTTGGTGGCACCGTGTCCGAGCAGTTAGACTGTTTGCCTAACACGTAGGTGGCCCAGGTTCAATCCCAGGGACTTGCATGTGGTATTTGCAGTGGACGAAGCAGCGTCTAGGTGGGTTTTCTCTGGTTTCCTCCACCAATTGCTCCATTCATCCATTTCACCTACATTTCATATCATCCTCTTCCTCACTCTCATAGCTCGTGCTTGGCTGACCACCCTCTTCCAGGTCTTCACTCTATCTGGTCCATAGGTCCCCAACAGGCACCTGGCCCTAGGCACTGGCTTGTCAGTCCTAGGGGTGTAAGTCCCACATAAGGGGAGGGTAATCAGGTGAAGAAGAATTGAGACTCAGGTCCATTGAAATATGCCTAGAAGTGCCAGCTTTTCATGGACACCCCTTAAGATATTTTCTATTAAAGATACCAGTAAGTGAAACCTTAGGGAACTACATAGATTCACAAACATAATAGTAAAACTCCATTCATGCATGTAGGCTTGCAAAATACAAAATGCACACTGATACATGCTATGGTATAATTTAAATGACAAGAAAATAAGTGAAGATTTTAAGCAAAGAATGTTAGCAAATATTAAGTGAATGTTCATAGATGTAACTGTTTTTAAATCCTTATAAGTGTATGAGTAGTCTGCTCAAAATTTGCAACTTTAGAATTGTTTCCTAAAATGTCTGTTACATGTAGCTGAATTGAATTTACAGTATTTGTTTCTATATACCTAGCTTAAACTACCTATGTGCAAATTGTCTGATTCCTTATTCTATATGTGCTACCTGAGCTTGCATGCAGCTCAAACCTTTAATGTTATAATTTTCATGTATGCTACTAGGAACATCTGCCATTTCCAAAACAATGACAATTTTACAGCAAAAACATCTAAAGTAATATGGTTATTTTTCTTCCTTTTTTCAGGCTGTCTTTGATGAGCAGTGAATGACGCATATGCAGTAGTGTTTAAATTACTGATATGCAGAAATTTTTAAATAACCAATTGCCATTAAATAAAGGAGTTTGCCGGTGATATTTTATTATACTTATCTATACAAATTACATCCTTAATGTAAGATATCTTTTTTTTACAACTTTCTTTTGTACAGTGTACAATCTACGTCATCACTTCTTACCCCTTTATTTAATTTTCCCCTACTCTTGCTCACCAAATCCTTCTCTCCCTTGTTTGTTACAGATGTCCACACATCTTTTATGCCCCATTCCTTGTTTAGTAAGCTATGTAGTTCCAAAGATTTTCCCCCTTCTATTGTTCCCCACATTTTTTATTAACGTCCTCCAACATAGTGTCACAGCGGATGGTGAATGGGTGAAATGATGCTGAAGTAGAGCTTTAAGTTACCCGACATTCATCTTCTTAGGATAAGGAAAAATCTGGGGAAAACCTTATCCGGACAACTCACCCTAAGTGAGATTTAAACTTGCGACCTCTTTGGCGCGCTACCGGGATGCTACAGAGGCAGGATTGTTCCCCACACTTTCTGTTTCCTTATTCTATTCATTAATTTGTCCTAAAAATCCCCTCTCATTTCTTTCGTCTAGATTCCATATATCTCTCATTCTATCCTGTTTTTCCTATATCATTCCACCAGTTCTTTTCATTGGTATTTGCTTTCCGTTGGTTTGTACACAATCTTATTCTGTTTTCGTTTCTTCTGTTCAAGCTTATATACCAGTTATTTATGAATCTTTCTGTTATTTCCTAATTTCTACCTAGTACAGAAATTATAAACCTATAACCTTGTATACCAATTTTCATCATTGTAGCATTGTTAGTTTTATAGAAAAGAAAATGAATATCACATGTTTTAAGATACGGTGTTACAATGGTAAGTTCATTCCCTCTGTTTATTATTACTAGATTCTTTAGAAGTATAAAATCTAATAATGATTCACCTCTGTGGTTTATTTTGGTGCTTCCCCATGGTGACATTTGCATTTCCACCAATGATTGTACATAGGTTTGATAACCTATAGCCCTGCAGAATTGTTCCAAATAGTTGTTCAGGGGGTGTTGGATGCATAGTATTATATTGCAAGTAAGCAGAGGCAAAGCATCAACCCCATTGACTCCTGCTGTGTGATATATTATTCTTATTGCTGTTACATCTCTTTAACAAAAACCATTCGTGTAAAAATTTTCATGTCATGTTTAACAAATGTACTTGTTCTTGCATTGCCAGAGTGGATATCAATGATTAATTACTTCTGAGACTGAAAAGTCCCAATTCTCTTAGCTCCAGAACCACGATTCTTGTATCAGGGCTATATTAATGCTCCTAGGCACTGGGAGTTTCTGAAAAGAGGCCTAGGCACCTCTAGTTTGTCAAAGTTATATTTCTATTGTGTTTATACCCTGTTGATTTGTCTTTTGGTTGCTACATTAAACATTAACTCTTTAAAGCCCATTTGGTTTAGCACCTTTAGAGAGCTTCATTTAGACAAGGCCAACGTAAAACCAACTGCTTATATCTTGCTACTGATGATAATCCATTCCTTTCTCTTCAGGCTCTTCATTTTGGGTTTTCAGTTGTTTCAGGAGCTCCTTGTCATCAAGGAGTTTGAAGGTAGTTCAGGTTATTTCTCTTGCTGTGCCAATCTGCAGAACTGCTTCCTCCCAGGGTTTAATGCATGAAACTTTCTCCATCAATTAAGATTTTGTCCTTTTATAGCTGCAGATATTAAATGTTGGCACTAAACTGAGGTACATCACCTGCTTTTCATTGAAAAAATCTGATGTGTTGCACTCACGTGAGTTTCTCTACTCCTGTACTAACCATTCTTACAACTGTTATTCCTATATCTTCTTCGTGTTACTTGAGATAAACATTTGTAGAAATTATCTTATTGCTTATTTCCTTGTAGGTACAAGGGAAGTATGGGAGTACAGTAGGCCTTGAGCGATAGTAAAATCTTTTAAAGCTCTCAAATTCCGTTCTCTTTACATGGCTAACATAAAAAATGAATAACAATATTCCATTTGATGAAAGTTTAAATTTTCGAAAACTCACACAAATAACAATGAATATCTCCGAAATAGTCCACGCTACAAAAAAAAAAATTATTTGGACATAAATTGGTGTTTTGGCAAGATCTACATTCTTTGTATAGTAAGATTTGACCTATCTGTCAGTTTTACCAGTTATGCAAAAGTCATAGGAAACAGGACTACATGGGCTATAGCCAGAAAATTCAAAATATACATTTTATTTGTCATAAAAATATCTTAAACATATGGCATTTTAATCAAAATCTTTATCCATTTTCGAGAAAATCCACTCACACACACACACACACACACACACACACACACACACACACACACACACACACACACACACACACAGACATTTTGTTTTTTATCAGCTGTAGAAATTACAATGTAATTCATAGCATCAGAATAATATAGTAATGCATAATTACATATAAAGAATTTTTACAAAGATAGTTATTTATATACATCTATACTAATATATACATAGTCAAGTTTCACACACAAACCTTTTACCAAAATAGCTTTTTTTTGTATTCAGGGACCCTTAAAACATATATTTCCAGTGAAATCTCAACATCCAATTTTTGGGTGGAATACAATACTTACTATACAAATTCCCTCAAGATTACTTTCTGCATTTGTTCTGTCTTCTGTCAATAGTTCATCTGGATATTCCTCCAGAACTGCTGGCATCTTTATAGCAGTCTGAGCTTGATAATAGGTATCAGAATGATATCTGTTTAGATGCACTGGTTCTTGGTCTGCTCTCCACTTTTTGGTCATTTTACATCAGATCTGTGGTGATTTCCAACTGAATTTTACATGTTGGTGTCAGATCTGTTTCTTTTGAAATCATATTTTCCATGTGGAGCTTTTGTTTTATCTTGTGAGTCTGATGATTTGACTAGATCCCTCCTACCCACTTTTCCAGATCCAATTGGCTTCCATTCCTGTTTGGTCTTAGCTTCCTGGGTTTTATGTTCCCCAACCACTTTGCCCTTTCTATGGCAAGCTTGCTGTACTGAGCACTAGAAAAGTGTTTTTCCAGTTGCTGTCTGTTGATGCCTGAAACTGTGACTTATCTCAGTATCTTGTGCTGGTTTTCGTTACTTCCCCTCTGAAGAGCTGAGGATAATGTGGTGAGGCTTGAGTGAATAAATCTTTCTTAACAATATCTTGACTATTCTGGGAGCAGGCTCAGAAGTCCTCATTCTGGATGACTTTTACCTAACCAGTCTGTAGGAGGTACACAAAGTCTTATTCATAAAAAAACGCAGAACTCGCTAAAGTGTATGTGAAATTACATTTTTTGTGTAGTTAACCGTTTCCAAGAGATTCTTTGTTATTGATGTGAATTTTCAAATATTTGTACTTTTCTCCAATAGGAAATGGTTATTCGTTCTTTTATTCCTGACCATGCAGAGAAAACAGAATTTCAAAGCCGACACACGTGACAATCAATTAAAAGATTTAACTATCGCTGAAGCCAAATTGAAAATGAGTATTTATGGTTCTCTTTAACAGTTATGGTACTCAGCGTCCCATTTTATATTGGGCATGAAAGGGTACTTAATTTTGCTCTGTGGCCTCTTTATCAGGCTTGAGGTTCTTGTATGTGTCGTAAATCTATGACACGGGACCACCGACTTGACTTCATTTCCCAAAGGAAACCAATCTAAGAATTTTTACGCCCGAAAAAAATTCATCGCCTTCTGCGGGTTTTGAACTCGCAACCTCGGGAACCATAGGCTAGCATGTTACCTCTAGACCACGTAGGACGTTTCTGTATTTCCCATATTCCCATTGTACTTGTAATGAAATAGAAATAAAAACATTTTTGTAAACATTTATCTCGATTAGCATGAAGTGGATTAAGGAATAAGAGTTTTAACTCATAGTTTGTGCACGAGTGAACAGAGAAAATAATGTGAATATACACAAGGTTTTTTGTTCACTCTTGAGCAGCTTAGCAAGCAGATGAGCAGAAATGACGTAAACTGAGGGAGTTAGTTGAAAGGAAAAATAGCTACGGTCTTTCAGTGGATGTTCTTTTGTTCGGGCTACAGTATGGGGGTGTACTCAAATTGCAGAAAAAGATGGTCGCATCTTTTCTTCAGGCTTCCTTCATTGCCGAAAGTTTCCCTTTGCAATTTGACATACTTCCTGGCAGTTTTTGTGCAGCTGCCTACAGAGCTGAACCAGTTCCTGACAACGTGAACCACTTTTCTCCATCTCGCAAATTCTCTCCCCGCCCCTTTCTAAATGGGAGCACCCACCTTTGTAAATTGAGAGTTGCTCGCTTGAGCTGCCCCCTACTTTAGTGTAGCGAAAAGCTTTGGTCAAGCGAGTGAATCTGGCCACGAGGTCGGAAACAGCGATGCCTTTGAGTGTGTCCAATATGTTACAGAGAGTTTAAAAGTGCCAGTGCAGTTTTCCATTGGTGACCGTTTCTTATGCATTAAGTTACTTACCACCGTCATTTTAAATTAAACCATCATAAAACATTTCTGATTTATACAACGTTTTCAAATGGTTAGTACATCTTTAGCCATAGCTTTTGTTTAATATTTGAATAACCTAAGTTACTGCACTGAGTATGGTAATTGTGCTTTTTTGTTTAACTGATTACCCTCCTCATATGGAGAACTTAAAAGGCAGTGCCTAAGGCGAACGGTCTACCGCTCGGCCACGGCGCCGCCTGGTAATTGTACATATAGAAGTAAAGTACCCCTGGCGTCCAATAGCGCAAGGCTTTCGGTGAATTTTATTTAAGCAAGGATAATGTATATTTTTGTGACATTTGTTTTGTACAAGCACAAAGTCATAGTCCTAAGCATGCTTCAATGTAATCCCCAAGAATAGACGGCTGAAAAGATGAGGGTTTCCTTTCTGAGCAGTTATACGCCGTATTCACACTTGCATTATGCGTGCTTTAGGTGTCATGCAGGTTGCGTATTTTCCTAATTCGGTGAAGCAAGGTATTTTCGCCATACTTCGGATGTTCTGACCTGAATACAATACAGATGACTTGATCGCGGGAGTGCGGACCCTTAATACGCGATTGCAGTTGGCTACGCGCATGGTATAGAGCGTGACGTACGTCTCACCCTCTCCTCTCGTACAGTTCCGTGCATCGGAACTCCACCATTTCGAGTGTGCTTAACCGTGTACTGAAGAGTTGCGTGTGTCAAGCGATTCATAGTGCAATGCCTATAACAATTCGCTCACGAAGAGTCGTAATAAATGATTTGGACGCGATAGTATTACTCGTATATGTAATTTCATATTATTACAAACTAAGAGTTACTATTTTGAAAGAGGCAGTAATAGTAAAGCACATAAAGAAAATGTTGAACGCAAGTCAAACAAGAACCAACCGAGTTCAAATAGTCACAATTCAACAAAGATTCACGCGACATGAATTAACTCATCTGGGAACGTCTGGTCTACAAATGTCCGAGGGTATTAAATTAATCGAGAAAGTATCGGAAACAATTAACATGGTACCTCAACAACCCTGTCCTGATAAGATAAAAGATACATTCTATAGTATGATACAAAAAATAATCGCTATGCAGTGTTGAATAGTTCGGCGAAAGCACAGGACAATAGCCTACATGACAATGTTAATATTTTCACGTATAGCTTCATTAACCTCATGCGATATCGAAAGAAGCTTTTCGCAGTAGAAATATTCTGATAAACGCGGACGTTTCACCTCTGACAATCTACGTATGTAAATATATACATGTGCATTGTAATTCCTTCTTATTGTGGTGCAAAGGATGTATATTTCATATTTTCTCGGAACTTGTTAGGTAAAACAAATACCTTTCCTACGCTTTATTTTACATTTTCTTTTCGGAGCTACTTGCGTTTATTATCTACAAAACACGAGTGAGGAGGGAGTTCAGGCTCACTGAGCCACTTATGGAACCGCCTTCGGTAAAGAAAGGAAAAAGGAAAGAGCTTAAAAGATTTCGTCGACATCGCATCAGTTAGACTCGTAGGTACAAAATGTAGGATTGTTGCATGTAAGGCAATTCATATACGTCGGACCCACACCCCGTGAATTGCTTCCTTACGAGGTCATTTACGCTCGCCACGGAATAATCCAGACACTTGTAGCAAAGATCCCGCGCTCTCGCGGTGTACAGATGACTAGCGGAAACACATCTGCGATCTTCCCCCATTATTTCCATTGCTGCTAGGTTATATCGCGACATCTTTAGGCGTTTGTTCGAACTTATAGGAAGTAGTTCACTTATGCCAATCTAATGGTCTGCATTGTTTCGTTTCAGTTGATTAAAACCGACAAATTTCCTATTCGAGTTTTCACTTCGTCTAAGCTAGGGCTTCTCAGGGTGCATGCACCTGTGCATCGCGTGGTGCAAAGTGCAAAATGCGACTTCGAAAAGTTGAGCCTAATACTATTAATAAACTGCTATTATTACTTTCTCTGCTGGCAAGTTGAAATATTGTATTCCACCCAAAAATCCGACGTCGAGATTTCACCGGAAATATATGCTTTGAGACCCCCTGGGGAGAGAGAGAGAAAAAAAAAAGCATTTTTAGAAAAAGGTCCGCGCGCGCGTGTGTCTGTCAGTCTGTGGTTGGTATGTCTGGACAGTATGTTTAGGATATTTGTATGACAAATGAAATGTATATTTTGAATTTTCTGGCTATAGCCTATGTAGTCCTGTTTATTCTTGATGACTTTTGAATAACTCGTAAACCGTAAGAGATAGACAAAATCTTACTATACAAAAAATGTAGATCTCGCTAAAATAATTTATGTCTAAATAATTTTTGTTGTTGTTGTAGAGTGAAGCATTTCGGAGATATTTCTTGTTATTTGTGACAGTTTCGAAAAAGTTAAAACTTTCCTGAAATGGAACATCGTTCATTTTTTTATGTTAAGCGTGTAAATAGAACGAGATCTCAAAGCTTTAAAAGACGACTATCGCTCAAAGCCTACTGTATTCTGATATTCCCCTTGCACCTACAAGGAAATAAGCAATAAGAAAATGTGTACAAATGTTTATCTCAACTAACACGAAGTAGTAAGAATGGTTAGAACAAGAGCTGAGAAAGTCATGTGAGATTTTTACATATAAAGAAAACAAGAATTGTTTGATTTTCTTTCCTATCCTCTACCAACCAGTAACCTGGAATCCCCACAGGTTTGGTAATAAGCAAGAAATATCGTTTCCGCAAAACGAAATCATATCGAAAGTGTATCTAAGTATCGATATCAGAAAATACTTCACGCCATCTGTTGGTGCTCCAGAAAACTGCATGCAAAAGTCCATCTGTGTAACAATTCTCGCGCTCAGTTTGAAATTTATATCGCTATCCATAAGTGTTATTTTGATGAAAATATAGAAATTCATGTATTACCAACAATTAAACGGAAGTGGCTTCCATTACTTCAGTGGAATACAGGCTCCGATTTGGCTGTGGACGTGTTTTAAACATTAAAATCGTAATTATTTTACCATTGTAACGTCAGTATGCATCTCAATTCCATCTCTGACGAGGATGGGGGTGAGAAATATGAAAAGAAAGTTTCAAGCTCATTAGATAGGTGTGTGTTTAATAGTATAAACTTTTTCGTAAGGCACAGAACAGCTAATATTGTGGTAAGTGCTGAAAAAGTGGGGGAGGGTTTGAAGTGGGTGATGTCTGAAAATGGCTGATAGCGCTAGTTTCTCAACTAAAATCATAGTAAGATAAATGCATTTTAATATATACTAGTGAAATACCCGGCGTTGCCCGTGGTTTAACGATTTATCACTATAACATTTAGACTTTTATATTTGCTCTTAGCCGTGTGTTTCATTGGAGACATCTACAAAAATATTACTATACACTAAAACAAGGAGTTCATTAAAATTCTTAGGATACTATAAAGATTAAAACATAAATAAAAACATCCAGAAGAGACAATAGAAAGACTTGTTGGAACAACCACAAATACTACAGGAAGAAAAGCGAGTACAGAAAACTGTGCGAATGTAATACATTCAATTTTTCTTTCAAACTTATAGACAACTATGAATTGTGGAGAGGCATTGTAATGAACACTGTAAAACGACTCGGAATTGTTTTCACTAAACTAAACTCCAGCGCAACAGCTCATTAAGGGCCAATGTTTGCCGCCCAGCCGCTGCGTCCGCCACCTCTGCCCACTACAGGCGTCATTGGAGGGTAGTACGTGGTCAGCATCCCGAGCCCTGCCGGCCAGTTATGCGCCGGGGCCGCTACTTCTCCATCGAGTAGCTCCTCAATTGGCTCCTCCTGGACCTAACGAGGCTGAGTGCACCCCGTACCAGACCTCCCAGCGGGGGAAAAATCCCCATGCTGGTACCGGAAATCGAGCCCGGGTCCTCCGCCCAAAGGAAGGCAAGCGCGCTACTAACTACGCTACGGAGGCGGTCCAATTGTTTTCACAGTCACTCAAGTTTGTTGAACTTACCGTCAGAACTTTACATTATCGAAATCCTCAAACTAATTCTTCGAGTTTTGCTAAAACACATTTTATGGTTATGTCTAAGCCTGTCCTAATTGCTCGTCTGGCTAAAACAAACTTGAATGAATTTTTTTGTTTATTTGTAAGTCTGCAGAGTCAATTTACCTTAATAGAATGGCTGATCAAAATGAATGTTCGCAAAATGTAATTAAATTCGATTTAAGTAAATCTGTTTTCAAAATCCATTATCTTTTATTTTATTTTTTTTTAACGAGAAAACGATTTTAAATGTAACAGATGCAGCTGTCAAACGATAGGTCCGCCACAAATGCCACATATTGAAAGTAATCCAAAGTGGCAATTCCCATACAAAGTTACCAATTTCGATTTTTCGAGTCTTCCTTTCGATTTTTCCTTATATTATTTTTTTTTCTAAACCATCCCAGTATTGAGGCAAACATAAAATTAAGCAAATCCATCGAGCCATTTTCGAGTTTTTGCGAGACTGACGCACAGCAATTTAAAAAGTGTCCGACATTGTAACAGGCGTTGGAATTAGTCAAAACCAGAACAGGTGTTCTCATAAACATGTCCGGAAACAAATACGTGTTGAGATATGCAGCTATTTTAGACGATGGATTGGTCAAGGAGGTCCAGTAGCATGGCCTCCGCGTTTGCTGGATCTCAATCCATTGGATTTCGGCTATGGGGACATTTGAAGACAGTGGTTATAGACATTGGTGTATGCCAAACCGATCAAAATGTGGATACGTTGCACATTTTTGTAAAATGTCTCATATCTCAACATGTATTTGTTTCCGGACATATGTTTGTTGGAACATTTATTCTAGTTTTGAGCAATGTAAATTAGAATATACTTCACGAGCTCGAGCTGCCAATTGCTAGGATCATATCACGTCCGCCGGTGTGCAGGAATTTCATTCCGCAATTCTTTTGTGCGCCAGTAAAATCTATTTGCATGGTACTGGCGCTTCTAAGCACCCCTTAATACCAGCGGTAGAGGAAGGAAGGAAGGAATGTAGGTTTGAGGGCTCGCAACTTCATGGTCATCAGTGCTCTTAAAAACAGTTCATGGCAATAGCCAGATATAAATTTCAATCAAAATATAATCACTAGTAACAAAGAAAATATACACATAAACATAAAAAAACCAGTGGCAATTGCCCAGGTTTGAACCTTGGGGTTAGTAGGCCAGCGTCTAATCAACTGAGCCACCCAGACCAACATAATAGATGCGCTCGCTGACCATGACCTCTATGGGCATTACTTGGATCCGAATTTTGATTATGTAAAAGGTTCTAAATATAAAATGACCCGAAATGTTTAAAAAATGATTTAAGTAATTACTTGACTTGGTAGTTAAAATATGACTTAAAACTGAGATTTATTTAATTTACTAAAATTATTGTACAGTACTCGTAAATTATAAATTATTTCGTGCATCGGTATGACTTCTGGACAAGTGAAAAAAGCAGATGCTTATAAGAATAATTATGAAATAATTTAGTTTAATTTAAAATATATTTATTCCATGTTCATGTTTGAAGAAGTAGAAAAGAAAACCTAGAAAATTGTTAGTGAAACAGGTTTTGCAAAAACGTGTGTGTTTTAGGTTTAACTTCCTTTAACCTGACGGGACGATGAGTGCATGAAATGGGAGAAGTGGTGCTCAAAGAGCCCGAGACATTTGTTTTGTCAGCATAAGGGAGAACTCCAGAAAACAAGTATCCGGATAACTCACCCTAATCGAAATTCGAACTCCGAGCCTTGAATGTTGGCAGGCAGGCAATTGTAGCTCTAGAATCTATGAGATTTAACTTGTCCGGTTTGGTTCTGTCCTTATCCTTTGGGGGGGGATTTACCTGCTCTGTCTAAATTCTTGGAAAGCGCACACAACCTTTCAGTCCTCTATTGTCTGCTAAATGGCAACATGCACTTTGCAAATCACCATAAAGAGAGAGACAACAAGAGGGCAAGTGTTTCCGTCTCTTTCGTTTTGGACCTGACTAGTTAAATCTCACAGACTGTCTTTTGAGTTCTCGGTTTGTGCTGAGACCATTCACTGAAAATTCGAACCTTGCATATGACACGACACAAAGATTAGGACAATAACTGAATGCACCTACTCTTTAACGTGAAAGTCGGAAAACTCATCTCATCTCTATTTGGGATATGTATTCATAGCTGTAATTATACCTGGTGCACTGGCAATAGTCACCCCTCCATACTTAAGCATTAGATAGAAATGTGAAGATTTTCCAAGAATGCAAGTAAGTGTACAATCACACTTATTTCTAAGTTGAATAGTGCATTGCCTATATTTTAAATTTACCTTTATGTAGGATGGCAATATATACAAACTATATACTGAATATAAATATAAGAAAATGACCAAATAAGAGAAAGGTAAGAACATCACAAAATAATGGCCTGAAATCTGAAAAAGTGCTCTAAAATAGAAAATGGCCTAAAAATAATATTTTCATAATTTGGAGCCCATGATAAGGATCTATGCACAGTTAATAATACTTTTGATGCAACAGTTTAAAACATGAGTCATCAGAATCCAAGGCCCAGGGTCGGAAACAATGCTTTTGATCTAATAGAGGATGTGATGAATAAACGACATTTTAGGTGTGGTTTGAAAATCACCTTTACCTATTAGTAATAATAGACGACCAAAGTTTCTGTTTTGTTTACCAGGGCATAAGGTATAGAATCGAAGCAGAACAGATGCCCTTATCGTTGTTTAACAACATTAATAAAACATAACATAATTATGGTAAAAGATGCACATTATTATTATCATCATTATTATGTCACAAAGAATAGGAAATATATTTATAAAACAATAATCCAAAGTATGCTTACATATGGTGCAGAGGTATGGTAAATCCCAACCAGAAAAAAAAATAAATAAAATTCTAGCTACAGAAATGGATGTTTTGAGATCTGCTAGAAAATCAAGATCGGAAAGAATAAAAAGTCAGAAAATAAAGGAAATTATGAGAGCTAAAGAAAAACCAGGTATTTTGGATATTATAGGTAAGAAAAGACTACAGTGGTATGTGCACGTTAAAAGAATGCCAGAGGAACGAAGAAAATACTGGAATGAATATCAGAAGAGAAGAAAGGGGGACGTCCGATGACAACTTGGATGGATGATGTACAAGCAGCGTTAGCGTCAAGAAATTTGGATCCAGAACAGTGGGGAAACAGAGGCATGGAGTTTGGCTTCCGGAAGACATTCCAGGTGTTATAAACCGGAGACTATTATATTATTATTATTATTATTATTATTATTATTATTATTATTATTATTATTATTTATTATTATTATTATTGCTGCTACTAATACAGTACTACAATTAAGAGAGACAGACATTTGAAATATCCAAAAATTCCAATTACAGAAGTTACGTTTAAAATTGACATTTTAGCAATACTATATCAGGATTTTCCGGTTGTCTCACTCTTTTTCTACTCTTTCCATTTTCACTCGAAGCACTACTTCAAATGTTCTTATTCTTCAGATAAGTTGACAAAGTGTTCCGTGGTATCCCGTATTCTTTCGCGATTTCAAATCTTTTCTTCAAACCCTATTCAACTTCTCCAATGACGGCGGTGTTTTCCGCAAAAGTTAGTCTTGTACTAAACACGCGGTTTATAAAGAGACCTAGCAGCATTGATTTGCAACGCGCTGAAGCTCAAGCGACAGCTAAAGGCGACGTGTTTTAAACAAGGGTATGTGGGAGCAGGAAGAGAAGGTCAAAGCCGGTAGCTAGGAAAGCTATTCTACCCCACAGACAGCATTTCAACTGCACTCCGACAAAACAAACAACATCGGAGCGATGACATCTTTTGTAGAAACACATTAAGTTATATTAAATGTCCGCATTTAGATTAGTTTTCGACTGGCTTTTCTGAATAAAAACTTCGAAGTAAGAAAAAGGAAATTCGAATTACACGTGAGTTTACATCGCTTTAAGAAAAAATTCTAGTAACCAAGAAAAATCTTCGAATAAACGATTTCGAATTATATAAGTTTCACTGTATTATTGTTGTTACGGTCGTATTTAATGGCCATTCTTATTATATACGGCACCACAGGCAGTGGATACTAGTGATAACGTGACATGAAATAATTAAAATAGACCTTTTGGAAGAGAACGTTCCAGGCCTAAGTTCAATTCAGGAGGACGATCCTGGTGGGATATGAACCGCAGACCTTCAATTCATGACTTCAACATTGAAGGATCTTGACCACACGATTGCTCGTGTGTTGCATCTAAATCTAATGGACCAAAGTAGTTAATGAAAACGACAAATATTTCGAAATAATTTTGGGGGTGATATTAGACTTCTTTCAAAAGAAACATTTATTAAGACTAGTGCAGTAATGTCACTGCTGCAGGTAACGTATTTCTCACCCATCCATCCTTCTACAAGGTCAAGTCACTAAACATCTACTTGTTTACAAAAATCAGAAGTCAATGGGAGGTCATTTCTATCCCTTGTTCGTGATGAGGGCTGAGAGAGATTTAGTATTGGTCAGACGAATGTTCACACTTTACGGGGGGAAAATGTAAATACTACGGCGATATAGAGAAAGGCCATCTTTTCTGCTCCAGAATGTACCTTTACTGAGAATACCTCCCTAGAACACCGATATTATTATTTCGCTCTGTAGCCAAATAGTGCTGAACTACTTGTGCGTTTCTAAGCATTAATGTAAATAAAACCGATTACCAAAACCTTGTATTTTGTATCACCAGCAGGAAAAGCGTCTATTTAAATGACCCTGTTGTAAACAGAAGGTGTGTGTACGATAGAAGGTCGGGCAGGTTGAGAGACCTGAGTTCGTTCACCTTAGGTAGCACCCACGATTTGGCGAAAGGCCTTCTGGCTCGTTGTGGTTTATTTTCTGAACAGGTGCTCCTCTTGTACTCTCGGAACAAAATACCTCACTCTTACAAATACAGAATGGGGACGAAATTTTAAATGCTTTGAGTTTAAATAGAGTTCTTTATCAGATGAATTTTAGCTGTATCTATAGGCAGTGATGGATTGATTACGGTGTCGAAGTCAACCGTTTCTAACATGTTCTGCAAATATGGTTCTTCATTCCAGTTTATCACAACGATGGCAAATCTTGAATCCTGACCTTGCCTTATGATCAGGGCCAGAGTTTGACGATATATTTGTTTTGCTGTATTAACGTCCTCCAACGTAATGCCACATCGGACGAAGAATGAATGAAATTAGTGAAATGGTGCTCAAATGAGCTCGAGCTCCATAGAGCTTAAGTTACCCGACATTTATCTTCTCAGGATAAGGGAAAACTTCATAAAAAGTTTATCCAGATAACTCACCATAACCGAGATTCGAACTCGAGACCTCTTGAATGTGAGGCAGATATGCTACCACCACACCTTGTTGCATCAATGTATTGCTTATTAATACTACAGAGAAGTGCAAATATTTAGGCATTAGGATTTTTAAAGAAGATGGATTGGAAAAATAAATCCAGAATAGAAACACTAGAGGGTAGAAAAACGACATTCATACTCAGTGGCATACGGTAGAATGAACATCACGAAATGGAAAAATAGTATATTTATAATTTATTAGTTTGAAGAATATGGTTCAGAAATATGGCCAGTAAAAATAAGAGGAGAAAGGAAGTTATTAGTAGCAGGATTGGATTGGATTTGTGGAGAAGAGCAAATAGAACTTCTAAGAAGGAAAGTATTAGAAGTGATGTAATTTGGAAAGAAATGGAAGTGCAATATATAATATTAGAATAATTAAATCAATTTGTATATTGTCGAAATAGTAAGAAATTGGTCAAATAAAATTAATAGATGTATCAATGTATCAGGAGTAAAACAGGAAACTGTTATATGCAGATGATCAGATACTAATTGCCATAAATGAAGATGTTCTGCAGAAAATACTGCAGTTTAAATAAAATTGCTATTGAATATGGGATGAAAATATCAGCAAATAAATCCAAAGCTATGGCTTGTAGAGGAATTAATCCTGTTAGATTAAAAATATTACTAGACACTATAATAATTGATCAGATATCATCCTTCACGTATTTAGGATGTAATGTCTCGTACCAGAAAGAATTTGATGTCATAGAGAAAATAAATTAAATTGTATAACAGACACATTAAAAAGAGCATTAAAAATAGAGCTCGTAAAGACTACACAGTTGTAGTTGTATAAATATATGGTCTCGTAGTGCCAACTCTGGTCTATGGTTCAGGTACATGGACATCAACAAAAATATTTAGTACAAGAATACAGACATCAGAAATGAAATTTGTAAGACTAATAGCTGGATATCAAACAGGACAAAAACGCACTGAAGATATCAGGAAAGAATTAAAAGTAGAAGAAATAAATCATATTATTGCTAGCAATAGAAATCAATGGAAAAACATGTTCAAAGGATGAATAATAACAGGATTCCTAAAATAGCCACAAATTATAAACCCAAAGGCACAAGAAACCAGGGAAGACCGAAGAAAAGATGGGCACACCAAATTGGAGCCGGAACGGATTGGAAAGTCCAAAACCGTGAAGCAGAAGAAGAATAAGTTACATGGTATGACTGTGTGAGAAGAAAGATTATCTTAATATGGAATCCTCCGGGCAGAAAGAAGAGAGGCAGATGCAAGAAGACATGGGAGGAGGATAGAGAAGCTTGAATACAGAGAATACAGAAGATGTAGATACATACATACACATAAACGTTCCATGATGACCATCATTGATCATACATCTTACTGACGTGTATAAGTCCTTATCATGGGTCCCAGATTATGAAAATGCGTAGGTGCTTATGCCACTTTTAGTCATTTTATGCCATTGTCTGTTTTTATTCTAGTTTTGTTTTTTGATTTTTCGCCATGGTTTGTAATTTCTTGCGCTTTACACGCTTATTTAGTCATTTTCCTGCATTTATTCTGAGTATATATTTCATATCACTGACGTTTTAATAAGGATAACGTTTAAAACATCATACCTACATTTCACTGTTCAACTGGGGAATAAAAGTAAATTTGGCTGGTCTCATAGATCTGTTGGTAGAGCACCTGACTGCTCTACGAGGGGTCCCGGATTCGATTCCTGGCCGGGTGTGTGAATTTTTCTCTAGTTAAGATTATTCCCTATCCTCCCCAGCGTCTGGAAGTATGAGATTGTGAATTTTCTAATTTTTCAGATTTTTTAAACAGGAAAATGAGCAAATATATTTTAATTAATTTCTAAATTATTTAATTATTATAACACCTCCCTTTTTACTAGTATATCAGTTATAACCATGTTAAAATTAAAATATAGCATTGTTATATTCATTAGTTTTAATAAATTAGCTAAATCTGAGTTGTAGGTCATTTTCAAACGGTTTAGATAAAATCCGAAACGTTATTATTTTTAAAAAATAGACACCACACAATAGCTTTATAGATTTAAACTCCCTTACACCTCCCCCCTTGTCTTGTCTGTCACGGGGGGATTCCGGCACGTCAGTCGATGGCTTATTGTGTGTAGGAGCCCAGGAGGAAGGATGGCATGAGAGTACCCTACAGGCGGTCAGAACACGTCACATGCAGAACTACGGTGGCTCCCTAACAGATGCAGGCAGTTCTTCAGCTCGACTGAGTTCCAGGTCGCCACAGAGAGCGCACAACCAACCAGGTCCGGCTACTCAATCAGCCGACCGCAGCGCTTTCCCTCAGCCGAACACTGTATTTCCAGAGCGCAAGCTCCACCGTAGCGCATCAAACTGGCGACCCTGCTGACACAACCTGGGAAGGTTGGATAGAGAGAGTTAAATGCAATAAAAGGGAGTGAATCGGGGGATGTGCATTGCCTGAATGATCCGGGAAAACTCTCGAAAAATCCCAAGATCAGGAAGATCGAACCCGTGACCTTAGGGAATGCGGATTACAAACATTACCGCCTGAGCCATCCCTAGTTTTCAACGACGAATTCCGTATATTGTGTTGGAAGCTTAAAAATATGTTACGATGTTAATCTAGATTTTCTGTACTTTGGTTTTGAAATTAAAGGTTTCCTGTTCAAGTAAATCAATGCGAAAGCCAATCAGTTTAAGAACATTTTGATGTATTTTTCACGTCTTTCGAGGCATAGTAAGATATTCAGATCGAGTTGACTGTAATACATTTTCCCACCTCTCGATAGAAATCGATGATTTTTATTCATTTGTATATATTTTAGCTCTCGATCGGTGATTCCTTAGCATTCCCCTTAGTTATTTGGACTTCTGCGAGTTAATTTATTTTTTCTATTAGGAAATTGCATTTAATAGAAAAAATAATATTCAGGCTACAGTTATTAAAAAAGACAATAAATAAAAAAGCGGGAAAAGGACCTTCGCTTGTAGGAGTAAAATTTGTCCTATACTGTGTGAGCCGCGATATGGGCTCATGTGCCCGAAGCACATAATAAAATATGAGATAGTACTTACTATTTGCACTACTGTTATCACACCTAATCTTTTTGCGAAGGTTTAGAGCTAATCGTTACCTGATTACCCTCCCCGTATGGGGGACTGACACCCCCTGGGGCTTATAAACATGTCTGATAGCAGAGGAACCCATATACCGGACACAATGGAGACCTTGGAGCAGTTGGCCAGTCCAGCGCCAGGTATGAGACTGAGGGAGAGGATGATATGAAATGCAGGCGAAATGGATGAATGGAAAGGTAATGATGGAGCAGTTGGTGGAATGGGTGGTCATGGAAAACGGAGAACCCGGAGAAAACCTGCCTACACACCGATTCGTCCACACGAATACCACATGCGGGTCCCTGGGATCGGACCCGGGCGAATCGGACGAACGATCTAACCGTTGTCTAACGGCGTTGACTTTAGAGCTAACCAACACCAAAAATGCTTGACAAAGGCTGTGGCACTCGGCATGGAATGTCCAGCAGTTATCGCCTTATGTAGAATGGCATACATTTTGCGAACAATGAATGAAAGGTGTAGCAAATTAAGAGTACATTGGCTTCAGTAGTTGTGTTTCATTCGGCTACTCATGTAAGAGCAACTGACCCTAACCATAGTTTCTGGTTGGCAAGTGATTCATAATGAACCTTCATTTCGTTTCTAAGAAGTACCTGGTTGTTCCCCTCTTACTCGACCTTGGATGTTTCCATTCTAATGCAGCCTTTCTCATTCTGCAATATGTAGACCTTTTTTTTTTTTGTTGTTGTCCTGCACTTGATGTTTAAGAATCTCTTGCGGCCTTTTGAACGTACCGTTTTCTATGGTTCAGATTTGAAATAGACCAAGTAAATTGCATCCAGGATTTAGTATTGGGAACATTTTAAGATACATTTACTACTGCATAGTGCTTATCAGCATTGGTTTATCCATCCGTCTGTAAGTACCAGTCACGAATCGCTGCATTTACTGAGTTGTAAGTGTATAAGTAACGAGCGGGATGGCTCAGATGGTAATATGTGTGGGCCATATGCATTCGGCAGGTCGCGGTTTCGATCCCCGTGGCCGCACATTAATACATAAGGTTTTCCGTGGTTTCCCCCATATCACTTATGCTAATGCTGCGGTGCATTCATTCACACCACGGTTTCCTTTCCATCATTTTCCTTCATTCCATTTCCTTATCTTTCAGGTGTGCTTTCAGTCGAGTGGCGTTGACGGTGCTAGACAGATGGCGCGGATGCTTGCGAATGGTAGCTGCTGTTCTCGGCGCTAGATGGCGTTTGGACGGCCGCTGTCCTCCGTCAGGGGAGAATTCTGTGCGACATCCAGCGGACACACGGAGCACTGTCTCCGGCGGGGGGAGGGGAACGCCTGTGCGACACCGTACCCGCGGTGAGCGGTGGCTGCTTGGCGGAGCCTGGCGCCGGGCTGAAGAGATATCAGCACTTGTAAGGAACTTTCGTGCCATTTTGTGGCCTGTCTAGCTCGACCCTGTGGTTCCCTTCATCCCTGCCTCCTCGGGGGTGGGAGCCACAATATATACGAGTTGGTCGAGGTGTCCCCCTACATGTTTACCTTATACTTATACTCTAAGTGTATGTAGAGCTATAGGTTTGAGGTATGACAAGGTTCGGAGGGGGACTTCGTACCTCAGCCTCTTTCAGGTTCTTTGCACCAAGGCCCCTGACGGAGCGCCCTCCGAGAGGAAGGGGTAACATGAGAGGAGAGGATGGCCGGAACTAGGAGACAACAGTAGTGGGCAGGGTCCATACGGTTGTGAGACATAGACTCCCTGGTGGCAGCTCGTACAACCGGCTCCCCTCCCCTCTGCAGGCTTGCACATCCCTCTAGGGGGTGGGGAGCGGAACTCCTCCCCAGAAGCCTTGCAGAGAGCACCCATTTTCCCTGATGAGCAACGCAGAGACTCTCGTCGACACTTAGTGAAAGGAGAAATGAAGTGAAATGGTCAAGTGAAGGGGCTAAAGTTAGAAGGCCTTCTCTTCTCTCTGTTAGTAATATAAAAAGCACAGCAATATTGCCACAGTTACCAGTGTCTCCAAGTTTGGCGGTCCTGGACGTAACAGTCGAAAGTTTGGATATTGTACGGCTCGTTTCCCAACTGCTCCGCTGATGTGAGATATTTATTTCATCCACCGAACCAGGCAATACAATGCAGCATAATAAATACTTAAATATGCTACGATGTAAGAAAGATATTAAAATAAAAATAAAATACAATATAATAAAACAAATACATAAAAGTGCAACCAAAATACTAAAATGAAGAAAAGAAATATAACCAACATAATTACTCTAAACAGTTTAATATCTAAATTTGAAATATTAGTTGCTAGCATATATTATAACAGTCAAATAAATTATTGTTGCGAGGTTATTTTATAATATAGCAGTATATTACGTTGAGCTAAAGTTAATGCTACAATTTTCCTTTTCCATTGTGTAAAGTTCCGGGAGTCTCTTATGTATTCCGGCAGGGAATTCCAAATATAATCTAATGCTATGGTGAATGATGAATAGAAAGTTGTAAGATAAATGTTTTGTGAGTGAGTTTCTGGTTTATGACAGGAAAGTATTCAAAGTGAACATTTAGATAATTTGGAATGCAAACGAATTTATAGAGAAGTGATAAAGAATGCAATGTTCTTCTTGCCCTAAGCTGGTGCCAGTGCAGTTATTCGAAGGGTGCTATAACATGGTTAAATCACTGCAAATTGCATACAACGCGTACACACGTATTTTGGACCCATTGAAGTCATGAGAGTCGAAATTTCAGTTAGGTTAGGATAGACAGCGTTTGGAGGGAGGACTTAGCACCACGACCAATGAAATCTTGTATGACGGGGTGCAAACATTACGAACTAAAACCGTTCTTGGTGATCTAAGGGTGGTCACCGTATGGGTTTTTTGTCAAGCCCAAGTCTATGAAAATTGTAACCCTTAAACCGGGCCCAATGTACCGGCACCAGGCCAATACTTTCGAATAAAGATAATTGGAATTGGCGCTCCCTGGGGGGGGGGGGGGGGGGGGGTAAGAAGGGTGGTCGGACCTGAGGAGAGAGAACAGTAAATGCAGGGTCCCTAACTCTAACAGATTTGAGCTCACCGGTGACGGCTCATACACTCATACCCTCCTCCCGATCCAAAGACCAGAATTTACAGAAAGGAAGGCTTCGAAACGGCTTTAATGTGAGGAGTGCACTGCTGGTTGGTGGAATCGTTCGTTGTCATGGAAACTTCCAAGCGCACGTGTGCACGTAGCTGTCAGAATGTACTTGTTTTAATTCAACAATAAATGGGTTTTTCCTCTTTTTATATTAGAAGTATTCAACAACGCACCTCATACACTGTGACTGTGGTACCTTTCCAATGTCAAACCCCCAGCATGTAGTTTCTTTTAACATGATACACCTTCACCGGTGCCATAATTGCAAAATAATATCACAATTACATAATGTTTTAGACAACTTAATTTAAAGCATTATCATTGTACACAAATCAGTTTTGAAATGTATAATCAGTTGAGTATATTGCTATTGTTTCTAAGTATCTATGGATTTTTGCAGTGTTATAAGTGGAAGTTTGCTAATTTCAGTATTTCATCTTATCACAAATCTTGATAACATTCGTTTCGAAGAAATCATTGACATGTTACATCAGTACAACCGTTATCGCATTGCGCAATGACATTAATTAGGATTCGCCGCCGGATGTGTTGTACAAGTGGCCTTAATTGTACAGATAGGCTATCACGTAAATAAATCAATATAGTTACTGGAGTATTAGGCAACTCAAGTATAAAAATGCACAGATTCCAATGAAGGCAAGACGTTATTTCCCATGCATGTTTATCTTCCAAAAATACACAGAGCAAATATTGTTGTTTCCGGTGATGGCTACTTGCTTTGTTTGTAAAATCACTTACAAACTAACTAAATTGAAAGCATGCAAAGAAAACATCTAGCACTGTAAGCGATATTCCTAAATTATAGAAGGACCAGTACATCGATGCTCCCGACGGCCGCGTAGCTTGTGTTCCGAAACCTGTTCCAAGGAAAAACAGTAAACACCACAAAAGTATTAAAAAATTAAACATTATTTCACACAACTCACTAAGAATGAAAGAACATACAGGCCTGGGGAAATAAATATTTATATACAAGGTGTTAGGTTATGAGTGCGCAGACTTTAATGGTGTTTTGAGGACGTTAAACTGGAACATAACTTCATCTGTCATTTTCTTCAACAATACATGGTTACGTAAATAAAAAACAAAATAAAATATAGTTGAATGTTTGGTTCTTAATATGTAACCACTCCTTTATCGTTTACTTCTGCGGTTAGCATAGAGAGGTAGACCCTTGAAATATGAGGTACCCGTGTCTTTTCTGTTTGTTGCTGAATCATTTAACTACAAAAGGATATTAAATAATTGGACTCCAGGTCTCTATTGGAATAAACATGTGTTTGGCAAGTGCGCAAAGCTAGAGGCCAAGTCAGGAATGTTGACACTGCTCATGTTTGGTGAATACTGCTCGGAAAGCTTGAAAGAGTACCACTCTTTCACTTGCAGTAGCTGATAAACGCAAACACGCGGCGAAACCAGTTTTCTAGAGCTGGCCTAGTTTGGACTTTCACTTGCACAGTTTGTCCGATCGTCCTGACACTCCGTATGTGAAAGAGAGAGGTAACTGGAGTGGTGGGGAACAAGCGAGTCCTGTGAGAACTCAGGCAGCCACATACACAAGCAGTGTATGTTTACGTATTGTAAACAGTAATTGTGTAGTTATCACAGTCAGAGCAAGTGGTATACTAATCCCCATCTGTCCTATTATGCAAGTGGGCAGGACTCTGCTATTGCACATTTATGCTTCAGGAGTTGGAGAATGCCACGACGATCTGGGCTTTAGGTGTGAACGCATGCATGATAGCCGTACCCGTATTAGTAAACAAAACATTTGCTTCTTCAGTGTTACTTTGTTGCCAGATCCTACAAATAATATATTCAACAATGTTCAATTATCTCCTTTACCTCTCATGACAGATAAATCTATTGTACTTTTTTATTCGTCATATTTGAATCCACATCACCAGAAATCTGCTCCCTCATACCCATAACAACCTGTATAATAAGCCGAAAAGGTAGATAGTGATTTTAGATGTATGGATGATTGATATTTTCTTGTATAACGGTCTACCTTGAAGCCAAAAGTGGTATTTTGTCTTTGTAGTGTGTTCTATATGGTTGTTCCCTCCATTTTTCGCTCAAAATTGCCAAAGCGATTGTTATGAATATTGATACATAACATACCTTAGGTCTCGCTTAAAATATGCTATATGACTCATGCGATTCTAAACGTGCGCAAAATTATAGAAGAAATATGTATTGATTTATTAGTATTTATACTTTTGTTAGCCTCCGTTTATTGTATTCTTCTAATAATTTTCTAATCATGTATTTCACATCCTTTTGATCTCTGGCCATAACTACTTGGTCATCGGCAAATTATATGACTCCTTCCAGTTGAAATTATATATCTGAAGTATTAAAGATTTAGAAAAAGGAGTGTTCTCAAATGGAAATTTCAACTGGAAGGAGTCATATCGTTTGCCGATGACATGACTCCTTCCAGTTGAAATTATATAATGTTGGTGAAAGGCGACAACCTTGCCATAGACCTTTGGAAACGAAACGTCGATCTTTTTATCTATTTTAATCTTGAACATATAATTTTAATTGCTTTCATTTTTCTTTCATGTATTTCCAAATTAGTAAGTGCCGTCCAAATTTTGTCAATTGGAACGGTATAATAGGCATATCATACATTCCATGTTCCTATAGCTTCAATCGTTGTTTAAATACACCTAACTCTTTATTGTTGCGCCTTCTAGCATCTTACATTTTTTATTGTGAATGGGGATCTGCCCCATTGCGTAAAGCCCTAACCTGGAGGACCAGGTATTTGATTTTACAGATAACTTCTCCCAGATAGTTGTCTTCGCTGACACTAATGAGCTCCATCTCCGCAGCCTGTTGATCCATGGGAGGTAGTTCATTTCCATCCTACCACCCGTGTGTGGGGAGGCTCTCCCCTATCCGCCACTTGGGGACGCGTCCTTTCGGTGTTTCAGGCACCTCCGAGGGACTCCCCGTATTATCAGCCTGAATCGGCGTTACTTCTTACACCAAAATGTTGGCGATTGGCCAAATCGTTGCTGGTGACGATAAATTCCCTCCAACATGGGAGAAAATAACCATTTAGAATGCAAATCCGTAACTATCAAGAAAGTGAAAACTAAGTTGTGGTGTGCAGAAGAGAATAAAGAGTAAATGGGCTTTGTCACTGAGGTAGTGCTTCCTATAGGTTAGTTCTTTTATCAAGAGCATTCTCTGCTTATCTTGGTTTAACAGTGCATGAATAAACATTGCTGTAGTAGCATCAACGAGGTTTGATAAGATTTCCAGGAGATATTTTGACCAAAACACAATACAGTACAAGGTATAGGGAAAACAACTTAATGGCTACTCCCAATAATATAAAGTGGCCGACTTTACACTAAACTTAAGTACTAGGAATTATTAGTTTCAAGTCAGTCAGTCTAAGTCAAATTTTGCTTTGAAATAACCCAAGTTGATTAAATCACTTCCCAACGCTAACTATAGTACCGTATTCAAAAGGAAATTATTTTGTAAAAACAATTAAAAAATGTGGAACACTTTCCAAATAAACACACACGTGGAAACACAACGGTCCAACCAAGGATTATTTCTTTTAAAGCAGGCTTGGGGAACATTACTGAAGGCATCAAGAGAGTAGTTCCTCCCCTAAATACCTGCAGTAGCTACATACACACACACAAGGTGAAACCAGTTTTCCCTTTGGTTTTGTCCGGTTTAGTGGTCACCAAGGGAGGAGAAATGGATAAATGTCTTGATACTTAGAGAGTACTCATCCCCAGACCTGCTTTAGACTGAAGAGATGACGTCCTGATGCAGATGTCTGAGTGGCATTAAAAGTAAATAGAGGGCACTGTAATAGGGGAAATATAATTACTATTGCTTACGTTCCGAGCCATGTTAGTTGCATTTACATTTGAAACAAAGGCGGCAGAACATGATATATGAGAGAAATCAAAGCAGATGGTTCAGTTACCCCAGTCAGTTTTTAAGCAACGTTAGTAATAAAATAAGAATATATATATATATATATATATATATATATATATACATTGTGCTGTAGCGTGAAAAGTTATAGAATAAAACCGTAAATGACTATTATTCTTTCCTAGTATAAACAGAATGCTTCGCTTATAAGTAGGAAGCGAACCTGCATACAGAGAACGAAAGTCGGTCTGGGTGGCTCAGTTGGTCAGACGCTGGCCTACTAATCCCAAGGTCGCGGGTTCAAACCCGGCCCAGACCGATGGTTTTTAAGTGTGCTTAAAAACGACAGCTCCATGTCAGTAGATTTACTGGCATGTAAAAGAACTCCTGCGGGACGAAATTCCGGCACACCGGCGACGCTGATGTGATCCTGGCAATTGACAGCGTCGTTAAACAAGAAAATAATTTTAAATAATTTTCAGAGAACGAAAGGTTGCGGCGTATGGACCATAGGAAATGGGAGGAGTCAGTCTGTCACATGCTCACAGCACAGTCGACGCATGAACGCTGTAGATAACGTTGCATAACTTACATTCTATTCTGTCACCATTTGCGTAAAATATTCACTTCCAAATTCTTGCACAAGTTGAGCAGTACGTGAATATTTTGATTCTGGAGGTATTTTATTCTGTGTAACTAGTGTATACATTCGAGAGACACTCTGAACTGTGCGGAGCCCAGTTGTGTTCTGTGCTGTCACTGTACTCGCGCAGGGAGTTCATCAGTTGCGCTTGCGGTCAGTTTTTGCACTCCAGCATTTCCTTCCTATTTTGTAGAGACTTGGGTTTCTCGGTCATTTCAACGAGTATGGTTAAAGTTACGACTTGCGTCATGATAGTGATTGACATCATTAATAAACAAAATTGCTGATGCTGTTTCATTCAAATAGGGCCTTGTCCTACACATTATAACAGTGCATTTCCAAGCCACTCCGCGCTGTGTCTTTATCTTTTCTAAACTTAAACCCGTTCACTACAATCAAATCACTTCCTTTCTCGCTTAACATATGCTCAATTTCATCCAGGTCGTCTGACGATCGCGCGAGGGGTGGTGACAGAGGTTGACACATATTTTCAATAACGAGAACAAGCGAGAAGCGTCAACCGTACCATGTACATAAGTTGGCAACTGTTTAGCGACGCAAGTTCCAAATACTCACATACTTCTACAAGTATAAGTTTACATTGAGTACTATGTAGTTATGCCTTATTTCTTCCTTGTCTAACAAACACCAATGTATTCCTCTTCAAGGGGTTCGGAGCGCAACTAAGGTTACATCTACGTCTGTTAAAAGGGTTTCGGAGCGCAGCTGATGAATTCCGAGTGCAACTGCTGTACACACCTCGCGCAATAACGTCACGCTCTGCCCATGTGGTAAACAACTTGCGATCGCCTTACTTCGCGATATCTGTATAAAGGTTCGTATAAAGTTATAATGAATATTTCACTCGTTTCAAACTGGGTTTGCGGGTGCAACTGTTCGGAGTAGATATCTCATAGGCCAAAACAGTTTGTTATTGAGGTACGCATGAAACCTAAACGAAATCCCTATTTCGAACTAGTGGAGTGTTCCTTGTTAGCATTAAAAAAACACCTTCCAATTTAGAACGCTGATAATATACATCTTCATACTATAGCTTTTTTTTTTTTTTTTTTTTTTTTTTTTTTTTTTTTTTTTTTATGGTGAACAGGTCTATTTATTTTTATGCTTGTTATTTCTTGCTGTTACATTGTTGCATTGTGATGAAGTGTTCTCACAGTTCTACGCTTAAGCAATGACAATTGTTTTTATTTTAGAGAAGACTGCTGTTTAGAAGAAACGCGGCGTAGCCTTGTGCCACGTGTTCTATACCATCCGGTTGATAGGCAAGGTTCATCGAAGCCAAGTGCCAGAAGCTTAGGCGGTCTCCGTGAAGGTAAGTTTGGGATTATAACATTTTTGTAGGTGAATTACCTTTTACTTGATGTTCACCTTTTATGTAAAGGTAAGCAATCTTATTGTATACAACAGTTGTTTAATGCTAGAAGTGTATGAGTGAAAGTACCTTAGCGATATTCTCCTTAAGGCACTTTTAGTTTGTGAATGTAAATAGGTTGTAGTGATATTAAGGAGGCCAGTAATTGTTAAAGGGATACTTTAAAATAAAACAAGTATTAATTGCCATTGTTTTTACTTAAGCACAGCATTTTCTCCGGTACAATTTGGGCTCACATACTATGTATGACAGACAGTGTTTGAACCATTTCCTTTTGAACAGTGACGCCATGGCGGTACTTGGTCTAGATTAACTTAACGATTTTACTGAAAAACATATGTTTGTTGAATTAAAAAATAAAGGTGTTAATACTGGTGCTTTCTAGAGACCAAATACGAGTAAATACAGGCATACAACCTTGGCAAACTTACAGGGAAGTTACTCTTCTGTGCAATTCGAGTGTTTTCAACTATTAGCCTTAGAGGAAAACATTACTAGGAATTGTACGCTATCGTTATTTGTATGCTGTTCCGAGGAAGTACCGCCTACTTGGCAATCTAGAAGCAACGTACAAAGAGCGCCAAAGAAAATGTCACTGCACCTTGCGTCTACGTCCATTAGTTAACGTACGAAGCCATGGCCATTTCATTGATTGTTTTAGGGCGCGGTGCAAGGCTGTGCCATCCCTGGTAAATAGTTGTGCTAATAATCACAACAACGTTTACAAAATGGTGTAGAAACGAAATATAGCTTTACACTCTCGATCGTATTGACTAAAAGAGAAAGAGGTAGAGTGAGTGCATTCAGTTTGTCATACAGACCTCCTATAATGATGGATAGCCATACTGTATGGGCTAGTGCAGGACACGCCTTTGAAGGGGATAAAACCTAAGGGGAAAACTTGAGCGCCCAGTTAGCGGTCAAGCTCACTTCTCAAAAGGTCCCAGAAAACGATATAAACTCCGCTGAAGATTTGGCGCTCTTTATACCAGCCTCTTGCACACAACCCCCTCATTTCATGCGAGGGATTTGTTTTCCAACTAGTTGCAAAATTCGTGCCTTTGTTGCAGAAGATATTGAAAATATCCTGTACTGCTATACATATTTATTCGTCTTGTGGAATTTCCGCAAGATCTCTTGTTATATTGTTCGTTTTATCTTTCTAATGCATGCGGGTTTTGTTGTTTTTCTTTGTGCATATTTTTCAAGTTCATAAGTTGTAAGTCATGCCACGAGTGATTGTCAATTTATCCAGAGAATTTGACTCTTGAGGGTTCACTTAATAATACTATTTCACCAATTAAATGATAATATAGCCTATGAAACGTTATTTAAATGCTATGTTGCAATTACTAACCTCTTAAAAGAAACATGTTGCATGAATACATACGGTAGCGTCCATTGACACGGCCTACAATATTATCATATTGATGCTCCAGTTGGCAGTGGACAGTAGTTGGAGTACCTGCTGTTAATTTATAATTTCGTTCAATACAAAATTTGTCAAACTGATTCAAAACATATTTGCTGTTGTATTTTGTGTCCTGAGGTATCCCTCTTCGAATTATTTAATTTATTTCAGCATAGGTGCTTCTTTGAAGAGTCAGTCCTAATTGACATTTGAATAGCAGCTCTGTTAGGTCAAATTACGTGAACACCAGAAAGGTGGTATCTTTCAACATTACGGCACGAACTGTAGCATTCCATCGGATGAATACTGATAAAGCATGTCTGAAGTACCTGCTTACTAGGATTTATTTTCCGATAATCCTCTCAATTCTCTAAAATAAATTTAATTATTTACCTGGAGATTGTGTAATAATAACATTGTACATTGGGTTAATGTCGACTACGTATTTTCTGCGGTGTTTTTTCTACTGACCCAACGCTAAAAACGGTCCAGTTTCATATCTCAGGATTTTGTCTGTGAACGCAGTAAATCTTCAAAATTGCTTTTAAGATGTCGTTTGGGCACTCTACAGAAACCATAATATAGAGGCTGGAATGGATGTTCACTGAAATTACGATGTTAACTATATCTGAAATAAGAATTTGTGGTGAATTTCCATGAAGATGCCTTAGCAAGAACGACGTGTTGAAGAGCAGAGAATGGTAATTGGGGATTCCTGCTTGACGCCCACAGAAAGCGGGATGCTCTGACCGGTAAACCGACTATATAAATATATTTTTAGGTGTGTTGAATCACAACTCTGCTCTGCCTTGTAGATTTCTTCCTCTCCTCTGGCAGCTTGAAGCAAAAGCGAGCACGTTACCAAACGGTAATCTTGGCGACCAAGTGTATTCCATTATGGGAAGCAAACAGGCAATAATTTTTCCTCGCCGTCATTGAGAATGATTCGTCATTGCATTTATTTGAAATAAGCTCTTACATAAAAATACATATTTTGTTACTGCATCAACAGTGAGGAAGAATATGTGAAGAATTCTAGTAATGTTCTCAACAATGTCAGAAGGCCCATTCAATGAACGAGTCTCATATTTTAGAGTAACGCCAACGAAGCACATAAAACAAGACAAATTTGGCCTCATTTAGCTCGCATCTGCTGTGCTTTTAGTTTTCTAAAACGTCAGCGTTTATTTGGCTGTAAATTGACGTTTCAAGTAGTGATCATTTTCTCTAACTCGCCTTAAAAGCTGAGGAAGGTTGCTGTCCAACGTGGCGTTTTACGCTTGAGGTAAACTTCGCTTCAAAAATGAGCCAAGTTTTGGATATAGAAGCGCAGTTCGCAATATGCGACAGGCAAAAAGACGCCGTTGTTGGAAGGTGTATAATCAAAAGCGAATCGTCCCGCTACATTTATAGTGTATTCAGTAGAACTCAGGCGTGAGTGGCTTAGGGGTAACGTCCTTGTCTTCGGATACATTGCTACTGAGTTAGAAATTCCGGATTAGAGCAATTTTTTTTTCGCTTCTAAATGTTTCGTTTATAAGGTTTTAACATGACATATATTAAAAGTTATTATCCTGACAACATTGTCAATTTCTGGGCTATTAAAGACAGCAGTAAGCCCTAATAGAAACAAATCAACTTGTAAAAATGTGAAATAAATAAAATTCACTCAAAAATGGCGGTATGGAATTATTTTTTTTTTATTCCAACAAACGTACTGCTGATGTTTTAAACACGCAAGCCGTGTGTGGGCAATGTTTAAGAGGTGGATTCAGGACTAAAAAATTCAATGCCACAGCCGGAATTTGAACCACGGATCTACCGCTTCACGCGCGGCTGCTCTAACCACTAATCTACCGTGGCCAACTTGCCACTATGACATTACCTGCCAGTACGAATCGGTTGGGGAATTTATGGAATGTATGGTATTAATGGAATATCATGAACTTGTATAACAGGTCTTCCCATATTTCATTTCACTAAAAAATTTAGCTTAATAATAACATATTTCTATTCGTTGCAATATTCATCTCTTCTAATTGTTTTCTGCCATCTTGAAATGAAAGGAGACATTTAGGCAACTTCTTCGTCCGTTCCAGACAAATAGCTTGTCTGATATAGTTAACGTGTCTGGGTTCATGTCATTACTGAGGGGGCCTCATATAGGAACATTTCAGGGATCGTTTACCTGAAGTAGGCGGTTTGAAGAGTTTTCAGTAATGTATAAAAATGGACCCCGGTGCACTTTCAATACATAGCCATGTGGATCACCAGGATAATTTGGGAAAACTGCTATCAGACTAGTCCAAAATTGGTTTATTAACCAAAATGGTGCACTCATTGTTTGTTGCCATTCTCAAGCTAGTGAGACAGATTTGTTGAATTAAGATTTTCTTCGGGAAATTATATATAAAACTAAACCCTTAGCGCTACAGCCCAGGAAGGTCCTTGACTTGCCAACCAGCCCCCACCTCTGTCCACTACAGGCGTCATTGGTGGGGTGCATTACTGGAGGGTGGGACGTGGTCAGCACCGCGAGACCTCCCGGCCAGTTATGGGGCCACTACTTTATATATGTTGCCAAAAAAGTTAGTTGACACCGGAAACTGCAGTTTCAAAATGTTTTAAAATTCTGTACATTTTTTCTAGCCTGATTTTGTCTACGTTGGTTTCAAAAGTTATGCGTAACTTTATTCGAAGTGTAGGGGTCTTCATAGGCTATTCAAAATTCAAAATATATTTTTAATTCATGTGAAAATGTCAAACATACGAGAGGTTGTAATAAAAATTGTCCATCTTTTTTATACAATAAAAACATTTTCCATGTAAAGGGAAGTTAGGGGTACAGACTTTTATTGAAAATCTTTTTGAAATACAAAGTTGGGAATTTATCTGACCTTCCCAGTTATACTGTTCCTCCAGCCCTTCCCCCCGCAGATATGTCCTTTGTTAATCCTTTTCACACGCGCGCGCGCATACACACACACACGCGCGCGCGCGCGCATACACACACAAACAAGGTATACTTGCAAAGTTTTATTGGGTAGAGAAAATAATGTGACTGTCACACATTTCATGCTTATACGTGCATTTTTGCATGCTTATTTTGAAGTATCGTAAAACTGAACATCTATAGACCACTTACGACGATAAAGTTTTATGTAATCCTCGGCCATAATGATAACAATAACGCTCAAAAGCTATGGTTTTTATCTTGTTTTGGGAGAGAGATAACTGTTTCTACCAAGCGGGCTGCAACAAAATGATCTGTGCAGTCATCAAATACAAAAAATCAAGAGTGCGGAAACAACCTTGGTCACCTCTTAGTTGAAGCGTGTCAAACTGCACATCGGGAAGTAATCAAATTGCCCAACTGTAAAATAACGGACTTCACGCGCTGAATTCTCTCAACACTGACTTTCCAAAATGCTATTATTAGGCATTTTTTAATCAGAGCTGAGAAACCCAGGAAAACTGACTTTTCAGATATTTTAGTGATGGATAAATAGTGGTAAATTGGTTAATTCAGCGTATAGTAAGAGTTTCGAGGGACAAATCGCACAGTTGTTACGCCTGCTGTCATTGGTGTCTTTTGTTTCGCTTAGTACAGCTTTGCTGGTGCGGTTTTCTTTCGAACATAAGCTTTGTTGATCAGACGAAGAATGATCTCAAATTGCTCATTAACTTTATTTGAAGCACTAATTTCAAGGCTCACTTTTCATGTTAGTCCCAGGAAATCAGGATGTGCGTAGTTCAGCATTAATCCTCCGACATTGGGTTTGAAAATGTAACTCCAACATCCACACTGTTTTCATAAGGATCATAACTTGGAATAAAGAAAAGTGCAAGTAATTTACATTCGTTTCACGAAAAAGAATCTCCTCTTAAGTAAAGGCCTCATTTTGATGCAATTTGCCACAGATAATATGATTTACTGAGCCAGACATGTCTTCGTACTTATATCAGTAAAAGTGCGTAGCTGGCAATTTAACATGGATGAGATCTTAAAGAACTATTATGGTCGTATGCAGTTCCGACATAGATAATCTTCACTTGATCCAATGCTGATCTTCTACATTGTGTATACATTTTCTTCGGTTTCTGTTCAGTCAAAATAGAATATTCAGAGAGCAATCTTCCAAGTAAATATGTACAATAATTATATACATGTTCAATGAGTGATCATATTAGTTCAGTGTTCTTAATTCAGTAGCACACGTAACAGTACACGCCAATGTAGAGGTACCGTGGTCAACTTAATTAAAGTGTATAAATAATAGATATGTATGCTAAGCATATATATCACTTCTGTCTCTAGTGGCACTTGGTGAACTATTACCCCGGCATTCGCCTTGAGAGGCTGGGGAAAGCCACAGCAAAACGCCAGTCAGGATACTTATCACTGTCGGACGCCATTAATGTGTTTGACGTAGATGTCTCTGGACATTCAAGTATGTGGCAACGTTAACTCGGCCTTAATGGTAATTTGTATTGCCCTACTATATAATATTCCAAAGAAGATTACTTTTGATATTTATTTATGTGAGCATTTAATATTATATGTTTATTTTTTGATGAAGTCTGGGGCATTGCTCACCGGTTCGCATTCTTCGAACAACTTTGTAAGTATTGTGACGTCGGCATGCAGCGGCTCAAAGGGAAATTCGGTGTTAGCTACCACATACCACTCTTGTAAATACACGTCCTGACGGCAGTGGAGCGGCCAGAACAAAGACAACTATGAGCGTGGTGGTACAAAGCGATCCCAGACAGTTCTACACGTGTCGGGCTTGTTTACGAGAAGTTTCAAGAAAAAGTTATTCTCTAGAGAATTCCCCGGCATTTCGCCTGGACTACAAAAGCGAGAGAACGAGCCAGTGTTGGAGAACTTTTTCAGAGTTGAGTATTGAGAAAGTGTTTATCGAGTGTAGCATCGAAGCTAGCTGTTTGTTAGATGGTGAGAGTAGAAAGACAATGAAGTGTCTCAAGGTTACGAAAGGACAGAGTTGTAAGGTCGCGACGAATTGCAAAATGTGTTAATGATAAAAGAAGAGAACTGTTTTTATTCAATTTTAGAAGGTAAATGCCTGACCGAAAATAAAATAACTGGACTTGTCGTTTTTCTTATTATTAAATAAACGCTTCTTAAATAGTTAATTCCATTGCTAAAGCAAATTATGCGTTAAAGATATGTGCATTGTGGCTCACAGCTTTTTAACACTCATAAATTCGTATCGATCTTTTTAAATGCAGTACTGGGTTTCTCTTGTAAGACGCGACCGTCAGCCCTCTGGCAGCAATACGAATCTGTGCGTGCACTAGCAGCTGACCGGACCACCGTTTCTGTAGATAATGTTAACCGCGAAACAATAAGAATATGTTCTGTAAGGCGAGCAAACCAGTCAGTTATTTTTATCAAAAACACGTAATGCAAGCCAGCGAGTGATGTTCTTGAGTTTCTTTCTACGGCCGCCGATTATCTCGTCTAATTTTCCTCGGCGAGATCTGTTACCTGGCTCTTTTTGTTTAACACAGGTACACTCTGTTTAAATTTGTTAACAACTTAACACATTGTGGATTTATGACTCCGAATAAAACTTACTACAATAAACACACATTGTTCTTCAATATACACCATAACTAATAGTAAACACGATCAGATTCATTAATATTTACCCATTATATACAATGCCAGACAACGTTAGAAAATTATACGAGTAAGTGCCAATGTCGTTATTCTCCATAGGCGTGTGAGCTAGGCTACCGCAAAGTGAGGTCATTCAACCCGGTACCTGCTACGAATCAGATGGTCCAGGGACAGCCAGCCGCGTCATCCAGCTTACATCCGCTAGTCGCCGATGACCAGGTTATATTTGCAGATAATGAAGATAGACTTCAAATAGCCTCGTTTCAACGTAGCAAAGTGATCCCTGTGTAATTTAAATATGTTTAACAACTTAAAATCAAAACATTGCGTCTTCTTTAAAAATCTAGAACGAGATCTAGAATTGCAACCAATAATAAAGCTCGGCGTTTTAAATATTTGGGATTTGATATGTCTTATATAACGCAGATATTAAAAAGTATGTGCATTCCATTGTATATGTGATATAAAATGTACGCTTTAAAATCGAACAAGGAAAGACCGTCTTAAACGTTCATTAAACGCTGGCAGCACCTCTTTTAAACTCAGATCATGGAAGTGACAAAGGAGTAAACAGCTGAAAGTTCAGAAAACATAATAAGGAAAACAGTATTTGTAGTGTAAACGACAAAGTGCAACATAATTGCACAGATCACATTTTTCGAAGGCAGATGGAAAGCAAACAAAAAGAACTTTCTACATCAGCCGCTGGGAAAACGTCCGAGACGAAAAAGGTCATTGCCGTGTAATGTTCTCGAAACGTTGGGATTTTAATACGATTAATGGTCATGAAACGTAGTTTTACAACTGACGATTGTTCAGTGGTAAACACTTTTCTCAATTGTGTAGCGATGTGTATTAGCGCTTTCTGCTGTGCGCAGGGGCGGGATAAATGCAAATGTGGCTAACTAATGTAGGTGGCTATTAAAAACAGTGCATTTTATAAAACACTGTAATTGCATGTTCCGGCTTGAGAATAGGTCCTAACATAAACAAGGGATGTAGTGTCACTCGGTGCTTGACGTTTGTTAGCACATGGAGGAGGTTGCTGTATTGCACCATAACAGCTTCTCAGTTGTTTACTTTGGAATTTCAACTAATCCATGTGCTATGTTTCACTGCACCATCGTTAATCTAAACGTGATAATTCAAGGATGGATGAAAAGAAAGGTTATGAAATATATTTTATTAGTAAAAACTAAGGTGTTAACGGAGTCCTCGGGTAATAGTGCGGCACCCAGCCAGGAATCAAATGGCATGAGCGTCTTCCAGATTCATAATCAGTAGGGCTCGGAAGTTCATGCCCCCCCCCCAAAAAAAAAAAAAAAAACACTGAAATATGCATGCAAATATGCTCTTAAAAACTTGAAAATATGCCAAGAAATATGTACTATTTAATTAAAACAATTAATGGCCCTTTGCAGTATACAAGACGAGTTAGTGTAAATAATAAATAAAGTTATCTTATTCCTTAGAGGTTGAAGCAGAAGTGGTCCCGCTGCTAGTATTAACTGCTAAATTGCAGTTCACAATCAACACTTTGCACAAATTTTCAACTATAGAACATCGTCTGTTGTCTCGCAAAACACTTGTAACGTGAAAAACTTCTGTCCACGTCACAAGACGTTATCGGGGCATATTTAAATGATGTTAACCGCTTCACAGAGAGAGTGAAGTCTCTTGGTGTGGCAGATGGTTTTCTTTCGAGGATGTCTCGAATATCGCACATTTTTATAACCAGAATTTTTTGAAATTACATAATTCACTTTCTCTTTTACTTTTTGTCCTATGCTACCAGGAACCGAACTTAGATCAGATATTTTTATTTTCAAGTACAGTAAGTGATTCATGCAAAGGAAATCCTACAGCTTCCAATGCCGTTATGGCGGTTGGTAAGAAAGAAAAATGGTCAGATATGAAACTAAGATCCTCTTTTAACCCAGTGCCTGACAAAATATTTTGCACAGTTTCTATTGATGAAGCATCGTTCGAGTCCAATGAATTAACAATCTCTTCGACTATTTCTATGTGCTCAGCATAATATAAAACTGCATCGACCATGTTCCCCATCGAGTTAACACCGGTGCAGGAGGAAGTCGGATATTAGGTGCTGTTGATCTAAACAACTTAACTCTTTTAGGAGATTTAACAAAAATTCTCTTTATACTTGACACAAATCTATCTACCAGTGGGAAAGAATCATTGTCTCAGAAATGCTACCAATATGAAAAATATTATACAGATGAACAAATTTAAAAAGCATAAAAATCATTAAAATATGCAATATAGGGGCTATTATATTGAAATCTTCGTGAGTTGCATCATCATGTGCAATACTACCAATATGAAACATATTATCCAGATAGAAAAAAAAAATAATAAAAAACCATAAAATCATTAAAATATGCAACACATGGGCTATAATATTGAAATATGCATTTATTAAAAATCAAGAAAATATGCAGTTATATGGATCATAAAATCATATCCAAATAATTGAAAATTCCATAATTCGTGCACATAATGTAAAAGCATACATTTTTAACCCCTATGAAAAAACATGCAAATGCACGAACTTCCTAGCCCTAATTATCAGCCTGTCTGTCTTCATCGTTACACATTCACAGACACGCCAGTTGCTTCTGATGTCAATTTAATGGCATCTTTAACAAGGGTATCATAGCACGCAAACAAAAAGTTAACTCATTCTAAGCTATTATTTTTCACCACTTTTAAGGACTTTGCCCCTTTTATCTTTAATAAACTGCTCTGACCTGCTACTCAGGTAACCAAAGATCGCGACTTCAACAGTAATACATATGCACGACCGTTGCTTCCCTCCAATAAACAACGGGAACACCGATTGCCGCATGGAGTGATGATAAATAGAAGCTAATTATTTAAATTATTTTTAAATAAAGCGATTATTAAAATTATATTATTCATCGCCTTTATTGTTTTAAGTTCAAAAAGGATGGTGATAATCCATGTAGTGCAATAACGAACCGTTTTCATTCGCTTTCAAAGTGTGCTGTGGTGGTGGCACGTGCAATTTGTTTACACCAGGACCTTTTCTTGGCCTGGATGGAATATAGTATTAATTCGGTAAATAATATTATATTAAATGATCGTTTCGTTTTAAAACGTTTGTAATTATTGCGACATTGGGAAGTATGGCACACATGAGCGCGTCTGTGTATCGTGCTTTACTCAACTTTTTCTATGGCTCTCCAATATTACTAATCTGGTTATACTAACAAAAATGTTATTAATTGCAGTCTTTTACGTTCATGCTTTAATAATCTGGTTTCTGCATTTTAATGGCAAGTTTTTATGTGCTGTTTCTTGAAGTAATAATTATCTACTTTATGTACACATATTTTAAAGCGGAATTTTTATTTGGTTTAGTGAGAGATATAACATTTATTAAATCTATCAGACTTTTATTCGACATGCGTTAAGAAAGAGATCCAGACAAACGTTTTCTTTACGTTCACTTTAGCATTATTTTATTTGATTCTAGTTTAAGAATGATACACGTGCAAAATTTTTTGGTAATGTTTAATGCCTGCCTATACTACATGCTGCACCACAGGTGGTGACACTGATGATTGGGCTTAGTAGTTCAGCTGCATTAAAGAGGAATCAAGTTATCGGCGTTCGTAGTGCACGTGACGGTGCTGTGTGGGGAACCGTTTCTGTCCGTCTGCTGTACAGACTAAACGTGCACAACTTCATTCTTTTGGTAGCTCGTCTACTAAGCTTACTGATGAATTGATGATACAGGGAATGAAGATGGAGCACCAGTTGAATGAGATGGCGGGGGAAACCGAAAGAAACCCGCCCCTGCTCCGCTTTGTCCACAACAAATCCCACATGCAGTCGCCTTGGAACCTGGGGGCCACGGCGTGGCGCAAAGTACAATGCCAAGTGCATCATTGTTGCAATGTCAAACTGAAAAATACGTTTGACAGCTTCGCTCTGTTCCTTTCTACAGATCGCTGTTTCAAAGATAGCTAAATAGTTAGCAATATAGGACTATAGGAGAGGATTGTGTAACTAGTTGCAGGTTTTAAATCACTGAGAAGAGATGAAGGAAGAATCTGTTTTTAAAAGTGAAATTTCATTTAAACTCAATATAGGAATACACAAGCACATCTTGTAAAACCAAGTTTCTACTATAAACTCGATACCGAAATTATAGATACCTGCTTAAAAAATTTAAGCATTTAAAAATAATTAGTAATAATAATGGTGGCAATAACAATAATTTTAAATAATATTGAATAGAGAAAATGAACACAAAGGGGATAGCCTCTGGAGTTTGAAGGGCGAGATAATTTCAACGGTTTTTTTTTTTTTTTTTTTTTTTTTTTTTTTTTTTTTTTTTTTTTTTTTTTTTTTTTTTTTTTTTTTTGCGTGGCGTCGCTCACAGTAGTCTGTTGAAGGGAACACGTAAACTTTTTTGGAGTATCGAAGTACGCGAAAATCAATGGACACAAAGTGATCGTCGTAAAGCTTATTTATGTGTATAATTATTTGAATAGTGTTACTTGATTGGTGAATTATATAATACATTATATTGTTCGGCAATGTCTCAAGTGAAAAGAGTGAAAGATTGATGCTTTATTAAAGTCATCCTTTCAAAACCACTCACGCATACCCACAGAGAGAGGAATCCCATAGCTTCTATCGACGGCAAAAGGCTGATTCAAAGGAACTTCGAGACATTATTAGTCGGCGTAAAGTATTGTTATTTCAGAGTGTTAACAATGTTTCACCGACAACACTAGTAATCCTGCTTCGAAGTTTACATCAACGTGAAGCAAAGTAAAATATTGCTTCAAAATAGAGGACGATATTTTCCATTCTTTATTGCGTATAAAGTAATGCGATAATTGGATAAATAAAATTTAATGTGCTGCTATTTAAGATAACATTCGCATTTATTGTAATGGGCGTGAAGATCATATTGGAACGGGTTTCGGCTATAACTTGAGAACTGTCACTCTTAAAATGTGTATTATGTAAATTATCCCCAATGTGTCTGTAGAACATAATCCTGGAGACTTAACGCATAAATTCATGGACACACAAGTGCTGGAGAAACGCACAAATCTAAAATTTAGTAGTAACCACTAAAACAGTTTCGAAAATTTATTTCCAGCATTAGACATGCTTCGATACCATCTATATAATACAGATACTTTAGGGGTGCAATTCCTACTTATAACTCTATAATTTAAAAGGTCCTTAATACTCTTAAATGCTGTCATTTGTTGGAAATATACATATTGTGACAAAATGAAAAGTCCAGTTTCTTTTTACTTCACTTTATTTCTTCTAGAAGTGAATCCCATTCACAATTCTTGACCTTGCAACTCGCAGCTCTTCTTTTACATAGTAACCCTGACACAAACTGCTCAACTGCTTACAGTTCACACTGACAATGGATCAACTCAACTCTGATAATAAAATAATTCACTCAGTCCATGTGGCCTGCTTGTATACTCTCAATTACCGGCGAGATTTCTGGAAATCGAAATTTCTAAGCTTGCGATGTAAAGAAAGCCTGGCACTTGGACAACTTCTAAAACTGTGTGGGACGGTATTTGTTCTTAGCCGCCTGTTGTCGCGTGTTGCGTAGTGGCGTGAGGTAGCTGAGCTTGATTCACCTTTGCGCTCGGCCGCCGCGACACTATACTGTGCATGGTTTGGAAGAATTGTAACTTCAGGTATTGGAGATATCGAAAAACAGCCTTTCCTTAACGCCCTGCATACTTACATACAAGAGATACATGCTTTTACAAAAACAAAAGAAGTATTGGGTGAACAAAGTTAAAAGTTGAGTTAATCAGGGAATGTTATACGTGATTTATGGCTAAGAAGAGCTGAATTAGTGAGAGGATTTTGGAGGTAGCTTAGAGCTAGATTTGACATCAGGTGACAAAGGAAGATGCTAAGAATCACACGTAGGTAAATGCGGAAGCAGGGTGATTGGGGGGGGGGGGGGGGGTGACATGGTTATGTAAGGGATTTTAGAAGTAACTTTGAAAGCGGAACTTGTCCTTTATGCAGGAATTTATGAATCTGAGCAAATGAACAGCTATAGCAGCCAATGCTTGGGAAGTGGCTGAGACTAAATACGGAAATTGCGGTAGAAAATCCTTGATCATCAATAAGTCAGGAGTCTTGGGGACTATCTGTATAAAATAAAGAACAAATGGCTATGGACAGTAAGGAAAATTGATAAATACGTACGGTCAGATTCTAATTCGGTTTTACATAACTTTGTAATATTCTTATGGGCATAATAAGCTGAAGGAAGGAATTTTGTATTTGTCATATTCGAGTGAATGGACAAGCTATAGTGGCTATTGACAGGAACGGAATCTGGCTAACTTTTAGTATTTTCTTTAATTTTGATATCAAATATTGTATGGTATGTTGTGAATATTTCGTGCTTATTGGAGATTGACTTAGAAAAGTGCTAGGGCTTTAACCACGACATTTATCATGTATTTTAGTCGAATTATATTACATTACAAAATGTATGTGTATTTTGTGTATGTAAGCTTGAATGTCTAAAAAGGGAAAGGGACATTGCAATAATGTATTGCGATATAAGGATGGTAAGTGATTTTTACTGGACCGAGGAAAAGTTTGAAAAGACGAGACGCTGTCAATTTCCGAGGTTAAGTAAAAACACTTAACACAAGTGTATTACATACCTTTTTTTGGGAGATAATTAGTAATCTAATTCATAATTGTCATTTATGAATGAAAAGTGAAATATTAGGCTTTGACATTTATCTTTCCATGGTGTCTTAATGGTTGAACTTAAGAACCATATGTTAACTATATCATCTTTCGTATATTTTCGATTTCAGAATCAACACACTCGTTCAAGTTAGCCGCCGTGATTACTGCGGGTAATTATTGATTTGAGCACGGCCTACTCTGTTTATCTCACGGAACATGTGTTAAGATTCAGTGACTCTTTGCATAATATCTTCGATCGTCATTACAACGAAAGTTGGACTGATTCCAGTGCTTTATTCTTTTAAATCATGACGTATGGAATATAAGAGGACAATAATTGAGACGGTAAAAAATCAACATGTAGGTTTGATTATATTGTATATCTGTATTAACATCGTTAAGCTTAAGGGTGTGAAAATGCTAGTGGCGTAGCATTTAATAGGAGGGCAGGTTAAGTTGGTAGATATGAATACAAGATAATTCATTTAAGTGCAATGTCAATATAACCGGAAAGGCCATGAAATCGTAATATCTCCCCAAAACTAATTTACCAGAATTGGTGCCATTCTAGCCATCAGTCAAGTAAAGTGAAATACGGAAATAAAAAGAAGGCATTGAGATAAGTTGTAACCTTTAACTTTTCAAACCGCAGTCTGTGTTGTTATCGCTGGGTTAAACTGCTGCTTCCTTATATAAAGGTCCAAATTGCACTAATGAGAGCGCACACAAATGAACGGAGTTGTCTGATGACGTTTAGGTTTTCCACAGTTACACTTAATTCTGGAGGCAGACGTTTATACGTGCTTCTTTTACGGCATGTTCATGATAGGGAGAGAAATGTATCGTCAACTGCTCTGGTCCCCAACCAACCCCCTCCCCTCCCCCCCCCCCCCCCAAAAAAAAAAAAGAGAGAAAGAAAGAAAATAAATAGATAAATAAATGGCAGCGCTCGCGCGCATAAGCACCAATCTCAAAAATGAATTGTATAAATCCCAAATTTTTACACTGCAGTGAGACATGTTTAACAATGCCTGCTGTGGATTTTCAAGAAAATCCCCCATCCCAAACTGCAGTTTACGTACAAAATTTTTGTAAGTTTTCTTTTCTTTCAGAAACGATTATATGTATTTCAAATATTAGGATGAAAAATGAAAGTATGCCTTGAATGCTCAGCGAATAGCCTGTGAAGTTGAAGTCCTTTTTATTGAGTTCTATACCATTTAGTATAAATGGGGTAACGATAAGAGACATACAAAAACTTACTTCAGAAAAGACAAAGAAGGGCTCGTAAAAGCATTGCGTTTGTAGCAAACCAAGCTCTTTTGTTACTTTAATTATTATTTCCAAAATATTAGCTCTTGCCCGTTTAAATTTTTCAGCATTCTAAACAATACACTTTATTTTTTGTACTTTTTCTACTACATATAGTAAGTAGGGGAAGTATTGTATCCGACCCAAAATTTCGGCGTCGAGATTTCACCGGAAATATGTTTTGAGGCACCCTGAATAAAAAAAAAAACATTTTTAGAAAAATGTTTCCGTGTGTGTGTCTGAGTGTGAACAGCATAACTAAAAAATGAAAAGTCGGTTAGAAACCAAAGTTGGTATATAAGTTAAATATCTTTCGAGGATACTACAAGAAGATTTTAAAGAAAATCCTACCCTAAACTGCCCTTTACATGGAAAAGTTTTCGGAAATTTTGATTTTATAAAAAATGGCTAACGATTTTGATTGTAGTCCTGTTTACTATTAGTGGCTTTTACATAACTGGTAGACGTAAGAGACCAAATCTTACTATACAAAAATGTAGATATCGTTAAAACACATATCTCCAAAAGCATTGCTTTGTGGAGTAAATCATTTCGGAGATATTCCTTGTTATTTGTGCAAGTCTAGGTCGTTATTCACATTTTATGTCTTGACCGTGCAAAGAGAACTAATTTCAAAGCCTTCATATAGCAACGAGCTTTAAAAGATTTGACTATCGTTTAAAGTCTAGTGTATTCCCACATTCCCCTTGCACCTACAAGAAAATATTTCTGCAAAGGTTTATCTCGGGTAACATAAGAAGATAGAGGAATTAAAGTCTGTAAGAATAGGTAGTACAAGAGTAGAGAAAGTCATGTGAGTGCAACACATCAGATTTTTTTTTAATATGTTGAGCTGATGTAAGAGTTTGTAAGCAAAACAGTTGACTGTTATATTGACCCCTTGAATGTTATGTGCCTGCTATAAAATGTGCATTGAAAACCGTTGTTACAATTCACAGCAAATAGAGAAATAAACGACATTGGGGAAATAAAGTGATTTGTTTTATCTTAAGCTATGCATGTCATAATGTTAGCTGAATGGAATGAACGCACCAAAGAGTAGTCTTTGGGCCGGTGATTTATTGTTGGTAAATGTCAATAGGAGCTGCAGCACACGCAAGGCAACTGAAGGTCCTCTACCTCTGGGCTAAATCAGAACTTTCAAATGCGTGTCAAGGATTTTGTCGTACATTTTTTTAGTAAGATGTAGGTGATCTAGACGCAAGTGGAGGAAACTATTAAACATTGCACAAGAAATAGTGGTTCATAATTACCTGTAAGAAATTGCTGCGAGTTAGTGAAGACGCTTAGAAAGTTATCAGATTTAATGGCTACTGTTAATTGTGTGCGTGATTACCTTTAAGGATAAGAAAGGACACGTCTTGCCTTATAGGAAAATTACAACTGAACACATCACGTTCATCGTCTTGGACTTCTCGCATCTAGGAAAGCCACTCATAGGATGGCCTTGGCTCCCAAGAGTAAGTATTGAACTAAACTTCAAGTGTGTACTGGGATTGCCTCCTTTAGCAACGCTGAAAATAGGAATTTACATGACTGAGCGATGCTGAGCGCTAAAAGCTTACATTACTCACAAAACTTAGCGGTAAAGTAAGTGAATAAAGAGAATGAAAACAATCTGATGTGTCGCACTCACATGAATTTCTCATTCAGTGGAACTTAAAATGTGTTTTCAACGAGATCTACATTTTTTGTATAGCATGATTTGGTCTATCTCTTGAGGTTTACCAGTTATGCAAAAGTTGTCAAAAGTAAAGAGGACTACATGGGCTATAGCCAGAAAATTCAGAATATACATTTCATTTGCCATAAAAAGATCTTAAACATATGGCATTTTAATAAAAATCGTTAGCCATTTTTGTGGAAATCAAAATTCCCAAAAAATATTCCATGTAAAGAGTAGTTTAGGGTGGATGAATTTTCTTCATAATCTCCGTGTCGCATCCTTGAAAGATATTAAGCTTAAATATTAACTTTGGTTTCTAAATTTTCGTTTTTGAGTTATGCTCTTCAAACACACACACACACACATACACACCACACACACACACACACACACACACACACACCACACACACACCACACACACACCACACACACACACACACACACACACACACACACACACACACACTTCTAAAAATGCTTTTTATTTAGGGGACCTTGAAATCGAAATGTTGGATCGAATACAATACGTCCCCTACTTATTCGTAATAGAGAAAGTAAAAAGGGGCAGGATACGTGGTTAAACCACTAGCAACACCTTTTAACCCTAACACCTGCTAATATATGAATATAGCGATCAAATTGATAAAGATGCAGAGATTTTCATCTTGTATGTATGAAAAGTAAAGCACTGAAACGAATTAATCAGTTAAATCGGGTAAGAGGAACTGGAACATAATTGTGCAGTTTGGCCTTAAAATGTCAATAATAATAATAATAATAATAATAATAATAATAATAATAATAATAATAATAATAATAATAATAATAATAATAATAATAATAATAATAATGGGACCTCCTAAAAGCTGGAGAAAAGGACATAAAAGGGTGATCCATATTAATTAATAAATTGTTTTAATTATGCATCTAATGCAACATTCTACTCGTAATAGAATGCAACTTACAGGGACAACAATTACACGAAGGAAATGCTTATGATTCAGGAACCAATAACGGACATTCTGGAGAAAGAAATTGAAATAGGTATATATTTGCTAACAGAATATTCGCACTAACTAGGGCACTACAAAGATCTTTGTAAAATGGAGACGACTTAGAACATTCACTACTCTGTATTTCTTTTCTCCGCGGCCCGGGAGGCTAGCCTCGTGTGTTTCTCATGCCCAAAATGCTGCTGGACATAGAACCGCTTTCCTACACCAACTTTCACCTCGCAGTAATTTGCAGAAAAGAATACTTCCATCAATAGAAAATACCTCTGCTGTACACTCAGATAATAGTTGTCACAAAAAAGAAGTTTTACTAGGCTTGGTTGTAGCCATATTTACGGTCGGAATTTCTTCCACAAACTGTGAAATTGTAAATTATTGACACTTAACGGGTCACCAGCCATGTAATATCTAATTATAATTATCGCCATGAAAGCTTCAAATGCTACATTGTGAAATTGTAGTCAAACATAATGTGAATACAACTTACCTCTCCAACCCTCTAGTCACGGTCATTGTTACGATGCTGGTCGAAGATAATGGGATATTTAGCGAAGACTCGCTAGTTTCATGCAGGACGTATACATTCCCTCTGCTGGTGCTAATGGCATGAATACAATTGTTCCTCTCAACTACCAGTTGTAGCCAGTCTTAGCGGAGCCTATTGGAGTTGAGATTAGACTCTGTTGGACAGGAAAAAAAGGTTGAGTTGAAAAAAAAAAAGAGATGTTAAATCAAACCAAAAGGCTAAAAAAGGACATTTAACCAAAAAGGGCCGACAAGGTAGAAAAGGACAAACCAAATCACCATTTTCTGGCTTATGATAAGAACATATCTTATGCTGGGCCTCATTTTCAGACAGAACTAAAAAGGATTTCCCACAACTTCCTAACCCTACTTATGAATAAAGCCACAATTCTTTGTCACCTTACCATGTGCATGGGGATATTCCGTTCAGTGTTGAAGGACTGCCTCTCGGTTCCGGCGAATACACTCACGATATAACGATGCGATTCTAAAAAATTTGCCTGTATTTTTTAGCATTCTCTGTAACAATCTGAAGCAATAAGAATGACGAACCAATGGTTGCTCCACAAGTTCCACCCCGAGGGGAGGGGGTTGCTTGGATGGGCTCAAGTTTAATGAGAGCGATAGTGGAAATGAACTTTACCCATATTAGTTTTTGCACAAAACCATACTACACTCGTCTATTTGTATGCTCAGCCAAGCCGATATGAATATTGTATAGGGACTTTGGAATGTATTGTGGATATTTTCCTCATTGTCCCCGTATTCAGGCAGACTTTATGGATACTTAATGCTGTAATTACTGAAATACCGGTTTGTGTTGAATGACGCGACTGATGGCTGCCGGGTCTGAGTCATAGCAGGGATTTGAATGAATTCGTTGAACAGTTGCCTACCTCTGCGCTTATACACTATAACGAAATTTGCAGTTTAATTTAACATTGTTCGAAATGCTGTATAGAGGGCATGACGTTATATGAAGTGATTTTGTTTACTTGTTTAGCGGTGTAAATTACAGCAGAATCTGTTTGATTAGTTTGGGACGGAGTCACATGTGGACTGTCAACTCGAGTTTAACCACCATTCCTAACAAATTCACAATTTAAAATTGCTGGGTCCTTGTTAGACAAAAATAAAGACAAAGAGCCAACAATTCTACACGTTCGATGTTCCTCATATTTTTTGTTTTTCAAACTTTTGCAGCATTGCATATTCTTGTACTGTTTATAGATAATGTTATACAATTGGTTGATCTCATATGTTTAAATCAGCCCTGGGAAGCTGGTGGGTTCAACATTTCCCCATTTCACCTGGAGTTTTCAAGATTGTTGGTTGGCATGTAAGAGTACAACACTGAAGAAATTAGTTTGAAAGGCGAATGGCCGAGGACCAAAATGTCTTGCAGTCTTTCTTCCTCAAAAGAGGCTTCACAAACCTTTTTCCTTTCATAGTGCTACGCTGACACCTTTATTTCGGCACTTGTTTACCAATGTGAGGTTAATTGTAGGCACAGAGAGACGCACTATTGATAGCAACAGTTGGTAAAGTTGCAAGTCGAGTTACTCTATTGTTGAAAAAGTGTATTGCTCATAATGTACTTAGTTCGTATTGTAATTGCAATGAGCTCACGTATCTAGCATTCTCGTGTGCCATCCTCAAACGTCGTTGAGTGGCCGCGGTCTGTTGTTATTTGTAATGTATTATGGCTGGCACAACATTTAATGGCGGGTGGCAGGAGGAGCTAGTCAACACAAAATCCAACCAGAGGTTAGCCATGCTTTACGGTATTGTATAGTTAAACATGCTGTGAAATTACGCTGTAAAGCCGTGATATAAATATAATTTCCATTCACAATATTTATTTGTACAAAAATTACAATTAAATCCACCTTCAAATTATATCTTCTCGTTATGGTTGTTCTTGTTCCCCCCCTCATGTATTACACATTTTTGTATGCTGCAAATCTGCTCTGTACTTCTGCTCCGCAATCTGAATGTTTACTTTCAAATATAATGCTGTATTTGTTGACTTAGTGATACTGAACAGGCGTTGTATCGAGAAAGCACATTTTGCTTGACAGTATTAGCTTTGGCCACAATAACGTTATTTATTTCATCTCTAATGTTTACCTTTAATTCCTCTTACGTGCGCATATTTGTTTTTCTTTTAGTTTCCTCTTTGGTTTGCTTCAAAAGTCAAAGCTGGACGCTGTTAGCTCTAAGGCATGAAGAAACTATTTTGTCCAACCGAGGGCAAAGTTTTGGTTAACTAAACCTTGTTCACCATAGCAATGATTTATTCGTTGGATCGCCTATTTGTAAGACATTTTACTCCTATGTGATGATGAGAGTTATAATAATGGGTTATCTTAACTTGCAAGTAACTTTATAGACCGTTATTATTGTTCTAATTCAGGGAATACTTTTGTTAATGAGCGTTGAAAATCTTGCCCATTTCGCTTAGTTCTTCTCTTTGAACTTTACTTATTTGGTTGCGTTCTTTCTGTTTTTACTTTCTCTGTATGTACATAGGTAAAAAAGGTATTGCTTCCACCCAAAAGTTCGATACCGAGATTTCCTGGAAATTACGTTTTGAGGTCCGATGAATCCCCCCCCCCCCCCAAAATATATATATATAAAGCATTTTTAGACGGCCAATGCGTGTCGCACAACTCAAAAACGAAAAATCGGTTGAATACCAAACTGGATATTGGAGAAGTCATTAAATTCCTTCTAATATGTGCTTCATAGAAACATTACAAAAGAAATCGAATGGCATTTTGTTCTTTGATCAGCGAATTTCGAAAAAATAAGTAGTTGTTATTCCAAATTGGATGCGTAATTAAACTAGAATGTACGAAAATAACAATTTGTTACTTGTAAGATGCGTAGAGTAACGTTTTCTGACATAGCTTCAGTAGTAATTATGGGACATCACACTGGGTTACGAAATAATTAATCACTTAAAAGACGCGAAAGAATACTCCGAACTGCTCTTTCAGACGTCCAGTAAGTCGACAACGTTGCGTTGAAGTCGGTCACGAAATTGACCTGGTTTGTGGATGTAAACAGGTCGTTCGCTTTCGCTTTCGGGTAATTTGGGAGCTAACGCTTGTGATTGGCCTACACTCGAACAGTAAACATGGAAGGACAAGGCAGGGTATGAGTTTGTTTTAAAGACGCACCGTTACGGTGTTTGTTTATGTACTGAGCTAGGGAAATTGACCATCCACACAATCTGCAGTGTTGCCAAGTTGTTTTCGACAAAACTAAAATATCTCTGTAGGAAATGATCACGAGACAAAAAAAGTAAGATACAAAATGTGCTCCAAATACCGAGATCTACCACGTATTTAAATTAATTTAATGACTTCCCTTCCACCCGGTATACCTTGAATTTACTGGGCATAGCCTCTGATGTCCTCTTTATTCTGGGTGACTTTTGCATAACTCGTAAACCAAAGATAGACAAAATCGTACTACAAAAGGCGGGGAGGCAAGTAGATCGCTTTAAAGCACACAATATTTTCTTTTGTGGAGATAACCATTTCCGAGATATTGCTTGTTAGTGCTTTGACTTTTAAAATAGGAAGACATTGGTATTTTTATGCCCGGCCATGCAAAGAAGATGGAATTTCAAAACCATCACATTGCAACCAACTTTTAAAAGATTTGACTCTATTTGACTACGTCTCTCTCTTATTTCCTTGCACCTGTAAGGAAACGTTTAATAAAACCGTTTCTGCAAACTTTTATCTCGAATGATATGAAGTAGATCAACGGTAAGCGTTTTTTAAGAATAGTTTGTACAAGAGAGTGTACAGAAAGTTATTTAGGTGCATACATAAGATTTTTTCTTTTTTACACGTTATCGTGAAATGCAATTATAAATCAAGCACATTATTTAGAAATGTCTCGATAAATTCCTTGTGCAATCACAGTTGAGCTGGAGTGGGCAAACGCCGATTACTGCAAAGGATCTGCAACCTGCAGGGCATAACAGAGTACTTGCAAGGCGCAGTGAAGTCACGATTACATGAAATCATAATACTCGTTGTTGCCCTTGGCTACACTAGAATCAACAGTCTTAAGCATCTTGGCAGATGAAAGTACACTGCCGTGAGGCGGATAGGAAATAGACTGACAGCGTCGCCGGACGGCTGCATAAACGCTCAACAGCTGGGCTGGCTGGGACGTCACACATCACGTGAGGATCTGTTTATCTTCCAAAATTAATGTTTTCGCTTAGTGAAGGTTAAAGGCTTTGCAAATCTATCTTTTAACAAATTGTAATTGCAAAATTGTTTTAAAACAGCAATAATAATAATAATAATAATAATAATAATAATAATAATAATAATAATAATAATAATAATAATAATAATAATAATAATAATAATAATGATAACAGCAACAACCCCGCGTTCGTTAAGTATTCACTTCAACGCTACGTACCTTTCACGACGACCCCACACGCACACAGCCCGCCTCTGTAGCGTGATGGTTAGCGTGTCTGCCTCATGTTCAAGAGGTCGCGAGTTCGAATCTCGCTTAGGGTAAGTTATCCGGGTAAGGTTTTTTTTTCCGAGGTTTTCCCTACCCTGAGAAGACGAATGTCGGGTAACTTAAAAAGCTCCGTGGACCTCGGGCTCATTTGAGCATCATTTCACCCATTTCATTTCATTCATTCGTCCGATATGACACAATGTTGGAGAAAAAAAAAAAAAAAAAAAAAAAAAAAACCACGCACACACGCGCGCGCACATATACACACAGCTGTATCGCACTCACTGACCCACTCGTGCCTGGAACTCTCTCATTCCTCTGATGTTGCCTCGCCTTCTTATATGGCGGAGATGACATCGCATTGGCTTTTCAAGAACTTCTCCAAACAAGCCGGCCGCCGGACACATCTCGACTTAACTGGAGAAACCCTCTTTTGGTTCTACCGCTCTGATTGTTGTCACCTGTTTGCTTACGTGAGTGGTGCGGGGAAGCTTGGCCGCTGGCGCCTTTGATACGGACGCGTCCATTGTTGTTAGTCACGTATACACAAACAGTCGCACGATGCAGCCTTTGTTTGCCGGCCTGGTATGTGTTGTGAAATAGCTTAGCCCGATCTTCCTTTGTTATGCGCCGCACCCGGCATCACAACATTAATATTAATTCATTCAAAAAGCGCAATAACAGTATTTCGAAACGCCATAAAGTTTAGGCGGAACTATATAAGAAACTTCAGGGACTGTACATAAAAGGGTGCTAAAAATGGACACAATTTTATTAAGGTAGCATATTAGTGAGTTTTAAGTGTATTCCCTTAAGCATTTCGTGATTCTATTGTTTGTCAGTGCCTAGGAAATATCTGGCCGCCTCGTAGCGCAGTGGTAGCGCGCCTGCCTCTGGCGCAGAGGACCTGTGTTCGATCCCCGGTATCGGTGTTGAGATTTTTCTCTGCTGGGAGGTCTGGTCCGGGTTCACTAAGCCTCGTTAGGTTCCCGGAGCTATTAAGGAGCTATTTGAATAAACACATAGGGGCCAAGGTCGCGGAGACCGCATAACAGGCCTGTGCGGGGCGACCATGTCCCACCCTCCAATTCTGCACCCCTCTCTTGACGCCTGTAGTGGCAGAGGTGGTGGACGCAGCGGTCGGGCGGTGGGCCTTGGCCCTCTTAGAGCTGTAGCGCTGGGTTATTTAGGTATTACTATTGTTATCATTATTGCCAATTATTATTATTATTATTATTATTGTTGTTATTATTATTATTATTATTATTATTATTATTATTATTATTGTTATTATTGTTATTATTGTTATTATTGTTATTATTATTATTATTATTATTATTATTATTATTATTATTATTATTATTATTATTATTATTATTATTATTATTATTATTATTATTATTATTATTATTATTATTATTATTATTATTATTATTATTATTATTATTATTATTAAGGAATATGTATTTGACACAGTTTGTTAAAGTAGCAGCATGGACGTCATTAGTAGTTGTGTTCAATGGCACTGCTTTCGTTTGCTTATTTTATTTGTAAATGTTCGTATTAGATTGTGCAATTTCAATAAACAGCTCTTTGTGTTAGCCATTTCATTGTAGTACATTTATTGTTCTATAGCGTATTTATAATTTTAAAGCACACGAAATATAGTTATTTTAAAGCCTGAAGAATTCAGTGTTTGTTTTTTCAGTGGCTTGTGAAGTGAAAAACTTGCTGATACCAGCACTTAAAAGGCACGTTTTCGTTGGTTTGACCGCAGTCGTAGCTTCATTAGGCAAGACGCAGTGTCAGCAGTGGCGAAGAAAACAAGTGTGCAAGTTATTACTCTCTAGTAATTGCCAAAACAATTATTACGAACAATTTTATACCATTTAAGTCAGGCTCAGCTCTTCTGGGACATTCTAGTTGCAGTAGCGGCACATGCCCCGAACAACCCACTTTTATCGCAATCGTTTCTGTTAGATTGAGTCTTTCTTCAAATTGCCGTGGATTTCTCTCCACTTCATGACGAAATAGCAACAGAATTAATAGTTTCTGCAGCAGACGTTTTGTAGAACGAGGCTCAAAGGTAGAATAGACATTAACTATTTGATGGTCATACACTATCCCATAGCTGTGCAAATAAACTTAAATAACCTTTTCTTTTCTTTGTTTGGGTCTTAAAAGCATGATGGACAGAAAATATTTCTCATAATGTAAGATTAATTCTTAAGTGAAATTAAGCACAAGAAATTGAAGGAGCTTTTAACTATTGTGTTTATCTCGATATTACCCATTTTATAGCAGAGTTAATATCAATAATCCTTGTGCTATGGTGAAAATGTTTAAAAATGATATAAAATACTAACATTTTCCCAGGAATGTGCCTTATTTGCTTTGCCATGTTTATTGTCAAGCAGGCATAAGAATCCTTTCTTGTTGTCAATATTAGCAAGATGTAAATTATTAGAATGTGCCACTTTTGTTTTATTAAGTAATTTCTGTGGGATATTTTCCCTTCTTTTTCTTTCATATTTTGTTAGAGAAATTCTACCAATTACTATGTGTAATCAGTATAACTTTAAAATGTATAGTCATCGTGACCGCAGCAAATTACTGACGGCAGAGGAATTAGCGCATACCCGGCCGCTACCTGCTGTTAATGACTAGGCCTAGTGACTGAACAATAGTCCGTACAGAACAATAGCCATTGCATGTCACTTCCCGCTCCAGAGAATTCGTTTAGGGCTGTTGGTGTAAATTCCTTTTCTAGAACGTTCCCTTCATTTTCAGGCTCTAAATAAGAAGCTGGCTCCTACACGGCCAGTCAATCTTTCAGTGGGCAGTTGACAGTGCGAGTTCAATATGACTCAGCAGTTCAGTAAGTGATTCGATTCGACGAATGAGTTGCTTTGTTGTGAGTGCAACAGTATCTCAAGTGTGACGTTTGCGCTACGCTAAGCGCTTAAGAGATGAACAAAGTCAATCTTTCAGTGGGCAGTTGACAGTGCGAGTTCAATGTGACTCAGCAGTTCAGTAAGTGATTCGATTCGACGAATGAGTTGCTTTGTTGTGAGTGCAACAGTATCTCAAGTGTGACGTTTGCGCTACGCTAAGCGCTTAAGAGATAAACAAAGTTAAGTTGTACCTGGTGTTCTCATTTGTCATTGATGTAGGTATGTATTTGTTTTTTCTTGCCAATATTCAAATTCCAGTGGACAGTTTGAAATCTGTCGAATTCTCCCGCTGGAAACAAGAGTAGAGACAATGTTTCATCTTGTTTACTCGGAATAAACATCACTTACGTATAGAGAATCTCACAGAAATTTGAAAATCAGGTGTCATTTTCATCTAAATTTAAAAAAAAAATGTCCTTGCAGCAGCTCTTTAATTAATGCACGGTGTCTTGTTACTGGAAATGTATTTGAGTTGTTTTATGTACTTGAGTATACCCGAGTTTGTAGCTACAGAAATACAGGAAAAAATTAGGTGAAATATTCTGTGTATATAGTAACGGATGGTTGGGAAGTGCACATTCAAGATTAAATTAATTAGTTCATATACCTTTATCGTATGTAAATTTTATAATGCAGGTTATACAACGCACGAGATGGAGTATTTCTCCCACTGCGGCTTAGATCTATTGTTGCTACCACTGCTTGGAGGTGATGAAGTGAAGACACTACAAGCCTCAGGTAGACAGACCACAGAGACGCGCGGAAGTCCCTAACATTTTTTTAACTCAAATACCGTACTACTGCTGGAGCTGCCTAGAGAGGGTGATAAACGGCCCGTCGACTAAGCATCTCTCTGGTGCTCACGGACAGGGCTATTTCTTTTGAGCAAGTGTCCGCGTCATCTATCCGGCACCACTTCACACCTTGAAACCTAGCAGTACGTCTGAAACATGATAAGGAAACGGAATCAAAGGAGACTTTGGTAAGTAATAAACCATCCCAGCATTCGCCTACAACCAGGAAAAAAAAAAACACGAAAAATCCTAGGTGAGAGCGGGCAGCAAATAGTAATCGAACTCGAGACCTCCCGAACGCAAATCTGACACGTTACCGCGGAACCATTTCGCTCGGTAAGCTGCTTAATAAATATTGAAAGTAATATGACTAGCGGCGATTATAATTTTAAAATTAGGGAGTACTTACACCGGAAATGCACTGACATTTTAAATGTCCAAGACAGTGCAAGACTTATTCCGCTTGAGAGTATTGACTTTTGTCGTCGATTGCAGTTTCGAAAACTACTTTTGAAGTTTCTTCAGTTTAATGCTGACGTAGATTTCCGCATACTACGCAACTGCTTTAAAGAAGTATATGCAACACGTTGTATATCATTTGGTACATTAATTTTCTGACCCCTAACTCGCTGATGGTAACTCGATTACCTGCACAATGACCATAAATTATTTTAATTGCGTTTCCTTTCCAAAGCAAAATGAGTTGTTAAGACTTAAGACGTGATTCCCCGTATTATTAAAGTATTTTTTTAACTTTCCTTGTAGAGTGTGATTCGGAGATAAAGCACTGCTGTATTCTTCCAACTAAAACAGCTTATTTTCCCTAGCTTTATATATAATGTACTTTTATGGCAATCTGCGATAGCTGACGTTAGCGCTCTAACGACAGGAAATTAAGGTTGACTGCGTTTAGGACAAGGAAAAACAGGGCGAGAAAGCAAAATAAAATCTAGACGAATAACGTTAGCCTGCTGAAGTACTGACGAAGAAAGAGCACGTTCGTTTCAGTTGAGTCGAGAGACCATTGGTAATGAAAATTAAATGTGACTTAGAGTCGAAATCCTGTTAGTTCACGTGACTACAACATTGGTACGGTGGCAACTGTGAATTTTCTAAACACAAGAACTTGCAGTCCGTTCTTAAGAGGGGCAATTGCCCAGTAAAATGAATACAAATTCGGCGAGGCAGACTGTTTCGTTTCAACGGAATGCGGATTTCAGGCAGATCTAAGTTGGATTCTTTGGGCTATTAAAATTGGAAATTTCAAAAATGGACAGAAAATGAACGACGTTGTTGGTTAATTTTTGTGACTACTCACTCCACACACCATGCCTGATGCTTTCAGTAAGTTAAGGAGAATAAAAGAGACACCTTTCTCATCTCTCTAAAACTTCAAAAAATGTTATTAAAACATTTTTGACCCACCAAACATCAGGACATCACGTCAAAATTAGCAAATGTGAGCACGTAGGATTTAAAAAGTCTTACTCGGAGCTGTTGTGGCTACAGATTTAACATCAGAAATTGTTCTGGAAAGCTTTCTCTCTCTCTCTCTCTCTGAATGAAGAGCTTAACTTTCTTTAATGAACTGAAACCTTAACTTTAAGAATGTGGATTTCACCTGATAGCTAAATGTACTGGCATTTATCAACTCGCTAATTTTTACTTCTTGCTAGCCTAAAAAGTATTGCAGTCCAGTTTCTCATGCTTGGCAAATAGATAACTCAATCACGTCACTCGTTTACCAGCTCGCCGCAGATTGCTCCAAATAATTGACCCAGTACGCATTTTACAAAACCAAGCACATTGTTGAATATCCAGAAAAATGGGACGCTCCACTTGATTAGTTAACACCTATGGACGTACACTTGCTTCTATGCATTGTATGCCGTCTACAATCTCATTCTCCGGGATATCTGCTGGCAGCTGCGCCAGTGAAGAACTATGAAGCCTTTTGTCTCAGTGTATGCATGCGAGGACAAACAATACCAGTTAAGATGATCGTACATTTAAAGGTTTGATGATACATTTAAAGGTCTACTTGAAGTGAGTAGTCGACTGTTGAGCTTGAAGGATTAAACTGTTTCTGAATCTTATCAGTCGAAATGGTAACTGTTCAATTATGTCTAACTTGTGATGTATCCAGGCTTTATATTTTAAAAATAACCATAAACTTTCATACAACGTAGAAAGGCACCTTAGCAATAGTAATTAAAACCTATTGTCTGTGCTCTACTGTACTGTACAGTTCATGGCCTTAGGGGCTGAAGGGGTGAGGAGAGACATTCCACATAGTGTAACCCGAGTTTTGTAAACTTCCTCGCAAACATTATTCTGTTGGTTACGTTTCCAACCTAACGCCTATGTAATTCGCGCTCTGTTTACTCGCTGCTTATTTCTCTTAATTTCAGTTTAAAATCGTATTATTCACTAGCGTTATGTGGGAAGAGAAGAAAAGAGTGTAGAAGTAGATAAACCCCCGCCTAAGAGTGCCTATGAAATCTGCAATGATATTGTGGTTGCAAGGCAAAGGTGTTCAGAGTGACAGTTTTATGAGTAAAACATCTTTATAGATAATTGATACAAACAAGGCTAAAGAGGTCTTTGAAGTGGATGCATTTTTGGTCTCATTGGGCCACACTGTCGTTTGCTTGGTGATTTCAATCCCATAGAACTAGCTTGGACCAAGGTGAAACGAATAAAGAAATGTAACAGGCGACTTTTCCTTACAGAAATTGCATAATATAACCCTCGAGGGCGTATCACTTGTGATCGAAGCAGATTGGTGTGGTTTTTGAAAAGTATAGAAAAGGTAGAAAATGATCAGTAAGATAAAGACGGAGTAGTTGGAAATATCGTTTACGTTTTATAATCCAAATGAACTGCATAAACTGAAAATAATATTTACGTTCCGCTATTTTGAGTGACTTATTTGCTTTAAGCTAGCGTGAATATACATTCCAAAGTTGGCACTATTATCGTAAGCGCAACTGGAAGCACGAGTCCAGCTTCAGATATCGCTATGTACCTAGGATTGTTCACTGACGTACGACTACATTCCTGCCAGGGACCATGAGCTAGTGAACAAACTGTGTATTTACATTTCAGTTGATTCTGATACTTTTATGAATATTCTTTATTATAATAAATTATCCCAGTAAGACTGATGCCTTTTGTCATAAGGACAACGGCGATTTTCAGATTAAACAATAAAATTCTCATCAAATGACCCCATTTTTACTTGTTCTTGTTTCGGTGCAATGCGGTAGTGTTATTTCTCTCTCTCTCTGTCTGTCTCTCTCTCTCTCTCTCTCTCTCTCTCTCTCTCTCTCTCTCGCTCGCATCAGTTAACAATAACAGGGGAAAAGAAGGCACGTATTTATTTTAGTTTTACGACTTTGTTGTTACGGGACTCCCCCTTCGCTCAGTGATTTCTAATGGTCCAGTATAAGGCAGGAGTTGGTACTGCATACCTAATTGCGAAGGCAGGAAACAAGAATGCTCAGGAAGCCCCTCCCATTGTCGCACTGTTTACCTTCAGCACTGTGATGAACTGATGACTTCATGCTCAAATGGACATTCCCTCAAGTTGTACCCACAATCTAAAGATCAAGACAGTCAAGTATTTCAGTCAGGAAACTCGCTGGCGTCCAAAACAACAGTAGTAACTTTTCCAGCCTTTGCTATAATTCCTGCACCTCGAGTGATTTTAAGCATGTAAAACATTGGTTGTTTTCGTTTTGTGTGTTGAAAAATTGTGCGGTTTTAGTGTAATTTTTATTAAAACAATTGATATGTTGCATTCGCATTACCTTTTCTACGCTTCTTCAGCAAACTATTCTTACAAAATTGTATTCTCTACTACAAGTTAATCAAAATAGACACTTGTAGGAGTGGACATATTACATATTTCCTTGTAGGATGGGAATAGCAGAGTGCATTAGGCTTAGGACAGTCTTGGAAATTCCACTCTGTTTGTATGGCCAAGAAATGTTGGCAGACTATGTAGAATATAGATTAAGAAAATCAAAACCAAATGAAATTGCTTCGATATTGGGGACATATACAAGTTACTTTCCTGCAGAAAAATCGTGACTTTGTTGCTTATAAGTCTTGTATTATTTAGTATTTATATTTAATATTTTAAACAGTTGCTCCTTTACCTTTGATAATTTAAATCTAGTGGTTAGATGGTTAGAGCTCAACAAGCAATTTATTTGATACGAAAACTCTGCATCTGTAACTTCAGGCAGCTATTATTGTGATAACGATGGCCACATAATGCTACACATACACCACATGACGTCACGGAGAGCGTGTGCTACAGAGAAACCTGCTTGGTATACCTACCGTATTACTGAACATACCGTGGTTGAAATCAATTTTATCACTCCAATTCCTAGAAACTGGCACAAAAGCAGAAAATATTGCCAAATATGGAATTTATTTCGGCAAAATATGAATATACGAAAACGTCCAAAGTATGAAATATATAATTTAATGTCAAAATAAATTTGTCCCTAAGCCATTTAAAGCAGGTTTGTATCTACATTTTTTAATTTTTATTTTTTATTTTTAGTGGGGATAGGTTCCTATAGATTTTGTCCACATGGAATAATACGATACCGAATGAAGAACAAGAAATATGAACGATTAAAAATCTTTCAGGAACTTTTACTCTCGTTTTGGGTAGACTTAGCACTAAAGGGTAAAGGATATACACGGAGGGGACACTTCGCGCACTGCAATCTACTACACCCCCCAGGAGGCAGGGATGAAGTGAGGGAACCTCAGGGTGCCATAGGGCTTCAGAGACGTACGGAAGTCTCTAACATGTGCTGCGATCTCTTCATCCCGGCTCCAGGCCCCGCTGGTCAGCCACCCCCCCAACGGCCCCGGTGTCGGACAAGGTCCCCACACAGGAGAACATCGGCCGCTCAGCGCCGAGAACAACAAAGTTACAATGCGCAAGCATCCGCACCATCGAACACCACGCGCCTGAAAGCGTACCTGAAAGATGATAAGGAAATGGAATGAAGGGAAATGATGGAAAGGAAACCGTAGTGTGAAATTAAGTCTCCCCCCCCCCTCCCCCCAGCATTCAGCTAAGTGACCACAGAATGCGTGGTCGTCGGGGATCGAACCCGGAAGTTCCCGAATGCGAGTCGCATACGTTGTCGCGGCGCCACCTCGCTCGGTAGACTTTGAACTAATAAAGGGCTAAAAGTAATTTTTAAGAAATTTTTCTGCAAAACGTTGCATCTTAGGTATTGTGTACAAAGATCACTCCACGTCACGTGAAGTAATGAGATCATGTTTGTATTGTACCTGCGACAGCTTAATATTTGCACTATTTGAATGCGGTTATCTTGAACTGCGTAGGTACTTATGAACTTGATAAATAACCCAGATATGAAATTTGTCAGAAATACATTTTGCAAATGTCCCCGGCACTTCACCGAGCAATTCGCTCAGGGAATCTTACTAAACCTATTGGAGTGTTGTATGCATTTTTATTGAAAAACCATTTGATACTATATCTGTATTAACGGACATTGAGAAAAACCGTGCAAAATATGAAAATCAAGATTTTAAAAGCGAAAATTTGTCAGTTTTGTAAAATGTCAGGTAATATGAAGATTGTAATGCAGAACGAAAATGTTAGCAATAGCTATATCATATAGTACTAAATGTGTACTTTTTCTGGCACTTATGCTAGATACAGGGTATATTGTACAAGTATTGTATAAAACTGAAGCTGTTATTTACATAGGTATGGGTGCTTTTTTGATTTTGGTTGAAAGATAACAGAAAAGCCCATAAAGTTATAAAGAACAGTGGGGTAAAAACCGAACTTAGTATTAAGTTCAGACATTGCACTAGTAATTACCCTTTACAACCTTTTCTTTTTAAAAAAATGACAAGTATTTTTATTAAAGTATCAAGATTCATGACCAATAAAATAACATACCTTTGACTTTCTGTGAAGGCCTGTGATGTCTTCTTCATTCCGAATGAACGTTGTAAATGAAGCATTAAGAGATAAATAACAATAATATAATAATGATGGCGATGGGCCATTGGCTGTTTTGAAATACAGTAATTGTTGCGTGTTTGAGCCTTCCTATGCAGTATTGTTGTAGCGTGGCATCTATAAAGCGTCTTACAGTTTTCTTGTTCTTTCTTTCCTGCATGGGTTCATTGTAACAAGTGTTTCACTTACATATGTACAATGGGAACGGTTTGCGCGCGCACGTGTATGCACGTGGTTTTTAAAATTTCATTTTATAGTTAACGTTAAATACTATGGGCATTTTGGCGCTTTGAACCACAAGGGATCCACAAGTTCATTTTAAGATAACATACCCTAATGGCGACTTACAATCATTAAACAATGTCAAGCTTGTTGTCATTGGTAGGTGCGGAAAACCGAATAGCCGTTGCTCAAATCCTGGCTATGGCAATGCATTTTTCACTACGATCCTGCCGTACCAACTTTAGCTTACACACGACTTGTGTGGAAGAACAACTTATTAGCGAGTGTTTATACTCGTCGAACCTACATAGGTTTTCTTAAAGTTGGCTTTTATAAGTCGACCAGACGTCCCGTATTAGCCGGAACATTCCCTTTCTTTACTTTCTCTACTGGTAAGTAGGGGAAGTATTGTATTCCACCCAAAAATTCGATGACGAGATTTCACCGGAAATACATGTTTTGAGGCCCCCTGAATCCAAAAAAAGCATTTTTAGAAAAAGGTCCGTGTGTGTGTCTGTGTGTGTGCCAGTCTGTGTGTCAAGTCAGTCTGTCAGTCTGTGGACAGCATAACTCAAAAACGAAAAGTCGGTTAAAAACCAAAGTTGGTATTTAAGTTTAATGTCTTCCAAGTATGCGACACGAAGATTTTGAAGAAAATAGCCCCACCCTAAACTACCCTTTACATGGAAAATTTTTCGAAAACTTTGTTCTTGAAAATGGCTCTAACGATTTTGATTAAAATGTCATATGTTTGAGATATTTTGATGACTAATGAAATTTATATCTTGAATTTTCTGGCTGTAGCCCCTGTAGTCGTATTTACTCTGGATGACTTTTGCATAACTGGTAAACCGTTAGAGATAAACCAAATCATACTATACAAAAAATGTAGATCTTGCTAAAATACACAATTTATGTCTGAATAAATTTTCTTGTAGGGTGAACCATTTCGGAGATATTCCTTGTTATGTGTGTGAGTTTCGGAAAACTTAGAACTTTCGTGAAATGGATCATCTTTGTTCATTTTTTTATGTTAAGTGTGCAAAGACAACAGAATCTCAAAGCTTTAAAACATTTGACTATCGCGCAAACCCTACTGTATTCTAACATTCCCCTTGCACCTACAAGGAAATAAGCAATAAGTTATAAGAGTTTTTAAGAATGGTTAGCACAAGAGTAGAGAAAGTCATGTGAGTGCAACACATCAGATTTTTTGAGCTCCTATCCCGTATTTTTTAAATTTAGAATGGGACGCCAAAATGTTCCTTTTTTGTGACAATGGCTTATCGATATAAAACGCCTTTAATTATAGTTCTCAAAAATTCAAGATGTCCTGTTTTGCATTAGTGTGCTGAAACATTTTAAAATACTAACAACTGACAAAACAAAGCACTGTTTATATTATGGGTCTACAATATCCGTAACCTGAAACCGTTTTTGACATCGCTTGGAGAAGTACAGTTGCGACGACAATTGAACTGTGCCGGCCCGCGCTATGGTAAGACGACGCCAACAAACAACTTATAATCACCTGTGTTTGATGTCAATGCCGCCAACAATATCGGAAACTGTAAACGCATACACTTGAGTCAAAATAAATTCATTACAGTTGTGACTTTGATAGAAGACAATCCTGTGTTCTCTGTTCTGCATTTTTACTTTCTCTACTGATAGGTAAAAGGAAGTATTGTATTACACCCAAACATTCGATGTCGATATTTCATCGGAAATATGTTTTGAGAACCCCTGAATAAAAAAAATTAGAAAAAGGTGTGTGTGTGTGTGTGTGTGTGTGTGTGTGTGTGTGTGTGTGTGTGTGTGTGTGTGTGTGTGTGCGTGCGTGCGTGTGTGTGTCAGTCTGTGGACAGTATAACTCAAAAACGAAAAGTAGGTTAAAAAGCAAAGTTGGTATTTAAGTTAAATCCCGTGTCTTTCAAGGATGCGACACGAAGAGTTTGAAGAAAATAGCCCCACCCTAAACTACCCTTTACATGGAACATTTTTCGAAAATTTTGTTTTTCTTGAAAATGGCTCTAACGATTTTGATTAAAATCGTCATATGTTTGAGGTATTTTTTGACAAATGAAATGTATATCTTGAATTTTCTAGCTATAGCCCCTGTAGTCGTATTTACTCTGGACGACTTTTTCATAACTGGTAAACCGTTAGAGATAGACCAAATCATACTATACAGAAAATGTAGACCTTGCTAAAATACACAATTTAATGTCCAAATAAATTTTCTTGTAGGGTGAACCATTTCGGAGATATTCGTATTTATGACGCTACAATTTTGCTCATTCTCTTTTGTCCCTTTTTTATTCAGAACAAATTGAGAATTCAGACAAAAAGTCCCGTTTTCTTGTTTAAAAGATGTGGTATAAGGGGTTACAGGAGTCTAAAGCGGTAGTCAAACCTTTAAAAATCTCCAAATGCCATTATGTTTGAGATATTTTTGTGGTAAATGAAATATATATCTATTTTGAATTTTCTGGCTATAGCCTATGTAGTCCTGTTCACTCTTGATTAGTTTTGCATAACTTTTAAACCGTAAGAGATAGACCAAATCTCACTATACAAAAGCGTAGATCTGGTTAAAACACAGAAGTTATGCCGAAATGCATTTTTTTTGTGGAGTGAACCATTTCGGAGATGTTTCGTGTTATTTGTGTGTTTTGCAATACTTCAACTTTTCTCAAATGGAAGGTCGTTATTAACTTCATTTATGTCTTGGCCGTGTAAAGAGAACGGAATTTCAAACCTTCACTCAAAGCCTACTGTATTACCACATTTCCCTTGTACCTACAAGAAAATCAATACGATAATTTCTGCAAATTTTTATGTCGACTAAAATGAAAAAGATAGAGGAATAAGTTTCAAAGAATGGTTGTAGTACAAGAGTAGAGAAAGTCTTGAGTGCAACACAGATTATTTTGAGCATCAGTAATGAAATATTTTCCACGTAAAGGATTGTTTGGGATGGGGGTCTTTCCTTGAAAATGTCCGCACTCTCAGAAGACGCTTTGGAGGAGAGTTTAGAGAACTCAAAACATTTCACATTTAATCCCGTTATCGAATTTTGGGGTGGTATATAATATTTCTGTTTTTTAACGTAAGAGGTAGATAACATAAAACAGCAGGCTAAAAGCGCTATATAAACTGTGATTGGCCCACACTAAAGCGTTTAATCAATTCAAAACGTGAAGAAGGCGATTCCTGAGCAAGCTATGTTTGTTTCGAATGTTCTAGACCTCCGCTGAGGTGATTTTTTGTTTGGTGCGCCATTTCTGACACATAATGCAAGTTGTATTGTGCTGCTGCAGAGTCCAGTTCACTACCTGTAGACACTCGTTCTGCGCATGCGCTCCTTTCAGCAAACAAGCCACGTGGGCCATACGTAAATCTGCTATCAGCGGCAGTGTGGCTGCGTGCTTCCAAAGGAAGGTACTGGATTGTGACGGTCCGGCAAGCCATAAGCTGGATACCCACGCTGTGAACAAATAGGACACAATTAGTGAATTTTAGTGTTTTATATAGTTTTTAACTCAAAACTTTTAACCTTCAGATACATAAGTGGCTGGTTTTTTTAATTACGTCTTTGGATAACGGTTTAAATCATGGAGAGGTAAGTGCCGCATTTTATGAGTTAGGAGTGTGATTATTCCAATATAAGATCTCAATGTAAGGGGTTGTGCACAAAACACTATTGTTACATTCGTTTAAGGCATGGCGAGCAGTTTTTAATTGATTTTAGTGAATTTTAGCATCTTTGAAGCTGTCCATCTGGAAACCACGTGCTAGCACGTGCCGGTAGAAAACATCTTGTAAACATTTTCCCGTTTAGTCCTATACTTCAAGGTTTTAATTCATGCTGTTTTGCGTTTAACATGTAGTAAATTAGTGCGAGTATGTGATTTCTTAGTGGGCCTAGCCAATACTTAGGGAAAGAGCAATAATTAATATTAAGCATGGTTTAATTTACAACGAAAATGCTCTTAATTGTGAAGTGCATTTATATTATTAGTAAGTTCACGCAGCTTTAATAATTTTTCCCCGAGCACGGGCCTTTTCTTGAGATTTTTCAATGTTATCAGGAAACCTTAAAATAGAATTACCAACTTCTACAATTTTAAGATAAAGTCGCTCTAAAATTTGACCACTATTGTTTACAGGAAATAAAAGCAACTCTATTCTGATAATTATTTCAAAGTATTCGATTAGTGTAATCATTAGCCGTTTAAAAATCTTTAACACCATCATTTTAATTAACTTGTTCGGTTTTTATGTTGCGATTCCTATGCATATGGATGCTGTTATCAGTTTTGCTCTTCAGTTTTAAAGTATCCATGTTTATGAATGTTGCTGCTGTAATTTTTAGCATTCGTCGTGAAATGGCAAATTGATACAACACGTTTATTAGCTTTTAATCAGTGAACGTAAATACTGTGTACAAACTTTCAAGGCATTGTGGTAAAAATTCCTGCATAACAATTTTGTCAGTGAAAAAAGAGAGACAGAAAAATAAAAATTTATTTTCGATTTCCCAATAACTAGTGTCGTGTGTGAAGGGCAATGAATGCCTTTATTTAGTCAAAATATTTGTCAGCAGTTCCGTATTTTCGTCGTGGTATTCCCGCAAGAGCGTAAAATGTGCCTTTCAAAAACGCATTAGACGTAAGAGACATCGCAGATTGCTTGGAACAACCAGATATGGTTAGTATTATGTGAAGTTATTTATATTTCAGTGCCGGGAAGGGTAAAGCCAACTAATTGTATTTTAATTATTCTGACCTTGCTTTTAACAATAACATTAGATTTTGCCAAACGACATTTCAATTTTGTAGTTGGGTATATTGTAATATTTGAGTTAGCGTAGAGTACAAATTGACGAAGTTGTGTTTAATACGAACAGCTGATATGGAAAATGACTTTTTCTTCATTTACTTGGATACTCTTACCGCCTTTAACATCTCCCGGTCATATCGGCGGCTTTTTACCTTTGCAACAGTTGCTTATCACAGGAATGTTGTTCACTTGTTTTAGTTGGATATTAAATTCACACACAGATTCTCATTCATACTTCAATATCCGTGGGAGGATCCAGAGGGGAAGCTGTTTTTGTTTAGAGCTTTACGTTTGTAAATTTTATTTGTAGGTCTAATTTTAATTGTAGAATGTGTGTGCAAGAGGCCCATTGCAGCGGGGAAAAAGAAGGGGGCTCAGGTTAACAATAATGGCAACGATGACAATTGACCAACATGTAAAATGTATTGTTAAAAGCACTTTATTTTTACAAATTATTTTTATTGTTACAACTGTTATTGTAGTTGCACATTTCTTGTAATCATTGTTGCAAATTGTTTTAACAAGTTAATTTTTTGTGTAATTTGTAGTAAAATATTCTTATTTCTTTAATATTCACATAACACTTTTTGCTTAAAACCTAAACTTTATATGCTTATTCTGTGTCACCAAACAAGCTCAGACTAATAAATAAATAAGTGATATTGTGCATTTCACAGCAGAATAGGGCAAGACAAAAGTTTTGCCTAAAGGAATGGCTGTTAGTATTGATACAAGTGTTTTGAATTGGGTCTATAACATACGTTATTTATACTGCATTTTTATGAGTATGATTATAAACCGCAGCATGTCAGTCTACACGTTTTACATAGTTCATTTTTGAACTTAATTACGAGAGAATGATCCATGGGTGTCGGCAGACTTTTCAGGGGCGCATGTTGGAACTTTCAATCAAACAATATTAAGTCGTTCTGTTGTCAAAAATTGCAAAAGATATATATTTGCTTTCATAACAGTGAGTGTGTGGGTGTGCGCGCGCACACAGCAGTGTCACAATTACATGTCAAGGAAAAACAGTATAACTGAAAATAGTTGGCAATAGTGTTCAATAAGTATATTGTTCATTGTTGATTTGATTACATTGTTATATTACAGGTTTTGTGTTTTCAGTCCCTGTCGTTAAGAATTCTCATGACTTAAACTGTAAAGATTTGTGCAAAGCTAAAAATCATTATATATAGGTATTATAACTAACATTGCGGCGCGAAACCACGGTTGACCATAGTAAACTAAACATTTATAACTGTCGGCAAGAAAGTTTATCGCATAAGATTAGAAAGTGCTTTCGTAAATCAAACGCAACGTAAATGTTACCAACCCGCCACTGCAACACAATTACGGCTGGGGGTTAAAGAGAGGCAAAGTCCGCATATAATGGAAAGAGGTAAACTCTTATTCCCCTCTTTCGCAAACGCATCATCGCTGTGCTGCACTTTAAATTCATTAATTTCCAGCGGTAGGTGCCGTGGTCCCCTTGACCCCCCCCCCCCCCCCCCCCCAATTGCGACGCCCATGGAAAGATCGCCGCATGCGCCCTTACATGTATTGACAAAGGTGATAGCATTTGAAAATCGGGAGTTACAAATGCTGCATTATGTATAAATTGAACGAATAAAAGCAACTGAATTTTAAATGCTTACTATAAACAAAAAAAGCGGGTCACATATTTGTGTTTTAATAATCATAGCATGTTATTCTGTAGTTCCATGCAAGTTTTATAAGTGCTTATTTTTACTTATGCTTTTGATGTTTATTATAGTTATATGTTAATTATATAATATAGTATTTTGTAGTTTAAATATAATTTCATTTTAACGGAGTTTGACCAATGATTTTGTAAAAGCCAGCGTTCTTAATGGGCAAAAATTGGCGAATCAATTATAATGATACATTCTTATACATTTCTCCGTTTATTATTAACTGCCAAGTCTGTTAAAATATTTACGATCTGCTGGTTTGATGTTCTCTTTACACAGTTCATAACCTTTCACTTGAATTATTTCCGGTATCGTAGCTTGATCATGTGTCAGACGCCATTTTGTCCATTGAATTTAGCACTTGTTTCCGCTGCACACGTCCTACTGCTCTCTCTCTCTCTCTCTCTCTCTCTCTCTCTCTCTCTCTCTCTCTCTCTCTCTCTCTCCTCTCACCCAAATTATATGTGCGCCAAAATTCTGCTGTTACTTCAAATTACTTCCCTATCAGCTATTGTTTATTTCTGTATCTCTCGTATGTGTAAAATTGTATGTGATAAATTAACGCCTTTATACGAAATTCGATCTTATATGGAGCACCGGTCTTCGTAACGTTTTAACTTTCTCATCTGAGAGGGAAGTTTGGGGTTCTAAATGAAAACAATCAGGTTATAATGAAGAAAGACAATGTCACTAGATAACCTCGCAGGTAAAAGTGGACATTGCCAGATTTTCAATTTAAGGCTTATTGGTTTTAAAGTGGACAGAAAATAAAAACACGTGTTGAAGCCTTTCACTGCATTTTTCGCTATTTAATTTTTGTTATTCTGGAAGTAATTTTGTTTTCAGACCATAAAACAAGAGATAAGCTTTTTATTTTATACCAGCAATATACAAAAATTAATGGTTTAGCTTATCTTATAGTTTATTGCAAACGATAAATACGAGATAAAACATATATAAATGATAAGCTTTAAAGGCAAACTAAAATTAATGCTGCCAGGTGTTTCAATAGAATAGATAATTAGCGAAGTCATTAAGCTTTCTTGTATCAATTTTTGATTATTGGTTAGTAACGGTTATTAAAAAACTGTTAGGTATAATATGTTTCGAATGGAATTGAACACGTTTTCTAAAATTGTACAGGGAATCCAGGTTTCCATATTGTTTAGTAGTTTGCAAAATAGAGCTTGTTACCTGTGGTGTATAACGTATTTAAATAGAAATTATTCTAAAATCGTACACTTTTACGATGCTCTCCATCCAAATGAGTTTAAATTTTGTACCGAAATTCAGCTTCATGCCTGTAGCAACTTGACTTAAAGTTGCACGGTTTTAGAAGGCTTGCCATAAATTACCCTATTTTGCTCCAATTTCAACCAATTTGAAATGTGCCGACAAATGATTCTCAAACTCAGTTTATATGTCAAACTTAGATGCAGCGGTTCCCGTAACATTTTTAAATGTCCATGCGTATGAACTAACCTTAATTTTGGATAAAGTTGGAACTCTTGACAAATGTCAGCCCCTTCCTGCCCCCGTGTGCATACATTGTCGATTCAGTAGCTGTTGGTGAATTGTTGCATGCCGTTCGACAATATATGAAAACAAGAATAATAGACGTTCTGCGTAATGAATGCAACCAAAATTGTTAAATCCCTCCCAAAACCAAATCCTAATTGCGTTAATGATTAAGTCAAGCAGGGTACAAACAAAATATGTAATAGATCAAGGGATCGGTGATATGCAGCCTACATGCTAAGCACAGCCCTTACAATGACTTTTCAAGGTATATTGAACGATTTTATCCAGATGTCATTTCCATTGAAAAATTGAAAAACAGTCGTTGCATTTAAACATAAAATAAGATGTACTTTTTATTTGTGATAATTACTTTATATGTATTTGATTGTATTAAGAAAATATACGCGGGAGTGTAATACTGTATCAAAATTAACTTTACAAACTATATTTGGGTGCTTCTGTGGTCATCCGGCCATCGTTATGCCTTCTCATCCCAGAGATTCTGGGTTCGACTACCGGCATATTTTCTTGTAATGCAAACTGGAATAATCAATCATGAAAGCATAACTACTGTTTGTAAATACAATTCGGTGGAACTGGTTTGCACGCTGCGTGATATTTCAACGTTACTTCTGCACAGTATCACCAAAGGTTTGCTGATCACGGCACTAGTCATAGGATATTTTAATAGGTTTGTTGAAGTAATTCAACTTTGTGAAAAACGGGTTGAGATTAGGGTTACCAGACGTCCAGAAATTTCCGGACATGCCCTACATTTTAACCATTTGTCCAGGGGGGGGGGATTTTTGAAGTGTCCAATGTCCTACATTTTCAGAAACAAGCAGTGATCGTTAAAAAATGAACTGGCAACTGAGAAAATAGTAATGAATTATTGGTTATTGGCTCCAACTGCAACTGGCTGTGGCAACATGGCTACAGTCAAAGACCATACTCGTGCATTAGTAACATTGAACGAGAGATTGGCAGTGCAGCATTTGCACTCCCGAGGTAAAATGTTGCTATTCTGTGGAGACAAAGCAACACAATGCTAATATTGAAAGAGTATTTTCATTAAGAGTACAGTGGACAGATGAAAGGAACAGATTATCTATTGGTTCAGTTAGAGATATTGTTTTACTGAAGTACAATTTTAAAACATTCGTTTGTATAGAATTTCTTGATTATATTTCAAACAAGCAAGATGTTTAGCGCAAGCTTACTTCTTCAGAAAAGTATAAACTGACCGTTTGTGATCACGTTTAACACTATCAGGATTTTAAGAAAATATAAGTGTATATGTCTATGGGTATATGTAAATAGCATTTAAATTATAAATTTCCATTATTATTGCATTGACCGCCTATGTCCTACATCTTTTACCATTGTATCCTACACTTTTATCAAAGTTTTACCTTTGTGTCGTACATTTCCACAAAACGATCTGGTAACCCTAGTTGAGTGAGTGATAAGATGGTGTTATTCTTATCTGCTTCATATTTATCACAAAAACGCTTGTAGAAATTATTCTATTACATTTTTCCTTAGAGATACAATGTGAATAGGGGTTACACAGGCTTAAACAATAGTCAAATCTTTTAGGATCTGGTTGCCGTGTGATGGCTTTCGCATACCATAGCCAGAGGATAAAAAACGAACAACCACTTGTTATTTGATAAAAGTATAAGTATTTGAAGATTCAAACCAGTAACAAAGAATATCTCGAAAACGGTTATCTCCACCAAACAATTTTGCATAAATTGTGTGCTTTAACGAGATCTACATTTTTTGTGCAATAAGTTTTTCTCTTAGACTTACCATTTACGCTCAAGACATCCAGAATAGAGGAATTCAGATACTATTCCCCAAAAAAGGCAAGATATGAACTTCATTTGTCATGAAAACAACCGAAACATATGGTATTTTAATAAAAATCGTTAGCCATTTTTGAGAAAATAAAAATTTTAGAAAAGATTTTCAATGTAAAGGCTTGGGATGGGGGAATTTTCGTGAAAAATCTTCTTGTCACATTCTTGGGAGATGCTGGATCTAAATAACAAGTTTGGTATTTACCGAATTTTTGTTTTCGAGTTAGGCTATTCGCATACACACCCACACCAGAGACTTTTTTCTAAAAATGCTACGTTTATACAAAACATGTATTTCCGATGATATCTCGATATCGAGTTTTTGAGTGGGTTATACTTTCTCTATTTGCAATACGAATAGAGAAAATAAAGTGTTGAATTAAGGTAAACCTCTGGCATACTAATTAATTGTGAGTACAAAAAGTCGCAATATCGCATAGGTATTTTATTTGTGGTTTGTGCAGGGAGTTTACCTAACTACGGTAAGCCAGATGTGACGTTGTGTTTGTGCTGGTGATATTCATACAGAGCTGTTGAATTTCACATTATGTATTTGTGTAACATCCGGTCTTACGTCATGCGAATTTAACAACGCACTATCGTAATTAGGTTTCCTGCTTTCGCCAAATATTCGTGTCGTTATTGTTATGGGCGTTATATGGAGCAAATTCTTCACATCGTTGGAATAGCTTGTGTTCGCCAAGTGTTGCAACTAACATGTGAAGGGAACTTTTGGAGAGATGAACAAGGCTTTTCATTTTCTTGTGCTTATTTTGTTATTGTTTTTTTTTTTTTTAACTTATTTTTTGTTGCTGGCGTATCCTTCTGTATCACGCTTGTGCCTGCAACGAAATGTCTAATTAAATAACGTTTATCTCTACAAACCCTACAAACATGAAGTAGATAGAAAAATGAGCTTTTGCGGGAATGATTTGTAGAAGTAAAAGGTACAAAATCACGAAAATTAATGTGAATGCAACACATGGGATTGCAATGTAATGTTCTTATGCGGATTCGGAGTAATTTTGCATTTACGTTTCCTCTAGTTTCTTTCAATCATTAAAAAGGACGACTTTTAGAAGGAAATGCAATGTAATTGCTCTTTGCTGGAGGAAAGGTGTATATAAATCATTGGTGGCTGTGAGAATCGAGGCTGAGCTTGCAGCTAGGAGAATAATGTATGGGAAGGAAAGCAGATATTGAAGAACATATTGAAAATCTAACAAACTTATTGGATGTATAAAAATAAATTTGGGTAATCTCTCTAGTTTCAAAACTAAGGTACAGATTTCATCAATTCAAATGCCTTATCAAAGCTCTTATCACCGCATCTCAAAAGGTGCATATATGTACTTGAGTCTAATCAAACCTACTCGGTTGTTTAGATGTTATATTTAGGGCTCAACTTCAAATTTACAACTCAAAAGAATGCAGACTTTCCATACTAGGATTCTTTTACTGAAAGAGATTCCCCTGAACAAGCCTAAAGAACGACCATCACGTAGACTGAAGAGAAAACGCCATACTAATTTCCACTCATAAATTGCTGTAGTGCTGTTATTTATTTGTTCATATCAGTGTTAATAATTATTCTTACTTAGACTTTGAGGGCAACTGTTGAAGTGTATCCTCAACACAAGTGCAATTTTTGAATTGTTTTATATTTAATTATAAAAACTGTAAAATATACATATTGTATAATAAAGTTAAATAAATTAAAAAAAAAAAGTATGAAGTAAAATGATTGATCCAGAGGATAGTAGCTAAGTCGGCATTGATATATGGTTGTGAAACATGTTATCGTAATTGGAAACCGTGAGAAGTCAAGGCTGGAGGCATCACAGATGAGATTTTAAAAATCAATATTGGGTGTAACAAGAGCAGATCGGCTTAGGAATGTTGATTTAAAGAACAATATGTAACGGAAGAAATGCAAAAATATCAGCCAAGTGGAAGGAAACATGTACAAAGAATGTGACCCTCGACATTTCTTAGTCTATGAGGTTTAACTTGTCCGGTTTGGTTCTTGTCCTTGTCTTTAGGGTGCTCTATCTGCTCTGTGCTAAATTCTTGGACAGCACACACCCCTCTCCCAGCCCTCCATTGTCTGTAAAATGGCTACATGCACTTTGCAAATACCCATCACATAGAGAGAGGGAGAGAGACGAGAGGATGTTTGTTTCTTTTTTGGACCTGACAAGTTAAATCTCACAGACTATAGGCAAACATATGAACCGTAAGGACGTAACGACAGGACGACAGTCAAGATGGATAGAAGTTTCGTTAGCCTCGTATCAAGTCGCGGGCCTAATACTTGTAAAGGAAGAAGTGCAAGTAAAACTGGTATAATAAAATGATATAACGGAAATAAAACAGAACCTGTTGCGGAGAAAGTTCTTTTACAGGTCCAGACACTTATCTAAACTAATGTACCTTGGTGAAGACACAAATATTTTCCCGAGGTGCGACTCCGATGTTTGCAAATAATAATTTGCTGCCGTGATGTGAATTTGAGCAAGTGGCACATGAATGCTGGATGGTATGCAATGTCATCTCCGGTTGGCTAAGATTCAGGAAATAGAACATGGTGAAGTGACAGACGTTCGATCAGATTAGCGAGCGGAAAGGTAACGAGACAGATTCGCTCTACATGAGCCTGTAGCCCAAGTTTGTTTGATATTAATTAAAACTGCTCTTGCATTTAAGAGCGCATCTTTCCAAGAAAGAAGAGACGTAATTACGTCTCTGTTGTAATGTTGATTTATGTTATCACACTAAGGAGGCATTATCTACTGCTATTTCTGGAAGGTTTTCGGTTAATATCTCTTTGGCGTGGGAGAACATGCACCAGGGTTCATATCTGAGCAAGAAGATAAAAAAGGCAAGCTACTTGATGACTTTTATAGACTGTATCGGTTCTCTTTGTCCCCTAATAAAGAGATGCTAAAATCGCAGTTCAATGCCTATTGCGCGGGAATGCGGTTTTTTCTTAATTGACAACAGTTGGACACCTTATGCACACAAGTGCATATTGGGTATAAATGCATGCATTAGGTTGTGTTTTGTATTTGTAAAGATATATTCTCCGTTTTATTTATTTGGTTGTTACTAACCTTTTTCCTCCATTTATATACCGCCTTTAGCATCTAGATCATACTGGAGTCTTTTTCTTTGGAACAATTACTTATCCGCAATGATTTTCACTCGTTTATTTGGGTAATTTGGGTTTGTTTACTTGGGCTTTCTTTATGAGCATTCACACTGCCATTCATGCTTCCAGGCTCAGGGACCAATTCACGGTACAACCCTGGCATACCAGCTGCAGGGATTCCAGGCGGGAAGAAGTGGTTTTAACCCGCCTGAGGATAGGCCATACCCGAGCCACGCATGGACACCTTTTGCGTGGTGATCCGGAGCCTGTCTGTACGACGTGCAACATTCCAATCTCCGTCGCACATCTCCTTCTTGATTGTCCGCGATACGCTCGTGAGCGCCAGTCCGTTGGCTTGGGCCTTACACTCTCGTCAGTTTTAGGCAACGACCCAGTATCTGTAAATACAGTGCTGCGGTTCTGTTCCAGAATTGATTTTATGAAGCAAGTGTAAGGATATTTTATTTCAGAGATTTTAGCCTTTTAGATGGCCGTATTTTTGGTTTTTTTTTAACGTTTTAGTGTTTTTTACTTTGTAACAATTTTAAGTTTCTGTTTTTAGCATTTTAAATGAAACGTTTTAATAGTTGTTTAGAGGTTTTTTATCTATTTTAACCGTAGATTTTTAGTTTTTAATGGGTGATGTTTTAACACTTGACGGTATGTAATTTTACTTCTGGACTCGGGGCCCTAATGACCAAGTTGTCGACGGGCCCTTAAACCCAACACACTCACTCACTCAGGGACCAATTAGTAATAATCCTGTCCAAGGAAAAATTCCCATCCTCCAGACGAGAATCGAACGTGGGACCTCTGGATTTGGAAGCTATCATGCTATCAACAGATTATAGATTTGTTTATGAATAAAAGTTTTTGCCTAGTGCCAGTACATGTGCCTCGCTTACAGGTTACAATTTTATTATCGAGTTTTTTTGTTTTGTGGTGGGGAAAAAAGGCAAGTTACTCCCTTACCGCATGCAAGCATGCGAGTGTAAGACTCCTACCCGGGCTTCGAACCCGAGCAGCCTACTCACAGTTTTGTATAGTCTTTTTGGTTTGTATAAAACCCATACGGTCACCGAGATGTTTTATTCAAGTTTAATGTGTATGAATTAAACTGAGTTTCTTCTTTTACACACTCACATACTCTGCACTATTTACACTGTACACTATTGAGGCAGTCGCAGTGGTTTTGTTGAAAGCCTGAGAAGATACTGTTAGAAGCATCTTCAGGAATGTTCATGACATTGCTGTTTGTTATGTGTTACCTAGAAAGTTACATTTCGTGCTATTTGAAATCTAATGGCATGTGCTGTGGACCTTAAACCCAGTTCTGGAGTCTAGATACGGAGAATGCAGGAAAAAACGGCAATAAACTTGTCTGTTCTAAGCTTTGGACCGCTAATTATTATATAATGAATCATACTGTTCGTATAGCAAGCGTCACTAATGGTTTCAAAACTGGAGATAATGATCTTTTGTATTCTGCACATTAGGGTTGTATTTACCAGAATATTTTGCTGATATACTTTACTCCCATGGAAGTCTCAGGGTCTAAATACATGATGAGCGAAAATATGACATCGTGGAAATTCACCAAAGCAGAAGTGCAGATAAATAATATACCTACCTTAACTATTCCACTAGAAACCGAAAAGCTCTTTAATGGTTATAAGCCCATCAATTATAGTTCTTTGAAGTCATGTAACGAGATATCGCGGAACAAAATGATAACAGTGACAGTTTTGAGATAAGTGACTTTAAAGTTCGAAAGGGAAAAATAATTTATGGTGCTGTTTTCTTGTAACCTTACATGTTATAAAGTGCACGAAAGAAGTCTTAATTGAATGAGCGTTTACGATAACTCCTCCGTGTTGTCGGGGGAGCTTTGAAACTGACAAGACCGTCATTCTTGAATAACATGTCGTACAGACTGTATCAACTTGAGGCACATTGATTTGCGGTTATATCTGCCATGGTAATTGGCATTCACAAAGTTGGTCCAGTCCGCCCGCACATGCGGCATTGTTACCTTTGGCGAGCGAGCCCTGTTTCCAGATACATCCGGTATCGGTCATGAATTTTCCATAAACTGATAAATGCATTGAATACTGAAGCGATACTAGCAGATGCCAAGTACAGACGTTAATGATCTGAAAATTTGAGAGATTACGTTAATAATTTCTATTCTCATGCCAGACTCTTTGGATGGATAGTCGAGATGCAATCCTTGCAGCTGTCTGAATGTAATTTAATCAATTCTGCATTTCTATAGCTAAAACAAAGCTAATTTTATTATTTTTACTTCCTGTCCTAGGTACCTATAGTAAGTAGGGAACTTCTATTCCACCCAAAAATTCGATGTCAAGATTTTTCCAAAAGCTTGTGTTTAGAGGAGCCCTGAGTCAAAAAAGGCATTTTTCTAAAAAGGCTTCTATAAGCCTTCCAAGGAAGTGGTTTTTAAGAAAACCTCCCATCCTAAATTACCCTTCACATGGAAGATTCTTCGATTTTCTCAAACATAATGCGTATCTTAAGATGTTCTATATCTGATTAGATGTAGGACTTACACCCCCAAGGAGTAACAAGCCAATGGCTAGGGCCAGATGAATGTCGGGGAGCAGAGGAATTTCTGGACCGGACAGAGTGAAGACCTGGAAGCGGGTGGTCAGCCAAGCACCAGGGGTGATAGTGAGGAAGAGGATGCTATGAAATGCAGGCGTAATCGGTGAATGAAAAGGTGATAATGGAGCAATTGGTGGAATGAGTGGCAGGGAAAACCGGAGAACCCGGAGAAAACCCGCCCAGACGCCGCTTCGTCCTCCACGAATACAACATGCGGGTTCCTGGGATCGAATCCGGGCCACCTAGGTGGTAGGCGAACGATCTAATCGCTCGGCCACGGCACCACCATGTTTACATGAAAAATAAAATGCACATGTTGAATTTTCTAGAAATAGTCTCTGAAGTCCTCTTCATGTTTTGGTATCTTTATTTCTGATGAACCATCTGATGACTGCAAAGTCAAATTTGTTTTCTCTTGGGCCGTGTGCAATTATTGCAACTGTGCTACTGAAGTAGCGACTACATACATATTTCATGTATTTGAGCTATTTTGAGGTTGCTCGCAAAATGGGAACAAATGGAGAGTAATCTCTGTGGCTTTGGAGGTTAAGGCATCGCATTGACGTTATTGAATTTTAGCGGCCATTTGCGATACACAAAATCTAATTTGGTGCAGTGGTGGCGGTCGGGCCTTGTATTCATTGCAGTTTATTGGTGTGCATGTTTTTGCGAAATAGAGAAGCATTCATTGTGGGATTTGCATTTTGCAGGTTTTGCGTTGAATGCATATTCGTTTTAAATGTGAAGAGTTGGCATAAATTGAATTTGGAAGTAGGTAATCACAATATAAGGCGCAGGAGATAGTTAACAGTACAGAAATAAAGGGCCTCAAAACTGTTCGGTCATGCATTCCTCCAAGAACTTGAGACAGCAGAGCTGTGGCGTCTTCGTTATTTTACTGTTCCACTCTGGTAATTGCACAAAATTATGCTCACACGAAAGGAGGAGACCTCAGCGCCAATAAGATTTACATTAAAAAATATGACATTATCAGGTATTGCAGCAATGGCCGTAATATAATTAACGAACAGAATCTTAAATGCTAGAATATTAAATGGTCACTTTAATCGAAAACCAGTACAAAACGATTATCAGGCAGGTACAAACGCGGAAAACAGTACAAGCGACGTCTTCTGAGGGAGAAGTATGTGTACCTTTGGCTGTACGGATATTCTACATAGTTTAGCGTCAACAACAAATTAGGTTGAGCGTATCTTTTAATGTATTCATCATTAGACATGCATGCTGCATGACCTCACCAAGGAGCAACGCCGTAGCAGTGCTAGGATTCATGTATCTGTTAGTCCCAAAATCGGAACTCCGTGCATCAGATTATTTCGCCCAAAGCTACCAGTGTTGTGAACGTAGGATGAAATGCGTTTTGCATTGAACTTGGTTTATTTTTATTTATTTCTTTGCTGGAAACATTTTTAATATACAGCATTAGAGTCTTTCAGTTCATGACCCCTGACATGAAAGCGAGTACACTGGATATCTCACGCCGGACTCGTCTTTCTGGTTGATCTTACACAGCGATGTCCAACGTTTGCGAAATAGGGGAGGTTGGATTTACCTCCTTCCACTTTATGCCGACTGTTTCACTCTTAACACTCAGGCGTGCATTGTGTTGCAGTGGCGGTTTGGTTGGTTATACGTATATTGTGTTTGATTTACGAAAGCACTTTCAAATTTATCATATGCGATAGACATCTGTTCATTAGTGCCTTGTTTGGTACTGCTTATGTTTAACAAGTCTGGAAATACTTGACGACAAAGTCGAATTGCCATAGCCTTAGAAGATACATCAAGTGATCGTCACGCAATCTATTGCGATACAGACTTAATATAGTTCAATTTGGAGAAACTCTATTCGCAAATATATGTAGAAGGAAATAAAGGGGAGAATCTGTAGCCTGGAAGGCGTTTTAGAGTCTGAAGTTAATACTCTTAAAGAAAACGCTAAGCAGACGAAATGAATTTCACGTATTGGAAATCTATCTATCCTGTATTACTCTATGGGTGTCTGACACATCAGAAAAACAAAATCCCAATATGCAACGCAAACTCCTGGGCGTATCTTTGAAAGGCAGAATCTCTGTGAGATTAAACCAATTATCACAGACAAAAGACTTGCCACAATTAGCCACAAGATTGAAATGGAAATGGGGAGGCCACGTGGCGAGATTACAAGACAACAGGTGGACATACAAGGATACTGTGTGGGACCCCCGTATAGGAAAAGACTGCAAGGAAGACCGAGATGCAGATGGACAGACCTCTTCAAGGAGGACGCAGGACAAGTGGCCACGAGTAGTGAGAGGAAGAAGCGACTGGAAATCTTTAGACACCTCTTTGTAGAGGCTAAACAGTGAACAGTAGACAATAAGCATGTGGAACACCTATCACCACCTTAGAGTAAATGAGCTTTCTCTGTTGATAGGAGACCTTTGCCCTTCGCGGGACATTTTGGGCTGTTTTCGATGTTGATACTCGCTCTTAATACAAACTGTTCTCGCAAGTGCTTATTTCTATGTATACCTCATTTTAATCGACACAAGCATTTTCAGACAGTATTTCATTGCTAATTTTCTTGTTGGTGCAAGGGGAATATGGGAATACTGTATGTTTTAAGAACTGGCCGTTATGCGATGTCTTTGAAATTCCTTTTTCTTTGCAAGGCCAAGAAATTAAAAAAAAAAAAAAAACTAACATTCCTATTTCAGAAAAGACTAAGTATTGGCAAATTCAAACAAAGAATATGTCGGAAATGGTTCATTCAAGTATTTGACATAAATTGTGTTTTTTTTAACGAGATCCACATTTTTTATTTAGTAAGCATTTGCCTATCTCTTACTATTTACCATTTATGCAAAAATCATCCAGAATGAAGAGGTCTTCTGAAGACATTCCCAGAAAATTCGAGGTATGACATAGAACTGCGTGGAATCCGCTGTTTGTGTCAGTCACTGGTTGCGAGTCTACATGTCACAGGCACCTGATTCACCGTCCGACGGGAGGTTTGGGTGGGAGTGGGGGTGGGGGTGGAGAATAGCAGACAATTACGTAAGCATCTCCAAAGGGACAAGGTTAGACATCGCTGCTCATAAGATTACTCCCCATCCAGGAAAAAAAAAATTAGATGCATTTGTTGCAATTTAAAGCCTTGTTTTTGGTGTTTTAACTCCTGTATATTAGTTTATTGAAAAACCACGTTTAAGGGTATCTTATGTTACTTTTGCAAAGGCTGTAGACCTTTCACGTAGTAACATTGATTGCTGTTGCATCAATTAATTGTGAACCTGAATACAGCATTATCTTAACTTAAAACTGGGGTGATGCAACGAATCAATACATAGTCACGTCTTTATTGTAGCGCAGTCAATCCTCTATGCTTTTTATTGTAGATTTTGTCTATCCTTGAGTATCGATATTGGAGTGTGTTTAAACCAGGCCAAGTTCGGCACGAAGCATGCCATAGTTTTGGGAACACAGCATGGAGCTAATTTTGGAGAGAGTCGCCTAGAAGCACGTGGTTTTTTGGCACGCAGGCCTCACCCCGTCAGTCTTTTGTGTACACAGTCTTTCGTTCCAATTTGTTCAGCTACACGAACCAGGGGACTGGCCGCGGCAGTGAAACTCCGGTTTGTAAGTGTCATGTTTTCAAGTTACTTTGCTTCTTAGTCACTCTGCTTAGTTATTAAGAGCAATGACACGTCTAAGAAAATCAGATCAGCTATAAACAGCTGCCAAAGAAAGGGATTAGAAAATATCACAGGCCTTTCTTCTTAGGTATGTCATAGCAATGTATGCTTGTGCGCATGCGCAGAGTTAGTGTTCTCATGCATGTATGAAAATATGAACTAAAGGTGCGCTGTGGAAGTGTGCTTTTATGTTACATATGAATATGCGCTCACTATTAATTGGGACATTTGTCTGACCCTGTCTTAGGGGACTTGCTCTCCTGCAACTCAGCTGAGCAACCTTCAGGCACTCCCAACCACTCACAATGGACGCTGCGAGGGTCAGGTAGTTGGTTACTATCAGTTTAACCTTTATATTTTGAAACTCGTAGCAATATGTGCATCGAAATATGGCCCCTAGAACCCGTAATCGTTTACAGGGAATGCACAAATAGTTCACTCTAGAATTGTATTTTTGGACAGAATCCCAATACTTTTATAGCTTGTTACATTATTTATACCTAGACCCGATGAACCAGCTTAACCTCAACTTGTACCTCCTTTTTGCTTGTCATACAATTCCTCATTGACTTTGTTGAGTCGGCAATCTCTCTTTAATTTTAATTTTTTAAAGGGGGCTCCACACCCACCGCCCTCGGTGGCGATCTTCCTCAGGAACTATATCGCCTCCCCATGCATAAGCTGTTAGTGATCTAAACAGGCAAGGACATGGGGGGAGGGGGTGTTAGTGAAGTGCATGCGTGGTTAATCGGGTTCCGCTGAGTCCCCCGGGGCAAGTTGATCTTCATCCAGACCTGTATGTAAACATCAGCAGGGTGGAAAGTGCCTGGCGTCAGAGTGCAATGGTATTCAAACCTGCCAGTTGGTTAAAGTTTTACTGTTTCGACATGAGGATCTTCTTTTTTTCTTTATTTGTCCGCAGAATGCGATTATGAAGCTTCTGTACGCGAATCTCTGGTACAGACTGTTGAGTCATGCGAAAGCAAACAACGCGAACAAAAATAAATAAAGGCTATCTGAAACCTAGATGAATTTTCATGTAAAATGGTAAGACATCTCACACTTGAACATAGTAGATACGCTTGAGGTTGGATAGGCAAAGACTGCCGAAAGCTGCGGACCATAGTGTTCAGAATATTGTAACTGCTACGGTTCTCAGCATCCCATCCTATACCGGGCGGGAAAGACCACTTAATTTTGCTCAGAAGCTTCATCAGGCTTGAGGTTTTTACTGCCGTAATTCTAGGACACGGGGCCACCGGCATTCCTTTCGAAGGAAGCTATGCTAAGGATTTTTACGCCCGAAAAAATCCATCGCCCTCTGCCTGGTTTGGACCCACGACCTTGGAACCTGAGGCTAGCACACGCTCGCTTACCCTACATGCTATTTTCCCTCCACCACTGACCAAGGCAACGAGAGACAGACCTTGTAGTCAAAGGCGCATGGCACGGAGTAGTAGTACATCAAACAGGTATACGTTCCACATTGAATGGGAGGACAAATATTTTTGTATTCGAGATGACGATAAAGTAAAGCGCCTGATTTGTAAGACTTAGTTGCAGGTTTATACCATTTTCATAAACGTTATTCTCCTGGAAAAATACATCGAACTCTTCTCTTCACAGTTTGAAGACGTAAATACATTTGAAACGAAAATCCCATTGTTTTGCACTCATGTAGTGAGGTTCCACACGAGCAACAACTGGAACTACTTGCATTGTAGAATTCCACAACCGTAAAATGTTCACAGAAAGAAGGGTGAGAATTATTTGCCTTTGCTCTGCAGTGAATATCCGAGATTACGTTTGTTTGCTTCTAGTTTAATAGCAGTGTTTGACTCCACTTATATCTGCGAACAAACATTTTCAAAAATTAAGTACATTAACAGTGGGTAACGCAGCAAGATAAGTGACCGTGTTGTTTAGTTTTTGAGACTGCACTTCATCTTTTGCATCAAATATTGAAGACTTGTAAAACGTAAATCGTGCCAAAAATCATCCTCAGAAACATCATGTGGATTAATCAGGAGTAGAATATGAATGTGTACTTATTTCCTGTACATAAGAATGGCGCCGCACTGCCGCTATTGGAACTCAGTAACCACGGATAAATGGGTTATTTTGTCCCAGTGGGTGGTAGGAGGTGATTTCAACCTCCCCTTTCCTGCCTGTACTTGAGCACCGCTGAACTGTCACTTCAAGACAGACGAGGACAGCGTGTGTGTGTATGTGTTTATAGATAAAGCGGCGCTATATGATTTCCAAATCTCCTTGTTTTTAAGTGGAGATGGTTTGTAGAACGAGATTCATTTCTACTTGCGCTGAAAGTTTATCGAAATGAGCGAGTTTGCCTGTCGCGTATGCAAGGCTTGGGTGACTCAGTCCAGTTTCAGGGTTGATGGTAGCCCACGTAAATGCGCTGAGATATTACTGCGTGTGAAGGAACTAATAGCGTTTTAAAAATGACAACTATTTTTAATAATTACCATGTATTATAAAGATTTGAGTTCTAATTGAATATTGCTAATTTTATGGTGGCCTAGAACTCTTGGGACAGAGGTTGCACTGAAAGAGTGAATGATTGACCTACTTTACAGTCAACCTTCAGCGTAAGGTTATTTGCAAGAATTGTTTGTTCATTGTGATTAATCCAGTTTACTATGACTTTTCGCTTAGGTATAGAGAATATTGGCGAATATATTTTCATTCGCTTTTCCTTGGGGCCATAGTGAACTAGGGGACGATACATGACCATCTTGACGTAAAGTAATTTTATTCGAATGTTAGCCACGTTGCTTAAAGCCTTAACAAGTTTGGAAGACATTAACTTCCGTGGAGATTAAATACCTTGATCCAAATATGAATCATCGTTAGGAACTATATGAAAAGCTATGCAGGACTGCTTTGCGGCATCAAATACGACTACTAGTGCAATCTCAGCGTCATGTTCTGCTAGCAGCGCACGGATATTTTTAGTGCAATTTGCGTGGGCCTCTTTACTACCTTTTAGTATATCAGAGGGTCGGACAAACCTAATATGTCGACAGTGCAGTTTGAGTGTTTAACATCCTCTCTGCCGCAGTTCCATCAACCTTCTACAAAATCAGTTGCATCTGTGCGGTTTTAGTGTCGCTACTGTTTCTGTTTGTCTTCCATCGTATTTGAATATTTTGGTTACGCATAGTTCTCAAAGATGCACACGAAAATGTAATGTTAGAGGTGAAAAGTGTTGCGGTATTATTGTGATTCCCAGTCAGCCAGTTGTAAACTTCTGTTTGAGGGATGGTTGAGAGATATTTTGGCAAATGTTTATAGTCACATTTGACAGCAGAACTAGAACCTGAGTGTACTTAATTTTTGCCCTATTTAAGAAAGGTCGTATTTTAAATCTTAATACCTGTTGCTTTCGTAGTAAATTTGAAGTTCACATATGTTATGGCTTTAATAAGTTTTAAATTTTAACCAAGGACAAACATTTTGGAAAAAGAAGAAACATGGTAAGAAATTTGTCATTTGTTTTGTTGAAAAAAGTCCAGATTATATATTATAGCCTTGTGCGTCACAGAATCTGGCTAACGTGTTATCAAAAGAAAACCACGCGTGTATTCTTTGTAGGTGGCTATTACTTGTACTTCACTAAAGTTGGTACCCAATGTTAATTAACATGTGTGCATCTGAAAGCTTTCATAGAATTCCTGGCCACATGGTCTTCAGTTTACGATACTCAAAACGTTAGTTCACAATTAATTGCTGGTTTGTAACGAGGATTATAATTTGCTCAAAAGTAAGTTTGTAACATCTGCTTGTGATATGGATATATTAACACTTTAGTAAGGCGTTTGAAATTAACTTCTGCTTATAAATGTAAAACTGAAATTAGGCTGGATTAATTCTTTTCTCAAAGCAGATATGTTGTGTACTCTTAGTAATGCTTTGTATTAATGCTAAGAATTGAATGCAGCGGTAGCCCAACCCGTATGAATTAGTACGGAGAAAATACTGTTTGTTTCACGAGTCGAAAACTTTGCCTTAGGCTTACCTCACCCCACTAAACATAAGTGAGGGGGAATATCTGCTGCTATTCCCACTTTTGTAGTTCCTCTCCCTTCTGTCTTGGAGTGCCTCCTTGGAAAAGTTCTCCACAGTGGGAAACTTGCAACAGTGATTCCTGCAGGGTGGGCTTAGTGGTCTTGAGTTGTGCCGTGCCTAAAATGAGATAGCGTGCCAGTTCCATTTGTTTATGACACTTATATTTCTGAAGTATTTTCTAGTTGAGAAACGGAGAATAACTTTGAAAAATATCTCAAATTTGAATGTTTATAGAAGAAGAACAGGCGATAAAATGCTACTTAATGTGTTAAAATTATATTGAAGGGAAAAGTACTCATGTAAATTGCTAGAGTTCGCATGTAATGAAAATCACTTTTGCTACTTAGTTATGATTTATTTCGCGTAATTGGCCTAAGTGATAATCCAAAGATCGTCGAGATGTCTTTTGCACGTAAATTGTTATTTAGAAGTGAATAGGCATTTTATTCTACTGCAAATGTACACAAGTGCAATAGGCAGACATGACGTGTTTTAGCGTACTTTATGAATGGCTGGGACGAGTTTTCTTCATTCTTAATCTCTGGAAATGAAAGTTGTTCACCATTCAATGAGCTACTAGTTATCCTTTTAGTTTATGAACACAGCCAAAGAAATTGTGAAACTCTTATCAGAAACACACCTCTTCTAAAGTTATATTTAGGTTACTGCATAGTAATATTGTGCGATTCTACAAAGCAGAAATTAATATCTTTTCTGGTATTAGTGGGAATTTCTGTACCATAAAGACAGGCTTTTTAAAGTAGTAACAGATAAAAGCGCTCCATTTTTTTCCATTAACAACGAAGAAAAAGAACACTGCTTAGGAATTGAGATTTTGCTCAAGTTCGACATATATAAGAAAAAGAAAGGTTCTTGTCAAGTGGGAAATGGGAGTTGAACTTCATTTTGATAGCATCGCGTGACTAACGCCAGTTTCATGCAACACGTACAGCAAAGACTCGTGATCTACTCGAGCAACATCCACCAGCACACGAAAGTTACTGTAGGCCCATGACGTGGAACCGTCTTGATTGTTCTGCTTTCTTGCTAGAAAAGGGGGAATAGTAGCACATGGCAGCTCACGCTGATGTTAGAAATAGATCTACCATCTATTCATTCTAAAGTTGATCCGCGCCAAACTGAACCCAGGTGGCCATTTCACAGTTATAATGTATCCTTCCGCCATTCGCGCCAGAAATACTGTCAACCATTTGGTGAGTGCATACGATACGTAACAGAAAGGATACGATCCCTTATTCCGTCAATTTAAAGAGTGACTAACATGTAACTAGAGACGATAAGATTGATAGTCACAACAAAATAAACGATGCACATGTCATAATTATTGCTTTTCTTTGCGAGCACTGTTTATACTGGTACTCGAAAAACCGGTGAACTCAGAAGTTAATTTCGCTACTTCTTTGACGGGAACAGTTGGATATTTCTCACACAACTTATAATACACGTTAAACACTATTGTTTTTTCACCACTAGTCAATGGTTTTCCCGCGTTATGCTTTGCATAAGTCGACGAAGACGCAAGTGCAAATTCACCGCGAGCGTCCGCCATGATTCTAAATAGAAACTGCTGGCTGTAAACAATACTCGGATATCAGCTAATTCACACGAGTTGCATGTTGGGACTTGTAGCTCTGTTTATCAGTATACATCAGCGTTAATTAAGCTCTTAGGTATTTGTGTAGAATATTACATCATTTAACGATAAATTCATTCTAAAACTCAGGTTACTAGGATGGGACTACTTCCCTGCACGCATTGCTACTCTGTTGTACCACGGTGCACTGGTCATATGGGTTTGTTTTGACGCGGACAAACCTAAGACTGAACTTAGTGTACATCAATTTGTGTTCATCCCACGAGAATGCGGCTGTAAGGAATGTGTTTGACAATCCCAGCATTGCGCCCAAGTGTTTTAAAGAGGCTTCAGCCTTGTTGATGTGTTGAAACTAGCCGTAATCTTCTGCTTGGGTTGTTGATTTTAAACACATTCCTTACAGCCACATTCTCGTTAGAGGAACACGTATGTAGGGCCAGGAGCATGATCTGACCCTTGTTTACTGGCGCTAAAGCCATGCAGTTCCTGTGCACGCATGCACGAACTAAAGAGGGAGAATTTCCTTCGTCCTTGGTGGGTAACACCTGGCGAAGTCTTTCCAACCCACAAACAAAACCTGAAATGGTGTGCTTCCACTACCCTCCCCTTAAGGAATACCAAAGGTGAATAGGTGCCTACTACAATACACAAAGGAAAGGGCTGTCCATCTTAGCTACATGGTAGAGCTGTTTCTCCCAAAGCTCTCTTCAAATAACTGTGGAAAAAGGTATTAGTGTTTTGGCATAGTCTCCAGATTCATATCTTGGTTAAGTGACGAGTTTCTGCACTAGTACAAACTAGTGTTACCATTTCATTCCGTACAAAGTTGTAACAGTTGTATTTTAGATTTTCAGCAATAATCACCTGAATATATTTGTCTTCCGGGGTGTCTTGTTGATAGAGCGCAAACATTGTGGCCAAGGCTACTGATTCGGTCTCTCTCTAGAAAATGACGTTTAAATATTCTTAAATGTGACAAGCTCATATTCTGTCTGTTGGCATTGAAAGAACTGCGTCCACAATTCCAGCACATCGGCAATACTGACATGGCCCTGACATTTGCTAGGGTCGTTGAATAAACTCAAATTATTACTATATCCTACTCAGAACTTGCACCGTACTTGATGTAATTTATTCAAGAAAATACGTGAAAGTCAGTTGTTACTTTCTCTGCCGCTTATTTACAGTAAGTAGGGGAAGTATTGTACTCCCCAAAAAATTCAATACTGAGATTTCATGGGAAATGCATGTTTGGGACTTCGTGAATTAAAAAAAAGAACACTTTACCACGTACAAGTAGGTAGAGAAGGTATTTCATTTCAACCAATGATTCAATACCTAGACTTTAGCGGAAATACATGTTTTGAGCTCCTACGAATAAAAAGCCAGTTCAGCATCTTCCAAGGATGCGACACGAAAAAGTTCAAGAAAATTCCCACACCCCAGACTACCCTTTACATGAAATATTTTTCAAAAGCTTTGATTTTATCAAAATGGCTCTAACAGTTTTAATTAAAATGCCATGTGTTTAAGTTATTTTTATGATAAATGAAATGTATATCTGGAATGTTGTCGGAAGTTCTCATCATTGTGGTGACTTCTGCCTAACTGGTGAACCGTAACAGATGGACACAGACAAAGTAGATATCGTTAAAACACACAATTTACGTCAACTACATTTTTGTAAAGAGAAGCATTACCGATGTATTCATTGTCATTTATTTGCAGTTTGAAATGATTATAATTTGCTCATATATATATTTGCATTTATTTTATCTCTTGATCATACAAAGAGAGGGGAATTTTAAAGCTATTATATAGGGACCAGCTTTAAAAGATCTGGCAATCACTTAAAGCATGCCCATATTCCCTCTGCATACGTGGATTATATTCTGCTACCATAATTTTAGTGTTGATAGTTTCAAATAAACTTTTTGGATGTAATTTTCGACTTAAGATACTGCATTGCTAAAATGGTTTTAAAGTGCATAGCTGATTTTATTGACGCTGAGCTGAAAGAGAAACTACCAGCATGGGACATAACCTTTAGTAAGACGCCAGAATAAGTAAATCTTAGAAATGCAGTTAATGTTGACTGATTAAGGAAGTACTTAAAGTTTAGTTTCTTATTCTGTCTTTGTCCTTATTTATTGTGACTTTAACTTCTTAAATGTATTACTACGTACGCAGGTCGGTTGAAAATTGTTGCTGTACAAAGCCACTCACCTTTTCCTTATTGCTTTTTACTGCCACGTTGAAAATAGTCAAGAGGGTATAACTATTACTGGTACAGTTTATCTTGAACTCTCACACGACGTCGAAGACAGCAGGACTTTTACCGTCGTTTGTGCAATCGTGCTTCAAATTTTATCATAAAAGAGCGTGTGTTGTATTTTCCGCAATTGTTTGTTTTATTTTAGCCAATGGCGAAGTAAAGGGCTCCTACTGCTTCGAGGAGTTTGCAGTAGGATGCTGAATTTGCTTAAGACATTTAGAGTTATAGGTATTGAGTTGGTTAAACACAAAAGTAAACTGGCGTGATAGCTTAAGAGAAGAGCAACAAAGGTAATGCGATTCAAGTGGTAACACTCGAGTATGGGCAACGATGCCCAGTTGTTACTTTGACAAAGCATAGGTCGTCTTGAATCGGACCGCTCGTAGCACTGGATTTAAGGGTTTTCAAGTATTACGTACTCCATTATTAATATATGCAACTAGGGGAAAAAACACGATAAACTCGAATGGGGTTGCCATGAATCATACAATTCCAACCAAGAGCTTCTCGAAAGGTCCTTTTTTCAAATTTCAGGCAAATGTAAGCATTTTAAGCTCTTATGAGATGTGGATTTGAAGTATGTCTGCCTATACTTGATTTACTACGTTTCGAACATTAACCAAACTACTGAAGATTTAAAACCTGCTTCATGTTGGCTCCATAAATTTACATGCAAATCAAGTGATCTGAATACTCAATTTTCGTTAATGTTGGCATAGGTAGAACGATTCATAGGATTATAGGGTTGCTATTAGCACAATGTTATAAATAAGGACAAAAAGAAAATAATGGTGCTGGAGTGTGTTTATTAAGGTAAAACCCGCATTTTGTACAGTATTAAGAATTGCTTTCTCGCGAACTACAGGATGTTACTTGCAGATTTGTAGTAAAAAGGGTGTGCATATCGCTCTCTTACCCCGAAGTTCACATACAGTTCTCATTATGTATTGAGTATCCAATTATTGAAATTTGGAACCTGTGTACTGTAGGCCTATGCCGAGAAAATATTTGAGCGTTGTTAGCTCACCGAGAAGAAAAGGTAGACAGTGTCACATGGCAGCTCACAATGATGTGTACTATGTAGGTACATGAACAACCGTGTTCTTCGTTCCTCCAACATTGGTATCTCAACATTACTAGCACAAGAGCTTATGATTTCTAAGCCTTATTGATACGTTGAAACTCTAGCTGTAATCTATCTCAGAAAACGCTGGAATGATTTCAAACACATTCCTTAGAGCCACATTCTCGAGAGGAACACAGCGGAATGTAGAGGACTGTTACATTTCCATTAAATATTGGCAGTGTGGCAGACTGGAAAATTAATTTGCAAATTCCTGTGCTGTCCGAATCTGCACAAAAATGTTACCAAATAATCTTGTCAGGCTTTTAAAATAAAATGTTGCTAATTTGTCAATAAAAGTATAAAAGTTTATACACAATTGACATAAAAGACATTACTTCCTGAAGTGAAATTTGCCGAAGCTTTACAGAAATTCAAGCTAAGAATTTGTTTGAAATGATTGCAGATCTCTCAGAAGATGGCTGGTATCAGCATTATTTAACAAAACTAGGGATAATTATTCTCCCATATTATTTCTAAATGCACCTTTCCTTGGATCGAACGCGTTGAGCAAGCAGGTGTTGATGGTGAAGTGGGGATTAAGGGAAGAAACTAATGAAAGGAGAAATTCGCGGAAGTAAACCATCCAAATCAACATTCGCTCAAAGACAGGAAAACCGCAAAGAAACCTTTGGTTGTTTTCTGCCCAGGGTATCTCCCGAATGCGACCAACAAGCTATTTGTAGTCAATTTATCTTATATGCATACAGTCAAATATCTAACTCAGGTATGCGTTTATGATCGCTGTATTCACAACAAAGCATTTCGTTTATGCTGAAATGAAAATGTAAAATTTCCATCAAATGGGTACCTACCTAGTTAGTATGAATAATAGTTTATTTACAATTAAGTTCAAAGCCAAACATTAATTTTCACCGCAGCAAGATTTCGGAAAATGTGTTATTTGCTAATGGTGGGAACGCATCGAACCTGTACATTTACGCAGTTCTGCCAGTTAAAAAAAGTGTTGTGATATTTCAAAAACTTCAAGCTAAAATGTATAGTGCAGAATTTCACTCTCATTTGCCAAAATTAATATTTTCCCTCCCAGTGTCCCTTGAAAATAACGAACCGGGGCATTTTTCTAATCATTTAATACAATATTTATTCTGTAAACAGCAGCTTGATGGGGAATGGTATAAATCTTATGGTCTTTTGATTGTAGTACTCCATAAATCCCGTTACCTTAAAATGAAAGGAAATGAAACTTGGTGGTTCGGAGCAAACGCTCCAGTTGGAGTTTGTAGGTACTTCAATCGTAAGGTTTCCTTTGATTAGTGTAGTTATCGATAACTGGTCTACGTGCTAAGTGTAGCGTCGCTACATTGTTGCTTTGTTTATATGCATTGTCTTTGAACCGAGGTTTAGGTGTTCGTTGCGCAGTGGTCCATATCAGGTCGTTACCTCTTTATGCTTCATTTGTTTTGTAAGCCTTTGTTCTCCAGCCGCGCTTACACTAACCAAGAATTCATCCGCGCGCTTTCGTCCCGGCTCAATATAGACATTGTTGAGTGATTGCTTTTCCCGTAGAAACTTGGAGAAAAATTATCTCCTAATTGATGAAATTATTTCTGGCAAAATGTTAGTTCTTTTTTACCTTACCCTTAGAACGTAAGCCATTTTTAGATTAAATACTTTTAATAAACGCCGTAGAACATTGCTATTTTGATATGAAATTCAAGATGAGGTAAGATAAGTGAAGTTTTCAGTTTCTAATTTGTTCTTACTTTAGAATCTTGTTGCTTCACTGTTATTAGCTTCAATTTTTTTTATTTAGGTTAGATCTGTTCTTGAGCGGAAACTAAGATGGTTAATTGATTCATTTCATTCAACGTTTTGAACTGATTTGGAATCATATTTTGTAAATGGAATCTGCACGTTCTCAAACATTTCTCACATGCGATTTGTATAATGCGCTAAACGCTTCGCCGTAAAGCAATGTTATCAAATTTAATTGAAAAAGCAATTTTCCACTTCGGTTAAAAAGGGAGGAAAATATGGGAACAAATATGTTGTAAACGTTGCATTACTAAGTCCATTTCAGCACAAAAGTGGAAGAAGAATTCGACTAAGTTGTTTTTGAGTATTTCGCATTCATTTAATGGGCTTTAGGAGCCCATATAGGACAAACATACATTCATATTGGATTGGATGATGAATGATGATGGGAGAGATGTACACTCCCGAAACGTCGACGGCTATGCATCACTACACCTGGCTAGAAGCCCGAGAACATCTTGAATAAGTTCATACAATTTTCGATATGTTTGAAATTGAAATGCAACGCATTACATTCACCCGGTTATATTTACTCGCGTATCTTTTACGAAACATAATCGCATTTCCTTCTCTCGTCTACAAAGAATTCATACAATTTTCTATATAATTGACATAGAAATGCAACATCTTACATTCACACAGCTTTCTCCACTTGCTTTTCTTCCTGTGGTGTTTGGGACTGTTCAACAGTGTTTTTGCAGTGTTTTCCTGGTGTTTTTTTTTTAAATTAATTTTGGGTTCTTTATAGTGTACAACGTAAGTCTAAAAGTTGTAGGGATAATCGTTGAATGCGGGCAACGCCGGGTATCCCAGCTAGTTTACAAATAAAACAAACCAGCAAATGTTTTCTTACAGGTTATCCTGCGGCGCAGTTGAATATATACTACTTAACCGTCTTGAGGCTCTTGACCTGGTGCACAAACACGTTACACTTAACGATTAACAGTGTTAATATCGTTAGCATGTGCAAGTATTGTGCAGTGCGCACATCTGTTACGGACCAGGTAGCCTTGCACCAGACAGGGTTGTCCAACTCCGTCACAGGGGGAAATATGATATCGTGTTGATGGGCGTTCGTTAGATAGCCCTATCAAACTCTGCATTCCAATAAACATTATCATTTAGTCTTTTCAGCTACCAAGGCATCATTATTTTAGCCAGGAGGATAACAAAGCAGTAAAATTTAGAAGATATCACAAAACTCCAATTACGGAGCATATCACTTGTGCAATTACATAGAAACGACGCATATTTTAAGGTTTTATAATGGCCAATAAAACTGAAGGGATCCGCCCACACCACTTTGAAACAATTCTAGTTACCGAGGTTTAAGAATGTATTTCACGCCATTTCTGTTGAAACTTCCCACTGTGTTCTTTTCCATGCATCACTGAGCAAACCGCATCCTTTGTTATAAATTCAAGTTATGAAATATAATATTTTGTTAAGAATGGGAAATGCCTCGAAATGTTTTTAAATTAAGATTCTGTATACTCTTCTCAAACGTAAATTGCACGGTTGTATATTTTAAAAATATAAAATATTTTAAATTCTGCTGATAACACTTGCCAACATTAAGATATGGGTTCAAGTGAACGAAGTATTCAGATGCCTTTATCACGGGATATTATAGCATCATAACGTAACGTGGTAACCCTGTTTTTTTATATAGAATTTGCATACTTCACGTACATTATATGGAACCGTTTTGACTAAGATGCACGATCATCAAAACATGCATTTGCTTTCAGTGTTTGTACCTGATGAGGGTCCATTTTGATGCCTAAAATATTTGAAGAAAGACCTACAAAAGTAATCAAAAATATAAAAAGGGACATAATATACCTACAAAAATTACCTAATGTTGTGCTTTATTTAATTTATTAAAATTTGTGCATGGAAAATAATTTATACCATATATAGGTATAACGGGTATACTAGCAGAAAATGTAGGTATAAGAATAACGATGAAATGATAAATTCGTATACATTTGTTCTATGTTCTTCTGTGAAGAATCTGAAAAGATTGTTTTTGAAGTAGGCTTTACAAAACTGTAGTTACATCTTTGAGTTTCCTAGTTGGGAACTGACAGAATTTTTTCGCGACACGGAATTCATAACCGTAATTATCCCTCCTACTTTGATAATGGGCACCCCCACCCACAAACAAAAATTTTCAGACTAACCATTAAATAGGAATGTGGTTTTCCCCTAAGAATGCGAATAAAACATACAAGGTTACCTCTTGTCAGTTTAGTAGTGAAATCTCTGATTTTGGAAAGGTATCCATATGTAAGATGTCTATAATATAGTGTTTATATACTATACAAATGCTGGAAAATGACTAAATAAGGAAGTAAGTTTAAGAAAATGAAAAATATGATGTTTTGCACTCGCATTACTTTCTCTACTCTTTATTCCCCTATCTACTTTAGTTAGTCGAGATAAACATTTGTACAACTTGACTTATTTCTAATTGTCTTGTAGGTGCAAGGGAAATATGGGAATACAGTAGGCTTTGAGAGATAGTCAAATATTTTAACGCTTTGAAATTCCGTTCTCTTTGCACGTTCAAGAGTTAAAGTGAATAACGACCTTGCATTTAAGAAACTTTTTAAGTATTGCAAAACTGACACAAATGGTTCACTCCCCCAAAAATGCATTTCGACGTAACTTGTGTATTTTAACAAGATCTACATTTTTTGTGCAGTAAGATTGGTCCATCTCTTACGGTTTACCAGTCGTGCAAAAGCCGTCAGGAGTAAACAGGAGTGTATAGGTTATAACCAGAAAGGTCAAAATATATATAATTTGCTGCAAAATGGCTTACACGTTTAAACTTTTTAAATAAAATCGTTAGAACCATTTTTGAGAAAATAAAATTTTTTCGAATAAATGTTCCATAGGTTAGGTTGAAGGAATTTTCTTCAAAATCTTCGTCACACACACACACACACACACACACACACACACACACACACACACACACACACACACACACTTTTTTCTAAAAACGCTTTTTTGGATTCAGGGAGCCTCAAATCATATTTCCGGTGAAATCTCGACGTCGAAATTTTGTGTTGAATACAATACCTCCCCTACTTACTATACGTAGTAGAAAAAGTAAAAATGCCTACAATGGAAAAGATGTCCTAAAAGCGAAAATGGTGTGATATGCATTTTCATAATCTGGAATCCATGAGTAAAATTCGTGTACACGTTAGCAATTTCAGTGGTTTAACAATTAAAAGATGACGTGTCATCAGAATCCGGACCCTGGGATAGCATTGTGCTACATTGTTACTTTTTCTTCTACGTACTTAAATTAGAGGAAGTAAGTATTCCACCCAAAAATCCAATACCTAGATTTCGCCGGAAATATGATTTGAGACTCCCTGAATTAAAAACAGAGTATTTTTAGAAAAAGGTCTCTGCGTGTGGGTCTCTGTGAACAGCACAACTCAAGTCGGTTAAACACCAAACTTGGTATTTAAGTTCAATATCTTCCAAGGATGCCACACGAAGATTTTGAAGAAAATTCCCTGCCGCAAACTGCTCTTTACATGGTCAATTGTTCGAAAATGTTGTTTCTCTCAAAAACGGCTCTTAATCTTCTGATTAAAATGCCATACGTTGAAGATATTTTGAAGACGAATGAAAGGTCATAATTTCACAATGTGCAGAGAAGAAATAACGCGAAATGTTTTTTATTTGCTTCTGTTCTCATCTGAAGCTCCACATTTCAGCTCAAATCAGTAAACTCATTCTTATCGAACCGTATCTGATTCACAATGTGCTCTGTTTTTTCTCTTTTTTAAAATAAAAGGTTCAGTGAGGACAAAAGAATTATAATTATATGGTGTAACAATGGAATTATTTTTCGCCATGCATGACAAAAGCTGGCGCCATTACATAATCAGAATGTCACACTGTAGGACGAGTGGATGAGTCACTAGGCACATAGGAACCTTCTGCGCTAAAATGCAATTGGATATTTGCCGACTGGAAAATTTACTGAGAAGGTGCTTTCTCTCAGCTTTGCGATCAAATGCTCGATATATTCTGCTTTTTACGGCTTGTTTGACTATCTTCATCTTAAAGGATTGTGACGAATAGCAGACCAAGCATTAAGGATTCGTGATTTAGTGCCAGGAAAGCAAGAGCCTCAAACATATAGGTTGTTAAATATTCACAGCACTGTTCCAGAGCTGCGGAAATACTAAGTGCAGACAAAAAGTGTCGTTCTGTAGTTCAATTTCTTATCTTTCGTCCCAGATTATGTCCCTTTTCCATGTCCTTTTCTGTTGTAAAATGATGTAGAAATTTAATCCTCCCCTTTTCAACGATTCCACAAGCCTATACACCAAGATATTTCATTATGCTAGTAGTTCTTTTAACTCAAAGACACATTAAAAGTTTCCATATACTTTTGGGTCGCTTAGAAACTGCGTGCCAAAGCGTTCGTTCGTTCGTTCGTTCGTTCGTTCAAATATGTCACAGAAGTAAAATAATCAACAAACTTCATGATTTTGTTCCATGCAATTCTTCTGCAAGTGTTTTGTCAAACCTTTCTGGAAGGCACCTTTCAACAGAACCTCATACCTTCCCTGTATATATTTCAGACTGGGAAATGTACCCATTTTCGTTCGCTCGAACCCACTCATAACCATGTTTTATCGGCTTTTGTGGCATATACTGCTTCAAATCAAATCAAATAAAAAAATGTTATTTGGGCATGTTTTCAACATGCCCGGGCTGTTTAGGAAAACCCCTCTTCAGCCTAGTGTGTTATTTTTTATTTGTCGTGTTGGGATTTCCTTCAGATTTGAATGTCCTTTAAATCTTACCATTAACTCACCAATCGCTTGTCTCTTTCTTTGTTTGTGTGAGAACAGGTGATTTTCCCAGAGATCGCAGCATTGGACAAGCTTTATACAGTTTATAAAAGACCCTTTGATAGTTGCGGGCTGTTATCGTTCAGATGTACGTAAGTCAATAGCTATGAAAGCCAGTTTGTGGGCGTGATAGAAGCAATGCAGTTATTTGTCATAGGATCCGAGGACCAGCAGTCGGTGTAACGGGTTGTTTTTTCACTCTCATCAAAAGATTTATTGCAATAAAATTAGCACTTTGTTTACCATGAACATAAATAATAATGTAAATGTCCAGTTTTCTTAAATATAATCACCGTGTAATCACTGATTATCTATACATAATTTATTCTTTGTGATAGTCTGCAAAGCTGTTCTCCCTAATGCTCACGAATGGGAAGAGGTTTTTCTCGGTGTTACACTTCTTTTAGGGTTAGGGGAAATAAAAAGGCCGTATGTTAAATTTCCTATGTCCACGTCCCGTTATCCCAAATTGTTTTAAGATCATGGTTTTACACGATGTAGGTGAATGCCTTCCGAGTTCACTTATCTAATTAGCAGCATTTTAAATAAAGTAACTGTGTTATTAACGCCAAAGTAGATACGCGACAGTACTTAGAAGTTGTTTTTAATATTTCTAAAATTAATTTAGGTATCTATTTATCGTTGCCTAACCCACCCGCAACCTAGTTTTCGTGTGGGGACGAAACAGCTCCCATAAAAAGGGGGAACAGAGTCTGACCAAGCACCGGGGAAAAGTCATTTCACCGTTCTGACACAACATACCAACCGCTGTGTTTGGTCATAGAACTTTGAATGAGATGTGGTGAAATAAATGAAAGGAGGTTATGGATAGGAAATGTGTGGTAGAAGGTGAACCACGTGGTGAAAAATCCATGGTCAGGGTGGTCGGCCCAACGGGAATCGAACCCTTCGGAATGTGAACCACACACGGTACCACGGAGCCATCTTGATTCATGTTGTACGTAGAATGCCAAATGCTTTCCCCACCAGTTAATCAACAGCTGTCTGCGGGATGATATTAGTTTTGCCGTGATCGGTATGCAAACTGCTTGACAAACGCAATACTGCAGATTGTCGAGTCTCGCCCCGTTTAAGAAGCAACTACGTTTGTAAACAAAAAGGTTGTATTTAGCGCGCCAGAAAATAGCATGCATTCTTTGTCCCCAGTGTGTTGAAAACAGACAAGCATACAAATATGTGCTTGGCAAGACACATCAGTACGTGTCCCTTATGTTCTTAAGGCGTCTTCCGTTTGTTTTCCTGGTGCCTCTTTGTAATTGTCAATAGGGGACTGACCCTAACGCCATTTTTATATGAAACCGCTACATAGAATGCACATAAAGGTATCGACATAGTACACGTTTTTAAAGTGGGTGGTGATTAACTATAGTGCGTGCAGCCTTGTTTAATCCTCTTGTCAATAAGGTGGCAGTCCTCTATTTTGGCTGCGAGCACCCATTAGGATATGTTTCCACTTGAAATATTAGTTCGCGGTGTAATACTTTATTAAGCAGTGCCACTCCAATGTGATTACGTTTAATATTATCTACTTAAATATTGACATTCTTAAAATAGCGCAACTATTTCACTGCATTAGAAAGTTCGCCTTCGTCTTTTGGTACCACGTATTCATGTTTCAAACAATGGATGAGACAGTCCACTTTTCCATTTTTCGCATTTTGTGCGTACAAACAGGCGATATTATCTATTATCTAAATTATCTCATTCTTATGCCTATTTTTTCTATTTGTACAAGGGTTATACACATATATAAATGTATAACTTTGTGTGAACAAATTTTAGTAGAATCTGTCCTACATAATTTTTGGTAATTACTGTGCCATTAAAAAGTTTAATAATTTATAGGTAATTTTCTCTATCCAGTGCATGCTAATTACAGTATTAGTATGACGCTTTAAATAACAATCTTTGCAGTTCTTGCCGCACTGTATTTGTTTTTTATTTGGAAAGCTTAACTTCTTTTTCGGCTACAGAAACGATGAAAAAGGTAATAGTGACCCCCGAAAATAAGACCACTTTATTCAAGCATCCCTAGCCCGGAAGGGAAGAACAGACCTCCGAAATATTTGCTGCTCAGTACACCGAGGGGATTGGGAATACCAAACTACAGGTATCTGTGGTTCTGTATAAATTCATCATAAGAGCAGATCTACTGGCATGTAAAACAACTCCTGCGAGACAAAATTCCGGCACACCGGCGACGATGATGTGATCCTGGCAATTGACAGCGTCGTTAAACAACAAAATATCATAAGAGCACATATTTAGTAAGAATATGGGCTGGTACGAGATACCTTAAACAATAATTATTGTTGTTCAACTCTGTAGTGTAGTTATATAATATAGCTAACAGAAAGACGAATGCATGATTGATCACTTCGCAACTAAACAGAAATTTGTTTGCGAATGACCATTTAGAGGTCGACGTTGACCAGTTCGGTATGTAGCCGGTGATGACTAAGAAAAACGTCTTGGTGGTTTGATAAATATCTCCATGGCAATAGTCGAACGGATATCACGGTATTCCGTTATTGGCTTGAATGTTATTATGAGGCTCTTATTTAACACAAACACAACAGACAAAATTCATAAAACATGTATCGGAATTGCCGCCGTTTTACACGTTTTGTCTTCGCTAACTGCTAACAAATGACCTTGAGAATATTAATGAATTGCAGGACATCGACCCGCGAAGGCCTACGGAGTCAAGTGACTGGATAGTGATCAGGATGTATTGGAAATCTAGTTTCAGTGACAACCTGTAGCTTGTAGCTGAATGGTGAAATTCACAGCAACTGAAGCTTCAAAGAGTTTGTGTAACCGAAGTCTGAGGAAATGGTACTTGGCATTGAGATGAGGTCGTGATGAAATCGAAGGGGGAATTCCATGTCGGCGGCCCGGAAGGCATCACGGTGACGTAATTATTCCGCGGTTCGATTCTTGATCACGACTATCCTTCAGAAGACGTTTTCCTCCTTCAGGGCAATGCTTCATAAAAACTTTGTATGTAGTAATGCAGTAGCCATTTTGGTATATTCCGAACGGTGATTTTGATATCTTGAGAATGTGAAGCAAAATTCATTGGCGCTTTAAATGGTAGTGACTAGTTACCCCAGCTTATTGCAGCAAGTGTATCCGGCCTTTTAACCTTGGAACGGAAACTTGGGTGTTTAATTTCTCACAGTAAATCCAGCAGTTTTATTAAGCTAGAAGCTGCTAGCTGGGGACAATAACGATTAGTAGAAGAATGAGATGTTCCAAAAGGAGTCCTATCGTTTAAGTAGACAGAAAAAAGTTGAGCTAACATAATTACTTCTGCAATTAGGTAGGACTAGTGTGAAGGAAACAAACGCTTGCCATTTGGAACAAAACAATCGGTTAGGTGTCCTTAAACTGGGACGTAAGTTGTATCGTTTGAAGGCGCAGTTGCTTATGGGTAGAAGGACGCTGCAAGATGGTATTGGCCGGTACTAAGATTCTTACGCTAACGAATTACAATGAATTAATGCTTCTTACCTGCAAAAAAAAAAAAAAAAAAAAAAAAATACTACTGGACATAATAGGAACAATTCACATCAACATGCTTTTACTACGAAAGGAAATTCGGCATAACCCATGCCTCCGCTACAGCTTTAAAGCAGTTTCATACTCGGTGTCGTTCCTCTTCGCTTTTCATCACCAAGCATTCAAAGCTCTTAGCTACCATAAGTCACGACGATGTCGTGTAATGTAGTGTTGGTCCAAACGTCGGTTTGACTTTTGTATAAAAGTTAACAGGTTGGTTCTATATAAGAGCACAAATATTATAGGAAAGTGAGAATCATTTGTCAATGGAATTGTCAAAATACGACATTGGGATAGAGGCGAAATAATTTAGCATAGTTTCTTTCCTGGATTCCTCAAGCACGGAAACACCTGGACTACTAAAAAGAAAGTGCAGCACTTTGCATTTGCATTTACTTATGTAATTTTGCAGTGATCTCGCAAAATACAGTAGCATTGTGTAAGATGGCAAAATCCCAAATTCGCGTGCAGTGGAATTTCCTGGGGCATTCCTACTTTCCAACACGGTAGACTTGCATCATACAAATCCCTGCCGGACTTGGGCCAAACCTGGAGAAAAGCTGTCAGTGAACAAAACAGCTCAGGGCATTGTAGCAGAACCGACACACGTAGATATCGCAGTTTGTGCGGTGTGTTGACAGTACCTCCCTCTCCTTGAGGACCCAGCAGACTGTAAACGGACTGGTTTTCTTGTAGAGTATCTCGGGTGAATTAGGAGGTTCAATAGAAAGTAGGTAAATAAACTCTGCAATGATTCATAGGAATAATTTACTTCTTGAAGAGGGTCAGTTTGAATCTCTGTAGAGCATTGGTCGGTGAAGACCTTACATCCGTTAACAAAGACATTGATCTGTACTCGAAGTGCATAATAGGAAATTGATACTGACTAGTCTGTAAAATTTAATAGAAACGAACATTTTAAAATTTTCCTTTATCTATTATCACTTATTTTCATGGTCACTTAGTATTCTATCTACTTTTCATCGTGAAAAATATTCGCTTAATCGTTTGCAGTAGACTGTTTCAATCATGCCGGATAATCACATCTTGGTCTTGTATTGTCGCTTTGGTTATATCACGTCTTCCTTTCCCGCCAAGCTAAACATTTTCTTACGTTTCTGAATATCTGAAGTATCCATACACAGTAAAAACAATTAGCAGGCCATTAAAAAATGGTAAACACAAGGTTTGGGGCTTCTGATATTTTAATTAAGAGCTGAAGTCAAATTCCGAAAGTTGCAGGTCATGTGTATGGAATTGGTTTCACATGTTTTGCATGTTACGAATGTAATATAAAATGGAGCAGACTTACCTTTAACGAATATCCTCAAATTCATTCATTTAGAGGTATTCATAATTCTAATTCCTCATTTCCCTGGATTAAACGCTAAATTTATTGTTCTCTCAGCCTATTGGATTAATTGCACTGCCAATTGTGAAAATAAATCTCAATTAAAATGTATTAATTTTATTGTAAGTTGTTTACTTTTAAATCGCTATTAATATTTAGTAGTATAAAGTAAATGAATTGATTATGTTGTGTTATATATTATGAACGAAGGTTAAAAACATGTTTTGAAAGCAAGTCCATGTGGTATTTTAGCTATCAGAAAGAGTAGAATAAGTTTCAGAAAGTACCCCTTAAAATTTAAGCAAATAGTCCTGGTATCCTGGACATTACCATAATTTTACTTATATTTTTACTTCAGGAAGAATTGCCTATAGTTCATGGTTTTCCAGTAATTTTGCAGCTTGGTGAGAATGGATAAACTTCACCGGCGTTTACAGAACTTGAGATTTTATTCGTCAAGCCGGTATCTATTTGTGATATTTGAATTAAAAGTGACAATCTTTGGGCTAACAAACTGTTATTCATAAACGCGCCTTTTCATATGTAATATCTTTAAACGAGCAATTCGTTTATTTATATATTTGGCGTATCTCGGAAGCGGCATTAACGATTTGGATTAAATTTTGCTCTCAGACAAAGTTTTGCTTTAAGTTTATCAACCAATCAATTCATTCGCGAAAAGAGATTATAACATTTGATTATCACCTCCTCTGAATTTTAATTATCACTTCCTCTGCTTTTCTTGTTACCAGATTAGAGAATCTAGCTGCACTGTGCTACAGCTTATTTAATTTTACGCAACAGAACCGCAATTCAAATGTCAAAAATGGCTAACTCGCCTCAGTGAAACATGTAATACTGAAATAAATGACATAATTCGAAGAGGGAAACCTCTGATCGCAAAATACAAGAAATACGTTTGGAATCAGTTTGGCAAATTTTATATTGAACAAAATGATAAATTAACAGCTGCTACTCCAACTTCTGACGTTGCCAACAATTGGAACATCGATATGATCTTGTAGGCCTTGCCATGGGACGCTAATGCATGCCTCCATTGTTTTTTTAAGAGGTTAGTAATTGCAATATTGCATTTAAATACAATTACACGGCCATTATAGACATTTTTGCATTATGTAATTTTTATAACTTGTTTAGAGAATTTCTTTTCAAGAACTGCTTTGTTATTACGCAATGTTTGGCAACACACGTTTTGAGGATGTAGCAGGAAATGTCAGTCAGGCATGTTGTGACAAGTACAGGTGCGCTGAATGAACAGGTTGGGTTCTGGTCGAGTAAAGCTGCCTTTTGAATTTCTTCTTTATTGTAGGCCTATTCTCAAGGGAAAAGATACACGTCATTCACCGAATCAACTTAACTACAAGCCAGTTAAACTGTAAGCAGTGCCAGTGTTGCTGCAATAGTGCAATATATCACATGGTTTCATAAGTCTGCAATAAATATAGTTCATTAGTGATATTATCGAAACTGATCATAATTGCTTTGTTTGGTGCGGTATATCAATGTATTAGGGTGCTCTTGGTGTAGTATTTGTCCCAGGAAAGAAAGGATGTCACTTTTGAAGCAGGGTGTAAAACAGCACGGTGTGTCTTAGGTTCACTTGTCTCAATCACAAGATCATAGCTGAACTCTTGAGTCAAATACAGTACTGTCCACTATACTAACTGAACTGTCAACCGTTTATTGAAAAACTGTCCAAGCTCAGCTCAGCTCAGCTCCACTCCCAACTCCGATTTGTCTGGACACAACTCAACTTGACTGCCAGGCGTGATCAACCAACATAGGTCCCGGATAAAAAGGGAACGTTCTAGAGCGGGAATCTACCGGAACTGCCAAAACGAAACTTTGGGAGCCAGGATGCGGCACACAATGACGATTATTGTGCATGGGATATTGGTCAGCCAAGTGGACCGGCCACCAGCCTTAACCCCAGCGGGCCCGGTAGGTGGACCGGTGGCCGCTGCATAGCCTTGCGCCGCTGTGACAGTATTTTTGATCAACGTTGTAACATTGATCTGTTGATAACGGTAATACACTAGTTGTTTGGATTTAGCCGAATGGTTTACATTTCAGTTCTTAAAAGGTTGCTACTTCCTATTAATGGCCGGTGGCGTAAGTCAAAACAGCCCCGTGTTTTCGTATTCTCAACTTTTCTGAGTGCTCCTTTCGAAATTGACGTTTCTTCAAATTCAACAGCAATAAATATACTATGTTCATTTGCTCTATTAAGCACCCAGTTGAATGAAATATGAAATATTCTTAGTTCAGCTTGTATACATGGTCAGTACTGTCAAAAGTGCAAGCCTTCTAAAATTGAAAATCGTACAGCTGTCACTGCCTTTCCTTCCTGTGTTGACCTTCTATTCTGGTCACTTCCAGCTGTATGGGCGTCCGGCTAGATAATGACCTCACAAGGTATTGAGTTGAGGCTGCTTGTCTTAGATGTTAAAGGGAGAATGCAAATGGGGGGCGGGGGTGCATTATAACGATAGTTTGTAAACGAGTAGAGAAAGCTCGTGAATGTAACGCTTCGTCAGATTGTTTTCATCAAATTCTGTTTGGAACTAAGGTTTAGCTACATTTCTGTAGCTAAAATTCTAAAATATGACTAACGGGTGAGCCAAAAGACTGTGAACCGGTTGCGCTGTGTTTTGTTTGTACGGGTCCTCTGCGCTGGTCGCCGGCTGCCGCTTTCATAGAGCAGCGCGGATAAAACCATACAGCGTTTTTAAAACTACTTTTAAAGGCTTTACTTACCAATATAATTATAGCAGACGCTGAAACTGGCCACCGTCGTTGTCCATACATTTTTGGCACCTCTTTAGGAAGCTGTAGTTCACGTTGAGAAATGCTGGCAATTTCCTGACGGATATTTTGTTTTAATTCATCCAGGGTGTGTGGGTTTGTCTTGTACACTTTACCCCAGAGATAGAAATCGCAGGGGGTTAGGTCGGGGGACCGAGGGGGCCACAAATTTCTACTAATAATTCTGCCCTGAAGCACACTTTCAATTGTTCTCATCGAAAGATTGGCTGTATGAGCTGTTACAGTTGAAAAAAAGGCAAAATCACGCTCCCTGTCGGTTAATTCTCTAAAAGAAGGGGCGAAAATTGTATTCACGTATACGGGCGACAACTGTTGACTCGAAAAAAATCATAATAAATACACGCTGTGCAGTAGAAAACAAATGCTGAGCCATAATACACTTTGTGACTAAGTACAGGACTGAATAATAAAGCACACTGGTAATAATGCAGCCGCACGATATTGCGTCAACACAATACCGATTGTGAGCAGAGCAGAGGAAAACAAGTGATGCTCGTGACCTTGTGTATATCAGCTGCTGTTATCGTATTTCCGTGGTCGCAGTGGAAAAACACCGCGTAGCGGTTCACATGTATTTGGATCTCTGTATTGTCAACACCTCCTTGAAACCCAAACTGGAATGCAGTACTTAGCATGAACATTATTTTGCACAGTTGTCCTTTTTGTTCCTTTACTCCTTTTAGCTGTTCGTACGGGCGTGACGAAAAGAGAGCGAAATGCCACTAGTATATCCGTAAACAGTGGAAGTGGCCTACCTTGGGCTCTCATGCATAGCCAGTTGTTTGTTCCAAGAACAAGGCCGTTTCTTGAATACTTGTTGGCTTCCATATTCGTCTGAAATTTTTTTTATGGTTGTTTGGTGTCCTGTCCACGTTTACTGTGTGCTGTAAATACGTAACCGGATAAAGTTGGAGGGGCAGAATAAGTTGCACGCAACGTACTGTTTACAACTATTTAAATCCCTCGCTCATAACCGAGGACCTGTTGACACTTTTAAGGGGTGGATGAAAAGTCAGGCCGACTAAAAGAGCGTTTGCATTGATTTTCCATTACCGATAGGTAGGTGGGTATTACATAAGTTAAAAGCTTCGCTGCTACGCATAGGATAGCTTTGTTTTTAAAGTGGAGAAAACACTTCTAAAGACACAGTCGGTTGTATACCAGGTGCAACTGAAGTTGTGGAATTTGAGCTAATAACACGGAAACAGTGAGGTTAACCACATGAATCCAGAATACATGGAACAGAAACAGAATTATAATAAAAATTATTTTAAAAAATCAGTTAAGAAGTTTAACAATTGGTGAAGTTTAACAAAGAAGTTTAGCATAAAAAATTTACACCTAAATGACAATTATACTAAGGATGACTAATAATAAACAGGACAATAATAAACAATATAGTAGCAAAAATGTTGTTTCACTAAATATGGTTAGGTATATCATGTTTAACATTAAAATGTTGAGTATAAATGGTTATTTAATATTGTCATAGAATCTTAAAATGTTTATACAAATGTTCTCGAGCTCTTTCATAAGTGATTTTGAATGTACGTTTTTTATTGACAATAATTATACTGGACATATTTGTTAAAGTCATGCAGAATCCCTGGTTAACCAATGGCCGAAGCAGTACCTTCCACCCAATATATTAAATTCGTTGCATATTCCTAAATGGCAGTATTTTGTTTCGCTGTTCTCCTTAGGCAAAAAGAGCCTCTTTTCCTTATCGCATCCACGTAACAGTTGTATGCAGATATGTACATGTATTTCGTTTTTTCCTCGTAAATGTGTTAGCGATTGCGTCATTTCAGGTAACTCCAACCGCACATTGTTATTTACATAGCAAATAAAAGATGAAGCCTCGTCATTGTCATGGCCTTATTGCTACTTATGTTAATGTGCATCCTTTCTCCTCTTGCTCTTCTTGAATATGCTTTCCGCTGTCTTATGTATAATTGAGGAAACGTGTAACTGAAAGTTGGGTTTCAAGACACCTCGAAGTGTTTCAGTAGCTGTTAACTGTATGAACCGAAATAGTTATTCAAGTACCAAAACTGGCCTGCTGCAACACGGTTTAGGCCATCTAGCCTGTTCCGGCTCCAAAGTCTTGCTTCTTCCATCTTTTCCTTGGTCATCCTGGTTTTCTTTGTTCTTGCTGTTGGTAAATATATGCATGCGCAAGTTTTGAAATTATATTTTCTCCCATTCTGATTAAGTGCCGCTTCCAGTCTGTTCTGTATTCTGTTATTTTATTTAATTTTTCTATTTTTTAATTTCTGTGGTATTTCGTCTTTTAATCTAATCTCGTATAGCCGGCTATGGGTTTGAGAAACTTCATTTCCGCCGTTTGGATGCTTCGTGTATATTGTACTGTCATTGTCCATGTTTCTGGGATAGCCATTGATTTATACAGTTTTATTACAGAATCTTTTTTTTTGGCGTTATTCTTTAAAGTTCTTTTTATTGTACCTGTTATGTAAATAAAATTATTGCTTCTAATCTTATTTCACATCCGAGGAAGTTAAACTTTGATACTTGTTCAATAGTTTTATTTTCTAAGACTAATTTGGACCGAATTGGATGAATGCGTTTAAATGCCATAAGTTTTATTTGATCTATAGATATTGCATTTTCACTGTTTGATATAGGTTATACGCCACTTTTAAGTTCATTCTCTTTTAGTTGTGAGGAGTAATCGTTAACAATTTTTCTTATGCATCCGAGGGTATAATCGTTGATAATTCCTTTGATGCATATGGTAATTTGTGGTGCCCTAGGTTAATACTGCCCAGAATCCCCTGGTTGTGCAAAATGGCCGGAGGGAGGCGGAGTTTGCAGCTGCCGTGCTGTGGTAATTATCCGCAATTTGTTGAAGCGAACCTTCAATTATTATTACTACTATTATGGATGTGTACATGCTACGATACTTGTCCTGTTCCTGGCATTTAAACATCGCGAACCAAAGAGCGCGATAAATTAATTTTGTAGTCTTTACTTTACCTAAATGGAGAAGTTCTCTTTAATTTTATTTTCTCAAAAATGACGCAAATGCTTCTGATTAAAATGCCACATGTTTAAGATATTTACATGACAAAATGCATATTAAGTTGTATGTAGTAATTTGTTTTTATCAATATTTTCAAACCCGAGCCCGGCAAATATTTTTAAAATCAAACCTGAACCCGATCCGAGTCCTAGCAGACCTCTGACAGGTGCAGTTTATCCCAGCACAGATTTTCCAGCAACTTGTACTAAGTCGAGTTGAAAATACAAATATGTACCCAAAATCGTGATAATGATATATCATTTCTGATCAAAACTAAAAATGTATTGTTAAAGCATTCCGTTATTTTACATAAACGATGTGCATGGCAAGATCTAGGGGTATTAAATCATTTGATACATCAGAAGTTGTAATTGTGAATATTAAAAACAATAGATAATTGTTTTACCGATCTTCATTCGTCATTCTTATGCGGCATTTTCTATCGTGGATGCTAAATTTGTTTTGCAATCTCCCGTTTTCTTTCCACGGTGAATTTTCCAGCTGACTGAGATGCGACTTGGCAGCCCTGGAGCAAAGAATAACCTTGGCGAAATTTCTGCATGAAGGCTGGTTGTCTTGCTCCAGAGGTAACTGACTTGACTGGGCCAGGAAGACGTGCCTTGTTCTTGAACTTGGGTGCGCATTTGTCGTGACGGCGTAATTTGAAAGATTATACCTCTCATTGACGATTTATATCCTGCACTTGTACCTGTCAATTTTCATAAAGTCCATACAAGAGTTAAGCGTAAGAATTCATAAACACAGCTTCTATACCCGGCATAATATGAAACTAGAGAGAGCGTCACGCTACCTACAGTGAGTGTAAAAATGTTAGTACACCTATATTATTTTGCATTAAACTGCATGTTACAAAAAATCTGATGTGTTGCACTCACATGACTTTCTCTACTCTTGTACTAACCATTCTTACAAACTCTTATTCCTATATCTTGTTTCTTGTTAGTTGAGACAAACATTTGTACAAATTATCTTATTGCTTATTTAGGTGCAAAGGGAATGTTAGAATATAGTAGGCTTTGTGCGCTAGTCAAATGTTTGAGATTCTGTTGTCTTTGCACACTTAATATATAAAAAAATGAACAACGATGATCCATTTCACGGAAGTTCTAAGTTTTCCGAAACTCACTTAACAAGGAATGTCTCCGAAATGGTTCACCCTACAAGAAAATTTATTGAGACATAAATTGTGTATTTTAGCAAGATCTACATTTTTTGTATAGTATGATTTGGTCTATCTCTAACGGTTTACCAGTTATGCAAAAGCCGTCCAGAGTAAATACGACTACAGGGGCTATAGCCAGAAAATTCAAGATATGCATTTCATTTGTCATCAAAATATTTCAAACATGACATTTTAATCAAAATCGTTAGAGCCATTTTCAAGAAAATAAAAATTTTCCATGTAAAGGGTAGTTTAGCGTGGGGCTATTTTCTTCAAAATCTTCGTGTCGCATCCTTGAAAGACTTAAATACCAACTTTGATTTTTAACCGACTTTTCGTTTTTGAGTTATGCTGTCCACAGACTGACAGACTGACACACAGACACACACACGGACCTTTTTCTAAAAATGCTTTTTTTGGATTCAGGGGGCCTCAAAACATATATTTCCGGTGAAATCTCGACATCGAATTTTTGGGTGGAATACAATACTTCCACTACTTACCAGTAGAGAAAGTAAAAAACCACGGGTTTCAAAAAATACAACAACAAGACTTATAAAACAGCAATATGATAAATTGAAGCTTTGACAATAACATGCACAAAATATGTTTAAAATAGGCACAAAAAGTGATCTTACACCGAGGTAGCGGCTCGAGATGACTGTCAAGGCAGAAATAGATAACATTCACTTGTCTGCCTATCTGTGGATAGCAGCGAAAAGAAACGGACGAGCCCCTAGTCGTCGATAAACAGAGAACAAACCTCAGAAAAGTCCAAATGGGAAGCAATCGCAGGGAAACCAGCGAAGAAACAGGATTCTGAGGTTTCGCCTTATCCTGAGAAGACGAAGGGAAGACTTTCAAGAAAATTCCCCACCCTTTAGCATCTTTTACATGCGTTACTGAATGGTTCTTAATGGTTTTAATTGAAATGATATTCTAATTTTTTGAGAGCAACAAACACCGTATTTTGAATTTTCTATGAATAGACTGAAGCGCTTCTCATTCTGAACGAAAACTGTGTAATTTTGTGTGACTGGTAGACCATTAAGAGAAAGGGTAAAAGCACGCTACACAATAATGTAGAGCTCGTTGAAATATATAATTAATACCAAACAACATTTTTATGGCACTACGTATTTTCGAAATAGTTAATGCCCAGGTTTTCGCATTTTGAGCCGTGGGGCATTATGAAGCATCTGTCACTGAATGGATTCATTCAGCTTCTCCCTCCGAAAAGAAGTCACTTACATAAAATGTGCGAAGTTGTTTTGTTCGTATTGTGCATATATCCAAGTCGATATTTGAGATTTTTTTGCACAAACAAGACATGAAAGCAACGTAAACAAGGATCACATGGGTACCATAGTACATGAAACTACTCGTATAATGGATAGAGAAAGCTGTACGGGTGTGACGAGTCTAGTTTTTTATTTATTTATTTTTAAAATTCCCTTTACATGCGACGTCATATCGCGACTTTTTTCTTTTTCGGTAGTTTCTTCGGCACACATTCGTTAGCGAACAGTCTAGTTTCCAAATCACCTTCCTCTACCACAACCTTTCTTGTGCACCTATAAATGCATCTGTATCTACGATAAAGCCCTATTAAGCACAGGTTCGCAGAGGCGTTCGTGTATGCGCGTGTCTGTAGGCATGGAACAACTTTGGAAGTTAAAGTTTGCCGCCACCAAAGTTCGTTGATAAAAGTTTGTTTTTAACAATTTGTTTTAATTACATATTTAAACAGTGAATATTAATGCTTGTCGTTAGCTGTCTAAATAATTACATTAGCCATTGTTAAAAAGGAAATGTGTGTAATGTTCCTCCAAATGGTGTTTTATGCACATGTCGGTGAAATTGATGCACTTATTTATCATGTAAAACATATTATTCTTTGAAATAGAATGAAACATTTTTGCTTTTAAATACAAAATACTGGAATATGTAGTATAAAAATGTATAAATAAAAGGATTATTCTTTTGTTCATATGTTTTTAGATTATGTTAATCTGTATAAATGGTTTTGTTCAAATTGAAGCATAGTTGGAAGAAGCGCCCCCCCCCCAAAAAAAAAAAAGACTTAAGAACCCTGTAAAAAAAGTTAGTGTCCCAAAAGAACAACATTTTCTCTTAGTTGCATCATTTAAGTCTTCAGAAATATAATCATGACCACTTATGTACAGGTCATGCGACCGAAATCAAAACGAAAAGCGTTCTAATTTTTAAGCACATGTTAGCATTAAGAATATTATAGGTTGACCCTTCAAAATCGTTACTTGAATTTTAATGAACAATGCATATGATTAATGTGGCATTAAAGTAGAATTCATTTTAAAAACTTTTTTTTGTGCAATTTAGTCACTTAATTTCTCAGGGAAAACTTGCAATAATTTTGTTTCAAATAATTATATAAACACATCCATTTCATCAGCTGGTATAGTGGTGTACTGCCAATGTCACCCCATTGAATTATTTCAACTCAAGCTTTTCGCTTATAAAGAAAACCGAATAGCTAACATTAGACTTTTCAATGTTAACATTTTTCTGCCACAAAATATTGTTACATACACTTGCTGAAAGTTGTTGAAGTAATTTGGTGTTAATAATTATAATCTCATGCTTACTGAGATTACAGTTTATTATGCTGCGTAGTTAATTTGTAAGTGGCATGTAATAACTTGCGCTACTAATCGTTTTATGCGCTATGAAGTAAAATGTTATCATTTTAATGGATTCCTTCCAGTGATACAGTGTGTTCTAATTTGTGAACAACTTACAGCCTTAGGCAGGACAGCAATGCTACTGTTCACAAGTTGCCTCTTGCCTGAATTACCCTGCCAGTACTAACTGGTACTCTTCAATCCTTATTAAACGCTTTACTTTTTCCCTAGTCCCATACATTTTACATTTAGATTGCGTTCAAAATACACGTTTTGAGGTCTCTTCAATAAAATATTTTAAAGAAAGGGTTTACAAGAGAGGGTGGGAGACAGAGAGAAACAAACTACCTAAATAACGAAAAGTCGCCAGAACAGCATAGTTGTTCAATCCTCCCATCCCAAATTCTTTCACATACATTTTCAGTATTTCAAAATTGTTGAATTTTCAAATAAATGACCAGCAATTTTCATTAAAGTACTATGTGCTTTGCACAACAAATAAAATGTATATGTGGTATTTTTGTGACTAGCCTGTGAAATTCTCTACATTCGGAATGAATTTTGTATAACTGATTTAACTATACAAGATGGATCGGGCCCGAGAAAGAGTACGAGTAAACCCTCCTCGTATTACTAGCACACTGTATACACTCACATTAGGTGGAGCCGGTTTTTCCTCTGGTTTTCCCCGGTTTTCCGCTGTGGTGGCCACTAAGGGAAGCAAAGTAAGGAAATGGCTTTACACTTTGAGAGTACTGTTCCCCAGGCCTAAGATAAAAAATTTATTGCACGGAAAATGCATATCTCGTGAAATCACACATTTTATTTTCTAATAATTTTTGTAACGTTGACTATTTTCGAGTGTTCCAGTACTTCATAATGCAGTGACATTGATTTCCAGCAACGTCATGCAAAGGAAGTATACGAAGACCCGCTTTTTAAAGACGACTATCGCATTAGTATCGTGTATCTTCTTTCCTACAAGGAAATTTGTGATGAAACTATTTCTGCGAACATTTATCTTGGTTAGCATGAAACAAATGGAAAAATAAGTTATAAGAATAATTCGCAGAAGAGACAAAAATAAACTACAGTAAATAGAGAAAGTAATGTAACACTTCAGATTTGTTTACTGAAAACTAGAAATAACTTTGTCAACGTCCAAAAACTTTGTAAATATCGTTTGTGGATGAAGAATAATTTTAAGTCAGTATTACCAATATTGTTCATCATGACGTGTGAGTTACGCAGCTTTGGTTCTCCAATGCATTTTCACGTATACTTTCACTCATAACGTGAGTTACGCGTGATGGTTGTGACTAACCATTCGATTATCAATTTTCGAACCATCTGCGCTTAGTCAATTCTACAAACATCACACTATTTCCACAAAGTACATTATAGTTTCAGCTTAGTAAAATTTAGTGAGCTAACATGAAAGAACGGCGGCGCCGTGGTCGATCGGTTAGACCGTTCGCCTATCACCAAGACGGACCGAGTTCGATCCCAGAGACCCGCATGTGGTATTCGTGGTTAACGAAGCGGCGCCTGGGCGGGTTTTCTCAGGTTTCCCCCGTCACTCATGCCATAAATTGCTCCATCATCACCTTTCCGTTCACCAGTTTCGCCTGCATTTAATATCAGGCTCTTTCTCACTCTCATACCTGGTGATGGGCTGATCACCCGCTTCCAGGTCTTCACTCTGTCCAATCTAAAGGTTCGTCTGCTCCCCGACAGGCATCTGACCCTAGGTACTGTAAGTCCTAGTGGGTGTCAATCCTCCATACGGGGAAGGTAATCAGACGAAGAACACTAAATAACTTTTTCCCATGCAGATTTCCTTTTACGCATTTTGTAATTTTATTTAGCTTTAATATGCTGATCAATTTTAGATATTTAATTATTAAGTTCATTTAATGTTTAATTAAAGTATGTTCGTTTTAGGATTGTAGTTTTTGTGTCCCGATCCAACAAATTCCAACAATATTAATACGAAACTTTACATTTGTTGGTATAACTTAGTGTTGCTTCCTACTTAATTGTTTCCTCTCTTTGTTTCAGGTGAGTACTCATTCTAGGTGCCATTCGCAAACCATTAGTGAGTATTATTTTACCAATCATAGATACAAGCTCTTATAAGATTATGCCATAGTAAAGTTATTAGGATCACTGTCAGTTCTAGGTATCTTTATCTATTAAAAGGAGAAAATATGGCTGAAGCAACATTTAATGGCGGGTGGCTAGCACAAAATCCAATTTTAAGCTTGCCACGCCTTGCGGTGTTGTGTAGTTAAACAAGCTGTGAAATCACGCTGCAAAGCCAGTAATATAAATATCATTTGCACAACAGTAAATAGTAATGTTCAGCTATCAGTCGTCATTAAATATTGCGTCTGCCATATATGTCCTTGGAGTATTATGAAGTTTTTGTACCTCTACATACATTTTACATCACACTTCAGTTTTCAAAGTGACGCAAGGAAATGTTGCACTTCAAATGTCTGCTCTGCTGTGGGTTGTAAAGGTGCAAAGCAATGTGCTCAGCCCAGGCTATCTCAGCATTAGTTTCAGAAGATAATTTATAGATCTGGAAAATTCGTTTCTGAAATTCTTGAATACTGTGATACAGTTTCGTGTATAAAAATGGGGCAGAGGGAACCTGAAGCAAAAGTTGTATTCCAGCTAATTTTACTATAAAACAGTTATAGGCAATTAACTCTTCTAGAAAAACAAATATGTATGGACTTCAGTGTGATTAAAAAGTAATTTGATAAAGCTCTATTTTATGTCAGTTATGTTTGCGGAAATAGTGCTGTCTAGATGGCGTTAATTTATATTATATTTAAGCACTTCTATCACCAAGCTATGAAAACTATAAAAATTTAAGCTCTCTTAAGTTTCTGATGATTCCAGAAAAAAATCACTGTAAATGGAGGAATATGCCCATTTGGGTATACATATTTAATAGCCAGGCTTGACGAAACGAAACTAACTTGGAGGACCGAAGGGGGTCGAATGCTGTAGATGTTCTCTTCTGTTTGGTTGCATTTTTATCGTAATTATCGATAATATTGCAACTTACATATTACATCTTAACTCCACACCTGCAATGTACGAGTATCTCCTAAAAGTAGTAACTTTATAGAAGGTTCTCTAATTGAATCCTAAAGTACATACTGAGAAAAAGTTCTCCCACCTTCTCAAAGCTCCTATGCAAAATATTGTGCCAGTTTATATCAGCTTTAGGTCTCGATGAATTGTCATTCATATACTTAACAGAGGGCCCCCCCCCCCCCCCCCACACACACACACACACACACACACACACACACACACACACACACACACACACACCCCACACGTACGTACGTACTCCATTGTATCAATGATGCCCAGCCTTATGCGAAAGAGGGAAGGCGTATTTGCCTCAACCTATTGCTCCTGAGCTATGACGCATTCGCAGGACTCAAAAACAAGCCTCTAATGCTTGGTTACCCTAGCGAGTGAAGCAGAAATACTTCACACAAAACGAAGGAAGTGGGTAAAGCGACAAGGTCACGTCATTAGCTCAGAAGAGCAGACGGTGGGCACCACGTGTTAAATACTTTCCAAATTAAATCTTGGGTGCGTCCCGTAATTGCAATACTTATGTATTCGTGCAAGTTTGCGCGACACGGAAGCTATATACAAGGTATTCATATTCTGAAAGTCAGAGAAATAGACAAAAAGCCTGAAGGCCAGGGAAATTTTCCCCGATGACTAATTTTAGCAGGATTTTTCGTGCTCTAGTCTACCGTAACCAAGGCTACTGTAGCCAGAAGTACGTAACAATTATATGCTTTGTCATGTTTTCAACCATGTCGTAGAGAACTAGCTTTGAGAAAACACATTCATTGCCTTGTTACCCTCAAGTTACCTTTGATATATTATTTCAACGCCATAACGTAATTGCGTTTGTCAGCGAGTAAATAAAGAGTAGTAAAAATAAGCAAAGGAAAAAAATCTTACAGAGAATTAGACCAGCTACGGGAAAGTGGAGACAGATTTTTCTTTTATTGTTGCTTGTATAATGTAATAAATGAATTCATAGTTCTCGTGAGTCAGGGAAATTAAAAGACATTTTCTGTGGACACCGTATGTATAAAATAATACTAACCAATAATGACCTCACCTCATCCAACTGCTCCTTAATAACACACGTGACCCGACATTGATTCCGGGAAGGATACATGGATTGCGTCTTTAAGCATCTTAAGTCCACGAAGTCCGTTTTCTCTCTCTCTATCTCTCTCGACTTGTCTTACCATCTCAGAGCTTTCAGAATTAATAGTGTGGTTGTCAAGTGAAAGGATACTTCTATACTTCCGTAGAACTCTTTGTTCCTCTTTTTTTAACCAAGTAATTGACGTCCATTCTCTTCTTATTGCATTGGGAAGTAAGCTTTTACCCAATTTCCTTCAATTTCCTGGCTGTAACAGTTCTAAGATGCAAGAGGGATTAACTTCCAAATGTCCAGCCATTATTTTAGAATAAATAAGTATAACCTTTTTGTTTATTGGAAGCTAAAAAGGAGCGCACGTATTTCTGGACTCAAACATTCGCTTTTTTACTTTCTCTAGGACGTACGTAGTAGGTAGTGAAGCTATTACATTCCATCCAAAAATTCGATTTCGAGGTTTTACTGGAAGGATACTTTGGGATCCCTTGAATCAGAAGAAAAAAGTTTTTAGAAAAAGGTTTGGTGTGTACGCGCGTGACTTGTAAATCGTAAGAGAGACAAAATTTTAGTAGACAGAGAATGTAGATTTCGTTAAAGCACACAATATATGCCAAATTGATTTTGTTGGTGGGGGGCTAACAAAGTTGGAGATATTCGTGGTTATTGGTTTAAATTTTGAAATACATAAAATTTTCTCAAATGATAAGCCGTTTTTTTATCCTGACCGCGCAAACAACGAATTTTAGAGCCATCACATAGCCACTAGCTCTTAAAAGATTTGACTATCGCTCGAGTCTTCTATATTCTCCTATTGCCATTGTACCTTAAGGAAGTATGTAATAAAACCATTTCTACGCATATTTACCTTGATTAACATGTAATAGAAGAGTGGGTTTTTATAAGACATTTTTTGTTAAAGAAGGTGCTAACGTCATTTGAATGTAACGCAAGAGTTTTTTTTCTCAATAAATTATTGAAAATAACATTTTTGAGTTTGTGTATCGCATCCTTTTTCCATGCCATAGTCCAGATAATGTGCAACTTATAGATGGTCTGGACGTTTTTGGAAGTGCTATACGTCTAAATTTTTTTAGTTATGACATGTTAGTCCTTTTATAATGTGCCAAAAGATGCACGAGGGTCACACAGCAGAATAAAATTGTTTTGAACATTGAACTCCTAGGGCTTAGGCTGCTCTCAATATTTATAGACAAATTATGCATTAAGAATTAGTTTATACCTAGGTATTCATTTTAATTTCGATTAACATGGAACAACTTTGTAACATTATTGGTCATTTGAGTAAACGGGGAGGTTGACTGTACAATTATTACAATTTGAAATGGTAATTCCTTGGACGGAGTAAATAGGAATAGCGGTGTTACATGATTCCGATGATGCGTTATGTTGTTTTCACTTTATCTTTAAATTGTTTTTTTATCGTGCACCATTGAAGATAGCCGTTATATGCTTTTTCCTACTGTTTCCTCCACTTTCTGGCAGCAATTCTAATATTATCTCTCCGCTGCTTTTAAGATTTCGACTTGTTCTTCAGTTTCGATAATTAGTGTGTACATTCAAATTATCCATTACAGCTAAAGCGGTACACAACGTGGCCGAGCGGTTAGAGCATTCGCTTACCACCTAGGCAGCCCGGGTTCGATCCCAGGAACCCGCATGTGGTATTCGTGCTGGATGAAGCGGCGCCAGAGTGAGTTTTCTCGGTTACCCCCGCCACTCATTCGACCAATTGCTCCATTATCACCTTTCCAATCATCCATTTCGCCTGTGTTTCTTATGATCCTCTTCCTCACTATCATACCTGGCGCTTGTAGGTCCTCACTCTGTCCGGTCCATAGGTTCCTCTGCTCCCCGACAGGTGTCTGACCCTAGGCACTGGCTTGTAAGTCCTAGGGGGTGTAAATCCTACATAAGGGAACGCTAAGTGACATGATTTTATTTTAATTAATATCTTCTACAATTCTTTTACCATCATGTCTAAACATGAAGTTAATTTACCTAATGAATCTAAAATGTAATACATGGGTTTAAGTGACTTGATGAATCAACTTCCAAATAAAGCGGGTCTGTTGCAATCCTAAACAAACTGAAAAAAAAAAAAAATTACAGAGAGATGGCGGGGGAGGGAGAACCCCGAGTTGAATAATATCTCAATGAACAGAAGTATTCCCGATATACGAAATCAGACTTAAACTGCATTGTTCACATAGCACCTCTTCAAAAATCATGTTCCCCGTGCTTTCGATTTCTAGAAGCTTCGACATGTTAGCCTGACAAAGGAAATGAAACGAAGGAAATGTGAAACAGTACAAATCCTGCAACGGAAAGCATTGCTGTTCAAATGTTACCGAGTTCGGTGCCCTCGTATGTGCTGATCCAACAAGCGGTTGCAAGAAATGATGCGTGGCATTGCTAGCAATAGTGTAGAACATAATATACTAGAAAGTCCGTTCGACAGACAACCTTCATCGCGATGCTATGGTATTACAGACGGGCGACCTGGATAGCAGAACCTGCACGGAATGCCGTCTGCATCCGGTAACGATTTTAATCCAACCACGGCGTTTTCGAAGACCTCCGCAATTAGCCAAGAACCGGCAAAAAGAACAAAGGGATAAACCATTTACACGCCATTAAAGTTATGTAGCTGCTTTTATTTTTGTAAGTATTCGTCAACTGATACCACAGGTATTGTAAAGCTGGATAGGTAGATAATTCACACTTTTATTCCAATGTGACATTTGTTGCCAGTCTAAAGACAATGCGGAGAGTGTACTGTTAGGCTTTAAATGCATTTTCTACACCGTAGCATCATAAATGGTAAAAAAAAAAAAAAAAAAAAAAAAAAAGTGTAATATAGGTATACTTCCAACAGCTAACATGAAAGCATAGTCACATAATTATATTTGTCTATACAGACTTGAGTATCCCCCCTTTTTTTAATCATAGGATAAACGCTGGTAGCATTGTATAGACTGCGTGTTTTAACGGTATCTACATTTTTACCTTCTCTGCTACATACATAATAGAAAAAGCACCTATTTCACCCCATCTAAAAATTTGATACCGAGATTTCACCGGAACTATATGTTTTGAGATCCCCTGAATAAATAAATATATATATATATATAAACCGTTTGAGAGAAATAGGTCCTTCTGAGTATGAATAGCATAACTCAAAAACGAAAAATCGGACAGCTATCAAACTTAGTAGTCCAGTGCAGTGCTTTCCAAAGATGCGACACAAGAAAATTCCGCCACCCCTTTACATGGAACATTTTTCGAAATGTTTTGTTTCCATTAAGTATCTTCCAAAAGATGCGACACGACGATTTTAAGAAAATCCAACCATTCCCGCCTACCCTTTGCAGAGAACATTTTTCGATTTTTGTTTATTTTCTCAAAAACGGCTCTAACGATTTAGAATGAAATAGCATATATTAAATACATATTAAAAATAAAATGTGTATATTGAAATTTTTGTGAGTGGCCTTAAAGTCCTCTTCATTCTGAAGTTGTACTGATCCCCATGATCATGCTCACTAAAGCCTAGCTTTGGTGCTGCGTGGTGCAGGGGATCGTGGGTTCGAGTCTCGCCTTGGGCATTTGTGTTTAATTTTTGTGTGTTTGTAAATATGTGTTTGTATCTACCAGTAAATGCAGAAACGTAGGAAAAAACGGTAAAAGAAAAGGAAAAAGAAAAATAGTTAACCAGAAATTAAAAAAAAGGGGGGGGGGGGGAAGAAACCGTAAGTTAACTATGCGTTTAAAAAAAAAACTACTGTGTAAAAATTATTGCATAATAATATTTATCATGGAATGGTATTAAAATACAATTCGTGCTTTTGAGCTTGTGTAACTCGCGAATTTATATTTCAAAATCGCTATGTGCTTTACTTATGAAAAGCTCTGGGATGCACGCATTTCAAGAGCGGCATTTGACAATTTTCATTTCCTAGCAGTCATCTGAAAAAGAAATTGCATGACATACAGCTGTGCAAAAACGCTTTATTTTAATGAAAGAAGTGCTCTGTTTTGCAATTTGGCTAATGGATCATACTAAAGAATTAGCATTCTTTTAAGTCAAGATGGTCAGTCGGAACAGAATAAAATGGTTATATCTTATCATGCAGTCATTTTGTATCACAAAGTATGCTTTTCCTCGACCTACAAACAAGGTCGAGATTCGAAATTTGTTGATTCAAGCTAATAATCTTTATCTTGTTTACGACTAACTTGCAGCGTAATCATTTTTAACCTTACGACCGTTTGTAGTAAACTTCGATCGCTAAGCATGCAGTTTTGCATTCTTTTTGTATATTCTTTCACATTTGTAGTTTCTTCTGTGAAAGAAACGTTGGAATTAATTTCATAGAAGCTGCGCCCGCCTCTGTAGCGTGGTGGTAGCGTGTCTTGCTCACATCCAAGAGGTCGGACTTCGAACCTTGCTTAGGGTGAGTTATCACTTATCCTGAGAAGACGAATGTTGGGTAACTTAAAGCTCTATGGATGGACCTCGGGCTCATTTGAGCATCATTTCATTTACTCACCGTCCGATATGACACTACGTTGGAGGACGTTAAAAAACATAGAAGCTGCATATTCCTCTAAATATATGGTGTACGAAGTCTCCGAAAGTCGTGCTCCTGTGCTGAAGGAACAAATTTTTAACTTGAACATTACTTAGCATTTTAAGCAATCTCCCATAGACACAGTTCTTTTATTCCAGCTATGATTTAGTTTCAGAAGTTCTAAAAGGATTCCCAGAGCTGCAAACAGCTCTTTATTTAATAAAAACGACGATAACCGAGGAGAATCTGTCGAGAGAATGAGGAATAAAACCTCTATGCCGAAACTATATCGATACTTCTGTAATAGCAGCATTTTAACCACATGGTTCTGATATCGAGCTCCTCTTAAAGTAGAGGGAAGCAGTAGTTTTAGCTATTCCCTGCGCTGGGTGGCCCTTTACAAGGTCGCGTCGAAAGGGAGAGGGGAATGAACTGAGCGACATTACGGATCCGAAATTGCGCTGCATTGCAGGATACCGGAAATAGGGAAACATCTGCTTCGATGCTTTCCAGTTGAAACCGGTAGCTAACTTTTTGGGTATTACATTCTGCACGAGGTTCTTTCCTCTTCACCTTTATTTCTTATCATCTATAATTGCTCCACCCTTAGATCCGCACTTGGTGTAAACACAAGCCGTCAACAACTAAACCGTAATACACCGAAACCAAAGCACACCATAAAATGTAGTACCCTAAATATCGGCCATTGTCTGTGAGTTTTCAAGATGTATGATAACCCTCGTAAAGACTACTTGAATGTAACGCGATAGCAGCAATATTCCTAAAACTCCTAAGTAAATATCGTTCTGTTGCAACATAAACACGAGGCATGAATCCACGTGGTGTTTGTTTTGTTTTGTATTAGTCGCAGGCTATCGCGGAGGGATACAAGGGGCGGATCTAAGGCTGGATGGAGTATAGTTCACCTTCATTTCATGTCGTCTTCCTCGCTCTCACACCTGTTCACGGACCGATTCCACTTTTCTGGTTCTCTGCTCAAACTCAGTTTCCTGCTTGCGAAAACAGCATTCACCGGTCATTCCGGAAGGGAATCGGGCGCTAACCACCTCATGACGTCCATTGTGAGCAGAGGTGGTGGATCCGGCGGTCGGGCGGTATGCTTGGCTCTGCATGGGATGTATGCCGAGGAGTTATCCTGCATGGCTTCATTCGTACGAGATTTAAGATATATTCGATATGACACTTTCGGTGCTTATACCTTTGGGAACAGATGAAAGAAAAATGACCCAAGGCTGCAGCAAACACTCATACTTAGTCTTTCATCCTGGGACGTCAGAAACCATGTGTTTCCACACAAATGTGTTCATTTAGAAGCTTTCAAATATTGGAATAGTGCTCTGGTGCAGTGCTCTTTCTAGGCGACTAATGCGATGACTCTTTCTGAATACAGGGCGACTCCTACAAAACGTGTCCATTTAGAATGGGTCAAGTCTCATCAGCAATCTACATCAAGAACGCAGAACTCCGAAATGAGGGGTGGAAGATAGGCATGGCATGACTCCTTGTAGTATGTTTGGGGAGTTACAAATTTTGTGGATGACACAAGCCTCATTGGCGTTCGGAGAAGTAATAGCGTATTTACATAATTTCTGACATAAACACGTTCGCCATGCTTCTACAAACAAAACAACTTTTGTTGCTGTTAAAAAGCTGCCACGTAGCACTGAGACTTTCATACAATTGTTTTCACTTTGTGTACAATGTACATACCTGTTTACAGTAAGTAGAGGAGGTATTTCGCCCAAAAATTAGATGCGGAGATTTCACAGGAAATGCATGTTTTGAGGCCACCTGAACATTTTTACCTTTTCTACTGCGTAATAACTTAATTCTTACTTAATGCTTAATTCGATAAGCAGATTTCACTGTAAAATACCTTTGAAGCAATGTGAATCCAAAAATAGCAGAGAGAGGGGGGGGGGGGGAGGGTGAGAAAGTCTGAACAGTATAACTCAAAAAAACGAAAAGTCATTAATAAGTTCAGCGTATCTTCATGACAAAATGCATAGAAATAACCCAAAGTTCCCTTCATTCCGAATGACTGTGTAATTGGTAAACGTGAGAAATGGATAAAATCTTAGTGCACAGAAATGTAGGTCTCGATAAAGCACAGAATTTGGCCTGTTTGTTTTTATTGAGGTAACTATTTCTGAGATGTTTCTTGCTATTGGTTTGCATTTTCAAATGCTCATACTTTTCTTAACTGATTATGTTGCTATTCGTTTATTTCTCGTGGTCACGCAAAGAGAATTGCTTTTCAAAGCAATCATTTAGTGACACGCTCTTTAAAAATCCGAATATCCCTTTACTTAACGTATCCTACAATGAAATGTGTTAATCTAAATTGAAAGTTTGTCTGGGCTAACAAGAAGAAGTTAGAATAACGTGACGCTGGCCGCGTCGCATAAGGACAGTGGGCTCAAGCTACTGCACATATACCAGGCGCGGTGCATATCAAAGGCGCTTAAGGTCAAGCTTCCTCACGACCCACGCGAGCAAACACGTGACAACGAGCGCGGCACGTACAAAAAAAATTCCAGATCATTCGAGGAGCGTCCGGCAGCCGGCTTGTTTGTACATATTCAAGAAAGATCTGGTACGTCATCGCCGGTATAACAGCTTGAGGAGCACGTGAAGACAGGTAGTTTTTGAGTCGATCAGTGTGTCTGAGTGCGAGACAGCTGACAGATACTCGCGTCGAAGTGAAGTTTTAACGAGTGTTGAGCGATTGTATCGTCGGAGTTAGTGTTTGAAAGACAGTGAAAGGAGTGAGTCAAGGCTACCGGAAGAAAGCAGTTGTAATACTATGGACTGTAGACTGTAGAAGATAACCGTATTTGTACACAAGTTTAAAAGAAAAATGAAGTGATAGACTGGACTTTTGTCATTTTTATGGTAATAAACTTTTATAAGAATATTTTATAGAGAACAGAAGAGAAAGTAAAGTGAATACAACACGTCCTATTATTAATCTGCTGTTAGCAATACTGTACATGTCTTGCCTAAAGGTTCTCTTATTATTTTCTTAATGGAGAATAAAGCTTTCACATTCTTTAGAAGTGATCGAAACCTCGATTTAACTGATTGTGTGTTAATTAAACAGCTCTTGTTGCACTTTTTAAATTTCCTTCGGTTGGCTCATTTGAAGATAGGATGCGTTTACATTCAGCAAGCTATTTTAATAGTTGGCAGTGAACAGTATTCAGTCTACAAACTGCATTTCGAAGAACGGCCGAGACTGAGAATTGTCCGCTCTCCTCGTGCAATGCAAGTAGTTCGGGCTAAAATGCGGGTAATTAAAAAAAATGTGGATAGCTCTCCTGCTGTGTAGTGAAAAGAATATCCTTAATCGCATTTGTGTTTCTTAGAAGTGGACGGGGAGTTCACTGAGAGGTCCGGCTTGCTGCGGTTGGAAAGAACTGATTTATACCACGCGAGAGTACGATAGAAGACATTAAGAAAGGTCTGTAGTAGCTAGGCTGCTGCTATAGGTGGTGGGATGAACAAGACTGGAACTCGTGACGGCCTCAGGGCAAGACGATGAACTCTATAACCGGTCTACCGCTGCCCGCTCTCGTTTCTTTTTTGCTTTCTTTCCTGTTGCGAGGGAGTGTGCTCTATATTGACGTGTATAACATCTTTTAAAGCTGTATCTTTACCTTTCCAAGTCGCGGGGAATCCCTGAAGTACGAGTATAGTCTTTGAGGAAATGCCCTACATGACGTTTCAGAACGCGCATCATGAGATCATCACCTACTTCCTGAGAGAAGTGAACCTTCGGAAGAAATCTGTCTGAAGGTTATGATAAAATAATGAGTTAAAATACTGAGCATAGGCATAACGGATTACTTGTGCTCCTAAAAGCAGACAAGAAGTCCATTAACCTTAGCGTGAAATCTTCCTATTCGTACTTCTTAATTATGCCTCCTAGGCTAACATCTTCCCCAGACAACCAGCAACTTCTGTAGAGAATTAATAAACGCTAAGGAAAGGAACACCTTCGAGTTATTTTTATTGTATTGTGGCGTCGGCCGCCTCGCACAACAAAGGACAGTCGGGACCAAGCTACTTCACACAACATTCCAGACATACTGTCTTTAGTAGTGCAGTTTACACACACACAAGGACACCGCCATTTTCTATTTTTTTTTAAATTCAGTTGATATCAAAATACGTGGTAGAGAAAGCATATTTGTCTATGTAAATTCACCTATTCCATGAATCTGCATCAAAAATACACGCTATCGGTTTCTTAAATTCTGGGAGTAAACTTAAGTCCATAAGTTGTTTGGTGGAGTCAGTTATTATTGCCAATGCACGCTTACTAATAATTCACTATAATAATAATAATAATAATAATAATAATAATAATAATAATAATAATAATAATAATAATAATAATAATAATAATAATAATAATAATAATAATAATAATAATAATAATAATAATAATAATAATAATAATAATAATAATAATAATAATAATAATAAATTGAGGAATTTGGACATGGTATACACCATGCCCGGGCTGCTTAGGGTTTCTCCTCTTCAGCCTAGCTTGGTTTTGTGTCTGTCGTGTGCTTGGAGATCTTCGGCGGTGGGGCAGATTGTCGTGTACGTATGATGTGCATGTGTTTTGGTTAAGCATTATGAGTATATATGTTTTTTTTCTGGTGTTTTATAGTATAATATAGATATGTATTTTGTTTGTTTTTTGTTTTTTTTATTATTTTTTTTATTATTATTTTTATTTTTTTTAAATTTTTTTTTCATTATTATTATTTTTTTTTAATAATTCACTCATACTAACATGCATAAATAAATGCAGAAAATTCCCTACGTTAAGCTGTGGTAATATTCTATCAGACCGACTGAAAACCAAAGTGCATCTTATCAGAAGGTAATTCATACACTATGTCAACATGATGGACAGCAGCACAGAAAAGCCATTACTGTAACGTAAGTGAAAGGAAACCAATAAAGGTAACCGTGTGACAGTATATTTTCAACATGTCATAAAGCATATTTAGATAGACGGCAAAGGAGAAATATATATGCGAATATTACAATTTATCAATAGAAGTGCAAAAAGAGATCAACAGGGCCAGTTCTACGGATCATTTCACTTCACGTGATTAAAAAAAAAAAAAAAAAAAAAGACCACAAGTTAACCAATTGTAAGTTTGTTGCAACCGTACTTGCACATGTTCGTAACTCTACCGACTGCTACGCGGTTAGTAGCAATTAAACACCCGAAATTTGCACAACTAGGAGGGAAAATCCATGTGCACTCTTCAACACGTATATGGCTTTGATTCTTTGAGCTTTTAAATGCTAAAAAGTATATAAATAAGCAGCACAGCCATTAGCCAATCAGTCACGTGATCGGATTCTCGTCTTCGTATTATTTAACTTTGTTCATCTTTAACACTGGAACAACTACAGTCGAACAATTATATTGTGACGGCGGCAGCGGCAACAGCAAAGGTTCGGGACCGGGCTGCCTTACAGCAATGGCGGTGCGTGCAACAAATGCACTCAAGGTCAGGCTGCCTCACACGACTATTGTGAACGTGACAACAGAGTGCTAGAATTAAAGGGGGGTTTCCAGATTATTCGAGAAGAGTCCGACAGCCTGCGTATTTGTAGAAGTTCGAAAAAGTTCCGTGTTACGTCATCCTCGTTATATAAGCAGGCTAAGTAACGAGTGGAGTTAGTTACAGACATAGTTGTCGAGTCAGTTTTTAGTTTTAGTGTGTGTGTGTGTGTGTGTGTGTGTGTGTGTGTGTGTGTGTGTGTGTGTGTGTGTGTGTGTGTGTGTGTGTGTGTGTGTGTGTGTGTGTGTGTGTGTGTGTGTGTGTGTGTGTGTGTGTGTGTGTGTGTGTGTAAACTGCATGACTAAAGACAGTATGTCGGATACATACTAAAGTTGGTAGGTATTTAAGTACTGTCTTTTTTTTTTTTTTTTTACTTCGATTGTTCAATGAACCCCCTCCTAATGGACTTCATATGGAACAGTTTTCGAAAGGTCGGTCTGGGTGGCTCAGTTAGATGCTGCCCTACTGATCCCAATGTCGTGGGTTCAAATCTGACCCAGACCAATGGTTTCTAAGTGTGCTTAAAAACGTCAGTAAATTTACTGGCATGTTAAAAAAAAAAAAAAAAAAAAAAAAAAAAATCCAGCACACCGGCGACGCTGTTATGATATTGGCAGTTGACAGCGTCGTGAAAAACAAAAATTAAAAACAAAATCGAAATGTTTTACTTTGTGAAAACTGGTTGATTTTGATTAAATAAATTCACATGACAGTGTATCTGGTAATAGCTTGTGAAGACCTCTTCATTCGGAAACATATGCAGCCTTGCATAACTAATAAATGTCAAGCGATAGACGAAAACGTACTACAAACATGTAAGTAGATGTCTTTAAAACCTACAATTTATTTCAAATAACATTTTAAGGCATCACTCACTTACGAGATCTGGTATTAGTGGTTGGAATTGTTCATTCTTTTAGCTGTCCATTTTCATTTATTTCTCGCGATGTGAATATACACTGCATATAATGAAAGGAAAGAAAATGACAACATGCCATTATGGGGGCGAAGAAATGTAAAAATAATTTTTTTTTTCATCTTTAACTGGCAGAGAATTTTATATATGATTATGTCCTAAAAACATACACATTAATTCATTGATTTCATTTTTAGGACCACCCAATCATTGCCTTAAAAGAAAACAATGAAATGCTGGTACAAAAAGGAAATAATTTCAGTACCCTTGGAGTTAAAAAGACCCTCTAAGTGCTCTGTAGGAAATGTAGGAATATCTTCTGCAATTTAAAAGTTCTTTACATTCTGTTTTTATAACTGAAATCACAATATAAATGTAAAAGGCTTTTGGAGTTATGTGCGGAACGAAAATTTCTCATTCATTAATCTATATCTTTACATTTTGTGCTATAATTGTAATTAACAGTATCTGAGCTATTTTGTACCGAAAATGAAATTAAATTTTCGGAAAATACAAAAAGAAGCAGTTTTACGGTGACGCTAACAGAATGCCAGAGATGACCAAATCAGGACCCTGGAATCACTGACTCGCGGACTCCCCTCCTTCTTCGGCTGCCTGTCCATTCGTGTTTCACATGCTGCAGACCATGTAATGCGTGTTGCATATTTGTTAACTTGCGGAAGGAAGGTATTTTCGCCATAAGCCGTCGATCGGTTGCCGGCAATCTGTTGCGGAGAGATTTTTAAAGTCAATTGTGTTGCATTCACATGCCTGTCTCAATCACTGGCGCTTATGTTTTACCTCTTCTTCAAATAATTCTTACAAAAGCTTATTTTTCTAATTCTAGCTAAGCGAGATAAGTGTTTGTAGAAATTGTTTTATTGCACATTTCTTTGTAGATATAAAGGTGATAGGATGTGAAGGATAGTAAGATATTTGAGAAGTGTGTCGCTATATGCTAGCTTTGAAATTCCATACATTTTGCATGACACCACAAGAAACGAATGATGTCTTAACAGCATATAAACAATTTTACAAGTTTAGGGAAATCAAACCAATAATAACGAATATCTCGGAAATGATGAATGCCACAAAAGCACTCGACAGAATTTTGTGTTTTAATGAGTTTATAGTTTTTGTGTAATTATTTTTGGCTGGCCTCTTATGGCTTAACTGGTAATATAACATTGTGTAAAATAAATTGTTGTTCGTAAAAAAAATTGAGAGGTCTATACTTAATCGTGTACTTAATCAATCCACGAATTACGGTTTGAACTGCTTGATCATCCGCCTTACTCACCAGATCTAGCCCCAAGCGACTTCTTTTTGTTCCCTCATCTGAAAATTGTGCTCGGAGTACAGAGATTTTCGTCAGATGAAGAGGCATCACCTTCGTAAACAATTATTTTGCAGAGAAAAACCCTAGTACTCTTTGGACGGGTTACAGAGATGGGAGCATCGCTGGGAGAAGTGTGTAGAGTTACAAGGAGACTATGTTGGAAAAAAAAAATCTGAAAAAATGTTTTGCATCTTTATTAGGTCGGAAACTTTTCAGACCACCCTCGTAAATATCTTAAACATGTCACTCAAAATAGAGGCAATTTTAAAAATAAAAAGGATGCAATTATTCCATGTAAAAGGTAGTTTGAGGCTGTGGTTTCTTTAAAATCTTTTGTTTCATCTTTGAACTTAAATACAGAGCTTAGTATTTTCCCTCTCTTTGTCTCTTGTGTTATGCTGCTCAGACAAGCACACATGGAGGTCCTTTTTCTGAAAACATTTTTTTTTTGGGGGGGGGGGGATAGATGTCCTCGGAACATATTCAGAAATCTGTATACCGAATTTTTGGGTGGGATACAATACTTTCTGTATCTATAAAACGTAGGTAGAAGTAAAATACTTCTTTTTAAAGATGAAAACCCAAAATTCTATTTTTGGTCCACATTTTTACTATTTTGTAAGCCCTTCCCTACCAATGAGATACAGGTCTTATACGTCGTGCAAGATTCGGCCTGTCTTTCGGAGGCTTTGAGAAACCTTTCGGTTACGTGAGTTACCTGGATAAGGATTTTTAGGAGTTTTCTTATCCTTAAAATACAAATGTATGGTAATTCTAAGCTCTAGAAAACCCGGGTTTGTTTCAGTTTAATTTCAACCATTTCATTAAGTCAACGTCCTGTATGACCTACCAGATTAGAGGATGTATAGAGATGTAGTTGAAAGAGTTGTCTCAGGTAACTACATCCTATAAAAGCATGATGGAAACGGACTTATTTCTGTGTTCTGGATAAGCGTGGTGCACGTTCATTAATCACCCATAGGACAAACCACCTGTCGCGCACTTCTTCCGCATGGAAGACCTGCTCAACACGAAATAGTTAATGGTGCGCAGTACACAGTGAGAGATGAGGAATCCCTGACAGTACTTTAACCACCTCCTTGCCTTGCCTGCGAGGAAATTGCCGTTTCATGTTGCGTAATAAAGCTGTGGCGTTACAGCCTGATGTCGGCTCGCTTTTTATGTCAAAATGTCATGCCATATATTGACCCAATTATTACACTGCAGGTGGTTTTATCGTGTAATCGAGCAGCTCGAGTAATGTGCTGCCTCAGGCGAGGGAGGACAATTCGAAGCATGTTGCGTAACTACAAAATTGCATTTCAAACATACATTCCTTCATTTCATCAGATATGTGTATTTACACACAACAGTTTTGTTTAACATAACCTGCAGATTTGATCTCGGTAACATTGCCTGGTGTTGATATACCTTTTTGTTCCTGTGCACAATAAGTCTTTGCAGTTTATCTTTTCAACGACAGTGGTTTTCTTTCCCCTTCCCACTTCCCGTTGATGCTACATGCTTTGGAAGCTGTGATTCCAAATGTGTTTTGCATTTTTACTCCAGAAGTTAGTAAAATGTTTTAAACAGCTTAATCCTGATTTGTAGTTATTGTTCCTTAAATGCAATATAGTCATATTTTACATTTGAATATTACCATTTAAATCTTCTCGGATTTAAATCATGTATCATTTAAATATAACTTTCGGCGCAAGCAGCCATTTCACCATTTGTTGACTGCCTTGGTCAGTATTACCAGCGTGAACAATCGTTCACCAGTTCGCATTCAAGTTAGCGGTGCGGCCTTCATACTGCTTTTGAACAGCATTTAATTTAATTTTCTCGTAAATATTACTATTATGTATTCACTTTCGTGGAAAAAATAGTATGCGACAGGCGTTAAGTCAGAATTGAAAATACAAGACGGTCTCGTACTTTCAAACGTCTTCCTCGTTCTGCAAAGGTGCATTAACCGCACTTGTATCACAACCTACTAGCTTTTTAAATAATGGACGAGAACATGACGATGAGAATAAATTAGTTCATAAATTCCCATCAGTGTTCACTTTTGTTATGCCATCGAAAACCGCTCTCAATTGTTGCCTACTCCTATGAACATATTTTAATGAATGAATGTTATTTTCACATGATTTTTTCTAAAATCATATAGTTTTATTTTCAGTTCTTCAAACTATTCTCACAAGATAAACGTTTGCAGAAATTTCTCATTATAGGTACAAAATCTTTATAGAGCGCGTTTGTGTAGCGTGGGTTTGGAATTCCATGCTTTTTCTATATTGTAAAGGTTGATACCACAAAGACGACATAAATAATTGTTTTGCCCAGATCTACATTTTTCGTTTAGTAAGTTATTTATTATTATTATTATTATTATTATTATTATTATTATTATTATTATTATTATTATTATTATTATTATTATTATTATTATATCATGGTTTATCAGTTATTCAAAATGGTAGATTCATTGGAATGGAGAGTACTTCACAAGCTATTCGAAAAAATAAAATCGATGTCCGTTTTAATACTGACGATTTTAATCAAAATCGTTAAAGCTCTTCTTTCTGAGAAAATAAAAGCTAACGAATTATTTTCCATGTAAATAAAGGTCGGAGTAGGGGCACGTTCTTGAAAATCGTGTCGCATCTTCGGAAGTTGTAAAACATCAAGTTTGATATCAATGCAACATTTGGGTTTTTAGTTGTACTGTTCAAACGTGCACGCACGCCCGGGCCTTTTTCTGGGTTTGTAGGGTAGACTTCAAACAAGTATTGGCCCAACGAACTTTTGACTTCGAAACAGCAAGCTCGTGTCCCACCATTATGTTCTAAGTCATAGAGTTCAGTGCGACGTTAGCGTGTTTGTGTGCATCTGAATGAGCCTTACACAAATTTAATTCCAGAATGATGCCCAACGTACACATAGCAACAGAGTGCGTGATCAGAATGTCTAATGGAACTCCCTTTTAAACTGACCATGGAATGAGTAATCCAGGCCCGGCTGGAGAAGTAGCCGGTTCTATCATGCCAAAATGGGCATCTCCTTTTTCACTAAATGTGTGTTTGCGAAATGAACCGTGAAGCTTATGTCTTCTGCATATTAACTCAGCATGATCGAAGTTTTTGGTAGAATTTCCAAGGAGATTGTGTTTTCAGATTGTTAATATATATGAGATTAGTAATGGTCTTGCATTATGAAGAAAAATGAAGTGCTCAAGAGCAACACTTTCATGTAGTTTCATCCCCAATGTGTTCAGGAAGAACAGTCCCGTTTCCTTATCTCTGTAGTAGAACAAACGCTTCTACGACTTTCTAATTATATAGTCTGAACAAATATTTTTCATCTGTGGAATTCGGTGCTGCATTCAAGGACGCGTTTGGAGAAGACGTGAATTACAGCTTTTTAATGTAATATTTTTGTGATGCTGCATTACGACAGTGGAGCGCTGGATTAGTTAATGGAAGGTTCTTAAAGTTTCTGTTTCTACCATTTAATTATAGCACCAAACATTTTTCGAGGTTGCTTTGTAAATTCTGTTTTCTGGCAGAGTGTAATTATAATAATTATAGAAATGTCAAAGCTGATATGCATTTCAGGAGTATTCCACTCTGCCTTGAATTTGCAAACGTCAGTGGCGTATATTGTGGACTGTCAAAGCTATCACCGAAGTCCACATCTAAAGTAAACTAGAAATTAATAAGCAACAGTAATAATTGCAATACCAGCCAGAATTAGTGCTTAGGATGGAATATGTCTCATTCTCCACCATTGAACAGAGGGGAGAACAGGGCTTCGGATGCTTGCTGCCGCAGCCTTCATTATGATGCAGGGAGAGAGACGTGGGGTGGCAGAGTGCAGGAAGAAGCACGCCAAGGCTTCTGAATTCCTTGTCGCTATACCCACGAGCGCCTCCGAAATGTGCCGTATGAACACGAACTATGCATGGCAATAGCACGTGGGGCTGAAAGCGAGAAGTGCGTTTTTAATTGTGCGATTGTTACGGTCCTAAACGGCTGTATTAGTGTTATTTATTTTCAGTGCACAGAGCACAAGGCTAGTGCTAATGCTTCGAAATGAACAAAGGTATGTAAAAAATTAGTGAAACGACCATTATCGCAGTTGAAATACGCGGATAATTGAGTGATAGTAAAACAGGAAGGCATATTGCAGCTCTTCCACACTTGCTGGGTGAGCAGAAGCAAAAGAAATAAGAATCCTTACAAAAGGTATTTTAATATACAATACAGTAAAACCTGCCTAAAACAGAACACGATCGTTCCAGTAACATTTTTCCGTTTCACGGGTTTCCGTCTTACAAACGGTTGTACATATTTTAGTAAAACAAAGTACAAAAAATATAGTGGTATCGAATTAAACTGAAGGAATAATTCAAAATCAAATTCTGTAGATAAAAATAGGTTCAGTTGTATGTTTCGCTGTATTTTCAACTTACAAGTCAAACAATTGTAGTTTCTCCATTAGTTTCTTTTCCCCCACATATCCTTTAAAGTGCACTGTCGCGACTTCTTCACAAGAGAACACTATATGATCTCCTTTGCATCCTGCATCTGCTAAAGGAGTTCTGAAACATTCTTGGAAGCTGCAAATTCCTCAAGTTCACTAAAAACAGATAATGCTTCTCTAAAAGTGCGTATTTTTGGCTTTCTTTCGTTGGCTTTGTCATCGTCCATTCCTTCCACGACTTCACAACTGCTGTTTCCAGCAGCAGTATCTGCTGCACTTTTGAGTGTCTTCAGTCGTGGCAAGTTCGCTATCAAAGCACGTAACTATGTATTAAACTAATGAAAATCCGTCTTAAGTTAATATTAATATATGCAAACCGTTCCGGAAAAACTATTCCATTTTCTGGTTTGGAGTGTTATTTAACATAGGGAATAGCTCCGTTCCGAGATTTATTTCCCAATTGTCTAAGTTTTCCGTGCGGTTTAGTCAAGTTTTACTGGATTATGAGTATGCGTGGCTGACTGGTTCATGCGAATTAAATAAACTTTATTGCTGGTCATGCTTGTTTGCGACTAAGAAAACGCCCTGCAATGCGACGGGTTTCGCAAATTTAGTGTATTTAATCACAGCTTTGGATAAACATAAGAGATCAACAACGCATATGACCGTTTGCATAATGCAAAGGTTAAAGAAAATAGAAATATATTGAATGAAATGATTGATGTAATGGCGGTTCTTGCAAAACAATGTTCTTTTAGAGGTCACGATGAAAGTGAGAAGTCAATTAGATAAAGACAGTGACATAGAACTGCTACGATTTCTGGCTAATTATGATGTGGCACTGTCTCAGCATTTGAAGACAGTTACCATTTTCAAAGACATGTCTGCTCTCATACAGAATGATCGAAATTATTCTGTGGCCATTGTTGTTAGAGATGATTGATGTTATACTTCCCCAATCTGTGAATTTTATTAAGGAAACCAGACAGTTCTTTGTTTATATTAATGATGATTATTAATAACAATAATAATATAATAATAATATAATAATAATAATAATAATAATAGTAATAATAATAATAATAATAATAAACGTAGCGCAACAGTCCTACGCGGATCAAGGCTTACCACCCGGTCGCTGTGTCAGCTTCACCCGAAGGTACTACACACTAAAAAACCTCCCCCGGAGAGAATTCAAGGAAGGATATCCGGAAGTACCGCGTATTGCACCTGCGGATTCATAGGAAAACGTGTTTGCTGGCCGTGTGGCCGTCGCCGGGTGAAATTAGGTGGCAGGACGTAAACATGACCGAGGCCCTGTCCACGCTCTGGCGAATTCATGGTGTGGGTGATCTCAGTTGTCCCCTCAGCGACCTAAACAGGCAGAGTGCTAGACCTCCCAGCGGGGGATTGAACTCGGGGCCTCCGCACCAGCGGCAGGCGCTCTACTACTGCGCCTCGGTCCTCTTAATGGTTTACCCACTTCTTTCTCAAATTCCGCTGCACGCACGTTTCAAATTACCTGAACTTCGCAATTTGTAGTGTAGTACACATTATAATATATACTGTGTTCATATTATTTTATCTCTTTGGTCTATCCAATAAGATAATGCTAACAAAAGCATATTTCAGCTGAATGAAGCTAAACATGGGAATGAAGGAAAAAATGAAGTTTAAAAACCAAACACAAGCATATAAGCACAAAAATCTAGCACTGGCCTGCTAGACCCCGCGTGACTTGGTGTTCTATAAGAGCCTATCACCTAGAGGTAGCCCAAGTCACAATCCTAGCAACGCACTGGCAAAAGTAGTCAAAAATCTCAACATTTGTTTGTATATCTAGTGTCTAAAAGGTTTATGCCAATTTCCTCTTAATTAGGAAGGAAATTGCTTGATGGCACCTTTATCATACAAAAAGAAATATAGTTTGGCGGAAACATTTTCTATTTAAAACAGTGCATAAATTGTACCTAAGATTTGTCATAAAAGTCAGGTTAAAATCTTACATGTTCCACAAAACTCGTCAAAAGTTTACTTTCAGAAATCTATTACATTTTCCTGACTTTTGAGACATGTCTTATATACCGTGGAACCGTACCAAACTCCATTTCTGTTGTTTGTAAAAAAGATAGGTGGAAAAATTAATAGGACTATCATATTATAAAAAGCCGATGTCATGTACTTTTAAAAAAAGCAAAATTATGAGTAGGCGTAGGCTTTCACGGCCGGTGTTTGAAATTCTACATGAGTCTTCCGGGCTGATTTGCCGTGGTCTGCTGGAGTAACTTGGCAAATCAGCCCGGAAGACTCATGTAGAATTTCAAAGCAAAATTAATTCCACAATAACCTCCTGTATATGCCACAAAGGACAGTAAGGGAAATTAAAGTACACAATACATTCTAGATGGTTTTCTAGGTCTGTTTCGAATCATTGATTTTGCAGTCTATCCGTTGTAGCGATGATAGATACCGGTGTACTTTAAGTAATGACTCGTTTTCCTTACAGTTATTTTATCATGTGAACCATCCGTTTTCCACAGTTGGCCATTTGAGGTGCTTCGGATAAGCAAAGCAGAGGTTAAAAATCACTGGGGAAAGGGGAAAACCCATAAATCATGGGTTACTACGGCTGTAGACAGGAAAAATTGCACAGTGATTGTAAAGAATACACGCGAAGTAATAAAGGTGTTTCGTAGGTATGTGACAAATTGAAGGATGATAATGCGACGCGTCAGCAAAGTGTCACCTTGAAAATGGTGGGGGTCTGCCATATCCATTAGCTAATTCACTCTCAAAGATAATGCCAGTTAACATTTTCAAAAAAACGGGTTTGCAGTAGTGTATTCTGCTACTAATGTAAAATGGGTTGTTGGAAGTTGGTAGGTCACGTTAAGTGCCTTACACAAAGATTAGACATTTTCTTATCGGGTAAACATCCATTTTAGTTTAACGTTTGTGATTTCTTTGCACGGAAAGTGTCTTAATAAGGAATTTAGTGCCACAGTTTGTGGCAAGGTATATCTTATTAAGGCATTGTAGGAAGCTCTTAAAGCAATAATTTTGGACATAATATATACTTCATGCTACAGTTGTTTAGGGGACAGGGAGCAAGAACCTGCATCCTTTGTGACTTCTCAAGAGCGAGGAAATGTTGTTGACTGACAAGCATATGCTCCCAAAACATTTTTCAGATGATTATGATGTGCTTTGACATACCACATTGGGTGGCCGCGCCGTGACCGAGTGGTTAGACCATTCGCCTGTCACCAAAGCGGCCCGGTTTCGGTCCCAGGCGACAGCATGTGGGGCATTCTGATGGACAAAGCGGCGCAGGGACGGGTTTTCTCCGGTTTCCCACGTCATCTCGTTCCACCGGTGCTCCATCTTCATTCCATGTATCACAGTGTCATCGCCTGTGGTGTCGCATTAGTATAAGCAGCCGCTAAACATTACCGAAAAATAAAAATAAAACATTAGGAGTCATTCTCCGCATGTCTTTTTCCTACCACATGGGTAGGAATGGATTGGGATGGGATCGACTGGACCGCTTAACGTTTCAAGGATACATAACATCGCTTTGTAGTTTGATTCCGATACATTTAAAATGTCAGTAACCGTTTTAACAATGAGAGATAATAATTTAAACCATTTTTTGGCTCGAAGATGTGCGATATAGTTCTTTATCTGAATAGAATATAGTAAAACAGCAACTTTAACCTTCATGGGGTCAATAAATAGCGGCACGAATTTGTATTTGCTATAATGGGTGTTAAGTCATTTAACTCATTTCTGTTTTGTTGTGAAAGAGGTAAGCGTGTAGTTTGTGTCCCTTGACGGTGCAGGATGCAATAATGACACTAACCATTTGTGAGAGGTCGTATGTTGTTAAAACTTGGCGAAATATTGTACATTATCTTGCGATCATTTCCAGACAAGGTGTTTTTTTTAAGTTGCTCTCTTACATCCTTATCTCTTCTATGAAAAAAAATAGTTAAGGGCGCTGTCAAATTGCCAGGATATTATCAACGACGCCGGTGTGCCAGAATTTCCTCCCGCAGTTGTTTTACATGACAGTAAATCTGACATGGGGGCATTAAGCAGACTTATAATATAGGACTGGACCGAATTTGAACCTACGACCTTGATCACTAGGCCAGCACCTTGTTTATCACAGTTTTCCCAAATTGTATCAACTACACGTTAATTTGAAACACTAGTTTTACTAATATTGCATTTCTCATGAAACACGTGCACATTCATACACGCACGCAAGACAAGTAGTTAAATATGATGTCCGAAAACAATCTAATCACGTAAGCTTCAAGAAAGCTCAAAAGCGTTCCGTTTAGGCTTCAAAACATTAAGATATGAAATACAAACCGAAATTTGACAGCTTTTACTGAAAATTACTAGTTTCACCACATCCTTAAGATATGTATTTACCTTAATATTTTCAGCTTTACCTCAATCCCTGTATTTATTTCCAGAAATTGATAACATTTTAGCGCTCCTTTCTGGAGGGCGCATTATGATCCAAATGACCTTTGGTCTGCCTAACCTTTCCGCCTTTTCTGAAAAGGTGCTGTGTAGCACGTCATAGCTGTCGTTTGTTTCTTAGAAGGAAGAAGTTCCCTAACGCTAATCTCATTGTAATAGTGACGCAATTGATTGGAAAGACCACAATCGTGATTTACCATATTTTTCATTAAGAGAACAGATGTTATCAGCACGTAGATTTAATCTCGGTAAAGGTGCCGTGGTACAGAGCAGCACATACACATTTACGAGGGAATACATGCTCATTGCAAGCAGTACTCAAGTTTTATTTGGGGTCTTTACCCTCCCTACTAACTTACAGTAAGTAAAGAGAATATTGCATTTCACCCAAAAATTATATACTTAGATTTCACTGGAAATGTACGTTTTGAGACTTCATGGATTCAAAAACAGCATTTTTAGAAGAAAGATCCACGCGCGTGAACAGCATAATTCAAAATCGAAAAGTTCTTAAGTACCAAATCTAATGTCTGTCTTCCAAGGGTACGACACGAACATTTTCAAGACCATTCCACTCATACAACTTCAAATTTCAACCAGTGACAGCCTTCATTTGCGAACAATTTATCAAATTTCACTATCATCTCTGAATTTTAATTATCACCTCCCCTCCATTTCTTTTCTTAGAGAATCTAGCTGCATTGTCCTACAGGTGCGCAACAGCTTACGTAATTTGACGCAATAGAGCCACTTGGTTCAAATGTCAAAAATGTCTGACTCGCTTCGATGAAGCGTCTAATGCTGAAATAGGTTAAATAATTCGAAGAGGGAAACCTCAGAAAACAGAATGCAACAGGACATATGTTTTGAATCAGTTTGAAAAAATTGTATTGAACGAACTTATAAATTAACAGCGGATACTCCAACTTCTGACATGGCCATCATAAAAGACTGGAGTATCAATATGATAATCTTGTAGGCCGTGCCAATGGACGATGATGTACATATTTATGCCAGGTAATGTTCCTTTTAGGAGGTTTAGTAATTACAACACTGCATTTAAATAACATTTCGTGGGCTATATCAACCGTCAACTCGTGAAGTATCTTAATATATGCAACTTGTGTTAGCCAAATTCTCTAGATAAATTGACAATTACTCGTGGCATTGCTTATGTAATCCCCCACTCCAAATTACTCTTTACGTGGAAAACTAATTTCGTTTTCTCTCAAGAATGATTCTAATGATTTTGGGTTAGTTTACCAGACGTTTAAGATATTTGCATAACAATAAATTTGTTTAACTTTTCCCGAATAGCTTGTGAAGACCTCTTCAATCTGAACGAGTTTTGTATAACTGATTAACGTAAGAGAGGAACAAAATCTTACTAGCACAAAATACTCAGTTTGTCAAATTTTGTGGCATTAACCATTTCTGAAGTGTCTTATTGGTTTGAATTTTCGAACACTTAATTTTTAAATGTTGCTAGTCATTTTCCCCCGTGGTCATGTAAGGGACATTGCATTTCAAACCTATCACATAGTAATCGGACTCGCTTTGGACTGCTATATTCTTCTTATACCTACGAGTTGTGATAATGTGTAATGCAAGTTTTTCCTTGATTAACAAGATATTGGTTGCTGTATTTCCATGGACCTTGGTTACCGAGCTCTTAGGTCCTATGTAGTACTTTTCTTTCAAGTATCTTTCTCCTTATTTCTAATTTTCCTTAGCCATCTGTTTCTAACTAAACCTAGATATTTTTCTATTTCTATTAAACTTTCCTTAGATTTAACGCCCATCTTTTTGCCTATAATTTAATTTGGTGAACTAGACCATTTCTTTCGCAATTTTTCTCTCATACCCTTTGTTGCTTCACAATCTAAAATCAAATGCCAACAATTATTAAAATTTATATTACACAATGGGCACTTTCCTCGTGTGCGTACGAGCGTGTGTGCACGATGAGGTTTTGTAGTTAAAACTACCAAATATTTCCTGACTTTTTATATCTTCAATTCTCAATTTAACTCTTTTCCAAAACCCGTTCTCCAATATCTGCCAATCTGTCCAGATATCCCCATACTCTTATTTCATTTGGGGTTCCTTCTATACACTTATACCAAATATCCTCTTTATTTAGCTTTTGCTGCCTTCCCAGACACTGCTTTAAGATATTTTCCAATTCCTTCATTCTAAACCTGTACTTCAGTACACTTTCCACAATTTTAGCTTTGCTACCAAACCTCCTTAACTCCATTTGTGCACATTATTGGATGAAGCTCTTGGTAAACCCAAAATTAATTTACATGAACTCCTGTGCACCTTATTTACATTTTCCTACCCTCTCTCGAGATCCCAAATCTCCGCTCCATATACTCTTTCCAGCCATTTTATTAGAAGCGTATATAAGAATAGATGAGTTGATAAAATCACGTGAGTGCAATACATATATTGTGAAAGGGGTTGTCGCTTTTTAGTTTCTCGATGTCATGAATAGTGTCCTGTTTTTGAATTTCTGACTATCAATTTGGTTTCGTCAATCTCCTCACCAATGGACAACAAAATGTGAATGAAATTTCTGCAGTGGTTTAGCTTAATGTGGTGTAGATAGAAAAAATAAGATTTTGTAAGAGTAATTCAGTGTACCCAGTATTGTAGCACCTTGCCATTTCTATGGGTAAGGAGGAAAAAGTAACGTAGCGTGCGGTGTCATTAAGATATCGCCCTTCCTGTTTTACATAGACTTAGTAATTTCATAATTTCAAGAGCAGGAATCTCGATAACGACATTTCTTCTCCCTTCCCGCTCCCTCCTTTTCCCCTTGTCTCTTGAACTACATGCCGAGCCTTGTAACCAATACTCAGGGAGGACGCATAATTCCAAAACCATATTATCTTATCTTTTTCTTAAACATCCTCGAGAGTAGCCGTTATCAGCAGGATTTGTGAAATCTTTGGTTATTGGAATCTTCTAAGGTTTCAAGCTGTTGCAGTGTGAAGCTTCAGTGAACAAAACTTTCATTATGACATTATTCCACATAAACAAGCTTTGGTGGTCTGTATGAAATACGTAGTAATTGTTCAGTGCCAATTGAAACTAGCATTGCTGTCTCTCCAGGTAAGTGATTCTTTCATTCAGCTACTTTCGCAATTTTTATTTTTTAACATTAACTTTTACCATAAACTCATGCCAACTTTTAAGATGCTGCGGGAGTTTTCAGCTGTTGAGCCAAGTGCGAATACCTGTGTTCCATAAAATATTGAAATTTCTTTCGTTCTTTCTTAAATGAAAGCCATGCTGAGAACGGAACTTCACGCTTCAGTAGCGGTTTTCCGCACCTCACAGAGCAACACATGTTTTAAAGCACGTAACATTTGAATTTTAGAGCACGTATCCTATGTTCGTCCAGAAGAAGCACAGTGTTTTTTAATGGTGAAATAAATTTATAATTTATTATAATTATTTATTGAGTGGTTTCCGATATAATGCCCCCCACCTAGCTGTAACCAGTTAGCCGTTAGCGTGTGGAGTCGGTCGGGTGGCTCAGTTGGTTAGATGCTGGTCTACTGATCCCAAGGTCGCGGTTTCAAACCCGGCCCAGGCCGATGGTTTTTAAGTGTGCTTAAAAACGACAGCTCCATGTCAGTAGATTAACTGGCATGTAAAAGAACTCCTGCGGGACGAAATTCCGGCACACCGGCGACGCTGATGTGATCCTGGCAATTGACAGCGTCGTTAATCAACAAAATAATTTATTAGCGTGTGGATGCTATCTCTATATAACAAAATTACAATTGTATACCCCATCAGATTTGTAAAGGGCGAAAGGCCGAGTATTGGCCAGTAGGAAAAATAAAATCTGTCAGTTTGATCTGAAAGTTTTCGTGCAGATAGTGTTTGGGGTGGAGTAGACGCTCACGAGAACTCTTGGCTTGTCTGAGATCTTAAGGAAGACGTTAACCTTGTTGCTTCCCCAACCCAAGGAATGAATAGTAGATGATCTCACTTCGATATCCCAGGAACAAGTTAAGGTTCTCGAAACCCGAGTCCTGCTCACGACTGAAGTTTCTAGGTCACCGCACCGTTTCACCATTCAGTTCACGATGCCAGAAGCGGAAGGTAATAAGCTTTAATAAACCGAGTATTATCCTGTGAACGATACAGATCTGCCGAGCACCTTGCTCTCTTCACAGTGAAAGCTTCAGAACAATATGCATGCGTCGCGCTTTCACGCGATGACATGATGAGCAGCAGATTCCCCATTGTTTTCCTGCCGAAAGATTGTCACAATGTTTGAAGAATGCATGCTCGATTTATGTAATAATTCACCTCTGGGTTCAAACATCTGTGTACACATTCATGTAATCAGGTATGTTCGTCACAAAAAAGATCAGTATATGTAAAAATAGGAGCGTATAAAGAAGGGATAAAAGGGGACAGCGTCTCCCAAATGTGTAACAAAGAAGGCGATAGGAGGAGATTATAATTTAATATGCGTTTTTGAATCCGTGTTGACTGCACGAAGATGCTACGAAACGGCGAGTTTCAACCAATTATGGCTGCTTATCCAAATTTTTATCACGACCGTAATGTGCTTGCCACCGTCATTTATTTTCCAAAAGCTTCATCAAAATATCGTAAAAAACAACTGAAGAGAAACAAACAGTATATTGAGGCAGTTCGATCAATTACTACAGCAAGCTGATTAATTTCTCGTAATCTATACTTTCTTTTAACCTGAGATAGTTAAATTCCATTCCAGGTGTATTTTATATAGTTCTGATGTTCTCTTTTTCTTTATCCGATTACCGTCCCCGTATGGAGAACTTACACCCCCTAGGTAGGACTTACAAGACAGTGCCTAGGGTTAGATGCCTATCGGGCAGCAGGCGGACCTATGAACCGGACAGAGTGAAGACCTGGAAGCGGGTGGTCAGCCAAGCACCAGGTATGATAGTGAGGAAGAGGATGGTATAAAATGCAGGCGAAATGGATGATTGGAAAGGTGTAATGAGTGGCAGGGGAAACCGGAGAACCTGCAGAAAACCCGCCCTGATGCGGCTGCTTCATCCACCACGAATACCACGTGCAGGTACTGGGTTCGAACCCGGCCCGCCTTGATAAACGAATGGTCTAACCCAGGATGTCCAACCTCTTTGGAGAACCCAATGCAATGATCGGCTATTCCCCACTCCACTCCTTCAGTCGGAGGGACAGGCAGTCAATATCCAGTGACGGACACAAACAGGTGATTCCATGGCCGTTTCTAAGACACGCCTTGAATTTTCTGGGATGTCCTCAGAACTCTTCATTCTGGATGATTTTTGTGTAAATGGTAAACAGTAAGAGACAGGCAAAAGTTTACTACATAAATGTGGTCCTCGTTAAAACACAATTTATGCCAAACACTTTCTTTTGAGTGAACAATTTCTGAGTTATTCTTTCTTATTTGTTTGAATTTGTCAATACTTACACTTTCTTGGATTAGCGATAAGTTATTCGTTTTTTATATCTCGGCCTTACAAATAGAACGGAATTTCAAAGGCATCGCATAGCAACCAGCTCTTAAAACACTTCACTATCGCGTAAAGCCTACTGTATTCCGATATTCCCCTTGCACCTACAATAAAATTAGCAAGAAGATGCTCTCTGAAAATGATATGTTGATTAAAATGTAGTATATAGAGAAATAAGCATTTGCAATAATAGTTTGTATAAGAGTGAGTACAGCTCTACATATATTTGTGAACAGAGTTTCTTCAAATTGAACTATATTAAAAGTCTGTGTCGCATTAGGTTTACGGGACGAGATTGCCTGCAATTGTATTATCTTTTTATTTTTACTTGAAAGTGAGTAAAAGGAGGGTTAAAAATTCAATGTTGGGATTTTATACGCGGTGACAAGATGAAGCGAGTACTCGTTCGCAACTGTTTGTGTGGTATTAACCTACAATTGCCAGTTGGAGCAGACACGCACGCAACCACGTATTTCCGCACAGACTTCTGTTTTCTCCTCGCTACATGTGCCCTTGTCGAGACACAGGTTGCAGATGACTTAAGTGGATACAAGTGTAGAGCAATTAACCTGTGTTGACGCAACTGCCACGTAAATATTGTTTCCCAGAAGAAGAACGTATTCTGTGAAACTTGTAGTGGATGTGAAAAAACTAGTTTTGCAGTAATTTCACTGGTTTGAATAATGTGCTACAACTTTCCATGGTCTATAGAAGACCTAACTCATTTAACGGACAACCGGTTTTTCTCCTCTTTGTCATTAACATCCCCATTAAATGAATCAAATTCAAACAAGCTGTTGTTTTGTCTCCCCCCCCCCCCCTTCTTTACTGCGTACGTATAGTAAAGAAGTATTGCACTGTACCCCAAAATTTCATATCGATAGTTCATCTTAAATACTAGTTTTGAGGTGCCCTGAATTTTTTTTAAAAGAACGTCCGTGTACGTGTGAATATCATAACTTAAAAACGAAAAGTCGGTTGAATACCAAACTTGGTATATAAGTTCAGTACCTTAACAGGATGCCACACGTAAATTTTTAAGAAAGTTCGCGCACTCCAAATTAGGCTTTACGCGGAAAAATGTGCGTTATTTTTTATTTTCTAAAAAATGGCTCTAACGATTTTGATTAAAATACCGCATGTTTATCATATTTTTGTGCTGTGATAAATGAAATGTATACCTTGAATTTTCTAGGGATCTAACAATATAACTCGTATAACTGGTAAACCGCAAGAGATACATAAACTACAAAAAATGTAGATCTCGTTAAAACACAGTTTATGCCAATTTGTGGATGGTTAATTTATGCAGAGTCTTCTAAAAATTTGAGTAGTTTTAAGATCCACTCCGTCGCATGTGCAGCAGAAATTTTTGGCATTATGGAACGTTTATTGATGCATTTCAAACTAAGCTGAAATCTGTAAAAAAATTGTTTGCTGTTTATGAACAGCTTACTAACAATTTGCAAATTTGGGTGGACCTCTATCCACAAGGGAGTTGAAATTGTAACGGGAGGAATATCAATGTGTGTGTGCGTGAATGAGAGAGAGAGAGAGAGAGAGAGAGAGAGAGAGAGAGAGAGAGAGAGATATTCTACAACTTAGGCTACCAGTTGCAGGAAACATTTACTGTTACTTTTTTTTTTTTCAAGCAAATGACCCGAACGACGTTGATCATAGGTTTCAAGTATTTGCATGGCAATAAAATACATACCGAATTTTCTGTGAATAACCTGTGAAATCCTCTTGATTTTGAATTAATTTGATCCCAAGGTCGCGGGTTCAAACCCAAAATAGACGGTTTTTAATAGTGCTTATAATCGACAGCCCCATGTCAGTAAATTTACTGGCATGTAGAACTGCGGGACGAAATTCCGGCGCACCCGGCGCTGATGATCCGTGCAGTTGACAGGGTCGTTAACAAATAATATAGCTATTTATTTTAAGACTTAAAATGGAATGGATTATCGCACTGGCTGCTTCATATAATCACTTACCCTCGATTTCTTTTTGGTTCGTTACTTACAGGCCAGGAAAACAAGGAAAATGTCGGTAGTGGGTCATTGATGAGAGGCGTTCATTGACTTTCGGGGAAACCGATGACGTCGGCTCAGAGTAGAACCAGTAAGCCGAAATTCGGTGGATTGAGTGTTAGACCTGGCACTGAATTGTTAAACTCTGATTTAAGTTCCCAGCTTTGGATTATGGGCAGGTGTGAAAGCACGTGACCAAAATCTCCCACTACCTTCCACTTTCCCAGTTTTACAGTCACAGAAAGTTCAGCATGAGTCATGTTGACATTCAGCAGAGCATACATGTTGCCAAAACGGGACGAACAATGTCTGTATAAAGTGCATAAAAAACTAAGTGGTACTTCATTGCGAAAACAACAGAATCTTATGAAGAAAAGAACCCAAAATTAATCGCAGGTGAGGGCCACGAAATAAGTGCTCTGACAGACTTCGTATATGTCGTTAAGTGAAGGGTCAATTTGCTAATGGTGGTCCAACGAAAGTTCCTTAAGACAAAGTTTCCTCTTTAGCGTTTAGTGATTGTATCAATCCCTCACCAATGACGCCTGTAGCGGGCAGAGGTGGGGGACGCAGCGGCTGGGCGGTAGGCCTTGGCCCTTCATGGGCTGTCGCGCCGGGTTTTAGTATAGTTTTAGATTGTATCAATCTACCTGAAAGTGATTTCAAATTAAAAGAAAAGTAATGCGGAAGAAGTTTAATGGAATGCTCCTTTTTGGAACGAAGGTCGTGCAATCTTCCAGTTTGTAGTTTTCATTGATGGGCAGAATCCGACCCCGCAAAAAGCGGATGTACGTCTAGGAAATCTACAATTTTAATATTGTGTGATTTGTAAACAGTCTTATATCGTTAGTTGTTACTGTCTTCCATGTGAACGGAAAACAAAAGAAAAATAGGTCAGGGCAAGTTCGATGTTTGAGCTGTCAAGGACGTAAGTTATACTTGTTCGTAATCATATGGTACATACTGAGACTCGCTTGTTGCTTCGAGCCCGACTCTTTCAATTGAGCATCTGCTTTACGTATATGCGCTCTCTTGGCAAATGGTCAGACATTCGTACTCGAGTATTTGCTCGTTCACATCATAACGTTGTCAGGACGTACGTTTAGACAAATGAGCATCAGTAGGGTACGTTATGCTACTGCGTTTCGTCTTTGTTTCTACCTACTGTTGTCTTCTTTATTACATGATGACACAGAAATTTGATTTTGTCACCTCTGCTTCTGTGATTACCGGTGATCAAAATATATTTTGAAGTATGCACTAAAATAATTAACATACAATTTTATACAATATTCATTCAGAATATCCGTAATAGAAAAAGAAACTTATGCGTATAAACATTTTACTAAATAAACATTACACTATATAATCGAATAGATTTAAAAAACTTTAAACTCAAGAAATTGCACGTCACTAAGGTAAATTATGCTACAAATTGTAACACAAATTAAGATAACCTCAAACGTTGATTTGCATTAATGCTATATTCAGTTAAGTTCACTATGGAAAAGAAAATATTAATTGTACTTAAAACTATGTTTTGTTTTAACAAAATCGAAGTTAAGAACCCTGAAAATAAACTTGGTGATGAAAAAATTGCTATTGGAAAACTAACGATACTTAGAGTACCTTAATGTTTTACAATACGAAATCTCAAATAATATGAAAGTAAATCTAAGAGCTTCAGCACTTTCTCCTGCTCTTGTTGTTGTTGTTGTTGTATTATCATCGTCGTCATTTTGTTGACTAATTGCGAAGTGCTTCCGTGCATATCTTAATTCCGGATTTATGCTGTTACTGATAAAGTCCTTCATTTAATTTTAGGAAAACATTTTCGTTTGTATCACTCTACTACATACTGGAGTATCACCCGAACGTAGGCTTTAGCAACAACGCAGAGAAGCAAGAATGAGCCCTTTCTCTTGCACTGGGCCTTCGAACAGGAAATGATACAGCAACTCGTTTGGTATGCCAAAGTGACTGAAGTAAGAGCGGGACACAGCTCGAACTTCTGTATTTCCAACGTGTATGCACGAGCTGGTTTGTGTTTGAAGGTATGGTTCAAAATATGTACCAAAACTTACAATTCATATACAGCAAATATTTATTCTGGTTGCGTTGAGAAGATTCAGCTCGCCATCTCATTCTGCTTGCAAAGATAACATGTTTCTTTGCGCTTCTCCAGTGATTATGTAACAATCTGTTCAATGAAGCGCTCTCCTCCATTCATAATTATAACTAGTCATAGGAATTCTTAAACAGTTGACTTCAAGTTCTTTACACTCTAAGCATACTTCAATACAAGGGTAAACAGCGACCAAGGGCTGCTGACGGCAGGTAAACATGGTCTGAGTCCGTCTGCAAACGTCAACAGACTAGACGAGGGATGGGCGCAGTTGGTTGCCTGCGAATTCCCTGTGTGAAATTTAGTAACATTTTAACATTATTTCCTTCCGTTTTGGCTTTAAGTCTTAGAAATTCCTGGGCCTAATTATAACTATCCTTGCCTGACCTGTGGCTACCAGGTTTCTTCTTTTCCTTTATTAAAACGGTACTGAAGTTCAGTTATTTCAAATACCCAAAAGCAATAGTGCTCAGTTCTGTCGTGGTGAGGTAAAATTGTATTCTTTGTGCAAGATGTTAACTTTTTTCCGGCTGCTTCATCCAACTCGGATTTTTTGCCTAGCACAGGAACAGAAATCTCTGCTGTTGTAGGTAACGCTGAAAGAACTGTCGCGTTGTGCCATACATCCCGGATGCTTGCAAGTAATTGATCCCGCCACCATCCCCGATGGAACAGAACTGCTAGATGCAAACTGTCATTCATGATCCAAGCGCTGACAACTTAGTGCATTCTTCCGGGTTTTTCAGAATGGTTTCTTCGCAAACAGATAGTCCTCTTTAAATGCATATCAGAACAACACGGAATCCCGCAATAGATGTGCCCTGATTTAATATCCCGTTGAATGCAGGCCAACACATTGGCGGAATTTAGAGCATGGTGCCGAATATCTAAAGCATACCAAAGGGGGATATATTTTTTTCCTTAACCACAGGTAAGTTGAGTCAGAGTTTAAGCTAGAAAATGAAATAATATTGCAAAAATGCACAAATCAAAATTAATATTTGAGCAAAATATGTTTGCGCAAAATTTTGCCAGTAGAAAATTTTCTAAGTTGTATAATTAATGAGGATTTTAAAACTGAAATAGGGGTGTATTGAATTGAAGCCAACAGTAATCTGCCAAATGAAATTTCATTACTTTCTTAAAATTAACTTTTACACTACAATTCGACATTTCCATACCAACACTACAGTACTTCCACTACTTCCATAAAACACATTTATCCATCACTTCTTAAAAAGAAGACATACACAATGCACATTTGGTAAGAATGATTGAACCACGCAGACCGGATCAGAAATGAGTCCACTAGCTGGGAGGGAAGCGGCGTTTGTTTCTCTAACATATTGTAGCCTCTGTCGTTTCTGTGGCAACTTAATGCAGTTTTGTGAATGCTATTCTTAGACCTGGAATAGTAAAAAGCGACAACTTAAATCCTGGCCTAAGTAGGTTACTACCCCCCCCCCAAAAAAAAAAAAAAAAAAAAAAAAAAAAAACGCTTTATCCAGAATTCCTGATTTTTTTATAGCTTAAGGCGGCTTTTGTTACAATCCAGTATTCTCATACATTATTTATTTGTAAATGAGATTAAACCATGCCACGTTTAAAGGTTTTAAGTCATGTAAATAGCGCATATGAATGACCTCGTCAGAAACAAACGCAAGTTGCTAAGCAGCGGAGTAGGGACTTAGTGACCAGTTTTAAAAACGTACTTTTAGAGTTGAGTATATTCCAACACCGCGGTGATAAAACGCACTACAGAAGTATGCTTGTTGCTTGAACACAGCAACCTAATTATTGCGATAAACCGGTGTGACATTTGCGCGACTTTGGTCAGTCGATAACCTTCGCTTGCGCAGACACAACACGTGTTCTTTGGGGCAGTGTGATTATACATGCGGTTGATTTATTTTTATAGTTTTGCTACGGTAACCTTGACGACTTGCCGATTTGGATTCCTTCCAGTCTCAGAGTCCAGTTTAAAGATGATAATAATTGCAAAGAACAGTGTTTATGTTGCGCTACTGAAATCTGCTGTCTAGCACCATAGCGACATTTGTTTTATGTCAGGTGAGCAGTCACTATTTTATTAGTTCATATAAGAAAACAACTTACAAACACTTTTGTTCTCTGAATCCATAATGATTTTCTAAAAAGAAAAGAAAAAAGTACAAATAACATTATCCCTGCAAAACGGGAACGAGCGAACTTTAGAACATCCTAATGTTAATGTATGAGGTTATCATCGAGCGTGGTAATCGCCAACAGCTGATAGCTGCTCTAAGGCAGTGGCGCAGATCTGTTACTGACGAGCAGGACGTTCTTGGTACAAGGAGAAGACGTTGATTATTGCAAAATGTTTTTACACAAAGTGTTATTTACTCGTGTAGCAGTATTGCGGTGATAGTTGGGATAAATGCTGTAATGTAAGGACGAACGAGCGCTGTGTACTCAGAACTTGGAACAGTCACTGGACATCGCCATTCAACATGATGAAATGAAGCAGTGCTTCTTCCGCAGGAGCTCGTAGAGGAATTTATTCAATGTCTCTGTTACGTGAATGGACACCATCCAATACTTTGACATTCAACTTACTCAACTATGAGATGAGATTCTGCAACATTTTCAATGTCAATTGCCTGACATAACATACTCTTCTGTCACCGATGATCCCTTTGAAAACGGACTCTGCTGTTCAGAAGCAATTGCCCATGCTTAATGAGATATTTCGAGAGATTATTGATACGAATGTTTACATAAATAGTGCTTTAAGGGACACTGGGAGTGAAATTTGAAAGTTCCACAGTTCTTGATAGATTTTTCTGAAATTTTTACTGTGTTTGTATTTATGAGAATAGGAGGTACATCAAATTTCATTAAAATTGGATAATTCGTTTATGATATATAAATTATTTTATGAATTTAACAGGCACATTTTCAAAATAGAGCTTGCGTCTATTGACTTTTCAAAATTCATTTATATTGGCAGAACTGATACCCTAAAACATGGGTAACAATTGTATGAAGAGACATTTCAAATACGTTTGCTGATTATGCTGTACATAGTTTTTTAATAACAAAGAAAATTTAAACTTAAAAATTGATTTTTTTCATACAGAAAAAAATGTTTTTGGAATTCATGTTAATGATAACATCAATATTGAATCATAGTTTTGTTGAGCTGCTATTTATAAATTTTCATTGAATTTGAAGCAGAACTCGGCGTGACCTTCTGGAATGTGCAGAAATGTAGTTTGAGAAAAACAGGCTTTTATATAGGAGCATCCTGTGTACATTAAGGGAAGAGCGTAATGATCACATGGAGTGGGGGATATGAAAAATGTTAGCTGATCCAAATGCACAGGTGTTCCAGGAACATTTTAAGGTAAAAAAACAATTTTCATTTTCGACTTTTTGACAATTTTGACCAAAATTGCACTCCCATTGTCCCTTAAGTTTTCTAAGGAAGTACTATGCAATGTAAGAATAATTAGAACTTGTTCCAACTCATGTACATACAATTGAAATCTCTGGTATCTCCAGTCTCTTGTTTCCGGGGCTCCCGATCATGATGAACGGGCATGTAACTGGTCAATAGGTAACCTGATCATTCCTTTTGACATTTTCTTGTGTGACATCCAGACGAGGCAGTTTGCGGTTGGCGGCTAGAGATCGTGGAAAGAAGATACTGTTGACATCTCCGATTCATTGAGGGAACTACTGGGAAACAAGTAAGCTCTTTATTCCTTAAACTGGTTCTAAGTGCATTTTACAGGTGGTGCTGCTCTAGTACGCCCTGCAGTAAATGTAGATGGTGGTTACATTGAAACCAGAAAATCTCCATTAGGATCCGCCATGAGTTTTAACATATCCCTGAAAGAAGGCGGTACACAGCCACACATCTGAAGAAAATGTCCCAGTTAACAAGCTTTTTCCGATGTCTCTTTACAGAAAATTAGGCTTCAGGTGTTTCACCTAAGTGCATGTTAATGCATCCTTTTTCGTTACGTACAATTTGCATATTTAGCTGATATTTTAATTATGAAACCTCCCCGAGGTTTGAGTTATAAGACGAAACGAAGGTAATTAAAGGCATTGTGCAATTAAATGGCGGATGCTACAATTACTGTGGGAAGGCTGACTCTGGAAAGCAAATGGATGGCTTGAAGTGAACAAGGAAAGAGGAAAGTCAAGTGCACGATAATGAACCTATCTTCTGGCGCAGTGCTTTCTTGCATCCGTTGTAGTTTCATTGCTTTGTAGAGGTTGCCGAGTTTAGGTTGAGATTCTGGATTCTGTGGTAGCATGTTGATACGAAATCAGCTGTGACTTTACAAGGCAATTTAACTTAAGAGTACACTATGTATAGTATGTATATTGTAGTTGGATGAAACATTAATTTGAGCGAAAGAAAATTGTATTCGCGTGTGGTCTAGCTAGTTCTCAAATTCAACACAGAAAACTAAATATTGTAATGGAACATTCTGTGCTTCTCACTCCTACTGGGCATGTACCTAGCTTCCGCAGATGCGGTGTACGACACGAGTGGCCTATTCTAGATAACTAGGGGAGGAATGAATTGCAAATCCTAGAAAGGTAAAAAGTTACTGTAGATAAGCGTTCATATATAGCTTTAATAACAGCTGTAAGTTATGGAAAATGAGATAATATAATCTGATGTATGGAGATACTAGAAATACACATTTTGAGGTACCTTGAATAGGAGTGTGTGTGTGTGTGTGTGTGTGTGTGTGTGTGTGTGTGTGTGGGGGGGGGGGGGGGGGCTTGGTGTTTATATTCGGCATCTTCCAAGGGCGTAACACCGATGCTTTCTAGAAAACACTCCCGCTCAAATCAACCATTAAAGATAAAAATGTTTCGCTGTTTTTTATTTTCTCAAACATAGCTCTTTGACTGCAGTAACATATATTCAGGATATTAGCATAACAAAATGTATACCTACGAGTACGTTGAATTTTCTTCGAATAGCCTGTGGAATCGTCTTAATTCTGAATGAGTTTTGTATCATTGATAAACTGCAAGAGATCAAACGAAAATTACATAAAAAAGAGGTCTCGTAATACAACAAAGTTTATATCAAAGTATATTGTGCCTTTGACCATTTCTGAGATATTTATTTTTGGTTTGAATTTTCGAACATATTTTTCTCAAGGACAAGTACCTATTCGTTTTTTTCCCCCCTCGTGGTCATGTAAACAATGTAATTATTTCAAAGCCATCATATACCTATCCGCTTTATTAGAACGTTACTATCGTTAGCTTAGTCTATTGTATCCATGTTATACCTACAACGAAATAGCTAAATGTGGAATGAAAATGTACATCGATTAACACGAGTTAGAGTAGTCACCCTTTGAAAAAGTAGTTTGTAGAACGTTTGCCTAAGAAATGCATGTGAATGCATCAGAAGTTTTTCTTTAGGAATTGAAATAGCAGGATTACTGAGGCGGTAGCGTCTGTGGTCCGCATTCGGGAACTCGTGGGTTCGATTTCTATGGGGGACCTTCCTGACCCATGGCTCTTTTCGGGGACTATGCTAGGTGAATGCTGGGAAGAATAATTATGTCCCAAATGTCACCTCACCTCTCATTTCTTTTCAACTTTCATCCTGGTTGACTTGTTTCAGGGTTCTAAGTGTAGGCGAGGTTTTCCGCCTGCATTGCAGAGAATTTTCTGCGTAAATCCTTGTCCTCCGGATGGCGGAAGATCTCCGGGTCCCAGCCGGCTGGGGGAGGGGGGGAGGAGGCTGTGCGAGCCACCACCGGGGAGTTTAAGTCTGTAGCTGTTAGGGATCGTGCTCTCTGCTGCCATCTCTCCACAGGTCCGGCCAGCCTTAGCATCATCCTCTCAGCTCATTCCCCCCACACTGGGGCTGCTCCATCAGGGGCATAGGCATAAAAGATTTCATAGACCGAGGTGCTAAGTCCTCTCTCCGAACCTTCTCATAAGCATAGTCATTCTTGCAGCATCTTTCGTCTATCTCTAAAGTTCAGGCGAGTTATTGAAAATACAAAATAGATATTTAGATATTTCTATAATTTATGCCTTGCTTCCACGTATCCTCATGTGAATACGCCCTTGTTCCTTGAAGCTAGTATTTCTTGGGATCAATTATATGCCATTGCAGTCATGTGGTTTCATGTTTCCGAAATGCATCAAGTGCCATTTAGGAAATATATCGGAGTGCCGTTACAAGTAATAAACAGGATCTGTTACGGCACACTAAGCTCGCGTTTTCAGGGCGTGGTGCACCGATTTGAAAGGCAGCGGTTCCAATCCGGTCGCACTCATGCTTTGGAATGTCGCGTGACCATAGCGTTTCGAAATTAAAGGAAAATGAATTAAATTGCGGGAAAACGTGTCCCCCGCCCCAAAGCTATCCAATTTCGAAAATGGTCACCAGTACACTTTTGTACAGTCAGAATATTCTGTTTTAAAGCACAAACACAGCAATATACACTTACTACCCCAAGACTGAAAACTACCCTTCAGTTTATAGTTGACCAGTGAAGAATGCGCAGTGACCTCGCACCGCCTGTCTTCTGCCAACTTTAATGATTTTAGCATCAGGCTAAAGCTCGGCTCGGTGCGGAGAGAATTCCCGGGCACTCTGTACAAGAAGGCGACTACGTAATAGGTTACAATATTCTTGTTATTGGTTTGAATTTTCAAATACTTATCCTTTTCTTAAGGGTAAGTCCCTATTGGTATTTTTTATATTAACGTCCTCCAACGTTATGTCATCGGACAGTGAATGAATGAAATGAGTGAAAATGATGCTCAGATAAGCTCGAGATCCATATAGCTTAAATTTGCCTGATATTCGTCTTCGCAGGATCAGGGGAAACCTCGGGGAAAAAAAGTTTGTCCGGATAACTCGTCCTAACCGAGATTCGAACTCGGGACATATTTCCCGTTGTATTCTGTGTACTGAGGTTTCCCTCTTCGAATTATTTCATCGATTTCAGCATTAATGGTTCTCCAAAGCGAGTCAGTCATTTTTGACATTTGAATAGCGGCTCTGTTGCGTCAAATTACGTAAGCTGTTGCGCATATGTAGGACAGTGCAGTTAGATTCCCTAACGTGATCATAACCTAAGAAAACAGGGATAACTAAAATTCTGAGGAGGTTATAATGAAATGTGATAATTTTTTCGCGAATGAAGGCTGTCATTGGTTGAAATTTGCAATTGTTATGCACATGATTGGTTGATTTCAATCGAGTCACGTATAAGTGTAGTAGTCAGTGCAGGGTCGTGAGCAGGCTGCGCTCATGAACACCAATTCTCCATCCCTGCCCTGTTACCATTGAACCTACAAGGGATATGAGACAACTTCTACAGATGTTTATTTCGTTTACCTACTTCGAGGTAGATAGAAGAGTAAGCTTTGGAAGAATAGTCTTTTAAAGAATGAGTAGAGAAAGTAATGTGAATGTAACCCCAATTTTTGGGCTGTACGTATTCATAATAAAAGTTGTCTGGGTAGACAGTTCGTGTGTAGGATTGAAGTTATGCTTTGCAGTATGAAATGCAACGATGTTTGCATATTTGTACTGTGTTTAGAATTAACCCATTCCAATTCTCTTCAGTGGGTAGCTGATAGGATTTTAAAGTTTTAAAGTTCATGACTATTTGACCATCTACGTATTAAAATCTGGATATTTCGCTTGGAAAATTGCTGGTTTTCGAAAGCTATGTAGCGGAATTCTAATAGCACATGATGGTAACCCTATCTGCAAAGGATCCGGAAAACACTAGTTTAAAACCCGATGTTTATTTACGATACGTATTTTGACAATTTGCAATGTTGGAACGGAACAAGGCAGGAATTACCTATGACGGAAGTACGACACTGCTGTGGCGTTTCCTACACCCAAAGTGTTTTCAGACGGCAGATTATGTATTATGTATGAATACACCACCACACCTATCAGGAATGTAGATTAATGCTCGTAAAGTGGGTTGGTGCTGCCCTAAGCGTTAAGCGAACGGTATATCTGAATTGCATTTTTAATTTCTGCTAATGCAGTATTAATTATATTGACTTCCAGACTTGTAGCATGCCTTTAATGCTGGAACCAAAGAAAATTAGCAATAATTTATACAAGAGACGTTGAAGGTCGGCGGTTTTCCTAGACATAGCGGTTTGGGCTTGAGAGCACAAAACTCAATTAAGCGCGCGCAATTAAATTGGAACTCGATGAATTTCGATGGAAATTAAATTTCATGAGAGAGCTTGAGAAACTCATCAGAATAGACAGATTGGAGAAGCGTTTTCGCTTATGAATGTTAATAAGTATTCCATTAGCATTAAATAAGTGGCAAGTGCGTATATAAGCTTTGTCTTTTGTTTTGGATAAATAGTTGCACGTGCTGCTTATTGTGTTGAATTCTATCCTCGTTTTTTTACACCTGTTGCCGTCTCCCGTGCCAAACTTCCAAAGCCTACGATCTTGGACTTAAACCTCCTGCTTGCATTACTCTCGTGCTTCTTTTCCATCGCTCTTCTTCCATTCTTAATGTGTTCTAACCATTAAATTCCTTCCTCTCAGTTGTTTTAATTATGCTTTCTTCTGCCTCCATTATGTTTCAAATTTCCTTATTTGTGGTGTGTTCTAATTTTGACTCTGACACTTCTGCGTAAATAAACCATTTCTAGAGCTATTAGTCTGTTCCTGCACTAATTGTTGATTGTCGATACCTCACTTCCATATATTGCAACAGATTCCACTAAAATTTTAGCTTATATTTTTAGTGTCTTTCCAGATATGCTTATCCCACCATACAGCATTTAACGATGATATTTTCCGGCTCAGTTGAATTCTTTGCTATGTTCTCTTTGCCTATACCTTCGATTGTATCTGTAATTCCCAAATATTTCGTTTGTTTCACTTGCTTTATTTGTATGCCTTCTTCCAACATTAAATTCTCTTTCATTGCTATTGTCAAATATTCTGTTTTTTGTAAATTTATGGCAGGACTCCGTTATTCATGTGTTTTTCAACCTTTTTATCATAAATTCCATATCAAATTTGTCTTGCACCATAACCAGTTGGTCATCGGCAAATTTTAGTGTCAGCAAAAATCTGTAGCGTGTTGGAATGCCCATACCTTTATAGATTTGTTTCCACTTCATTAATATATATTCTACATAAATATTAAATAAAATTGGCGATAGACTGCAACCTTGTTTCAGACCCTTCGTGGTTTTTATGGTTCCAGTTTTAACATAAGCCATGCTATCTTTATAAATCTATTTAATAGTTTCGATTAGTTTTCTATAATATAATATAATATAATATAATATATATATATATATATATATATATATATATATATATATATATATATATATATATAACACTTACCTTGCCGGTCGGAATCCATTTCGATCGTCTCCGATTTTGTCTTTAATTACATACATTTTTAGTCAGGTGTAGACAAATCCAAAAGAGCTAAGATGGGATGTTTTTTGTAAATAAGAAATACTGTAAACACATATTGATAATGAATATACCAATGAAAGATGTCTAAAGATTAAAATGAAGCTTATTGGAAGGACAACGGTATTGTCAGCAATAAACGCACCAACAGATAAGCTGCATAGAATCAGGGAAGAAAAGCACTATTCAACGAGGTGGAGCAAATTTTGTTGAATCCAGATGCATTTATTAAAACAGTTCCTAGGACTTTCATATATTGAGTTATTAGGCGTTTGGTCACAAGTTTGTGCTTGTTGCTTGTGTAATCCTGCCATTTCGTAAATGTTGTTAACACGTTAATGCGATTTGAGATTTAAAGTGAAGGAGCTGCTTCGCATGGGACAAATCGCCAAGGCTTTAAAACTTTGTCGGTCACCCAGTTTTAGATGTGTAGTTACTGCGCATCACATTAACGTCCATTGTCCGTTTGTCCATATCGTAGGCACGAAACAACTCTGCCACCGTACGGGGCTAAGATTTTATATTTATGATTTTGAAGAACATTTATGTACTTGCTGTCAAATTGGTTGAAATCGATATAAAATTACGGATGGTGAAGACAATCTATCACCTGACTGAAGGTCATAATTACACATTACACATTTACACATTTTTAATAGAGACATTTGGAAATATCTCGGGTGCATCTATGTGGGTTGGGAAACGCCAGATTGGCCTGGCTATCCGTATTTCATTAAAATGCCATGTATTTAAAATGTTTTCATGATAAATTCAAGGTATATCTGGAATTTTCTCGGGATAGCTTCTGAAGTTTTGCATAACTAGTAAACCGTACCTTTCTCAAATAGGAAGTCATTTTTTTCATGTATTTTATTTATTACTTTCTCTACTACGTGTAGTAAAGTAGAGGAAATATTGTATTCCACCCAAAAATTCGATGTCGAGATTTCACCGGAAATATATGTTTTGAGGCCCACTGAAAAAAAAGAGCATTTTTAGAAAAAGGTCCGCGTGTGTCTCAGTCTATGGACAGCATAACTCAAAAAGTCGGTTAAAAACCAAAGTCGCCATTTAAGTTTGTCTTTCAAGGATGCGACACGAAGATTTTGAAGAAAATTGCTCACCCTAAACTACCTTTACATTGAAATTTAAAATATATTTTCTTGAAAATGGCTCTAACGATTTTGATTAAATGCCACATGTTTGAGATAATTTTTTATGACAAATGAAATGTATATTTTGAATTTTATGGCTATAACCAATGTAGTCCTGTTTACTCTTGATTACTTTTGAATAACTCGTAAACCGTAAGAGATAGCCTTACTGTACAAAAAATGTAGATCTCGCTAAAACACAATTTATGTCTGAAATTTTTTTGTAGAGTATCATTTCGGAGATATTTTTTGTTATGTGTCAATTTCGGAAAGCTTAACTTTCGTAAAATGGAACATCGTTGTTCATATTTTAATGTTAAGCGTGCAAAGAGAACTAAAAGATTTGACTATCGCTCAAAGCCTAATGTATTCTAATATTCGCCTTGCTCCTGCAAGGAGATGAGCAATAAGATAATTTGTACAAATGTTTATCTCAACTAACACGAAGATATAGGAATAAGAGTTTGTGGGAATGGTTAGTATAAGAGTAGAGAAAGTCATGTGAGTGAAACATAAGATTTTCTGTTATTTTGACATATTTTCATAAGTTTAGTAAATTTTATAGGTCATTTTTCACACATTTTAGATCTTCCAAATTCAAGCCCTGATCATCACTGTTAGGACCATGTGGAGCAAGAGCGGGAGTTCATGTTAAAAATCTGATGTGTTGCACTCACATGACTCTCTCTACTCTTGTACTAACAATTCTTACAAACTCTTATTCTTTATCTTCGTCTTAGTTGAGATAAATATTTGCAGAAATTATCTTATTGTTTATTTTCTTGAAGGTACAAGAGGAATATGAAAATTCAGTGGGCTTTGAGCGATAGTCGAATCTTTTAAAGCTGGTGGCTACATGAAGGCTTTGAAATGCCGTTATCTTTGCACCGCTGAGAGATAAAGCGAATAAAGACCTATTTGAGAAAAGTATAAGTATCTCAAAACTCTCACGAATAACAAGAAATATCTCCGAAATGGTTCACTCCACAGAAAAATGCATTTGGACATAACTTGTGTGTTTTAACGAGATCTACATTTTTGTATAGTAAGATTTGGTCTATCTCTTACGATTTACCAGTTATACAAAAGTTGTCGAGAATTGTCATGGGCTATAGCCTGAAAGTTCAAAATATACATTTCATTTGGTATTAAAAATATCTAAAACATGGGCATTTTAGTCAAAATCGTCAGGTATTTCTGTGAAAATCAAAATTTCCTATGTAAAGGGTAGTTTAGGGTGGAGGAATTTCCTTCACAATGTTGGTGTCGCATGCTTGAAAGATGCTAAATACCAGCTTTGGTTTCTATCCGATTTTTCGTTTTTGAGTTACACGCGCGCGCAGAACTTTTTCTAAAATGCCCTTTTTGGATTCAGGGGACATCTCGACATCGAATTTTTAGGTCGAATACAATACTTCCCCTACTTCCTATACGTAGTAGAGAAAATAAACATGTAACGCCTAAGGTTTTTAAAGTAAATAAACTTGAGACTTCTGCTCTCTTAGCTATTTGCTTACTTTCGTGAAATATTGAATGTTCACATTGCGTAATGTGCACGCAAGAGGTTCCCTGATAATTGGCAACACCACGTGGAACGTATTGCCTACAGTCTTGCAATCACACCCGTGGTGACGTCACAAACGCGGTATTGACCGGGTCCCATAGAGCTACCGGGTAGTGCGGCCGGTACAGTGGGTGAGTGTGCTCCGCACGTGTAGTTTATCTCAACTTCGACATGTAAGTACATATTAATTTACATGTGACATGTTTGATATCTGTCTTATCGACAGATTTAAGTATAGCAGAAGTATACAAGTGTTCCGTGGATATATGGTTGGGGTCAACTATTGGTAATTCAGTTTCGATGGAACTTTCTCTACCTTTGTGTACTCGTATCTTCACTAAGGCGCCTGATATTTCACAACGGGATATAAATGGAAGTCAAAGTTTTGAGGCTTCTTTAGTTCAATAATAACAGCTATCTGTGAACACTATACACCCGCTTCCCCCCAAAAAGAAAGTTACCATAAATGCCATTTTATCAATTATTTTTCGAAGATTTTAAGGACATTATCCCTTTGTGAAACAATGTCTTGCACTGAGTGGATTAGGGGGAAAAAAAAAAAAGCCTCAAAAGATTTTTAAACTACATATATTGTGAGCATTTTTTTTTTATCTTTTTGAAGTGGGAAGTCTTGATGACCGTCATATCGGACGGTGAATGAACGAAATGGCTGAAATAATACTCAAATGTGCCTAGAGCTTAGTTACCCGGCATTGTCTTCTCAGGATAAGAGAAAACTCCCGTGAAAAACTTATCCACTTAACTCCCTCCATCTGAGATTCGAGCTAAGGACCTCTTGCATGAAGCAAGCACGCTAACGTCACACCACAGGGTAGACATTTGCGATGTTGGCATGATTAAAAAGTAGATAAATCTTGAATATTCTGTAAATAGCCTGTAAATTTATCGTTATCGAGTTTTTTTTATTGCGAATCAGAAGAAACAAAAAGCTGCTACGGGAAAGGAAACAAGATTGGTTTTAAGAAATGCAGTTTTTGGGGGTGGGGTTGGGCTGCAGCCATTGCCTCTGTTCTCATTGTTGGTAGTTCTTACTTTCCAGTGCTACATTTCGGAAATTTAAGTGGTCATTTAAGCTTCTCAGATATTCTTTAAGACAATGAGAAGGGTCCAATTGTGATCTGCTCTTTTTTCCAAGCAGACTATATTCGTAACGTACAAGGTTTATCTTACCGTATATTAGGTAGGTGGAATAATTGGATAGTGGATAGAAAAAATACGTTTTTGTACAGAATTTAAAGAAAGCATGGGATGGGATGATAGTGAATAAGAAGTGTAACTGTTCTATGTCAGGCTTTCTGGATTGTCTCTACTGGTGTGACTTTTGGTAGTAATTTTTCATCACGCAGTGGTACCAGAGGCCTTAAAACTGATCAAAGAAATTATGTTAAACCTAAATCAGTTTCTTCAGTAAAAGATTTTAAAAAGTTGCTGCAATTATGCTTTTTTCTCTCTTGACCATACAAAGATAACCTAATTCCAAAGCTGTCACATAGCCCTTACAACATTTGACTATCGCTTAACCCTAGCATTACCGGGGCGGGGGGATTACTTTGTGCCCACCTTATATAATTTTTTTGAGTAATGGCATACAGTTAATAGCTATTGTCAATCACTGTCTCCACTACTGAATTGCGTAATTCTTTCAGTTTTCCATTGTTGGTCCTTTTGAGGAACGATGAAATGTCAAGGTGATCATAAAGTACTGGCCCCGTCTGTATACCATGATTCATGTGAAAAAGTAAAAGAGGAATAGTTAAACAGTGTTAAATGTTACCTTTATAAACACGACAACATATAATACCCAATTTTAAAATAAACTTGTTTTAAAAACAATATTTTAACCTAGCTACATATAATGCTCCTAAGTAGAACTTTTACTTTACTCCACATCTTTGCAATACTCGGCAACGTAAGCTGTACGCACGGCAAAATCCAGGTAGTGCGGTTCGTATGTAAACTACACACTCGAGCAATATTGCATGTTAATCGGACCAATGTGAACCCAGGTCAGTGTGACAAGCACACCCACGTAATTGTTAGCTAGACGGAGAGCAGTGGGGATTAAAGGGATTTGTATGGGTAGTTTGACATCGGTTTAAACACAAAGCCTCGTTGGCAATTTGACATTTATTAGTTGAGAACAGCACATTACTCATACAGTATTTTAATAACCCCTTTACTTCCACAGCCAAGCTGGTCTTGGACGTGATAAACAGTGATGATGTACTCGCTGGACTTTTGGTTTTGGTTAATTTTTACGAGACACACGTCACTCTCACATTCATAACTTCCGATTCTGTTGAGGGTCAGGATGATTCTAATCAAAGAAAATTCCTCGCACTCCCAAGTCAGGAATTTAACTCGGTATCTCCGGATATTTAGTTTTGGTAGTGTCCCTAAAAGGTCAAATAGTCGCCTTAATGTCGGGGGAGTCGGCATGCTGACCCTCGCCACCCCATCTGCACTCCTCCGTGGCCTTGACTGCGGCTGGAGGACGCAGCGACCGGGCGATGCGGGTAACCTCTATATAGAGGAGACGCCCTAGATATATGTGAAATGAAAATAAACATTAATATTAAGAGAATAAAATACTAACTACCACTATAAATGTAATAATTTTGAGTTAATTTTTTTTTATTATTTTAGAACATTCTTTTAAATTTAGAACGGGGGTGCCGTGGCCGAGCGGTAAGACCGTTCGCCTATTACCCAGGCGGCCCAGATTCGATCCCAGGGACCTGCATGTGGTATTCGTGGTGGAGAAGCGGCGTCTGGACGGGTTTTCTCCGGTTTTCCTCGCCATTCATTCCATCAGGTGTTCCACCATATCTTTCCCTTCATCCATCTCGCCATCATGCTGTTCCTGACCCTTATACCTGGTGCTGGGCTGACCACCCGCTTCCAGTTCTTCACTCTGTCCGGTCCATAGGTTCGTCTGCTCCCCAATAGGCATCTCATTCTCGGCAAAGGCTTGTAAGTCCTAGGGACAGGTTAATCAGATAAAGAAATAGTTTTAAATTCAGGAGTCTTTTTAAAAGGAAATAAACACCAAAGCTCTGCTCATCTTTTATCTGGGGTATTTATGTGTGCAGAAAACACATGCAAAGTCTGCGTGCAAATTACATGGGTATTATGCACATATTCTTAAAACGCGTGTACATATTATCGCCCCATCTGATATATTACCCAAAAACTTAAGATGAATTTAAGAACGGAAACAATCCTCAGATTAATCGCCCCCCAGAAGAAAAATCTGATGTGTTGCACTCACATGACTTTCGATATGCTTTTATGATATTCCTTTATGGACAGCTGATGCATCAGTTGTTTACCTTGATATTGCGAAAGAAAGATTGTAGCTTTAAGTTACGTGACATTAAAATTACACGTTGCATTATTCGTTCTCATTCTCTGTTGTAATGATTGGATGCCCTTACTAAGAAAGGAAGCATTTGCGTGCACAAGTAAGGTTTCTTAACCGTATTTTGAAGGTAGCCGATTCTTAGCTTGTGAAAATGTGTTAATTTTACTGTGAAAAGTGGATGTATTTTCTAGAAGTCGTCAACAACAAATGGAGTGTCCGTAAATAAATAATCCCGACCGTTGTGTGAAGACAGGTAATTTGGCAATTTTTAGTATAGAAAAATAATTTGTTTTACATCATGGTTTCAATGTGATACATTTTTTGTTACTTAAATATTTTATTTGTTAGCTGTCAATTGCTCGGGTCATATCATGGCCGCCGGTGTGTCAGAATTTCATCCCGCAGTTGTTTTACATGCTAGTAAATCTACTGACATGGGGCTGTCGCTTTTGGCACACATCTTGGTACTACCTGGCAAAGCCATGAAGCGTATCGGAAAGAATGTGAAACTGCCCAGCTGTTTACGTGAGCTTATCGCACAAGCACGGCGAGACTATGTATGTACACTCTGTTCAGATGCAATCATATCTTCAGGACAGCGTCTCATCGCCAGGCGCGAGGGGTCTATTTGTGTTTTATCACTTACTGTAGGCCAATTTACTATTATTCCACTCTTCAAATAGACAAGATAAGCGATCGCAGCGCTGGACCACCAAGGTCAATACGCCTCTTTGCCAAGTAGTAACATATAGTTTGCTCATTATGTCATAATTGTTATAAAGGACTGTGAAACGTGTGCTCAGGCATCTGCCCTGAGACAGTCCTGACCTGGCTAGCTGGTTACTAAATAATCAGAACACGTGGACTCAGACATATCGAGGAATCACACCCGACACTCTTAGCATGCAGGTGCTGTATCAAGTGAGCCAGGAAGCCATTCATTTGTTGCTGAAAAAGGGAAGATAAAAGCTGAGAGCTATACATCTGATGGACCGCGTAATTCTTCAACATTTGCCTTTCGGACCAACAGGGACGATTCCAGTCGAAAAAGATGTTAGATTTGGAAAGCTGTACGTCACATTTTGAATGACGTGGCTAACGAGAAAGATAGGCGCGAATTGGAATTACGTAGTATAGTGGTACTCGGATACATGGCTAACATTGTGTACCATTATGATATAATTGTATCTTTTGTATGAATTCAGCGAGCAGGTTTCTTTTTCTTTCTTTTTTGTGTGTGTGTGTGTGTGTGTGTGTGTGTGTGTGTGTGTGTGTGCGTGCGTGCGTGCGCGCGCGCGCTTGTGATAGCTTCCCGAGCTAACAGCCAGGTCAAATTTGAGTAACTGCCCAAGCTTTCAGCGACTAACTCTGCCGCCATCCTCAGGGGAACTGAGCCAGTCGCTGAAAGCTTGGGCAGTTACCCAAATTTGACCGGGCTGTTAGCCCGAGAAACTATCAGTGTTGTCATGTTAAACAAGTCATGAGCAAAGACCGCCCTTAATGATTATCATTTTTCCTATTCTTCTTGCAATGGCGCTACAGCCCAAAACGGGCCTGGGCCTTCTTCATCCGAGACCTCCAATCATCTCTATCCAGAGCTATCTGTTGCCAGTTTTTGCATTTTAGGAGCTAATATCTGTCCTCTCACTGAATCCATCAACCTCTTCCTAGGTTTACCTATTGGTCGCTTTCCAAACATCACTTTTTTAGGTATCTGTCCTTCATCCATTATTTGTACATGCCCTACCCACTGTAGTATTTTTAATTTGGCCACAGTGGACAGTTCTGGTTCTTTAAAGAGGTCACATATTTCCTTATAACTCATTCTCCATATTCCATTCTCATTTATAGGTATTTAAGGTATTTCTTTCAAACATGTTATGTTTTCGGCCGCCTTCGTCATGTAAATAACTGTGGGTCGTATGTATGTTTTCTGTAATCGTATTTTTGTTTTTCTATGTATAAATTTAGATTTCAGAATTGGTAAAATACCATAATATGTCTTGTTTGCTCTGTGTATTCTGTTTCGGATTTCTGTAAACTTATTTAATCAAATGCCCTTTCGGAAGCGGGACACGGTACGTCTAAAACAGTGACAGTTTTGGACTAATGCATCCGTCAGAATCCACAGAGGTATGAGTGATTGTTGCTAGTAATGCGAAGTTCACTATCAGACTTGCGAATATAATTGGCTGCACTTCGGCTATCTAGTTTCCATTTTAGCCGTAAGGCTATTATAAAAACAGTAACGGTATATGTAGTAATAACGTTTATAAATTGCCTCTAAACAACGCTGTGGTTCTTAACCGTAACCCTTTTGTTTCACAACACTGACTGCTTCATTATTCAGGAATATTTGCCAGGAACACTTGGACGCGGTTGAATGCACGTTCATTCATCATTTCTGCACCACCATTCACCGCTACTGACCACGTCTGTTAGCAGGAGGGATTGAGATAAATCTATGCAGTATTAACTAGGTAAACTAAGCGACAGTGTATAAGTAATCGTTTTTAAGCGCACTCTACTTTTGGAAGCTCTGTTTACGATGTCGAAGACTAATATTAAAACTTGTCAAGCATATACATAGTTTAGAAAATGTTATCCAAATAATACTTGTAGATCCAGACACGGGCTTCGTGTCACGAGAGCTATATCGCCCGTATATCACCAATGTACTATATTTCAAAAGTAGAAAACCTTGTCCTAGCCTTCCCTCACGCCACTAACCAGAGGGACAGGGATCTTTATGGTAAACATTCCGGCTGTAAAGATGTTACTCCCTTTCTCTGCATTGGAGTGCTCCATTAGGAATTGTTCGAAGCTTAGCACTGACAATAGTGAATATCGAAGGAGCAGCTTGGTTTGCTTTTACTGGATCCTTACCTTCCAAAGCGGTAGTTGAAGTTGCCAGAAATTAATAAACATAAATGCACTGTTGCTTTATGCAGGAGGTAAAAATGTTGCTTTGGGCTTCATATCGACACCGTTATTACTCTTGTAGGCAATTCCACATTTTGAATTAAAACCTGACCTCGCTCTGGATTCTAGGTGTTTGTTTTCTCTCCTCGTTTGCAATACAAAGAAATCAGAGTACAGCATTTAGTGGGTGAAACTAAATTTGTCATCCTGTGTAATGTGCGAGTCAAATTGTTTAAACTTCTAGAGTTTTGTAACGCACACAGTACCTTTATGTTCCTTTTCTAAGTGTGTTGAAGTTTCCTTGTTTTTAGAAAACCGGAAAATACTTAAGTTGGCCAACTCAGAATGGCTGTTTCTTCAGTAAATCCGCCAAATTCACGGAGAACATAGGAAAAATTAGCAAGTAAAATGTTTAAGTTCTAGCAGTATGTCATTTAAATGTGATTAATCAATGTCATATTAATGGCTTTATGAAAATTGAATGTTTTTTTTAACATTCATTTATAAATTGATAACTTTTTAACGAACATTTTGCACCAAGATAGCGTAAAATAGCTAAGGGTTGTCAGAAATAAGTAAAATAACTATTTCGTTGTTCGACGACGCTGTCAATTGCCAGGATCACATCAGCGTTGCCGGTGTGCCGGAATTTCGCCAGTAAATCTACTGACATGGATCTGTCGTTTTTAAGCGCACTTCAAAACCATCGGTCTGGGCCGGATTTGAACCCGCGACCTTGAGATCAGTAGACCAGCGTCCAACCAACTGAGCCACCCAGATCGATAAGGGTTGTCAGCCCCGGCACCCAAGTTACTGACTCACGAAGAACACTACGTCGTACTTCTTTTAAACGAAGATGTGTTTAAAGTTTTTAAAAATTTCGAACTTTCCTGTTTGTGCGAATGAAATTAGTACTAGCAAAAACGAGTAAAACAGCAAATTATGACATTCACGAGGTGAAAGCTACAACCGTACAGCTAATATTGCCGTAGCTTTTTTAATGCATTTCTCTACTATGTATAGCTGTTTGGAACTTTCCTGAGTCAGTTTCTTGTATTTTCTCGATGTGCCCTTTGGAATAGCGGCAAACTTGTCTAAGCGATAAAGGAAGCAGGAAAAAAGTAAAAAGAAAACGGATACTGCTGTACTGTCATTGGAACGCGACAAGTATGAATGAATAAAGAAATAGAAATATGTTGAACATGTTTGTAAATAAATATTAGCGCAGACTCTTTGCATGCGTTATTTTCCGCGCATTTTTAAAGTGAAAGTATGCAGAGTTAAACTCCCATCGGAAAACTTAGAGAAATAAAAGCTCAACAGAGGATTACTTTTGATTGAACACGATTTTACACACACTGTTGAGTAAGAAATTCATTTTAAAATATATCCAGCTTTTTTTAATCATACAAATGTAAGTATAGTTTATGCTAGTTTATTATGAAAGGGTTAATCAGTCATCTCCAAGGACTTTAATTTTGCTTGAAAGGATCAGCCTACTTATAGTTCTTGTAGGCACACTTCTGGAACTGATCGACAGCATACTGCTTGTCGTGCATAGGAAGGTGGCATTCCAGCATGATGGTGCTTCTGCACACTTCCGCACAATATGCATGCACATTTAACTGCCGAGTTATGGGAGCAGGGACCTATTTTGAGATATGTCAAGGTTCGGACGGGTGACTTAGCGTCTCGAACTGCGTAAGATATTTTGTACCTATGTCCCTGAGGGGGCACCCCCTTCCCCGGGAGGGAGGGGTGAGGTGAGGTGAGGTGAGGTGAGGCAAGGCAAAGGAGATTGAGAGATACAGATTGAGACGCTCAATGGCAGCTCGTTCAACCTGCTCCCCTTGCCCCGTGCAGGCTTGAACATCCTACTGGAGCGCACGGGAGTCGGAGGTTTACAACGCCCAGACTTCCGCAGACACCTACAACCGTGAAATAGCCGAGCAGGATGAAGGTAAAGTGAAAGGATAAAGTGAAATGAGAAGTGAGGAAACTGAGACAGGAAACTCGGGAATGCAATTAACCTTCCAAACATTCACCTAGCCATCGGGGAAATCTTCGAAAAAATCCCATGGGCGGTGTTCGAACCTACGAGCTCCCGAATACGAGTCTCGCACATTGCCGGGGGGCAATCTCTCTCGGTTATCTGTTGTCAGCTTTATCGCCCGATTTAACGTTCCTGGATTTTGTTGTTGAGAGAAGGCATGTTGACAGCACTGTATAGCTACCTCCAGTTGACGGCAGGGTGGAGATGATAGCCCTAATAAATTCTGCGCTGCAACAAAGACAGAACCCATCGTGCTTGCCATGATATCGGGGATCTGAGCGAGAGAGAGAGCTCCTTTAGAGGCTTCAGGAAATGCTATTCCGTTGTCAGCATCGAGTTTTTATCCAGAAGAAGAATCAAATCTCACTATTCTTCGGTGCAATAGTAGTTCAAGCTTAACACTTTTTAGTTTCCAAAAGTAATGATTAAGATATGTCGCAGCAAAACAAAATTAAAACTATGAAGCCAGTTTTGTACATACAAGTATAACAGGCGTTTGAAATGTTATGTTAGTCTGGGAATCTGGACCTCCTCTCAAGTGTCTTCTTTCCTCCCTTTCATAGATATGATTACTAATTTTCCTCTTGCTACCACGAGTTTGAAAACACAGACGTCCTTGGAATCCCATAGGTGCTATGGTCATGACAAGAATTCTTATTTCATTTTGTCGTGGTACCGTTACAAGATTTACGGTCCCGTATTACTGTGTGGGACTTGATTACAAAATATACTATCCGTTGTGATCGCAAGTGTTGTGCAATGAGTTCTAGAAAGCGACCCACCCACTTCTCGGACGAGTCTGACCAGGCTCCACCCGACCCTCCAGCTATGCAGCTCGCTCGCTGCTGAAGGAAGTTTAATGGCATTGTAACTAAATGGTTTAAATATTCACATATTAAGGTTTGATTGAGTGTTCTTTATTGTGGTGTGAATAGGTACTTAACTGCCCCAAAGAAGGAGATACATTCTGTAAATTTCTACTAGCAGTAAATCAACGTCGTAGATTTTTAATTCCTTGTGAAGTAAACTAGCTTCAGAAGGAGAAGATGATTAAACACCACGATATTTCCACATTGTTTTATTGATTGATGTAGTCCAATAGGAGAACGCTAAAAAATCGCACATCTCTTATTTTCGGTGTTAATAATTTAGATCCTGAACTGGTTTACATAGATCAATGAATGAAAGCGGTTCTTTCATACTAGCCGTGTATAGGACAAGGTTGAAAAGGTATATTCAATGCAATAGCAAGGATTTGAACCAAAGATCTCCCGTTCTCTGTCCGATTGCTCTTACCAGCTGAGCTAGCTTGGCAACATGCCGGCGCGACATCAATTACATTGTATATATACTTAGGCTTGTAGGCCGTGGTCTAGAAGGCATTGTAGATACCAACGTTTCGCCAAGTACTGCGCTTGGCATCATCAGGGTAACACGATCCGCTGTCTGTACTGGTCAGAGTTTGAATGTGGAAGCAGAGAACAGTGGAAGTACCGGCCTACAAGCCCGGAAGCACTAAACATTTCTATTATAATAGTCAATTACATAGCTTGCACGATCACACAGAATAATACATCTAAAAATGTTTCCGATGATATCACAACTTGCTGAGCAATGATATGGTTTGTTCTTGTGGGAAAAAAAAGTTTTTAAATATACTATTTATGTGTCCGAATGCTCTTTTGAAAAAAATAAAACTTCCATTTGATACTGTATTTGACTCAGGAGTTTAGCTATGACCTTGTGATTGACACAATTGGACCTGAGAAAGCACCTGTTTTTTCCTCTCGCTCTGATGTGCTACACATGTGTGCTTCAAAAGTAATCTATTCCATCTTTCCCAGGATAATATTACCAAAAGTAGCAAATGCATGATATTATTGCATCAAACAAAACAACTATAATGATACGTTCAATAATATCACTAATGAATTATGTTTATTGGAGAATCAAAAAACCTTTACCTGATTACCTCTCCTGATGTAGGACTTACAAGCTTGTGATAGGGTCAGGTGCCTGTCGAGGAGCAGACGAACCTAGGATCGGACAGATTGAGGACCTGGAAGAGGGTGGTCAACCCAGCACCAGGTATCAGAGTAAGAAGAGGGTGATAAGTGCTGGTGAAATCGATGAATGGAAAGGTGATGAAGGAACTATTGGTGGAATGAGTCGCGGGGAAACCGGAGAACCCGGAGAAAACCCGCCCAGGTGCCGTTTCGTCCACTACGATTACCGTATGCGGATCCCTGGGATCGAACGCGGGCCGCCTAGGTCATTGTGTTCCACCTGAGTTGCTCGCCAGTGAGTAGCTGCGTACTCGCCACCTTGCGTGAGTAAGCGTGCAACACGCAGCACAGCTTTCCTGTGGGGTAAACTGCCTTCACGGTGCGAAGACTTGCAACGTGGTTGCTACGACCTTTGCCCAGTGACCTATTGGCTATCTCCATTCGCTGCCCTCCCTCTACAGCCGTGCTCCGCGCAACGCTGCTGAGTACTCGCGTGCACTCGTACTCAAACTCGCGGATTTGGAACAGCCTGGTAGGCGAACGATCTAACCGCTTGGCCACGGCGCCGATTCAAGAAACCGCACGATATAATATAGCAACATTGGCACTGCTTACAGTTCAGCAGCATTGTAGACAATTTGAACTGCTGGTAATACTCTGTATATTTCCAAGAAGCTCCTCACTCCACGCGCGTTTGCACGTTCAAAGACAAAATAACTCTTCTGAATCAATGACGGTAATGTGCAGCGTTTTTGAAACGTACTGTATAATAAAGGGATGAAAATGATTGTATTGCCTAAAACTGGGCAGGAATGCGTAGTCCCATCAGAGAACTTACTTTGTTTGACTTGATCCGTGTAGTTACTTCTGGAGTTTTCATTTCCAGGAAAACTGCACTTGATGCTGTACCTTTAACGCCTTAAGAAAGGGATTTGTTGACGTAACCATTCAACACCATATGGTGCTAGATGGTACTTCAGAAGATTGATGGGGGTTCAAGAACACTCTTTAACGGCGGTAGCCTTTGTCCTGGAGAGTTTTTGTAAACGGTTTGGAAGCCTTAAACTAGCGCATTTCGGCATTTCCCGGAAGAAGAAAGGAGGGGGGCTAAAAATCAACCGAAGAAAAAGCAAGAGAAATTGCGTGATCTGGTACAAGAACCTGACGTGCAACAGCTGAATGATTTTGCTACTCTCGCTGTATCGTTTTTGTTAGGTTCTCCCCTCTCAGCACTGGTTTTGCCTGTTGAAACGCACAGGAAGTTTTAAAGAAAGTAACAACGTGTGTAAAGAATTCGTCAGCGATTGCTCAAAGGTGATAGGTTTGAAACAACGTGATTCTAACACGATTTGCATTACAGTTTGGAAGGAAAGCGTGTGGTGTTGGTCGTAGGTAGCAGTTTAGGCAATACTGGAAAACAGAATGCTGATACAAGAGCATGGTATCTAATGTGTAAAACTGGTTCATTAGGCACAGTGTGCCGAAGTGTAAATTACATTACCATTTCAAAAGATGTAATGTATCATACGACTTTTTCAGTCCCATATAATAGAATTTGTGTGTCTTTACTACAAGTTACTCATACCGCAGCTTGCTTTTCTGTTTATTTCGTATTAATCATGATATGTTGGCAGAAATGGTTTCAGCATAGATTCTGTAACAGCTACACAAATGCATATCAACCTGTCTTGATAATATGTTCATCCTCTTTGCAGGAGAAACAAAAGAATGGCACTTAAAATACCGAGGGAAAAAATGGCAAATATTTCGTAAATGCCTAATGCTACGAAGAGACTGACTGGCACATTTTGTATATTTTTCCGAAATAAACTTTTACCTATCTCTTATGATTGCCTAGTTATATAAAATTTATTCAGATTAAAAATACCGTCGTAGCTTGTTTCACAGAAAATGGTGGATCTTCATATAATTTACCATGTTAATATGTCAAAATCGTTAGCCATTTTTGGGAAAAAAAAAAATGAACTAAGGAGCAGTTTTGTATAAAAAAGACAATTTGAGATACATTTTCCTGAAAATCTTCGCAAGCATCAATAGTGTCCAACTTAGCTATGGAATTTGTTTATCCTAGTTTTCATTTCGTAGTTATGCTGTTCATAAACATCACCTATTTAAAATGGTATGTTTTTAAACAAGACGACTCAAAGTGTGTAACCGTTTAATTGTTTTAGATTGCAATATTTCCTCTGCCATCTATAGGTAAATGGTAGAAACAGTACTAACATTGCATTGAAAACAATCTTGGATGAGATTATTTTCAAACCATTGAAATGTTATGGACAAGTAAGAAGAATGCCTGAAGATAGAATACTGAAAAATGTATTGGAATGGCTATCGCCAAAAAATCGAAATAGAGGACACCAATAATTATTATTAATAATAATAATAATAATAATAATAATAATAATAATAATAATAATAATAATAATAATAATAATAATAATAATAATAATAATAATAATAATAATAATAATAATAATAATGATGATGATGATGGGAACTAGAACTGATAAACGAGTTAACTCGGATTTCTGGTTATGAAACTCATTATGGGTGGGAGGGGAGGTGACACTTTTGGCGTAGTGGTGAGACTCCCACCAGGATGACCCAGGTTCATTTCCAACAGTGCAAGGAGAGCGCTATGCTGTGCATAGTTGTCACTTGCTGATGCAGAGCGCAGTATTGTATCCCACATTCACAAGCAGTGCATTCGTTTGACGTATTATAGTGGTGTAGAGGAATAGTGCAGATATTGCAGCCGCCATGGATTTCTGTAGCCACGTGGAAACTCCTCAGTTTGTGTTAAGAGGCTTGCTTGGTATTTTATTTCTACAGAAGACGTTTACACATGAAAAGCTGCGCGTTCATCAAAACTTTACTTTAGGACAAGGAAACCAACAAAAATATTCAGACATTAAAATGCATTAGTTGTGGGCTTGTTCCGAAATTTAGATATTGGTACAAAATGACAATTCGACGAATTCCACTTCCTACCAGTGTGACAAAGTCAATGGCAGTCCGGTTTCTTTTCTATCACTTCGTCTTCTAACATTTTATTACAGATACACGGTTTTCATCTCGCCGTTAACACAGTCTATAGTCTTTCGTGCTATCACAACTCAACTTTTGCTTCCTGTAATCTTGCCTCAGTCCTTTCAGTGTCTTTCTTCACTTTTTCTATCTCCCATTCACTAACTACGACATTACAAATACTCGACGCTCGTTAAAATCTTCTTCACGACGGCCGACGTATCTTTCACGACACACACACACGCGCGCGCACGCACGCACAACTGGCACATTTGGCGACACGTGTGTGTAACGGGAACTCACTAGTTTCTGTCCTTATATAGTGTGGATGCCGTCACACGGACCTTTCGCGAACTCCTTCAAACACGCCGGCGGTGACACAAGCGAATCTTTCTCGAGGGCTCCGGAGAAAACCCCATTTGTGTTACCGCTTTAGTGTTAGTCACGTTTTCGCTCGCATGAGGGCGTGGGGAAGCTTAACCTTGATCCTCTTGATACACGCCGCGCCTGGTATGTGGTGTGAAGTAGCTTGGCGCCGTCCGACCTTTGTTGTGCGCCGAGTCAGGCGTCACAATATTTATTCACTGAATTGCCCTGTGTAGTGTATATTACCAGAGAACTAAATATCTGAAATACTATAAACTATATATGGTCATTGAAGAACACTGAGCTCAAATGTTAACACAAAACCTCTGTTGGATCGTTTGATGTCCATTATGATTAGTTTTATTGCACAATACTCGTTATTCCGAATGTTGAAATACATGGATTTGATGTTTGTGATGAATGTTTTTGCCGATGCATGTGTACGGTAGCGGAAGTATTTGTACCCTAAATACTGATTTACCGCTGCATACCTGCCTTAGGTATGTGCTATGAAACATGCTAAGTAAGAAAATACTCTTTCACGTAGTTTTCTACGGACCGGTGTAATTTAACCCTTTAATGCCTGAAGTATTTTGCTACATATGCCGTTCTTCCTCTAATTCGAAACAGGTTTAGATTAGGCGGTCTGGGAGACCTTCAGCCTGCTGGCTTGGATAGCCATGATCGTTAAGGCAACACGTAGTGCACTGGCCATGCACTCAAAGCCTGAGGTCGTGAGTTCGAGTCTCGGCAACCGCAGTCAAATGTGCCTGTGGTAAAGGACGGGGAGGGCCCACGTAAAATAATCGGTGTGATGGCACGCGTGGATGATATAAATTGTAAAAAAAATAATTTTTTACAATTCAAACCGTCTCAAATATGTATTTTTAATTGGTGACAGACAGCATAACAAGAATATAGCAGGAAAAAAAGTTAAAACTAGTACAAATAGGAAAAAAAGCCTATGTATCTTATAAGACACACCAGGCATGAAAGGGTTAAGGAAATATTCGGGGTATATCCTTAGACTAAGTTGATCTTTATTCGACGTTTCCTTTTGAACTTGTTCTGCTTATTTCACGTCTTGGACTTTTTCCCAAAACTCCCCCTTTAAGATTCAGGGACTTCAAAATATGTATTTCTGGTGCAATCTCGGTACCGAATTTTTTAGTGGAGTGCAATACTTCCTCTACCTACGATAGGCAAACAACAGAGGAAGTAAAACTGTTGTATAGAATCATGAAAACAATAAACGCAGTGATGCTCAAGGGTAGTGCGTATGCACATGACCGAAAAGAAGGGTGGAAAGAAACACTGATTTGTTTTGAGAAAGCCGCTCTTGTAGCCGAACGGAAATGAAAGAAGTTCTAGGCTAGGATTTGAAAGGAAAAACAGTTTTCGACCCTCTCCCCTTGCATTGCACAAGCATGGATGGTGGTTCACCACCCCAATCGTGTAAAAGCGTCTCACCTCCTTTCATAAGACGAAGGAAGCAGAAATGAGCCGGTTACCTTGCTCTTGGTGCTTTTGTTACGCAAGAGTTCATTCTACCTGGAGAACTCGCACAGAGTTTAAAAAGTAGTGCCGCAGCTCACGTTCTAAGCTAGCTTTTTTTATTATTAAAGGCTGTTGGTTAAAATAACGAGTGTACTTGCTATTTTCATTTCACTCTAGTGTTCGTGACTATTGCTTTGCAAAGGCATGCCATGGAGAATGCGCGGTGTTTGGAGTGACGTATAGAAGTACTCTTCGTGAAGTGTCGTCATATTAAAGAAAAAATTCGTATGACGCCGTAGTGGATGAACCCCTAAGATGCATAGCCGTGAGCTTCATCTGTTCGTTTTCTAAGGAGTGATCGGAATTCTTCCCGGTTTGAACACGTGCTTTGTCTCCAGAAAGTGGCACACTGTGCTGGAGAACGTTAGAGCAAATAGCGACAAGAAGTTGACGTGATAACACAGAAATAGACAATTATAGTGACTTCGAAAGAGTGTAACCGTTTTAGAGGAATCTGATATTTCCATTCTTTGCAAGTTAATTCCGAGTGGTATGCTTCGTCTTTAGAAATGCATTAGCAGGAAGATCTTAGGCAATAAACTGCACAAACGTTTCAGTACACTACATAAATGAATATAATTAGTACATCCAGACAGTGGATGTGTAATTTACGCTTATAAACATCCACGTAATAAAATATCTGTGGTTTGCATGTAGCTTGTGGCGATTATTTCCTTTTAATGGTACAAATCCACTGGAAATATTCTTAAATTACATATTGCATATAGAGAGTAGACATACACATTTCAAAATAACATTCAACCCTTCAAAATATTAACTTGAAATTATTAAATTTATGTGGTAGATGACATTTTGTTCCCATAATAGATTCCTTTCCACGGTCACCAGTTGTGTAGTCAATTTTAAAATTAGACTGACATTGCAATACTTATTGGTCTCGTCACCCCACCTACTGTCACATCCTTCATTGTCTGGAGCAGAGTTCGTTGCTACCCTGTTTCCATCCAGTAGGAATCGATTCATAACTGCCAGACATAGAATATGTTCCACATGGAGTAAACTACGTGCTAGGGCTTGGTTCCACTTTACTGTTGTGAACACCATAGTTCTATTAACAAAGCAGTGAAAAATTCCTGACATCATGGTGAAATATCCGATCATGGGGGGGGGGGGGACATTTCTTTAATTTGATGTATCAGAGCCTTGAAATACAAATGTGGCAGTGAATGTTTTGTTGGGAAAAAAAGAAAAAATAATAATAATTATATAATAATAATCATCATCATCATAATAAATCAATGGAAAACCTACAGTTCGTTACCAACACCGCCAGTTGTTCCTCAAATTCAAGGCCACCCACCCCAATATGAGTCAGAAGGGGCTGTATAGATGAAGTAACAAATATATAAAATAAATGCTAAATTGTTGTAAGAGCAAAATATGTGGTTCTTGACTAATGATCAACTGTGTTTAACGGCCAACAGTGCTTTGTGCTAAACTGGTGTGCAACCAGGGTTGCAAGGTCTACTGATCTGCTTTTTGCAAATCTACTGATCTACTGCTAAAAACTGAACACACTTAAAAATCTCCTGCTTTTTATGTATTTCCCATTTTTAGACAATATTTTCCTTAACATCATATAATTTGCTCCTCCAAAAAAGGTTTTCAGGCAAGGCATTTCCCTCGTGTATAAAAACAAATGATTAATATAATCACCTGTATACATAAACAGTTGTTCTGCATGAACTATCCTTGACTGCTACATTAAACCTGAAAAAGATAAAGTTGAATACAGGGATCCAAAAGTATTTCTTCCTGTGGAAAACATGTATTTTGGTGCCAAAGTTCAAATATCTCTGATAAAATCATCCCTGCCCAACAAATATGTACAAGTTTCCAAATTGTGTTGTTGATTTTTATGTTGAGTCAGTTCACGGCATACTAAGTCGTTTTTCATTAAGTGATATTTTTCTTACAATGCTGGAAGTATTAGAACCTGCTAAAATCCAAACAGTTCAATCAATTGCACCAATTGTTTCTTGGTTTCCTAATTTGGTGAAAGCAGAAGAAATTCAACAAATATATACAGAATGGATGCTATTGCACAATACTGACATTGCATGTGGCAGGAACTCTACAGTGCAAGAATTTTGGAGTGATTATTATTATTATTATTATTATTATTATTATTATTATTATTATTATTATTATTATTATTATTATTATTATTATTATTATTATTATTATTATTATTATTATTATTATTATTATTATTATTATTATTATTATTATTATTATTATTATTATTATTATTATTATTATTATTATTAATAATATTATTATTATTATTAATAATATTATTATTATTATTATTAATATTATTAATAATATTATTAATATTATTATTATTATTATTATTATTATTATTATTATTATTATTATTATTATTATTATTATTATTATTATTATTATTATTAATATTATTATTATTATTATTATTATTATTATTATTATTATTATTATTATTATTATTATTATTATTATTATTAATAATATTATTATTAATAATAATATTATTATTATTAATAATAATATTATTATTATTAATATTGTTGTTATTGTCATAAGTATGTATACACTAAGCAAAATTGCCGGTTAAAAAATCTCCTAGTTTTCTCCTGCTTTTTTCAAATCAAATCTTCTATTTTTACATTGGCAGACATGGCAACACTATGCAAGTACCATTCAACCAGCCAAACTCTCACCTCTCACCTCTTACTTTAGGTTGAGGTCTAGCGTGCTTGTTGCTCGTGACATTTACTAATATTTGATCCAATATACATGTAATATTACTTGTGTGTGTGTGTGTGTGTAGTTTACATAATATGCATATGACCCTAACAGGGTTTTGCTCTGTGTGCAGATTACATTCCCCACATGAGTATGTAATGTATATTTGTTTAGACATGCTTTCGATTTGCCATTAATCTTCCATGCTGTAAACAATCATAAAAGCCAGGATTTAATTAGAGAAGCATTCTCATAGAATCATGTTAATGGGGTATATGCATTTGATTTGCCGTCAGTCCCTCTATCCTTAAGAAATTCCCCCACCCCACCCTACAATTAAGATGCAAAAAAGAGCAGTCACATTTTAAAATAAACATTCAAATGGAAATCTACAACGGGGAAAAGTGTATGTGGTAGAGATGTTCAAATCTGTGCCAGCATCTGCAGTTACACAGAAAATTCAAATGTATGTTACTCTTAGATAATTTTTAAAATACAAACTTTTGACTGAAATTTGGCAACTTGATTTGAATTGGTACTTTAAATTTGTCATCTATCACAAATGGTATTTAAGGGTACCATCAGCATCAATGCCATATTGGTAACAACTCCTACTATACCTTAATGCCATTCTAAATATATGTATTAATCTGGAAAGTTTCCAACATAATTATAGTGTGACAATTCCAAATTATACTGCTATCAGTATAATTTCCCAAACATTTGAGCATTATGTTCATTAGCATTTCTTAGATCAAAATCAATGTTGTGTCTTGTTAAGTTAAGGCTTAAACCATTTTGCATTAAACCAACAAAATTATTAGTTTTATCTTCACTATACTCTATTACAGAATAAAAGAATAGTAATAATATCTGTGTGAAAGTAGTTCCTTTTTTTTTTTTTTTTTTCTCTCTTTTCTTTTCTTTCATGTAACCAATAGGACAAGTGATGTACTGCAACAGTAAATAAAAAAAGGACTCGGAACAGACCTTTGAGGAACATTATACTTTACAAATTTGGGTGAAGAATAGCTACCATTCACTTCCACAACTTGCATTCTGTTACTAAAATAGGCTATAAATAATTCATTTTCTTTTCCATATACACCTTAATAGGCTTTTTTTTTAAACAAGATGTCATAGAAACAGTCAAGAGCTGGACGAATTGTGTTAAGAGAAAGGTCTTTTTCTTTATGGGATTAAAACAAATTGAGAGACGTGACATACTTTTGTCATTTTTGAAGTGCTCATCATTCAGTTGTTTCTCACAATGTCATAGAGTATAGAATTTAAAGACTAGCATATAATGAACTGCTCTCAAATACTTGACTATGGCTTAAGTTTTGTCTAATCCTCTTGTACCTATAACAAAGTGTGTAAACAGGTTTTCTCAATTAAGAAAAATAAGTTTGTGAGAGAACTTTGTAGAAGCTATGTAAAAATAATAGTGGGTAGGGAAAGCCGTGCGAATGTAACATTTTTCTTTTTAAATGTATCTTCCTTAATTTCTGACATGTTTACGTCTTTGGTATGTGTCTCAGTACTATATTGTTTTATTTATGTGGTAATTAAACATATTTCTTATAGTGTTCATTTTGCTTTATTTCAGGTTCAAGATTTCAGTCTCACGGGCATCTTTAAGAGTGGAGTGTGGTCATGGCACCAGCCAATCCTCGACAAGTTCTTGTTTGGTCACTTCCTACTTTAGCATTTCTCCTCACTCTTTTGTGGTATCGCAGAAAACGCAGTCCATCTTTGCGAAGTGACCCAGGGGGGACACCAAAACACTTGGCTAGCAAAGCTCTTGAGCAAAGCCCTGAGTGTGTGCTGTCCAAAAGCGTTCAGTCTGTATGTGATGCCAAAATTGAGACTGATTTAGATGATAGTAGTGCTATCCAGATACCAGCAGATAATAGTGGAGTACAAGCAGAAAAAGTGTGTGTTAAATCAGCTGTAGAAATAGATGATAGTGTATCAGTGGTGCTTAAAACAGCATCACTTACTCAATTGGAAAATCCAAGCCTCTTGGCTGATAAGATTGATAATACAGAAGAATTATTTTCAGTGGAAGTTAAAGAGAGTGTAACAAGTGACATTGATATAATAGAGCAAGCTTTCCTTGAGGGCTGCAGTACCCCAGAATCACAATTTACAACAGCTTGCAATACATCTTTGGAAGAAGACACAATTGAAGAAATAACACCTGTGTTTTCAGCAGCAGAAGAAGAAGAAATAGTAGAAGAGGAGGAAATAGAAAAAGTTACAAAGAAGGTGGCGACATTAATAGAAACAGCCCCAGCTGAAGAGCAAATTAATAGTGGTGTAAATTCTAAGGATAGTGTTGAAAAGACTGACTGTGAATTAACTGAAGACAAGGCAACAGATCAATTAATTGTATATAAAGACACAAAATTGATGGAGGTTGCGGCTACAGTTAATGATAAGACAGAAGTTTCATTAAAAGAGGGTGACATAATGGCAAGGAAATCAAGTAGTGAATCCTGTACACAGGAAAAAGGCAGCTGCATTAAAGAGGACGATGTGCCAAAGAAAGTGGCAAAAGTGGAAGAAACACTAGCAGTGGTGGAGGACAAGCTATCAACTTTGCAGTTTGGGGAGGTTGCAGCTGAGCCATTATCAGATGCAGAGAATGTTTCAAGAAGTTCTGCAGTTGCAGCTACTACAGAATCTCAAAGAGCAGAGAGAGATTCTGCAAACCACAGTCCAGCTGATGTGATGCTAGCTAGTCCTTCCATTAGCAGCTGCTCTGATGCACACAGTGAGGTAAGCTGATAATTTATTTGTAATGACCTAACTGTTTGAATTTAAGTAGAGATAGAATTAAAAATGAACACTGAACAAATGACAATGCAAACTTTTCTTTTAGGTGGTAACATTTATCCTGGAGTATTAATGAAATGTTAAACTTGATTTTAATTCACCAGAAATGTTAATAGGTATAAAGAACGGACTTGTTATGTATAATATGAATGTAAGACTAGGTGTTTTATTGTACAGACAGAGAAAAAGATTGTATTCTAGAAAACATACATCTGCTCTAAAATACAGGAATATTAATTTTTCCATTTGTTAGTTCAAACCACCTTTCATATCACCATCATGGTGAAGTATTTGTTTAAAAGTTGCAGTTATGTACACTCATTTCCAAATAGTACCATCAGAGTGGCACTAAAAATGCATATTTTTAGAAGTTATCTGAATTAATGGAAAACTTGCCAAACCTTTGTTTTATGAAGTCCATGTCATTGTAAGAGAAGTATCAAATCCTTCATGTCAAAAATTTTAGTTTGCAGAAGTAATTTATAGTACAAAAAAATTACATGTACAAATTTGGATGGACCTCAATGCCTACTGAAGTTATATTGGGAGCAAGAGAAATGAATCATGTGTTCTACTCCACTGAGATTATTCAAAATGGAGATTAGCTTACACATTTAGTTCAAATTTAAGTCCAGAGATGAAATTTATGCAGTAATCATTACTAATATTTTATCAATTTAGAGATAGAAAATGCTTTTTCTTTTGAAGGTATTCCTCATAGTCTGTGTCAAAATGATTTGTTTAATTTGTTATTGTTGATCAGATCACGAGATACAGGTGTATCTACCAATATTGGTAGCACAAACTCAATGAAAACACATTTTAATAGGAACAAGAAAGTCTTGGTAAACTTGGGTCTGCAAATGTTTGCAGGAAGATTGGGAATTTAAGGATATGATCTACAACAGACTTCATTGTTATACACTAGACACTTCTGCATAACCTTTATTGGTGTAAAATTGTTCCATTTAGACTAAAGTGCACCAGAATTGATACAGTTGATGTACTTGCCTTACTGTTACAGACTGCATACTATAGTGGTCCAGTACATTCTATAAATTACAAACCCCCTCTTGTTTGGTCCAATTTTTCTAGTGTTCAAGGAGAAAATTATACTATATTTACAATTTACAATGCCATAAATTTACCAGTATTATACGATTTGCTAATGTATGGATGAGTGTTCACTGAGACTACTTACAATCATTTCAGTTCACACGATCAATTTTTATCCATCCTTTATGATTGCCAGGTTGTGTTATTTCTAATTCTTGTCAAAATTTCTCTTTAGTTATTGTACATAGAGCAATGAGGTTCATATATGATGGTGCTCACAAACTTCCTTGATTTTAATTCCATCTAAAATAAAAATAGAAAAGTAAAATATGCAGGAACATTCTTCTCGTTTGTCAGAAAGTGCAACTCAAATGATTCTACTAAAATAGCATGTTTTTTCATGAACCTCCTTGACAGATCAAATAATGTCTGAATTTCATATTAATTGTGACAATTCCACAATGTAGAGATCAGACTCTTAGTGGAATAGTTTTCTCGACTGTGAAGCATTAAGATCAGAAGAAACTACAGTTCAAAAGTATTGGAAAGCATGAATGCTAATGGCTTCATTGCCAGATGCAAGGCACTAGAAAACAACAACATAGTTTTCTCGACAGCTCCTGCTTCCAAAAACTTCTAATGGAGTAATACCTGGAGAATGAGGAGTCATCACTATTAGTTAGCTGCTTCCAGCTAATTCTGTAGGACAGTGTTGTCTAGATGCTGTAAGAGAGTGCTGTATTTTGCTTGAAGATTATATTGAACCATGGATGTGAAATGCAAATAGTAAACTATCTTAGAGGTCTTGTACAAACATTACATTCTACACTCCGTGTTTGCCAAAAGACTTCAGATCTTTTAATTTGAAATCTTATTGAAGAATGTTTGGGCTATTGACTAACAGGTACAATCATACATATTGTGTTAGCTTTCTGTGGCAGTGTCATGATTGCCTAAGTTGTCTGGTTGGTGCAGGATTATGTTAATTCTTAGCCAACATCTCGGCCATCTTGTTGACTCTTCTCAGGGCAACTGTCGAGGATGAGCCTGATAACTATAATTAGTACATAGGTGAATTTCTGCCTATATCATTACAGTTAAGGAGAGGTAGGTGAAAGAATGGCCTCTGGTCTGTTTTTCTGGAGAACTGAAAAATAGATCTACCATTCACATGTTAAGTTCCTGACAAGTATGTTCCCAATATTTTATTCAGCGAGTTGTATAACATTAAAGAATACATCAATTGTCTGTATACTGTTTTAACTGGTTTGGCTGTTACTCATTTATAAGTAATATTTAATGTCTTACAATGGTTACCAATCAAGTATTGGATCAAAAGAATGTCAAGAATAAAGGTGTTAAGAGGAAATTTGTAAATAAAAAGGAAGCCAGGCAGAGAAGTAAAAATTACATGTGTAATTCAGGAAGGAATGTGAAAAGAGAATTCTGTTAGCAACTGCTGTAAGGCAAGTTTTCCAAGTTAACTTCAGGGGATGTAGCAGAAGATCATTACTACTTTTATTGGAGCTGTAAAAAGTCTGAATACAAGATACATATTTATGGAGATGTTGAAAAGTAGATCCCCAGAAAGATTTCTTAGAGGAATTCAGTCCAAAAAGAAATAAGGTAAATAATTGGAAATATTCTATTAAGGATGAAAGAGTTAATGTTAATATTTGTTCATTTTCAATGAAATTATTTCAAGTTAGTGCCAAAAAATTGAATATAAGTGCAAGGCACTTAGCAGGGGAACACTTGTACCATCCTTCATAAAATGTCAACTTTCAAGAGCGAAGTAACTAGGCGCGATACTTTGGAAAATCTTGGCCTTACTGTAAACCAGGCATCAAATTTGTGTCATGCAGTGTCATCCCCCCACCCCCCCCCCCCCCCGCCCGCCCCCCAAATTCCCTCCTTGTCACTGTGTGTTGCAGATGGTCAGACTGCTCATCCTTGGACAGTAGGCAAACCAAAAAACCAAACCCATTAGCACCCCTGTAGTAACCAACTATCTGAGGTATTTAATAAATTGAATAAACAGAAAACAAATACAAAACTAAAAATGGCCTCCAAAACATACTTAAACTTGCTCAGTTTATATTTGCTAAGCCTAAAAGTGACGAATGCAATTTTTGCACCCAAACAGGACAAAAATTAAAGCTGAATACAAAAGACACTCTTTTACTCTTTTGCAGAATTAAGAAAATAAAAGTAAAGTTAAGCTTGGCATTTATTATGGTATGCTCAAAACGCGCCTCTTTCTAAGTTAAATGTAACCCGATAGTGTACACTAGACATGCTGTTGCATATTTTTTTATGTTCATGTCCACGAGATTCCTTTTGTTAACTTCCCATTGAAGGTGAATCTAATATAGGGTTAATTCAGAGGTGTCATTTGTGCACAATTGTTTAGTGAAAAAGCTCCAACAATATAAATAAGTAAAGGAGATTCAATTTCTGCCTGATTCAGTTGGGGGGCAAAGTAAAAGCAGTTCAGGGCTATGCTTCTCCAAGTGGTTTAAAACAAGAAAGCTGGGCATCACATTTTTCCAATATGGCCACTCTTTGGACAGTTGGATTATAATTTTGGAATAATGAATTCGGGATTATCAAGAAAATCTAACTGAAACCCCCAAACATTTATCTCAAACATTTTAATCTGCGGAAATAAGCCACAATCATTCACTCTTTTGCATGACGAGAGATAATAGATTGGAAATCTGCTCTCAAGTCTTACTTTCTAAATACTCCAACTGCTGGAACTCTGCCATTATCAGTTACGTACATCTCCAAACAGTGTGCTATCTAGTGAAAACTCCATCAGAACACCTTGTTCTCTCTGCAGTAAATCACAGCATAGAAAGAATGTAACAAGTTTTTCTTATTTGAGGTAAGAAAGTCAACATACAGTTTCTAAACATTTCAAGACAGCAGTAGTAGTTTTGGGTGGTAATCATGCTTCAGCAGTCAAAATAACCTTAAAAAATCTGATGTGTTGCACTCACATGACTTTCTCTACTCTTGTGATAACCATTCTTACAAACTCTTATTCCTATTTCTTCTTCTTCTTGTTAGTTAAGATAAACATTTGTACAAATTATCTTATTGCTTATTTCCTTGTAGGTGCAAAGAGAGTATTAGAATATAGTAAGCTTTGTGCGATAGTCAAATCTTTTTTAAAGCTTTGAGATTCCGTTCTCTTTGCACACTTAACATATAAAAAAATGAACAACGATGTTCCATTTCACGAAAGTTCTAAGTTTTCCAAAACTTGCACACATAACAAGGAATATCTCCGAAATGATTCACCTGACAAGAAAATTTATTTAGACATAAATTGTGTATTTTAGCAAGATCTACATTTTTTGTATAGTATGATTTGGTCTATCTCTAATGGTTTACCAGTTATGCAAAAGTCGTCCAGAGTAAATACGACTACAGGGGCTATAGCCAGAAAATTTAACATGTACATTTCATTTGTCATAAAAATATCTCAAACATATTACATTTTAGTCAAAATTGTTTGAGCCATTTTCAAGAAAATAAAATTTTTCGAAAAATGTTCCATGTAAAGAGTAGTTTAGGGTGGGGCTATTTTCTTCAAAATCTTCGTGTCGCATCCTTGAAAGACATTAAATACCAACTTTGGTTTTTAACCAACTTTTCGTTTTTCAATTATGCTGTCCACAGACACACACACACAGACAGACCTTTTTCTAAAAATGCTTCTTTTGGATTCAGGGGGTATCAAAACATATTTCTCGACATCGAATTTTTGGGTGGAGTACAATACTTCCCCTACTTACCAGTAGAGAAAGTAAAAATAGCATGAAACATGATGTATCCACAGTACAGTCAAAGAATATTCTTACTAGTTGAAAATTTTGAATAACATTATTAAAACTTTGTTTTCAAGCATAATTTTTGAGTGATAGAAAGTATTAAGATTTAAAATTTAAATTTAAATTAAAATGTTCTCTATCAAAATATGTTCTCCAGTATAATGGCCTGAGTTCCAAAATATTTAATTGTAACTTTTACATTTATATATAAATGTATTGTATATTACAGTTTGTTGACCAGCTCATGGTCTCTGGCAGGAATGCAGTCAGCCAGTATGTCGGTAAACAATTCCAGGTACACAGTGACATCTGAAGCAGCAGTTGTGCTTCTAGTCGCTCTCGCAATAGTAGTGCTAACCTTGGAATGTGTGTTTACACTAGATTAAAGCAGAGAACTCGCTCAAAATAGTGGAACTTAAATGTTATTTTCAGTTCATGGAGTATATTTAGCTTATAAAATATAAAAAAAATTTCAACTACGTCTTTCTCCCACTGATCATTTTTTACCTGTTCTATATTTTTCAAAAACTGCGCCAGTCTGTTTCAGTCTCAAGTGACATATCCTGGAGGGTTATACCATGCAATTCCTGTAAGGATAAGTCGTCTTTTACATTTCTTTAACTATTCGTTTTACCTTGATCCAAGTTCAATGGGATTGAGATCACATATGTATGGGGACAAGCAAACGGCAGTGTGGCCCAATAAAACCAAAAATGCATCTGCTTTAAGCATCTCTTTAGGCTTGTTGGTTTCAGTCTTCCTATAAAGATATGTTTTATGCACAGAACTGACTCTTTGTTCTGCAATCATAATAACATAGCAGATTTCACAGCACTCCTAGGCAGGTGTTTATCTACTTCTACGCTACTTTTTTCTTTACTTCCAAAATAACACTAGTGGCTTGTAAAATTTTACAACTGGAATTAAGAGAAGCTAGTAGCGAGTAAACATAGTACAAATAATATTGGAGGTAAGCTGGCAATGTAACCAGCAGAACAATGGTGCGTAACTTTACAAAATGGGTTACACTACATGGAATCTCTCTCCTCTCGCCTTATTCCCCTAAGACCATGAGCTGGTGAACATACAGTACATTGCATATAAAACCTGAAGGATATTTATTCATAATCGGTTTTTGGAGTAAGGGCCCTTCTTTCAATTATATCCTCAATTATGGTTCTGTTAAGTGTCTGGGATTTTCATCTCTTGTCAGATAATAGGCAAATTAAGATAAAAACTACTTTATAATTTTTCTTACATACGAGTAAATTCAGCAAATATTTTAGCTTCCAAATAGGTTTGTGTTTGCCAGATTTTTAAATTTATCCTTAGTTTATTTACTTGTAATGGTCAGGAACCAATTAGATAAACATTTTTGTTTTAAATAATGGCTTTCTTGAGGTTTGCTTAAAATTAAGGAAGTTTGGTACAGTTTGTACTGCTGCAGCAGGAGCTCATTGGTTTTCATGAAAGTGCAGTATTTTAATACCCTAGAGCAGGCATCAGCAAATATGTACTCAATGAGGCCTCGCAACTATGACGTGTCAGGGGCAGCGCTTATTCTGTCTCCCCCTCCCTCGCAGCCTTAACTGGCACTGCATACACACCTATCACGGGCGAACTGTCCTCTTAATTTAATACTAAGACTTAAAGATAAATTTCTGCGCTTTAGAGCCCATGTAATTATTCCTGGTCTATTAAATTTGATATCTAGAATAGCACTTTGATTATTTCTTCTCTCATCATGTAAGGAACGTAAGGTGTTTGTTGTGCTCTAAAGTTCAAAAAGGCACTCATCAATGGAACATCAAGCAGCATTATGATACATGTCATAAGATCACCATACAATTATAGACAAGCATGAGTAGCATAACACTGATGTAATGTCGTTTATTCTTTTTTTTTTTTTTTTCTTCCCCCAGATCTAGATCGGACGAACCAACTGCAACAGCTCAAATAGCAATATTCAGATAATACACCTAATATTAATCCAAATAGTACAACTGATAAACAACTTCACGCCAGCTATGCTGTTGCTTTGGAGATTGTTCAGTCACTGAGGTGTTTTAGTGATGTAGATTTCATAAAAAATGTGAGAGTAAAGTTGGCAACATAATTTTCCCTGAACAATATGATATTTTTAGTAATATTGCATTATCACCACGAACCATATTGAGAAGGATACATAAAATAGCAGAAATAACCGAAAAAAGGCTACAAACCGAGGTCCAGGAATTTATAGCCGTTTCTCTCGTGTTGAATGAAAGCACTGACAACGTTGACACAGCACAATTATTTGTAATTTTCACTCGTGGAGTCACTAATAACCTCTCGATACAAGACTATATGCTTGAAGTCATTCCACTTAGGGAACATACAATAGGGACAGAATTATCTCAAGCATTTAAGAAATATGTAGAAGGAAAGAAACTGCATCCAAAAAAATCTTGTGTCGCGATTAACAGATGTTAATTTGTGTGCTATCCTGAGAGTGGCTACTTGTGATATATCATTAGATTTTCATGGTACATTGCAAATAGAAGTGAATTGAAATATATTGCTCAAATATCTAGGCCTACCTAAAGTATCGTAGACCACTCGTAGCTGGATTCAAGTATGTGTACTATTTCTTATTGTACTCTGTAGCGAGCGAGTCCAGCACTGACACTGAACGAAGGTCAATGCCATTCCCTGTTCTACATTACGTCATGTGTATTGCGGGTTGCATGTTGAGACGTCATACTCACCCCTCATTGAGTACATGTTTGCCGATCCCTGCCCTAGAGTACAGATGTTTTAATGAGCTTTTGTTTAATTTTTGGACAGTGATGTTGTCTACTCTGAAAGTGTACTTTGCTTAGCACATGGTGTGATATGTTAAAAGTGAAGGTGTCAGTTTATTTTAGTTGAAAATTTAATTTCAACATGTATATCTTACAAATGTGTCATGAAATTTTAGTGGTTCGATATAGATCATACCAATATCACTTAACACAGGTGGATACTAAAGCAAATCTACTCTTGTTCCCAGGAATGATCTATGCAATTCAGCACTGACTTTTAAGGCCAGTAGAAAATATCCATACAGTAACATTTTCAGACGTTTTACCAGCAATGCATACATAAGACTGGAAACTGTGAAGAAATATTTATTAACATTTTGTATTCAACTTGTCAAGATTTTACAGTTGTGAGCTTATAAGCTAATATTTAAAAGTTGAATTCTAACAGCTCAGGAATTTCCAAGATTTGACAAGATATATTTTAAGGTTATTTTGTTTAAATAACAGAACCATGCAGATTGATGGTGTTGCTTTTACAGGGTTCTAGTGATAGTGGAAAAGGATGCAGTGATGTTGCAACACCTCCATCTCGCACTCCGGCAAGTGGTAGTTCTTTAGCAGGAGATTCCACATTACCCTCTATTTATGAGTTTGTAATGCCACAGCACCTAGTAGGACGCCTCATTGGCAGACATGGTGCATTTGTTCATCAGATTAAGGAAAAGACTAACGCCAGCATCATTGTTAAGAGGCACCCTGATACAAATGCTCTGAAGATATGTGCAATTGAAGGTAATTTTACTTTAACTTACTTTGGTCTTGAAATAATCCATAAGACTGACTGCAAGGCCACATGGAGAGAAAACGAATTTAGTAAAATGCAAGGGTGTCATAATTATTTACCAAGCCTTCATAGTTCCTCATCTTTCCCTCTCTTTAACCCTCTCCAATGACAGCAATATTCATGATATTGGTTGAACATAGTTATAGCCAATGACATGAAAGGGAAGTATTGATTATTTCTAACAGCTTAGATCATTACTCAACTGTTGCTTGTTTCAAAGCATGCCGTACACGTGACAAACTGCACATGGCCAGATTATTGATCTGTGGCAAGCTGGTAACACAGTTCAACAAATTTCAGAAACTCTGCAAATTCACAGAAATGTAATTAAATTTTAATGCTACCCAAGAAAGGCAGTTTATTGTATAGCATTAGAAGAAAACCTTTCATTCGAAAGCAGTAACTGTATTATAATGTAATAGACAAACACGTTTAAAGTTATTTCGATACAAATTTTAATTCCAGTATAAATATAGGGAGAATTTGTACATGTAATATTGTATTACATAAAGCTTCATATGTTTTTGTGATTCTAAGGACAAAGTTAAATCTTTTCTTATAACACAGAGTCGTTTTAACCCAATAAATGCTAATTATTTCAAGCAACATTTGCAACCTTTTCCATAGTAGGCACTAAGAATTTGGAGATAAATCTAAAGAAAATTAGTAAAGCAGCTTTTTAGGAGGTCAGGTGTATCTAACCCTCCCCACCTTCACCTTTGCTTGTCCCCATAACAGTGGACTCTTTCCCTGTATTGCAACTGTCATTGGTCACTAGTTATGCCTCATCCCTTGCTAGGCCCGTAAGATAAACGAGAGGGGTCCCAAACCATGCTGATTACTAAATTCATTTTGTGTAACAGCAGTAAATATATACATTGGGTATAAAAGATGAATCATTCTTTAAACTAAGAACACTTTTCAGTGATTAATAAAATATATGGAACAGCGGTCATCTTTCTGGAAACTTTTGCAGAAAAGTCTTCTTAGTTATTCTATTTTTATTTGAACATTGAGTAAAGGGAAATAAAAGTTTTTTAAGCACACTTCTGTAGTGTGGCGGTAGCATGTCTGCCTCACAAAGAAGATATCCTAAGTTAAATCTAGGATAAATTACCTGATTTAAGTATTTTTCCAGTTTTTTTTATGCTGAAAAGGCAAATGGCATTAGAACATCACTTTACCTATGCTGCAACCTATCCAATTAAAAAATAAAAGGTATAATAGTAATGCTTTAACGATACCACAACACAATGGGATGAATGAGGCCAATAAGTCGTTAGGCCAGGGTTATAATATTTGAACTCTGGCATAAATTACAGCACATAATGGAGACATTGAAGGTGATAGCAAATGTAAATCAAGTGCTTTTATATCACCTCATAAAATATTCCTTTATTATTGTACTATTGACTAACCTGAAGTTCAATGGGCAGTATTTCAAACTCAAATAATTTATTTCATTTATGTCATCCTCTTTATGAAATGATTGTACAATGGTGTAGAGGATTTTACCTAGTCTAGCATTAGATACTGTTACAAACTTTGTACACACAGTGTACAACCAGTTTGGCAGGTAAACAACTGCCAGTGTGCGCACATTAACCTCTAACGATTGTTAGCTTGTCTTTGAAAGAGGAAGTATTTAGCTGTAGGTTTCAACATGAAATGGGGTGATTATGAAAATTGTGTTGCCATCGCAGTGTTGCATAAATTTGGAAAATCTGCAAGTTACATTTTCAAGGTGCTGCATAAGCTGAAAATCAGTTGTATGTTTGTGTACGGACCATTGAGCAATTCACTGCAACCAAGACTGAAAAATCGTCCAAGGGAGGGTTGCTGACTCAGTGTCAGGATTCCAGCAGCAAAAAAAAAAAAAAAAAAAAAAAAAAAAAACAGTGGTGTCTTGTATTCGAAGAGATCCAGTGTGGAAACAGGCAATTTTGTCCCGTGAAATGAACATTTCAAAAAGGGTCAATGTCCAGGCTTCTGTCAGAGGACCTTGAACTAAGGTCCCATTGCCCAGGTAAAGGACATCTTGACGCATGCCTAGAGAAGCTGGTGAAATGTTGACGTCTCCAGCAGAGTTATGCACAAAATGGTCATTAGAACATCCTCTTCACCGATGAAAAAGTGTTCACTAGTGAAGAGTCTTTTAATGTGCAAAATGACAGGTTTATGCATCATAATCTTGGGAAGTCAGTAATAAGGTTCCTCAAGTTCAGAGGGCCCATCATCCCTCCTCAATGATGGTGTAGTGTGGGATAAGTTATTCTGACACCATTCAGCTGCATTTCTGTGAAAAACTAGTACCAAAGAGTACAAAAGCATCATTTTAGAGTCTATTGACAACAACTTGAGTGGCACATTGTTTCAAAACCAACCACAGGATTCGGCCCCAGCCCACAAGGCTAGGTCAACTCGAGTGGTTTCAGCGTCATGTCTCCAACTTCATTTTGCCTGAAGATTGACTCATTGGCTATCTGGACCTTAACACTTTGGTCTACCAACGTGGTCACTGCTTGAGGCCATTGTCTCCTAGAGGAGACACTCGCCATTGGAAGTTTAAAACATTCCTAGCTGTTAGCAGTGGCGGATTGCCCCCTGTATGCTGTCCATTGCACCATAGACGAGTGGCCACATAGACTCGGAGCCTGTATCAGTGGAGAAGGTGGCTATTTTGAAAAGTGATTGGTGCTGTGTGTAATGAATGCTTGTAAGTACAACATACGAAAAGCAAATTAAAATATCTCATGGAATTTTTTTTTTTCCTTCCTTTAGTTTTAAAGTTGTAACAGCATTTATGGCTAGACTAGGTGTAGTGAATGCTCCCCTTTTCCCCCTTATAATTTTGTACAGCCTTAGCTGTTCTAATAATGGATGAAAAATCACTGATTCATGTAAAAAGATGTGAAATCTTGGAAGAACATCTCACTTCCTTAACCTCTGCCTAATATCTTCCAAGTCCTGGAAATACTGCAGAGCCTATAACTATCTTTTGACAGTGGAACAATCAGTGATTGGAATGGTTGAGTACATTTTTATATAATCAGGAATCTAAACCCTTGTATCTTGTCTTTGGTCCTATAGTTGTTTAGTAACAAAAGCTACACAACTTTACATAATACTGAAACTCTATCAAATGAAATAGAGGAGAAGGTGGGATGTATATGAAGATTGCACTCTCCCAGACTGCAAAGTAAACACTTTCCTAATATTGTTTATAAGTGGCATGTCTCCTTGAAAAGGAATTTTTTTCACACTGAAAAATCCTGGAAATCACCTTGAGTTTGGCTTTCAAATTTTGCTAGACACCATGCATCTAAAGTTAGGTTTGCAAATTTTACTTGCAAAAATTTTCTTTACCAAATAACTTTTCATTTAATGTGTCATCAATGTTGACTGCCCCTGGTGCTGTATGCAATATAAATGGGGATTAAACACTACTGAAATAAAGAACCGCTTTTCTTGCAAAAGAATTGAAACATTTTATATTCTGGAAAGTTGAATCACATTTGAAAAATTGGACGTCATGGTAGGAACTTGAACTCTGACTTTGTGTTGATGCTCTGAAATGCTATCGTAAGATGCCATGGGGCTTAAAACTTTTAGCCCATTCAAGTATCCCAGTAAACTTTCAAGGAAATCTCTGGTAATCTCTCAAGGGGATGTTAAATATTTACGTTTTTCTTAAAAGTTGCAGTTGAACTACATTTAAATCCATTGCCATGGCCAAGGCTTGACCATATATCTTAGATTTTACATGTCAATTTTCAACCACTTGGCTACACAGCGATATACTTGTATGTGGCAGATTTTGCAAGTGAGGGTAGGAATTATGTGAATCCTCATTATTTTGCTTCAGGCATTTCCAAATTGGTGACAAGTTAAAAATGCAGTTCTACATATTTTATGCTATATTAACTATTGCATTAAAAAAGATGTTTCCTTTTTTTGCAGGGACACAAGCAGATATAGAGGCGGCACTAAATATGATTCGGCAAAAATTTCCTCAGAAGCGATATCCAGATGTTACTTTGGAGCAAGTTTGTTTTGTGCCACCCGTACCAGTATTTGCAGTGCTTCCAGATTACATGCAGCTTCAACTGATAGAGGATGTGAACAATGATGTGATACTTTCAAGTCTTGTTACACCAGGACACTTCTTCTTACAGCAACCTACACATCCAACATTTCCTGCTCTCAATACGTTAAATGCATGTATGAATATGTGCTACAATGATTCTTTGGCACCTCCACTACCAGTACCTCCTGAACGTAAGCATTATGACAAAAATATTAGACTTATTTTAGAGGCATAGGCACTGTGTTTGTGCAATGGAGCTGTAAATATTCCTACATTACATAATTTGTTATGTATTTTAACTTGGTACTGATTTCAAACTAAGCAATAAGTATTTGGTTGCATTTAACATTCAAAAACACAATCTAAATGTTTTGCCATTGATGAGCTCTGGCTACGTAAAGAACATTTATGAACTTTTAAGTACATCCTTCTGATTATGTAGCTATTTGAAAAAATGTTAAATTGCAGTATGAAATACTTAAAAACTTGCTTCACTATAAAAAATTCTGTTGCACTCACAAGACTTTCTCTACTCTTGCACTAACCATTCTTACAAACTCTTATTCCTATCTTCATGTTAGTTGAGATAAATATTTGCAGAAATTATTGCTTATTTCCTTTTAGGTACAAGGGGAGAATGGGAATACAGTATGCTTTGAGCGAGTCAAATCTGTTAAAGCTTTGAGATTCTGTTCTCTTTGCACAGCTAAGATATAAAAAAAATTAATAATGATCTTCCATTTGACAAAAGTTAAAATATTCCAAAACTCACACAAATAACGAGGAATATCTCCAAAATAGTTCACTCTACAAAAAATAATTATTTAGACAAATTGTGTGATTTAGCAAGATCTACATTTTTTTATAGTGGGATTTGGTCTATCTCTTATGCTTTACCAGTAATGCAAAAGTCTCTCAGAGTAAATAGGACTACATGGGCTAAAGCCAGAAAATTCAAAATATACATTTCATTTGTCATAAAAATATCTTAAACTTACGGCATTTTAATCAAAATCAAAAGAGCCATTTTCAAGAAAATAAAAATGTTCCATGTAAAAGGGTAGTTTAGGGTGGAGGAGTTTTCTTTAGAATCTTTGTGTTGTATCCTTAAAAGTTTATTAAACTTAAATACCAACTTTGGTTTTTAAGCGACTTCATTTCTGAGTTATGCTGCTGCCCCTGCCCCATACACACACACCCACCCACATGCAGACTTTTTCTAAGAATTTTTTTTTTATTCAGGTGGTCTCAAAACGTATACCTTCGGTGAAATGTTGAATTCAAATATTTGGGTGCCAGGATGATGTTATGCTCTTTGAATATTTTTTGAAGCTGGGCTTGGGGTTTGGGATGGTGTGTGTGGGCATGGGTGCATGCATGTTTTTTTTTTCTTTCTTTTTTCCCACTTCTTCTGCTGACAGTTTGGTGCTTTCTTGTATATCTCTCTCTCTCTCTCTTCCTTTTGGAAGCCTTTGTAATCAGGGGCCGCTACTTTCCAATCAAGTACTACTCAATTGGCCGCTTGGGGATCTAACAATTTTGAGTGCCCTCCTTCTCAAAAGCATTGCAACATTGATATGTAGAGCTTCCATGTGGGGACCATCCCGAATTACAGGCTCCTTGGATGACATCACGTTGCCAAGGAGGCAGAGAGTAACTTTTAGAGCTTGAAATGCTAGTTTGTTCTTTAGTATATTAGCGATAATTTGTGTTGAGTAAGGCCATAGTTGGATGTAAAATCAAAGGAAATAAAGTAATTGAAAAGCGAAAATTGTTACAGCATATTAGGCTTCCGCTTTCCCTATACAGTCAAGTGTATTTCAAATCAAAATGTTTTTTGCAGCGGGAATAATCTGTGCGGCACCTACAGCTGGAGGATGGTACAGAGCTCAAGCTGTAGCAGTGGATCCTGATACAGAAACCTGCACTGTAAGGTTTGTGGACTACGGAGGATACCTTTCTTTAGATTACACATTATTACGACAGATACGGTCTGACTTTATGACTTTGCCATTCCAAGCTGCTGAATGCTACCTCGCCAATGTTTGCCCTGTAGGAGGTAAGTCTTTCATTCACATAAAATTAATCATAACATGTGTACATTAAGGAAATGGAAGCTATTAACAGTGAAGCAACAAGGTTCTAAAGTAAGAACAAATTAGAAACTAAAAACTTCACTTATCTTAGTAATGTTGTAGGTTGTTGGTTTTTTTTTTTTTTTTTTTTTTTTTTTTTTTTTTTTTTTTTTTTTTTTTTTTTTTTTTTTTTTTTGGAGAAAATAACCTACAACATTACTAAGATAAGTGAAGTTTTTAGTTTCTAATTTGTTCCTTACTTTAGAATATGTGTACATAATTACATATAAATTAAAATAACTGCTTTGTGTTTTATATAAAGAAAGATTCAAAATGTGTAATTACGATGCATTTTATTTGATCATTTTAATTACATTAGTATTCTTCAAAATTAATTCCTTTGCAGTTAACTGACTACTATCCAATTTGTTGGGAGCTGTGGGGTGCCATTTAATTCTACTTTGAATGTTTTAACTCTACAGTTAAAGTGATCATATCATTTATATTGCAAAATGAATTATACCATTTGGGGATAAGGTCATAACGGATGGACATATGTCCAGATCATTCAATAGGGTGAGTGATCGTCAATACACATGCCATCAGCTTGCCAGAATCTGGTGCTGCATTTTGAGAAGAAGTAGTAATCTTTCTCTTATGAAGTTCCTCTATTAAAATCTAATTTATAAGTGATACGGATTATCTCTTGCCTTTGAGCAAAGTATCCATAATGATTAACACTATCATTGTTATCCTTATTATATAACATTAAGCATCAAGTAGAAAACTGGGAAGAATGTTTATATAAGCACAAATATTGGTACATATTGTGACTTTGGGCTTGGTGCACAACAATGGACAGTCTGGGCCAAGCTACTTCACACCACATGCCGTGCTGGCGAGCAGGCAAAAATGTTTGAGCTGGGCTTCCTTATGTGACTGCTGTGTGTATGTGACTGTGGACACATTGAGGGTAATCTCTAAAGCATCATCAATCTGCATTCCAAAACATTGCAAACAAGAATGTCAACTCTGAAACCTGTACCTCATCTCATTCTTCTATGGTGGTACAATCTTCTTGAAAATATTGAAACCATTGGGAAATGATTGTCCCCTTAGCACAGTGGTAGCATGGTTGCTTACCAATTGGGGACCCAGGTTTACCAGCATGGAGATTTTCTCCCCTTGGGAGACTGGGTCTTGGGGTGCACTCAGTCTTGTTAGACCCCTAAGAGGCCAATTCAGGAGCTACTTGATTGAAAAATAGCAACCCCTGGTCGAGAAGACCGCATAACTGGCTGGAAAGGGCCAATGCTCTGACCATGTCCCATCTCCAGTACTGCACCCCACTCATGATGTCTGGTGGGCAGAGGTTGGGGACACAGTGTAAAGCCTTAGCCCAGATGGGCTGTTGTGCCAAGGGTTACAGCTTTGGGAAATGATGCTACAATGTAGAACATGGTTCTCAAAGTTTTTATAAATTTCTGTTGGAGTACATCCATTTGAAGTATATATTTTAATGAAAGATCTTGTATCCAAAACATTGCTGTGATATGACTGCCTTTGTCATCCATTTCAATAATGGCAGGGATTTCCAAATTCATAACCTTTTCTTGATGATAAAGATGTTCTCCCTAAGTTTTAATGAGAAAACTTCTTTATTATCGAGAATGAAGTTAAGGTTATGAATTTTGAAATCTCCACCATTGATGATATCGTGCAATTAACCAGAAAAAACAGGACACCACAAAGCTAAGTAGGATCAAGCCACCTACAGGAATGCCAGACGTCTTCAAAGCTCATAATGGATGAGGATATTTTCAGAAACTAGGACTTGTCAAAAAAGTTATTGTAACCATTGTGTACAGTTCTACTTTTTATTTATGCAACAGTGGTGTATGTTTAGCATTGTTTGCTCTGGATAATTATTTTAAGCAAGCAACATAATGTTTCTGCTATGGCATGTATTAGACCTTGTTTGGCCATGTTGCTATCTGTGTCTAATTTTGACAAACTTATTGCGATTCTGACAAGCTCAATAGTGTGCTTATCAATATCAAAGATGACTCACCTGTTAAAATTCCAAGAATGGGTTGTGAATCCTCTCAACAGTTCCCAGATAGAGACGTTCCAAACGTTGGATGACAGGCCTTGGTTCATGAGCTGTTATTGTGAAATTGAAGGATGCTGATAACATGGTATGGCTCCACTGCAGTGGATTTATCTTCCAGTAAATTGCAGATCGGATAACCAATTGAAAAGCGGCTGGGAATCTTGATTGTGCTACTGTCATATCTGACGTCTCTTTTTGTTAATCAACAAACAAAATTGAATCATTAGCTTAAAGGAAGCATTTGTGGATTTAAACCATAAAGGTGAGTCAATTAATAACACTATACAACTTACTTATAATTTACTGGAACATGTTTCAGAGGCTGACTTTCCCGCATTATCAACCTGACATTGACTGGTTCTCCCTGGTGTGGATAGTGATGTTTCCTCTGAGGTCTCCTCTGGTGGTGGTTCAAGGAACTTGCTGAAGATATCCTTCTGGGGGATGTCGAAATTGACTACTCTGTTTCTATTTTTCAAAATGAAGATTTGTTCCCACATGGACACTTCTTGTTTTCCCGTTATGTGTTGGAGGAGTTTCGGTTGTGGCTTTATGTCGTGGTTTTTTGTCCAACATAAAGCCAGATGTGAAACTCCTCAAACACGTAACAGGAAAACAAGAGCTGTCGACATGGAAACAAATGTTCATTGTGAAAAATAGAAACAGAGTTTTCAGTTTTGACATTCCCCAGAAGGATATCTTCAGTAAGTTCCTTGAATCACAACTAGAGACCTCAGAGGAAACATCATCAACCGCACCAGGGAGAACCAGTCAATGTCCGGTTGATAATGGAGGAAAGTCAGCCAACATGTTCCGGTAAATTATAAGTAGAGGGCCGATTTCTGCATATTTGCATGTTTTCTCCCTTCAAATATAAACATATGCATGGAAGAGGAAAATGCATTTTATGTCATTTGGAATCAATTGGCAAAGTGTTATAGTGCATAGAAATGCATATTCGCAGGATTAGTGCATATTTCACTAATATGGGTGCATATACTACACTTTTTTTCTCCACTTAATGTTAAAATATTAGTTTTTAACCCCGTAAAATGACAAGTTCCTGCTTTATTCTTATGTTTCTACAAAGGAAGATTATCCTGTTTTCATAGAAAGCCAGTATCCCTATGTATAGGTATAAAATATTTGCCTTTTCGCGCAACAGTGACTATGCCGAGCAGAGGTTCTGCAGTTTTAAATCTCAACAGGCCAATAAAGCAATCTGGCTGTTGCATTTCCTAAAAGGAAGATTTCGGAAGAAGGAACATGCTTGCCAATAATAGGCAGTTTGTGGTAATTTCCTTGCTTTCGTTTTAAACCGGCAATATTCTTTGAAGTTTGAAAATCAGTTTTATTGTACATTATTGTTGACCACGGTGACAAAACAAAGTGGGAAATCGAAACCAGGAATCCAAAGCTTACTCGGCATGTGAACAGTGTTATAAGGTTAATCTGAAAAAGAATTTTAATTCTTATTCTGTGAGTGACATAACCTATTTGCAGTACTCCCCCTGTGACCTCATGTGAAGAGGCGAGATCATTCTCTTCATTCAAACATATTTTAAGTGACAGAAGGAAGAGTTTTCCACCAGAAAACTTAGAAAAATATTTGGTTATTTATTGTAACAAAAAATGATATGTGATTGATCGTTAAATGATTGTTGACTTGTACTTCATACTAATTAGTTAATTACACACAAGATTAATGAGAATGACAATATAAAATATAATTAATTTCAATTAAGAGCAAAAGAGTAAAAATATTAGTTGTTGCTTCATAAAATAATAAAATGTGAGGAAATAATGAATTTTACTATTAGAAGAAAATACATTTTTGTGCATATTTTTTAATTTTAAGAGCACATTTTCAAGTTTTTTGCTGCATAGTTGCATGCATATATTTATGGTTTTAGTGCATATAAATCCACCTCTAATTATAAGTAAGTGTTGTGTAGTGTTATTAATCGCTCACCTTTATGGTTTAAATTGATTATAACACTGTTTACAAACTTCCAAGAAAGAAGATACATTTTTGGATTGTTTAATCTTTCTATTTTTGTTATTCCAACAATCATCCTTCTCCTCCAGTGTTTACCCCATAATTGATGAACATTCCTAAATGTATAATGTTGATTCTGCTAGACAGCTTATCTTCACTAAATCAATACTGTGTAAATAGGTCTAATCGTTTAGTTTATCATTTTATTTATTTGACGTTAAATATTAGTTTAGATGCTACAGAAGTGTTGGTGATTACTTCAGATTTCTCACTATCTATTATAATATGTTGTAGGAGTAGAAGCAGACTGGTCCAAAGAGGCTGTTGCTGGCATGGAGGAACTCACACGAGGACAAGTGCTGCAGGCGCAAGTAGGTGGCTATGCAGAGAATGGAATTCCTGTTGTCTACCTCTATGCAATGCATAACTCAGAGGTAATTATATTTATAAATAAATTATGGCTATAACTGTTTAGTAATGCATATTATTTCCATAAGGTAGAGGAAACCTTGCATTTGAACAAAAAGTTTGAACTTCAAACTTTCACTGGAGTCCGTTGTTTCTAAGTTAAGGAGGTTCTAAGTGTGTGACTGATCTCTACATGCAGTGAACGAAAGAACAAATTACTGCAATATTGGCATACATACTGTGAAATTTTGTGTTAAAATGAAAGGCAGTTTGCAAAAAAATTAACTTTTAAAATATTGTGCAGTATTATGAAAAATTAAAATTTGTTGGATCCCTTTTCTCAGAACTTGGGAATCTTCTGACTGTTCAGTAGTGATGAGAAATAATATATCTCAGGCAATGGTGCACATTAAATATACTGTATTTTATCGCATAAGCCCCCCCCCCCCCCCCTCACATATTTCCCTCCCCTCTGATTTTTCATCACTAAAAATCATTTACCTATTAAACATCGCTTAATTCCCTCTCCTGGTTCGTTCGTATTGGAGTGGCCTTCAAATGACTTGATAATGGGCAACAATCGATGCAGCGGTGCCTGTCACGGACAACAATGAACGCAGTGCTTGCCACAAAAATACTCGTATTGCCATTGTCACAACGGAGCATAAAATTGAAATGTGAAGTTGCAGACGTGTTTCTAAGTCAGTTTGTTAGAAGTCGTCATATTGTTAAGAGCAGTTTAAAAAAAAAAGGTATTTCTTGTGCCATTAATGGTTCTGACGACATGTTGTGGAATAGTGAAAATGAAGATGTGTTATCTGAACCATATATAAATGAAAATAGTGATGAAAGTGAGACCGCAGAATAGTCAGAGAAAAGAAACAATGAAACAATACATTGTAGGCCCAATGAAACCGTGGTATGTATCCAGTTCATTCACAAATTACTGTATACCTATATAACTTCTACATAATACTACATGGTTTCCCTTCCTTTCTGAATTCCTAGAAGCACCACTCGCATAATTCCCTCCCCAGTGTCTTCAAGCAAATTTTTTGAGAAAAAAAGGGGGCAATTATGCGATAAAATACGGTATGTTCCTGATTGAAAATGATACTCTTTTTCCATGCTTATATTTATTTCCTTAAAAAATTAAATTAGTGTTGGTTTATAAGGATTGTTATTCTGCAACTTATGTGTAATAATATTTGAAATGTCTTGATATGAAGCAAGAATCTTTCATTGCATAATGGTGGCACCTTAACTAATAGATACGTAATTGACTCGGGGTCTTCCAAATCAGATTAAAAACTGAACTGTCCTGAATACATCACTATCATTGTCGTCTTCCAAAACGTAAATATTGCTGCATTTCTTCTGTGAGAGGATCATTATTACATTTCCAAGTAAGAGAAGCCATTTTTAGGAACTGCTCATGCACACACAGACGGAGATGGAGAGAGACAGAGACACACAGACACACACATGCATCATACATAGTTAAAAGAGGATGATGGTCACACTGCATGTTTTCACTTTAGGGAGAAATTTAAAAAGAAAATGGGGGGGAAGGAAAGAAAAAGATGAACTATGGTAGTGGCAAATTTCTTTACCAGCATGGCAGCCTAAGAATTGTTTATAAACAAGTTGCCTTGCACCAAGCACATAGTCTATTCTTTGCATAGAATTTTGTGTGAGAATGTCGGTTGTCACAGTAATACCATAGCGGATAGAAGAGAAAGTGTGAGCTCTCCCGCTAGTTCACTGCATGATCCGTGGTCCCGTGGCAACTGACCGAAACTGCGGCGTGGCGATCGCAGTCGCCTTAAAATGCGGCCGAACTGCCTAGTATGTGATACGGAAGTACAGACAATTTTATACGTATGCGTTGTGTGTTGTGAGTAATTAGGTACATAACTTGTGAAATTGCTTCTAAGTTTGTGCATAAATGTGTGTGTTCTTCAAAACGTAAGTTTCAAGCAACATCAATAATTGATTAAAAATGCCAACTTGTTTTGTACCCGGGTGTCGTTCAGGATACACAAACTGCTCAGAAGCTAGACATTTTTTTACTCCTCCTAAAGATAAAAATCTGTTTTACAAATGGGAAAAGTCTATTCCTAGGAAAGACACAAAATTATCTGTTAAATCTAGTATTTGTGACAAACATTTTCCAGAGGACTTTTTAGTGAAAGTTGATTCATTCGTTGTGCATGGAAAACTAGTTGAAATCCCTAGAATTAAATGGCGGTTAAAGCCAGGGGCAATTCCCTGTATATTTCCTAATTTACCCAGGTACTTAACTACAGTGCATAAATCCCGAAAATCTCCACAAAACAGAGACAAAAAATTACTGAAAAAGCAATATTCAACAATCAGTAAATTACCAGATGCAGGATCCAGTCAAGCAGTTCTTATTTCAAACGTGCCATCCTTCAACAATGAGGAATTCACAGAAAACAGTTCTAATTCCTCCAAGGTCACAAACACAAGTGTCAATAATGAAATTGCTACACTGAAGAAAAGAATTAGAAACCTCAATAGAAATTTAGTTAGAACTAAAATCCTGCTATCTAAAGAGAGGGCTAAATTAAAAATAGTAGAAAAGAAATTCTCTACTAATTGTTGCAAACATAAACGCAATTTAAATTATTTAAGTAAAAAACAAAAGCTGGTTCTAGATACAATGCTTAAAAAATACATAATTTGCATTATGGTTTAATTTTTCAGCGTAAAATCATGTAAGCAGATATTTCCCACTGTTCTTCGTTAATTATAATACCCATTATTGTAAAATACCATCCTATATTATGTGTCAAGGAAAGACGATGTTTCAAAACAGTATTTCCAATATTCCTGCTTACGATTTTAGTTATTGAAAATGCTAACTGATAATATGAAACCCATTTTCACCATGCATTCGTGAACTAAAGTCAAGCGACCGCGACACCAGTGCCATCTTGCGAGTGAACCATAGTAACTCCCGAAGAGCTCACTATCTCTTCTATCCGCTATGGTAATACTGTAAAACTTTCAGTGTAGGGTGAGCCAAAGGACTCTGAACCGTCTGCGTTGTGTTTTGCCTGTACGCATCTGCAGCACTCGTCGCTGACTGCCGCTGTCATAGAACAGCATGGATGAAACCACACAACTTTTTTAAACTAAAGATTTTACTTACCAATGTTGTTAAAAGAGATGCTGAAACTGGTCAGCGTCATTGTCCATACTTTTTGACACCTCTTTAGGAAACTATCCATCATTTGACGTAGTTCACGTTGAGAAATGCTGGCAATTTCCTGGCAGATATTTTATTTTAATACTTCCAGGGTATGTGGGTGACTTTATTTTAATACTTCCAGGGTATGTGGGTGACAGCCTCCATAGTGCAATGGTAGTGCACTTGCCTCTGGCACAGAGAAACCATGTTCAATTCCTGGTACCTGTGTGGTGGGTACTTTTCCCCCACTGGTGCACTTAACCTTGTTAGGTCCTGGAAGGGCCAATTGAGAAGCTACTTGATAAAGAAGTAGTGACCCCAAGTTGTGAAGGCCTCATAACTGGCCGGGAGGGCTTGGTGCACTGACCACATCCCACCCTCCAGTAGTGCACCCCACTCATGATGCCTGTAGTGGGCAGAGGTGGGGGACACAGCAGCTGGGCAGCAAGCTTTGGCTCTTCATGGGCTGTTGTGCTGGGTTTAGTTTAGAGTGTGTGGGTACGTCTTGTACACTTTATGCTCTAAGTTACCCCAGAGACAGAAATCGCAGATCACTTGGAAATTTTTCTGCAAATTGCACTTTCACTTGGCAAGCTGACTGAGTTAACACATACAAATCATAAATACATGCTGTGCAGTAGAAAACAAATGCTGAGCCTAACACTTTGTAAGTGCAGGACAAAGTAAGAAGCATACTGGTAATAACTCAACCACACAATAGTGCGTCAGCATAATACTGCATTTTCAGAGTAGAAAAAAAAGCAAGTCATCTGCATTACCTTGTGTTCATTATCTGCTGTTATGTTTGTGTCTGTGCACTGTAAAGGAACAAAATATAATTTAAATAATTGTAAGAAATAATTTGTTAGCAATGCTTTCAAAAGTAGTTAAACTAGAGACAATTGAATTTATTAATTATATACACATTATGTACATGTATTCTCAAATTTTGAGACAAAATTTTCAGTAATTTAGAATCTATCGTAGTGAAAAAATGTAATCCAAATTCAGTGAGTTTAACCTTTTATTTTATGTAAAGAACAAAGTGTAGTTTGAACAAATATTATGCAAACAGTTGTACAAAATAATTCGTTGACAATGCTTTCAAATGTCGAACTATAAACAGTTGAGTTTATTAATTACATATATCATGTACCGCCTCAAATTTTGAAACAAAATTTTCAGTGGTTTAAAATTTACTGTAGTGAAAAAATGTAATCCAAATTCAATGAGTTTCTTCTTCAGCTTCCCTGTTCTACCACTATTGTGGCATCAGGGGGATTATATGAGTTTAACATTTTATTTTAAGTAAGTGTGGAAAAAAATTCACTTTTGTAGCTTTTTGTAGTTTCTGATAAAAGGGTAAAATGTTTAGGATAAAGCTTTGAGATAATCTTAATTGAAATTTAGTTTTGGAAGTACAACCTGCTTTGTAAATTCCACAGATTACTCATTATCTATATCTTATTGGCTTATAATTGACTAATGAGTGCTGTACGTTTGACCAGAACAATTAAGTATACCTCTATAGTTTCCTAAGTTATGCAATAAACATTTCCAATAAAAGATGTGTCTAGTCAAACTTAAAAAGCATATCTTCCATTTAAATTATTTTTATAAAGGTTTACATGGTTTAACTACCCAACGAACTGTGTATATTTGAATCCAAAATGTACTCTCATCAGGAATGGGAACATTTTACTCTTTCTACTCCCCATAAATGGCTCTAAACAGCGAGAGGTGGGGAGCAAATACGCATTTCCTACACAGACACAATAATGGTTATGGTTAAAGAGCTAGATTGGAGGAAAAATAAACAATGTTTAACAGCCACTTTCATCATTATTTTAAACTTTAATTATTGTTTTTTATATTTGTTGAAAGGTTGTCCTGGTGAATCAGGAACTGGTGAAGAGGGGTCTTGCAGAGGAAGTGGAGCCTGCTGAAGCCTAAGACAAAGAAGGGACTGCTGTTTGTGACCTAGTCAGCAGAAGTGATTGGTACCCTACCTATGTGCAACACAGTTACCAAGGAATGGAATGGTACCTTAATGTGATAAAGTTGTTTAGAAATTAAAGATAGGTTGGAGCAGACCCTTGACATACATTTAAAAAGAAAACAAAAACAGAAAGCTTGCAGAAATGGATATGAAAGTCCTTTCAGGATAAGATGAAGGATAAATTACGTTATATCTCTGTCTGAGAAATTTTTGATAGTTCTTGTTTTCTACACTGTCGATGTACAGACAATTTTAACTTGAAAAGGAAAATATTTTGCAAAAGGTGCATGGTTCAGGAAGTTTTGACTGGAAAGGGAATTAGGTACTAGTGCCAAGCAGACCCAGTAATGCTAATTGTTGTAATATTGTAATTATGTACATTTATTGATAAGATTGTTATTCTTTCTGCACACATTTGTGAGTATTTCCAAGTTGTAAAATGAGATGAGTGCAGTTGTTACTCATATAGCATTTTTAACAGACTAAAGTGCTACAAACAGTCCAGTGCACATTGTGGCAGAGCACCATATTTTCTAGCTTCTCAGCAAATGCAAATTGATCTTTATTGCATTACATTTTTACATGACGACTCATGCTCAACTTGAATGTGTTACTGTTTAATTTCAATTTCTCTTTATCAATTAGAAAATGTCCAATGTTGAGTTGAAATCAATTGTCAATCAATTGTAAAGTCATTTCCAAATGAAAAGCAGATAAAATTTGTTAAGGTTTTGTTTTGTGTATTTATATCATTAATATGTTGAAAGCTTTATCTGTTGGAGAAGTTGTCTTCATCAATATTGTAAATAAATTATTTTTATTTGCTTCCTTATTTTAAGGCGTGTGTGCATGTATTTCTTTAGGGATATTTTATATCTAATTTGTGATATTTCTCTCACATATAAGAAGGCGCATGTCTCCTTCCCGTTTTCCAAAGTTATTCTGACTTTAATATTTAGCTTGAATCATTTGTGTGAAAATTTTTGATTATTTGAGATTTATATGTACTAGCTCATTCATATTTACATTGCTATCTAGTAAACCCAAGCCATTGCCACATTATTAAAAATGCAATATAATCAGTATAATGTTGCATCAGACATCCATATATATATATACTTTTGCTTTGTAAAATAATGTTGAGATTCCTAAAAATAGCTTTGAATTGTAAGAAACAGATGTACATGATTTGAGATAATGTCATAGATAAATACATTTTTTCATGCTTGGTTTAATAAAAAGTGTAATTCTGGCACAAGGATTAAATTTACTCTTTGAAACCTAAAACAGTACCATTCAGCCTAGAATAGACTATCCATGTTTTTTTAAACTAAATTTACAACTTAGCACAGACACAGACTGACTCACACAGACAGACAGATAGACAGACAGACTCATACAGAGACTGACACACAGAGGCTGGCGCACACACACACACACACGCACACACACACAGACTGACTCACACACACACACACACACAGACTGACTCACACACACACACACACACACACACACACACATACAGACAGACAGGCACAGACATACACACATTGGCGTTATTATTATGCTAACGCTCAAAAGTTTTTGAACAGTCTGTTTTTCTGTAATTAACAAGTGTATAACACCAAACAAAGCCAATGTCGTATTGTACATGGTAGAAATCCATGGAAACATAATTGAAATTTACTATGCTACCTTTAGTTTGTCAATTATGTGCATTTTGAAAATATAGCATTTGTTGACCCTTAAAGGAACACTTACCCTAATTTTGTTTTGGATGTCATAGTATGTCTGATTTCCTTGATGTCATTCACAGACATTCTGTAAATAGGTATTGGCTGTAAACAACACTTCAGGGCTTTATAAGCAGGTGAAAGGTACACATTGTTACTGTGCAGCTGAAAAGTCTGAAATGGATAAAAAATGGGAGCTTTCAGAAGAAAAATATGCTGCAATAGCCAGCTTACATAAAGCAGGCCACACCATGCATCAGATTGCCACACAAGAACAAGTTTCCTTGGGAAGCATCCATTACTCTGTAAAGAGGTATGTAATTACAAGTAGCAATAAGGAGCATTATCGAAAGGGGAGGCCTAGGGTGACCTTGAAACGTGAGGATAAATACTTAATAGTGACCAGCAAACATGATCGTTTCAAAACAGTCCCCATGCTGACAGTGGAACTGAAGCAGTTGATTGAACCTGTAAGTGTTCTGACGACTTCAGGATGTACATCTGAAAGGTTACATTGTGGCTATTGAGCTGTCAATAAATGGAAAACATTACAATGGGCCAACCGACATGTAAGCTGGACTGTTATTTACTGATGAATCTAAAGTTCGAACTATTTGGCTCAAAACGTCGCCAGTTCGGTTCAGTGTCTTGTGCAATATTGTTAAGTGCCCCCAAGAAACCCAAGGCTATTGGGCAAGTGCATCCTAAGGCTAAATACTACAGGGTAAAATTGTCAAATCATGGGCACTGCTGGATAATTATAATAATATTAACCCTATCTGTATGAACTTACAGTACCAGATAAAACAAATTTGAATATTTTTTTTAAAGGCCCTAGTATGTCATTAGGAAACTAAGTGATCGTACACATGACACCACTATGAATACTGGTTGCACAATAACTATTTAGGACAGTAAACATCTTTTTTGTGTTTCTGCAAATAATGATAATAAGTTAATGTTTATTTGAAGTTCTGCAAAAGTGATATAAGTCCACTTTCCTCCTGTGGTTTTTGTGGTTCAACACTACTTTTGCATTGTACTCTTTGTTTAAGTGTATCAAGTAATATTTTGTAAATGTTTCCAAAGAACTGCAAGGCTTCTGAGGAAATGCAACTTAAGCCTAAAAGTTGCTGGGATAAATTGTCAAAGCACAGGCAATGTCAAGTGTTTCAGCTAGTTAATTATACAAATTGAGAAAATTGTGTGCAGCATAACACCCTACCCTGCCCCATGGCACATCTGCTACACAAATGTGTGGCTAAGAAAAAATAAAAGTACATTGCTAATATTGTAGCAGCATTCAATCCTGAAGCTTTGTCTTTCACCTGTCCTGCAGCCACACACGTTAACTATCTACACCACTTCTGTTCTTTGCATTTTACTGCCTACACATATAGCCATTGTGCTTGCCAGACATTATATCTACTAACGAACTTCTTATTTTAGTTCTTAGAGGCCTTGACTAAAGTTAGAAGCAACCTTACATACATTTGGAGAGCATATTTTAAAACCTAAACAAAGTGCAAATTTTCCAACGTTTAGTTTCATTACTGTTATCTTGTGAACCAATGCAAAGCATATTGGGAAATTAGAATATTGTGGCAGCTCATTATTTCTGACAAGAGGTGTACATCTCATTATTGTTAAGAGCAAAATAACAAACAAGAAAAATCTGATGTGTTGCACTCACATGACTTTCTCTACTCTTGTACTAATCATTCTTACAAACTCATACCTCTATCTTCTTCGTGTTAGCTGAAATAACCATTTGTACAAATTATCTTATTGCTTATTTCCTTGTAGGTGCAAGGGGAATATTAGAATACAGTAGGCTTTGAGCGGTAGTCAAATATTTTAAAGCTTTGAGATTCCATTCTCTTTGCACGCTTAACATATGAAAAAATGAACAACGATGTTCCATTTCATGAAAGTTCTAAGTTTTCCAAAACTGGCACAAATAACAAGGAACATCTCTGAAATGGTCCACTCTACAAAAAAATTCATTTAGACATAAATTGTGTGTTTTAGGGAGATCTACATTTTTTGTACAGTAAGATTTTGTGTATATCTACGGTTCATAAGTTATTCAAAAGTCATCCAGAGTAAAGAGGATTACATAGCCTATAGCCAGAAAATTCAAAATAATTTTATTTGTGATCAAAATATCTAAAAAAAAATATGGCATTTTAAACAAAATCATTAGCTATTTTCAAGAAAATCAAAATTTTTGAAACATTTTTCACGTAAAGGGTAGTTAAATACCATTCTCAAAAGCTTTGAGAATGAGTTGGAGTCAACTCGAAACTCGAGTCAGTTTTTGCAAAAATAACTTGCAACATTACTAAGATAAGTGAAGTTTTTAGTTTCTAATTTGTTCTTACTTTAGAATCTTGTTGCTTCACTGTTAATAGCTTCATTTTCCTTAATGTACTATTTACTTTATTTTCCTAAAAAGATTTAACTATTTGCTGCTAGAGTACTGTAGTGTTAACTGATTTTAAAGCTCATGTGGAAATTCATCGTTAATCCTTAATTTATCAACACCATGTAAATGCATAAAACTGCTACAAAGCCTTTAGTAAATATAAAATTTGAAAACATTTTATAATAATTAAGAAAAAGAATGAAATGAAGCAGGCATTGCATGTCAATAATGTATAACAGCTCCTGTCCTATTTAATTCTTACAATTGAGGCAATGATCTATTTTCCCTTATAATTTATCTCACCATTTTTTGCTTTTCAGGTAATGCAATCTAATGCATACCATTCCTTTGTATTAAATCTGTTCTCTGCTTTGTCCCTTGTGAACTTCCTGTTCATTATGGCTCCTCCCAGTTTATTTCCTTTCTAAAGGAGGAAGTGGTTAAAATTATCTGACAACCCAGAAAGAAACCTTATATCTATTCCTTCCTAGCTCTCATAGTAAAGTTCTACTCTTAAGACAGTGCAATATAGTTCAACATTTAATATGTTTTATAGCATTGATGAATTCTTGTGTAAGTTAAGTTTAAATATTTTATTTTTGACATGTTCAGAACACATGTTTGGGTTCTCACAATGAATAATCATGCCTAAAAGCTTAGTGGTAGTAAAACTTTGTAGATTAATTCAAGCTTAACAACCTGGAATTTGGCTTTACTTATTTTTGACAGTTAAATGTAGGTTTAGTAGTGTTTTTAGGGTAGTGTGTTTTGGCATCTTGATGCACTTAAAAAGTGATTTTTTTTTAATTGTTCCATTTATAACCTGCCTTTAACTGTGAAGGTCAAATTGCTTTCCTTCCTGTGAACATTTGCCTATATGCAACGGTGATACTCGTTTAACAGTAGGTTTTTGGTCTTTAGGAATTTTTAAACATTAAATTCACACACACACATTCACACTCATTCATACTTCCAAATTCTAGAGAGGATAAGGAATATTCTTGGCCAGAGAAAAATTCCTATCCCCTGCCAGGAATCAAACCCAGGACCCCTTGCATAGCAAGCAGATGCACTACTGAGCTATAGGGCCGGCCTTAAACTGTATTCGTCAACTTTACAGCTTACAAATTTTATAACTGATACTTAACATTCCCCACCCAGATAAATCTTCCTCTATGTGCCCAATTACTGATTTGAAGAAACTGTAAAACTGGGCACTGGCAGTCAATTTACATTTTAGGTTTCTTTACAAACAACAAATAATTACTGTTAATGTTTTGTATACTAAGCCCTAAACCTATTGCCAAACCTTGAAGCTAGAGCAATTTCGACAAATATTTCGAAAAAGTAATAGCAATTAGAAAGAAATGTAAAAGAAAAGGATTAGTGATTTCTGTTTCAACAATAAGTAATTATATCTGGGTTGGGAATTACTAAATTAGTGAATTACTTAACAAGGCAGAATAAGTGGACATTCAATGTTAATGAAATAGTGCTCCATTAAAATAATTTAGCATGCACCCCGTGTAATTTAGCAGGTTATGAACTGTGTAAGATTTAAAGCTTTCACTGCACACATTATTTATTACAGCTTAACGGGTGATCAGCCGTGTGAGGTTTAAAAACATTGAGCTTTTGGCCATTGTAAACTATGGCCTTCGTCAGAATGAAAAATGACCATTAGCTTTCCACTCCCCATATATATACAATGTTAGGTGGGAGGGGGTTGCGTTGCCCTGGCCAATGAGTGGGTGACGATTTGTGATTGGGCCTGCTGTTTCGGGCTATGTTTGTCACCGGCCAGTGTTTACTTGAGGGTCAGTACTTGGTCCAGAATCACTGTAGTTGCTGTTGTGGATGTTTTCATGGCTATTGTCCAGGCAGGGCTTAGCAAAATCCCCGGTCCCTGTTGTAATTGTTTGGATGTAGTTTGATTTGGATGGCTTCCTTAATGACCCTGTCCCACTATTTACCTGTATGATCCAGAACTTTGATGTCTTCAAAGTTTATTTTGTGGACATACTCTATACAATGCTCGGCCACTGCTCACTTATCTGGTTGTAGGAGCCTGATATTGCGTTGATGTTCTTTACACCTCTCTTCTATTGTGCGTCCTGTTTCGCCTACATACACTTTACCACATTCGCAAGGAATCCTGTACACTCCTGGGACCTTGAGCTGAAGTGAAGGAAAACTTTCTGCCTTCTTAGACCACTTCAACAGCCTACATGCGAACATCAAGTTTACCATGGAAGTTGAGAATGATGGCTCACTTCCCTTCCTAGATGTTCTGGTCTACAAGAAGCTGGACGGCAGCCTAGGTCACACGGTATACAGGAAACCCACACACACCAACCGCTACTTGGACGCCTCCAGTCACCACCATCCTACTCAAAAGAAGGCAATTATCTCCACTTTGTTTCACCGGGCTTTTGATATTGCGGATGAAGACCACATTAAGCAAGAACTTACAGGATGGATAACTGGCCGAATAAAGCCTGCATACTGTTCTACGGTTCCGTCTCAAACAAGATCTTCTGCATACTCGCTAGGTATAACATCAAGACTTTTTTCACGCCTCCAAAGAAGATTCAAGAACACCTTAGGCCGGTAAAAGAACCACTTCAGCTCAAGGTCCCAGGAGTGTACAGGATTTCTTGCGAATGTGGTAAAGTGTATGTAGGCCAAACAGGACGCACAATAGAAGAAAGGTGCAAAGAACATTAACACAATATCAGGCTCATACAACCAGATAACTCAGCAGTGGCCATGCATTGTATACAGTATGTCCACAAAATAAACTTTGAAGACATCCCACCTAACATTGTCTATATATGGGGAGCGGAAAGCTAACAGTCATTTTTCATTTTGACGAAGGCCATAGAGTATACAATGGCCGAAAGCTCAATATATTTAAACCTCATACGGCTAAAGGTTATGAACTATTTCAAACTACCTATTCGGTTTTTGAATGCTACAGCTAAAATAACTGATGGGCTGTCTATTAAGATATACAGGTGTTCGGAAACATGGCCACTAATGGATATAAAATGTTCTAATTTGTTCAGAATATATTGAACAAAATATATTGTAATTAGTATAAGCTCTGTATAACCCAAAGAAACGTGGCAGCATACTAGACATAATAAATTATACATTTAGAACCACATTTATCCTCTTAACAGCAGGGATATTTATTTGGTGTTCACATAAGGTGCCTACTTTGGGAATGTAAAGAAGCAAAGGTTAATCATCATGGTACTTAATCTACTTTTGCTTTATTCCATAAGACTTGGAGAAAGTACATTCATATTATTTAAGAGGGCAAATTTTAGGAACTATAAAATTATAAATGTTAAACATAGTGTGATTAAGATCACACATAATCACATAGTCTACACCAGATCTGTATATAAGTATAGGCTGAGGAGGTAGGCTAGTATAGGTTCACATAGACTACACCAGATCTGTATATAAGTATAGGCTGAGGAGGTAGGCTAGTATAGGCTCACATAGGCTACACCAGATCTGTATATACGTATAGGCTGAGGAGGTAGGCTAGTGTAGGCTCACATAGGCTACACCAGATCTGTATATAAGTATAGGCTGAGTAGGTAGGCTAGTATAGGCTCACATAGACTACACCAGATCTGTATATAAGTATAGGCTGAGGAGGTAGGCTAGTATAGGCTCACATAGACTACACCAGATCTGTATATAAGTATAGGCTGAGGAGGTAGGCAAGTATACGCTCACATAGACTACACCAGATCTGTATATAAGTATAGGCTGAGGAGGTAGGCTAGTATAGGCTCACATAGGCTACACCAGATCTGTATATAAGTATAGGCTGAGGAGGTAGGCTAGTGTAGGCTCACATAGACTACACCAGATCTGTATATAAGTATAGGCTGAGGAGGTAGGCTAGTGTAGGCTCACATAGACTCCACCAGATCTGTATATAAGTATAGGCTGAGGAGGTAGGCTAGTATAGGCTCACATAGACTACACCAGATCTGTATATAAGTATAGCCTGAGGAGGTAGGCTAGTGTAGGCTCACATAGACTACACCAGATCTGTATATAAGTATAGGCTGAGGAGATAGGCTAGTATAGGCTACACAGGATCTGTATATAAGTATAGGCTGAGGAGGTAGGCTAGTATAGGCTCACATAGGCTACGCCAGATCTGTATATAAGTATAGGCTGAGGAGGTAGGCTAGTATAGGCTCACATAGACTACACCAGATCTGTATATAAGCATAGGCTGAGGAGGTAGGCTAGTATAGGCTCACATAGACTACACCAGATATGTATATAAGTATAGGCTGAGGAGGTAGGCTAGTATAGGCTCACATAGGCTACACCAGACCTGTTTATAAGTATAGGCTGAGGACATAGGCTAGTATAGGCTCACATAGGCTACACCAGATCTGTATATAAGTATAGGCTCAGGAGGTAGGCTAGTATAGGCTCACATAGACCACACCAAATCTGTATATAAGTATAGGCTGAGCACATAGGCTCACATAGGCTACACCAGATCTCTATATAAGTATAGATTGAGGACATAGGCTCACATAGATTACACCAGATCTGTATATAAGTATAGGCTCAGGAGGTAGGGCTACACCAGATCTGTATATAAGTATAGGCTCAGGAGGTAGGCTAGTATACGCTCACATAGACCACACCAGATCTGTATATAAGTATAGGCTGAGCACATAGGCTCACATAGGCTACACCAGATCTCTATATAAGTATAGATTGAGGACATAGGCTCACATAGATTACACCAGATCTGTATATAAGTATAGACTGAGGACATAGGCTCACCAGATCTCTAAGTATAGACTGAGGACATAGGCTCACCAGATCTCTATATAAGTATAGACTGAGGACATATCTATGTATAGGCTCACAGAGATTACACCAGATCTGTATATAAGTATAGACTGAGGACATAGGCTAGTATAGGCTACACCAGATCTGTATATAAGTATAGACAGAGGAGAGAGATTAGTATGGGCTCACATAGGCTACACCAGATCGGTATATAAGTATAGGCTGAGGAGATAGGCTAGTGTGGGCTAACATAGGTTGCGAAGATAGTCTAGTATAGGCTCGCACAGCCTACACCAGATCTGTATATAGGTATAGCCTTAGGAGGTAGGCTAGTATAGGCTCACATTGGCTACACTAGATCTGTATATAACTATAGACTGAAGTCATAGCTTAGTATAGGCTCACATAGGCTATACCAGATCTGTACATAAGTATAGACTGAGGATAGAGATTAGTATAGGCTCACACAGGCCACTCCAGAGCTGTGCATAAATATAGACTGCGGAGATAGGCTAGTATTGTTGCTAGCTAATGCTGGATTTGTGACAACGAAGTCATTAATCCTCTTGCTGTCCAATATTTTTCACTGATGGATGGGACACTAGAAGTGGCTGGGCATATTTAAAGGTGGTCTCGATCCATTTGCTCTTGCAGATCACATAGAGGACAGAGTGGTGAAGAATATATCCCAATTCTGTTTAAATGTTTTGCCAATCATGTCCTGTAATCAACCTGAAGGTAGATAGGCTAGTATAGGCTCACATAGGCTACACCAGATCGATATATAAGTGTAGACTGTGGAGATAGGCTAATATAGGCTCACACAGGCTACTCCAGATCTGTTTACAAGTATAGACTGTGGAGAAAGGCTAGCATAGACTCACACAGGCTACTCCAGATCTGTATATAAGTATAGACAGAGCACATAGGCTAGTATAGGCTCACCTAGGCTACACCAGATCGATATATAAGTATAGACTGAGGAGATAGGCTAGTATAGGCTCACATACGCTACACCAGATCGGTATATAAGTATAGCCTGAGGAGGTAGGCTAGTGTAGGCTCACATAGGCTACACCAGATCTGTATATAAGTATAGCCTGAGGAGATAGGCTAGTGTAGGCTCACATAGACTACACCAGATCTGTATATAAGTATAGGCTGAGGAGGTAGGCTAGTGTAGGCTCACATAGGCTACACCAGATCTGTATATAAGTATAGGCTGAGGAGATAGGCTAGTGTAGGCTCACATAGGCTACACCAGATCTGTATATAAGTATAGCCTGAGGAGATAGGCTAGTATAGGCTCACATAGACTACACCAGATCTGTATATAAGTATAGCCTGAGGAGATAGGCTAGTATAGGCTCACATAGGCTACACCAGATCTGTATATAAGTATAGGAGGAGGAGGTAGGCTAGTATAGGCTCACATAGACTACACCAGATCTGTATATAAGTATAGGCTGAGGAGGTAGGCTAGTGTAGGCTCACATAGACTACACCAGATCTGTATATAAGTATAGGCTGAGGAGGTAGGCTAGTGTAGGCTCACATAGACTCCACCAGATCTGTATATAAGTATAGGCTGAGGAGGTAGGCTAGTATAGGCTCACATAGACTACACCAGATCTGTATATAAGTATAGCCTGAGGAGGTAGGCTAGTGTAGGCTCACATAGACTACACCAGATCTGTATATAAGTATAGGTTGAGGAGATAGGCTAGTGTAGGCTCACATAGGCTACACCAGATCTGTATATAAGTATAGCCTGAGGAGGTAGGCTAGTATAGGCTCACATAGACTACACCAGATCTGTATATAAGTATAGCCTGAGGAGATAGGCTAGTGTAGGCTCACATAGGCTACACCAGATCTGTATATAAGTATAGGCTGAGGAGGTAGGCTAGTATAGACTCACATAGACTACACCAGATCTGTATATAAGTATAGGCTGAGGAGGTAGGCTAGTATAGGCTCACATAGACTACACCAGATCTGTATATAAGTATAGCCTGAGGAGGTAGGCTAGTATAGGCTACACCAGATCTGTATATAAGTATAGGCTCAGGAGGTAGGCTGGTATAGGCTCACATCGACTACACCAGATCTGTATATAAGTATAGCCTGAGGAGGTAGGCTAGTATAGGCTCACATAGGCTACACCAGATCTGTATATAAGTATAGGCTCAGGAGGTAGGCTAGTGTAGGCTCACATAGGCTACACCAGATCTGTATATAAGTATAGGCTGAGCAGGTAGGCTAGTATAGGCTCACATAGACTACATCAGATCTGTATATAAGTATAGGCTGAGGAGGTAGGCTAGTATAGGCTCACATAGGCTACACCAGATCTGTATATAAGTATAGGCTGAGGAGGTAGGCTAGTATAGGCTCACATAGACTACACCAGATCTGTATATAAGTATAGCCTGAGGAGGTGGGCTAGTGTAGGCTCACATAGGCTACACCAGATCTGTATATAAGTATAGGCTGAGGAGGTAGGCTAGTATAGGCTCACATAGGCTACACCAGATCTGTATATAAGTATAGGCTGAGGAGGTAGGCTTATAGGCTCACATAGACTACACCACATCATTATATAAGTATAGGCTGAGGAGGTAGGCTAGTGTAGGCTCACATAGACTACACCAGATCTGTATATAAGTATAGGCTGAGGAGGTAGGCTAGTATAGGCTCACATAGACTACACCAGATCTGTATATAAGTATAGCCTGATGAGGTAGGCAAGTGTAGGCTCACATAGGCTACACCAGATCTGTATATAAGTATAGGCTGAGGAGATAGGCTAGTGTAGGCTCACATAGGCTGATATATCTGTATATAAGTATAGCCTTAGGAGATAGGCTAGTGTAGGCTCACATAGACTACACCAGATCTGTATATAAGTATAGGCTGAGGAGGTAGGCTAGTATAGGCTCACATAGGCTACACCAGATCTGTATATAAGTATAGGCTGAGGAGGTAGGCTAGTATAGGCTCACATAGACTACACCAGATATGTATATAAGTATAGGCTGAGGAGGTAGGCTAGTATAGGCTCACATAGGCTACACCAGATCTGTATATAAGTATAGGCTGAGGAGGTAGGCTAGTATAGGCTCACATAGACTACACCAGATCTGTATATAAGTGTAGACTGAGGAGATAGGCTAGTATAGGCTCACATAGGCTACACGAGATCTGTATATAAGTATAGCCTGAGAAGATAGGCTAGTATAGGCTCACATAGGCTACACCAGATCTGTATATAAGTATACCCTGAGGAGGTAGGCTAGTATAGGCTCACATCGGCTACACCAATTGGGTATATAAGTATAGACTGAGGACATAGGCTAGTATAGGCTACACCAGATCTGTATATATGTATAGACTGAGGACATAGGCTACACCAGATCTGTATATAAGTATAGATTGAGGACATAGGGTAGTATAGACTACACCAGATCTGTATATAAGTATAGACTGAGGAAAGAGATTAGTGTAGGCTCACACAGGCTACAACAGACCTGTATATAAGTATAGCCAGAGAAGGTAGGATAGTATAGGCTCACATTGGCTACACCAGATCTGTATGTAACTATAGACTGAGGACGTAGGCTAGTAACGGCTCACATAGGTTACACCAGATGTGTATGTACGTATAGATTGAGGTCCTAGGCTAGTATAGGCTCACATAGGATACACCAGATCTGTATATTAGTATAGACTGAGGACATAGGCTAGTATAGGCTACACCAGATCTGTATATAAGTATGGGCTGAGGACATAGGCTAGTATAGACTACACCAGATCTGTATATAAGTATAAACTGAGGAGATAGGCTAGTATATGCTCACATTGGATACACCAGATCTGTATATAAGTATAGACAGTGGAGATAGGCTAGTATAGAATACACCAGATCTGTATATAAGTATAAACTGAGGACATAGGCTAGTATAGACTCACATAGGTTACACTAGATCTGTATATAAGTATAGACTGAGGAGAGAGATTAGTATAGGCTCACACAGACCACTCCAGATCTGTACATAAGTATAGACTGTGGAGAAAGGCTAGTATAGACTACACCAGATCTGTATATAAGTATAAACTGAGGACATAGGCTAGTATAGGCTCACATAGGTTTCACTAGATCTGTATATAAGTATAGACTGAGGAGAGAGATTAGTATAGGCTCACACAGACCACTCCAGATCTGTATATAAGTATAGACTGTGGAGATAGGGTAGTATAGGCTCACATAGGATACACCAGATTGGTATATAAGTATAGACTGAGGAGATAGTCTAGTATAGGCACACATAGGCTACACCAGATCTGTATATAAGTATATGTAGACTGAGGACATAGGCTAGTATAGGCTCACATAAACTACACCAGATCTGTAGATAAGTATAGACTGAGGAGAGAGATTATAATCTTCGCAAAACTTAAAGGCATATGGAGGCGGGGCGTACTGTGGACTTCAGCGAATCCTAAGCTTGCCCCTCCTACCAGTGCTGCCAAATGTGGTGCACGCATCTCACACAACCTTATGTACAGAATCTCTGCTGGTACACGCACTACGCTTGGCAACAGCGCTCTGCTTGAGCATTGGCCAGTGTACACGGGCCTTTAGCTTTTGCGAGCGGTATAGTATAGGCTCACAAGCCTACACCAGATCTGTATATAAGTGTAGACTGAGGAGATAGGCTAGTATATGCTGACATTGGATACACCAGATCTGTATATAAGTATAGACTGTGGAGATAGCCTAGTATAGGCCTACACAGGCTACTCCAGATCTGTATGTAAGTATAGACTGAGGAGATAGGCTAGTATAGACTATATACGTATGTACTCTGTATATAAGTATAAACTGAGGACATAGGCTAGTATAGGCTCACATAGGCTACACCAGATCGATATATAAGTATAGACTGAGGAGATAGGCTAGTATATGCTGACATTGGATACACCAGATCTGTATATAAGTATAGACTGTGGAGATAGCCTAGTATAGGCCTACACAGGCTACTCCAGATCTGTATGTAAGTATAGACTGAGGAGATAGGCCAGTATAGGCTCACATAGGCTACACCAGATCGATATATAAGTATAGACTGAGGAGATAGGCTGGTATAGGCTCACATACGCTACACCAGATGGGTATATAAGTATAGCCTGAGGAGGTAGGCTAGTATAGGCTCACATTGGCCACACCAGATCTGTATATAAGTATAGACTGTTGAGAAAGGCTAGCATAGGCTCACATATGCTACACCATATTTTTATATAAGTATAGACTGAGGACATAGGCTAGTATAGGCTCACATAGGCTACACCAGATCTCTATATAAGTATAGACTGAGGAGATAAACTAGTATAGGCTCACATAGGCTACACCAGATCGGTATTAAGTATAGCCTGAGGAGGTAGGCTAGTATAGGCTCACATTGGCCACACCAGATCTGTATATAAGTATAGACTGAGGAGATAATCTAGTATAGGCTCACATAGGCTACACCAGATCTGTATATAAGTATAAAAAGAGGGGATAGGCTAGTATAGGCTCACATAGACTACACCACATCTGTATGTAAGTACAGACTGTGGAGATAGGCTAGTATAGGCTCACATAGGCTACACCAGATCGATATATAAGTATAGACTGAGGAGATAGGCTAGTATAGGTTCACATTGGCTACACCAGAACTGTATATAAGTATAGCCTGAGGGGATAGGCTAGTATAGGCTCACATAGGCTACACCACATCTGTATGTAAGTATAGCCTGAGGAGGTAGGCTAGTTTAGGCTCACGTAGGCTACACCAGATCTGTATATAAGTATAGCCTGAGGAGATAGGCTAGTATAGGCTCACATAGGCTACACGAGATCTGTATATAAGTATAGCCTGAGGAGATAGGCTAGTGCAGGCTCACATTGGCTACACCAGATCTGTATATAACTATAGACTGAGGACGTAGGCTAGTAACGGCTCACATAGGTTACACCAGATGTGTATGTGGGTATAGATTGAGGTCCTAGGCTAGTATAGGCTCACATAGGATACACCAGATCTGTATATTAGTATAGACTGAGGACATAGGCCAGTATAGGCTACACCAGATCTGTATATAAGTATGGACTGAGGACATAGGCTAGTATAAGCTACACCAGAACTGTATATAAGTATAGATTGAGGACATAGGCTAGTATAGACTACACCAGATCTGTATATAACTGTAGACTGAGGAGATAGGGTAGTATAGGCTCACATAGGTTACACTAGATGTGTATATAAGTATAGACTGAGGAGAGAGATTAGTATAGGGTCACACAGACCACTCCAGATCTGTATATAAGTATAGACTGTGGAGATAGGCTAGTATAGACTACACCAGATCTGTATATAAGTATAAACTGAGGACATAGGCTAGTATAGGCTCACATAGGTTACACTAGATCTGTATATAAGTATAGACTGAGGAGAGAGATTAGTATAGGCTCACACAGACCACTCCAGATCTGTATATAAGTATAGACTGTGGAGATAGGCTAGCATAGACTACACCAGATCTGTATATAAGTATAAACTGAGGACATAGGTTAGTATAGGCTCACATAGGTTACACTAGATCTGTATATAAGTATAGACTGAGGAGAGAGATTAGTATAGGCTCACACAGACCACTCCAGATCTGTATATAAGTATAGACTGTGGAGATAGGGTAGTATAGGCTCACATATGATACACCAGATTGGTATATAAGTATAGACTGAGGAGATAGTCTAGTATAGGCACACATAGGCTACACCAGATCTGTATATAAGTATATGTAGACTGAGGACATAGGCTAGTATAGGCTCACATAAACTACACCAGATCTGTAGATAAGTATAGACTGAGGAGAGAGATTATAATCTTCGCAAAACTTAAAGGCATATGGAGGCGGGGCGTACTGTGGACTTCAGCGAATCCTAAGCTTGCCCCTCCTACCAGTGCTGCCAAATGTGGTGCACGCATCTCAAACACCGTTATGTACAGAACCTCTGCCGGTACACGTACTACGCTTGGCAACAGCGCTCTGCTTGAGCATTGGCCAGTGTACACAGGCCTTTACCTTTTGCGAGCGGTATAGTATAGGCTCACAAGCCTACACCAGATCTGTATGTAAGTGTAGACTGAGGAGATAGGCTAGATTATAATCACATAGGCTACATCAGATCTGTATATAAGTATACGCTGGGGAGATAGGCGAGTTTTGGTTCACACAGGCTACACCAGATCTGTAAGTATAGACTGAAGAGGTAGGCTTATGTAGGCTCACATAGGATACACCAGATCACTATATAAGTATAGACTGAGCACACAGGCTACACCAGATCTGTATATAAATATCGACTGAGGAGGTAGGTTTGTATAGGCTCACATAGGCTACATCAGATCTGTATATAAGTATAGGCTAGGTTACGTTCACATAGGCTGCACCAGATCTGTATGTAAGTATAGACTGAAGAGATAGGTTTGTGTAGGCTCACATACATTACGCCAGCTCTGTATATAAGTATAGACTGAGGACATAGGCTAGTATAGGCTCACATAGATTACACCAGATCTGTACATAAGTATAGACTGAGGGCATAAGCTAGTATAGGCTCACATAGGCTCCACCAGATCTGTACACAAGAATAGGCTGAGGGGATAGGCTAGTATAGGCTCACATAGGCTACACCAGATCTGTATATAAGTATAGCCTTAGGAGATAGGCTAGTATAGGCTCACATAGGCTACACCAGATCTGTATATAAGTATAGGCTGAGGAGATAGGCTAGTATAGGCTCACATAGGCTACACCAGATCTGTATATAAGTATAGCCTGAGGGCATAAGCTAGTATAGGCTCACATAGGCTACACCATATGTGTATATAAGTATAGGCTGAGGAGATAGGCTAGTATAGGCTCACATAGGCTATACCAGATCTGTATATAAGTATAGCCTGAGGAGATAGGGTAATATAGGCTCACATAGGCTACACCATATGTGTATATAAGTATAGGCTGAGGAGATAGGCTAGTATAGGCTCACATAGGCTACACCAGATCTGTATATAAGTATAGCCTGAGGGCATAAGCTAGTATAGGCTCACATAGGCTACACCATATGTGTATATAAGTATAGGCTGAGGAGGTAGGCTAGTATAAGCTCACATAGGCTACACCAGATCTGTATATAAGTATAGGCCGAGGAGATAGGCTAGTATAGGCTCATACAGGCTACTCCAGATCTGTATATAAGTATAGACTGTGGAGATAGGGTAGTATAGGCTCACATAGGCTACACCAGATCTGTGTATAACTATAGCCTGAGGAGGTAGGCTAGTATAGGCTGACATAGGCTACACTGGATCGGTATATAAGTATAGCCTGAGGAGGTAGGCGAGTATAGGCTCACATAGGCTACACCAGATCTGTATGTAAGTATAGCCTGAGGAGGTAGGCTAGTATAGGTTCACATAGGCTACACTACATCTGTATGTAAGTATAGCCTGAGGAGGTAGGCTAGTATAGGCCCACGTAGGCTACACCACTTCTGTATATAAGTATAGCCTGAGGAGATAGGCGAGTATAGGCTCACATAGGCTACACCAGATCTGTATATAAGTATAGCCTGAGGAGATAGGCTAGTATAGGCTCACATAGGCTACACCACATCTGTATGTAAGTATAGCCTGAGGAGGTAGGCTAGTATAGGCTCACGTAGGCTACACCAGATCTGTATATAAGTATAGCCTGAGGAGATAGGCGAGTATAGGCTCAGATAGGCTACACCAGATCTGTATATAAGTATAGCCTGAGGAGATAGGCTAGTATAGGCTCACATAGGCTACACCATATCTGTATATAAGTATAGCCTGAGGAGGTAGGCTAGTATAGGCTGGCATAAGCTACACCAGATCTGTATATAAGTATAGCCTGAGGAGAGAGAGTATAGGCTCACATAGCCTACACCAGATCTGTATATAAGTGTAGACTGAGGAGAGAGATTAGTATAGGCTCACACAGGCTACTCCGGATCTGTATATAAGTATAGGCTGAGGAGAGAGAGTATAGGCTCACATAGCCTACACCAGATCTGTATATAAGTATAGCCTGAGGAGATAGGCTAGTATAGGCTCACACAGGCTACTCCGGATCTGTATATAAGTATAGGCTGAGGAGGTAGGCTAGTATAGGCTCACATAGACTACACCAGATCTGTATATAAGTATAGACTGAGGAGGTAGGCTTGTATAGGCTCACATAGGATACACCAGATAGGCATATAAGTATAGACTGAGGAGATAGGCTTGTATAGGCTCACATACGCTACACCAGATATGTATATAAGTATAGACTGAGGAAATAGGCTAGCAGAGGGTCACATATGCTACACCGGATCGGTATATAAGTATAGACTGAGGAGATAGGCTAGTATAGGCTCACATAGGCTACACGAGATCTGTATATATGTATAGACTGTGGAGATAGGCCAGCAGTGGGTCACATAGGCTACACCGGATCGATATATAAGTATAGAGGAGATAGGCTAGGCTGACATAGGCTATAGCAGATCTGTATGTAAGTATAGACTAAAGAGTTAGACTTGTGTAGGCTCACATAAGCTCACATGCGCTACACAACTCAACACCTAAATTATTAGAAAAAATCTGATGTGTTGTACTCACATGACTTTCACTACTCTTGTACCTATATTTTTGTGTTAGTTGAGATAAACATTTGCACTAATTATCTTAATTGCTTATTTCCTTGTAGGTGCAAGGGAAATATGGGAATACAGTAGGCTTTGAGCGATAGTCAAATCTTCTAAAGCATTGAGATCCTGTTGTCTTTGTATGTTTAACATATAACAAAATATGATGTGCTGCACTTACATTACTTTCTGTACTTTTGTATTAACCATGCTTACAAACTCTTTTTCCTATATCTTCTTCGTGTTAGTTAAAATAAACATTTGTACAAATTATCTTATTAGTTAATTCCTTGTAGGTGCAAGGGGAATATTAGAATACAGTAGGGCTTGTGCGATAGTCAAATCTTTTAAAGCTTTGAGATTCCGTTCTCTTTGCACGCTTAACATATAAAAAAATTAACGATGTTCCATTTCACGAAAGGTTTAAGTTTTCCGAAACTCACACACATAACAAGTAATATCTCCGAAATGGTTCAACCTACAAGAAAATTGAGACATAAATTGTGTATTTTAGCAAGATCTACATTTTTTGTATAGTATGATTTGGTCTATCTCTGGTTTACCAGTTATGCAAAAGTCGCCTAGAGTAAATACGACTACAGGGGCTATAGTCAGAAAATTCAAGATATACATTTCATTTTTCATAAAAATATCTCAAGCATATGGCATTTTAATCAAAATCGTTAGTCATTTTCAAGAATATCAAAATTTTCGAAAAATCTTTCATGTAAAGGGTAGTTTAGGGTGGGACTATTTTCTTCAAAATCTTCGTGTCGCATCCTTGAAGACTTAAATACCAACTTTGGTTTTTAACCCACTTTTCGTTTTTGAGTTATGCTGTCCACAGACACACACGGACCTTTTCCAAAAAATGCTACTTACCAGTAGAGAAAGTTAAAATACAATTAGTTTCACTTGAGTCTTTTATGACTTTATAATATTCTTATTTACATTCTATCACAACAAGCTTGCCATGTTCCTTCTCATTCTGGTTATTTGCACACTAATTTTTATTTCCCAATATTTATTCTGGATTTCTAAAAGAACAAAGGCTCTTTAGGTACCAAACAGGTGCTGCAATACAATTGAGGAAAACCCGGTTCCACAGTCTGCACATTCTAAAAACATTTTTTTTTAATTTATATCACTCTGGGAAGCTTGACTTCTCAGCAACAATAAACAGACTTGCCAAATTTTCCCAAGTTCAATATGTGACAAAGAAATGTTGACCTTATTAAAACCAAATTAACTGGATTTAATCAAGAATAAAATATCAAAATAAACTTTATTTGGCAGTTGTCCATTTATCTCATACTGCAAAATTCTTACTAACGCATTAGAGCCCAAATGCTACAAAAATTGCCAATTTGAGAGAAACTGCAGAAGGTAAACAAGGAAAAATTGTAACCATCTTTCTTATTAATGATTTAAAACTTTAGCCCAATCTGTGACCTTTAACTGCCATGAAATACAAAAAATTCCTTGCTGAACTTATCACAACTAAAGCTAGGCAAATATCTGTAAAGTTTTTCATATATGACTTGGACAATTATGTTTGCTTCTCAACACATGAACAATTTTATGTTACTCGGGCATCTTGCAAGTTTGACTGTGAGTGAATGAATAAATACTTGCTTTCTAAATTTAAATGCCACAAATTGGCCTTGTCTTTAAATATTCTGTTCTATTTCAGGTTAAAAAGAATCATGGTGCACTATCAGTGATCATTAGTAGCTACAAATTCTACAAGGGACACATCTTTAAAGTGAACTCTAATGATTATCTGGAAGAACCAACAGCTGACATTGATTCTTTTTGGAATCACTGTGTGCATTGCTTCGGCCATCTTATTACTCTGCTTTCTTTTATGCCCAGTGCTTCTTTCTATGATAGATACAAAGAAACCCTTTGATTTTAAATATATCATCATTTTCTTATGTGCCCTTATAATATGGATGCTGCTCATGGCCTGCTCATGTTACATTTGGCTGAAAAGACAGAAATATAAAGTTAATAACCAATTTACAATACATGATAATGCAGATGAAAGTGATTATGAGTATTGCATAGAATACAACAAGCAGCAAAACCATTTTTATCCAAAAGTATCTGATGTGAAGAAAGAAATAACATTTACAGACAATAAGAACAACCATTTTGTCTCTGTCTGTAGTATTCCAATTCAACCTGTTTCTTCCAGAAAAAGGACCAGACCCAAAAGAATTTCGGACACAGAAACAAATGCGACATTAAATCATGTATGTCTATCAGAAGGGCTTTCAAATGAAAATGAGAAAGAACTGGATGAGGATAACCAGCACCAACCTTTGGACTTCTCTGAAGCTGAAGTTCAAACAAGAGATTATACCTCATTACCACAATTGACATCTGATGAAGACAAACAGGTTAATCAGAAATGCACTCCAGAGTTGACTCATGAGGATTCTTTTATGGGTTTACCAGAACTTGATCCATTTGATAATTACCTGCATCTTGTGACTATTGACACACCTCTTTCTCCTCAAACAGAGTTCTTTCCCAATAACTAATGGTACAGAAACAAAAAAACAAAAAAAACAATACTTTTATCACAAATAAGGTTCCAGTAGAGCATTCAAGTTTAATAATAAAAAAAAAAATGTGGTCAGTGCTAAACATATTTTGGCCTCTGAATAAAATTCAGTAAACACAGGCCAAAAGGATGTTCTTTTGTTATGCTAAAAGAACTTTGAAATAGTGATATAAATGAAAACTAGTAATTGCTTGTAGCTGAGAATTGAGCATCAGGTCTTGGTTTGATATAAATAAAAATTTCCACTCTTATTACATATCTTTTAATAAGCTAGTAACAATGATGTGAACCTAAATTATAATGAAAACTGAGTTAGATTGAAACACTTAAAATCACTTACATGTGATTAGTCTTGACCGGTTTCAAGAGCTTACTTGCTCCCATCATTTGAATTAAGACTAATTAGTGATGTTACATGTTTCAACCCGTCTCAGTTTTCATTATGATTTCCCCTCTTCATTGAGGTATTGCTATCAGAATGAAGCATTTGCTGTGACCTTCACAATGCCACGCTAGCAGAATAAACAAACATGCCTATCTTTCTGCCAGGAGGCAATTTAAAATTTCCTGCACTTAAATATTCATAAACTTATATTAAGCGTGCTCTCATTTAATAAACCATATAGAGGTACACAGTGATATTTTCAGATTGGCATGGAATGTCTATACACATTTTATACTTATTAATTCCTCTGCAATTGCGTTTTCTGACTTTATATCTGGTCTCCTCTCCTCATTGGCTTTCTATTCAGAAGATTCTTCTCTGATATGAAAACAGAATTAAATAGGACTTCTTGGATTACCAGTCATGTAATATCTATGTAACAGAGTGGTTAAAAGTAGCTTGTGCAAGTGCAAAGGAAATGAAGTGAAATTACAGAAACAAAGAGCTAAAATGGATTTACAATTTATTTGCAACGAAAAACACAGTGAAAAATACAATCATAGAATATGCAGAAAGTGACCCCCTGCAACATCAACACCTAGCTGTGCACATTTAAGCATATTGAAATACACCTGGCATAAAGCTCGGATACTGATGGCGGCAACTTCATGGCTGATGTCTTTCAGTTTCTGTATTGTGTATGGATTTGTTTCATAGACCTTGCTCTTCAAGGGTCCCCACAGGAGAAAAAAATTACAGGTTGTTAGATCTGGCGAACATGGCGGCCACAAATGTTTGCTGACAGTTTGTTCCTCAGAGATGACGTCATGGACACGTTCCAGGGATACCTTTGATGTGTGGATGTGGTACCATCTTGCTGGATGAAGCAGTATTGTCTTTCATATTCAGTGAGTTGAGCACAAAATGTATACAAATTTCCATATGTGCAATCGTGTCAGGTAGTTTAAAAAATATTGACCCATGCATGTTCCTGTTACACCACACCAAATGCTAATTTTTTTGTTATGGAAAGTTTGCTGACACAAAATGTTAGGGTTCTCCGTAGCCCAGTACCTCATGTTCTGTGAATTCACATGTCTAGACCACCTCCATAGTGCAGTTGGCAGCTCACTTGCCTCTGTCACGGAGGACCCGGGTTTGATCCCCAGTAACAGCATGGGGATTTTATCCCCTCTGGGAGGTCTGGCACGGGGTGCACTCAGCCTCGTTAGGTCCCAGGGGGACCAATTGAGGAGCTACTTGATAGAAAATTAGTGGTCCTAGGTCGTGAAGACTGCATATCTGGCCGGGAGGGATCAAGGCGCTGACCACGTGCCACCCTCCAATACTGCACCCCATCAATGATGCCTGTAGTGAGCCGAGGTGGGGGATGCAGCGGCTGGGCGGTAAGGCGTGGCTCTTCATGGGATGTAGTGCCGGGGCTTAGAAACATGAAACCATGCTTCATCACTATTTCCTGCACTAACAAACTATGGCTGATGTTATACAAAAGCCATGTGCAGTAATTTGCACATTCCTATTATCCTTCCAGAATTACTGCACAGCTGTCACACAATATAGCTTAAAGTTAAAACTTTTCAATATCCACTGACAACTCCTGCTTATATGCGCTGTTGGGCCAATTTATGGTAGACTTCTTTGGGATCTGAATAATTCTTCAGCGAATGTCTGCAACAACTTCTGGTGTGCGAACTGAAGAAATTCTGTCATTTTACATGTCATACAGGTCTGTAGGTGCGCCAATTTTTAAACAGACTCTGTATTGTTCTCTTTGATGGTAGCCCTCTATCTGGATACTTAACCTCAAAAATTTTGCGAGTTTCCTAAATCAAACCTGCTTTCACATATGCTTCCACAATTTCAATTCTTTCTTCTAAGGAGAAAGTTATTTTGCAGTATGCAAAGAGAAATGTCTAACTTCACTGATTAAACAAACTGAAATGCTGACAGAAGAGTGCTAACAATCGATAATTGCATAAAGCTGTCCATTGTTGTAGCTGTTTACTCTATTCAATAACAGCGTTGTTGGGCATGAATTTCAGGAGTCCAAATATTGCATTTGCATTCAAAGGGGAGGGGGTTACTTTTAACTACACCACCTTGTATAATATCCAATAAATAATCATTTTGTGAACACTGAATCTTATAATATGAAAACAGAAGTTCAGTTACTTGTATATGCAAATTGGTCTTGTGGAAAAAGTTACATTTTGCTTAGAAATCTGGGTTTAGTTATAAGAAAATACTGTAAATCCTAAGAGCTAATTTCTCTAAAAATTGCTTCTAATTTTTTTTTTTTTTTTTTTATTTTTGGACATTTTTACAGCTTTTAGCCTTTTGGTTAGTTCATTTTGTTTTCTAATGCTCAATATATACTCATTTAAATACATACCTCAATCCTTCATAACCACCACTGCAACTGCACGAAAATCTATGCAGCATTATAAAATCATCTTCAATGTTTTGCTGAAACTGTTGAAGGATTTAATTATTTTTATTACTGACATAAAACTTATAATAGACTTAACCTCTGTTTAGGTTTTCTGTAGGGGCTTATCTCTGTCTACAAATAGGAGGGAATTTAAGGTTAAATACAAATAATATACTTTTATTGGGTGTCATTTTTAATTCCATAAACCTTATGCAGTCAAGATTTCAAATTGGTTGATAACAAAAATAAATAAATAGAAATGTTACCAATGCCCTGAATGGGATGTGCTTCAGTTACAATAGTTTTCATTGTACAACATTACTCTTAAAACCTAAATGCAGTGGATCCAAAAACCTCTGCTGACCTGCAGATAACAGAAAGGCCAGCATATGTTAGAGTATTTCTTAAAATAAATGACATTTTAAACACTACTATTTCAGTCTTACAAAACTGACACAGTATAAGAAAGCTTTTCAAATACACTAGTCAACCCGTGTAGCATTCTTTTGAAAGAGCTCACTTTATCTGGAATGCTGCACAGATACAAAGTTGAAATATACAGATATGAGATTGCTATTTACAATACATACATTTTAAATGCTATCACATATTTTGATTATTAAGTTGAGAGATAAAGACGATGGTAATCATTTGCTCCAAAGGCAGCATTACATTTAGGACATTTACGCTGTCGAGTCTCATAACGAGTTCGAAGGCAGTCCCAACAGAACACATGAAAACATTTAGTAAGTACTGCATCTTTTCTTTTCACTTTACACGAGGGACAAGTCAATGTTTCTTTGTATTCACGTATTTCCTCCATCATTACTTCATCCAATGTTCCTGCAAGTTCTATCTTCTTCATACGTTCTGTTTTTCGGCGCAATTGGGCTATCTCCTCCTGCAGAAATAATAATACATTTATTTTCTGTTTTCAATTTAAGTCTCACACCTAAGCAATCTGTGATAACATTAAGTTGACTTTAGTTGAGCAGAGCTTTTATTGCATGCCAAATGAATTGAGACCACACTACTGTCACACAGTATACAGGTCACAACAATGGACAACAATGAGTTGTGACATGACAGAAGGGTCTGAGCCAGAAAGTTATTTAAATCAACAAGATAGGAAAAAGTGCTTGGGACCAATAAACCTGTAAGAAAAATGAGGTACAATGTGACTTGTGTATAGCAATTAGGAAAGAAGACGAACAGTTTAAGTGAACTGAATGGACTACTGGTATACACTGCTGGTATTATGAGGTCTACACAATTTTTTGGGACTAAATACTATTTGGTTGGAGTGTACAAGCAATAGCGAAGCAACATAAATGCACAAAATAGGACAAGAACAGGGATGCCAATCATGCATTAGTAAATATTAACTTTGTGTGCACTAAAATTATTTAAAATCAAAGTGTATGTAGCTTGTTCTAGAGTGTATTAATACTGGAAACCAATTCATGCTTTTAATTTATACTGGATGCTTTTAAGTGTCTGCTTTTCTTAAGTTATGCTCTCATTAAAATCGTCTAAATCAGTCCTCGATCTTTTGGATTTTTCCTTATGAGGTGTTGAGAAAGACACAGATTTGCCTAACTGAATGCGTTTTATTTTTCAGCTTTCATCCTACAGACCAAGCTAAATGATACACTGGTGTCTTTCGCCAAATGGACTTGAATTTAATAGGGGTCCCCTCTGCAGCTTTCCTCATAAATTGAGACACATTGCCAATCACTTCTCATGTATGACAGCAAGATTTTCCTCTGTAATTTACTCTGAACTGGTGGCATTGTTTAGTCTATTTTTATCTGCACTATGAGTCACATGGAGTGATGGTCATGTTCGCAAAGTGCTGGATAGACTGCTGCCAGTTATTTGCCATCTGACTCACTCATGCCACTCACTCAGCTCATGCCACTATGCACCATGTTTATACTGCTCTTGTCTATTTGCATGGACAGTATTATATTACAATTATTTTGACTCATTTCAATTATTTACAAGAACTACTTATTCTTTCTACAGTGAATGTATCCATATGGCAAAGTTAAATATAACAAAGGATTACACAGCTATCAGTTATCTGAATGTCATTACCTGCCTTTAAGAGTTGTAATAGCTTCTAAATTTAAAAGCCATGGAGAAATGTGACAAACACTAAAATAATCTAAGGATTTAATTTAAAAGGTGAGTTAATTAATAACACTGAACAACACTTACAACATATTTTTCCGGGATGCGTTTCGAAGGTTAACTTTCCTCCATTATCCATTAATGTCCGGTTGATAATGGAGGAAAGTTAACCTTCGAAACGCGTCCCGGAAAAATATGTTGTAAGTGTTGTTCAGTGTTATTAACTCACCTTTTAAATTAATTACAACACTGTTTTCAAACTTCTATTAAAGGAAGATAATCTAAGGATTGCCTGGCTAAAAAGACTATTGTACAATTAAACTTTCAAACTTTATCACAGTTTGCTCTTTCAAATCATGCCAAAACAAAGAAATGGTTTATAGCTAAACAAAATCAAAATTCTAAAATTAAGTTTAATATAATTACTTAAAATAAAAATCTGATGTGTTACACTCACATGAGTTGCTCTACTCTTGTACTAACCATTCTTACAAACTCTTATTTCTATATCTTCTTCATGTTAAGATAAACATTTGTACAAATTATTTATTGCTTATTTCCTTGGTGCAAGGGGAATAGGCTTTGAGTGATAGTCAAATCTTTCAAAGCTTTGAGATTGCGTTCTCTTTGCACACTTAACATGCAAAACAAATGAACAAAGACGTTCCATTTCACGAAAGTTTTAAGTTTTCCGAAACTCACACACATAACAAGGAATATCTCCGAAATGGTTCACCCTACAAGAAAATTTATTTAGACATAAATTGTGTGTTTTTAGCAAGATCTACATTTTTTGTATACTATGATTTGATCTATCTCTAACAGTTTACCAATTATGCAAAAGTCGTCCTGAGTAAATACGACTACAGGGCCTATAGCCAGAAAATTCAAGATATACATTTCATGTATCATAAAAGTATCTCAAACATATGACATTTTAATAAAAATCGTTAGGAGCCATTTTCAAGAAAATCAAAATTTTCGAAAAATTGTCCATGTAAAGGGTAGTTTAGGGTGGGGTTATTTTCTTCAAAATCTTCGTGTTGCATCCTTGAAAGACATTAAACTTAAATACCAACTTTGGTTTTTAACTGACTTTTCGGTTTTGAGTTATGCTGTCCACAGACACACAGACAGACAGGCAGACCTTTTTCTAAAAATGCTTTTTTGGATTCAGGGGGTCTCAAAACATATATTTCTGGTGAAATCTCGACATCAAATTTTTGGGTGGAATACAATACTTCCCCTACTTACCAGTAGAGAAAGTAAAAATATTGGTGAAAAGTTAATGCAAAATAAACTGTACTGCCAAATCCGAAATTCATACCTAATTATATATGGAACATCACAATACTTTTTAGGTTGGCTGCAGACCAATACTGCAAAGCTGCTTTCACTGAAATATGCTTGCATATTATAACAAAACTACACTGGGCAAAAACAAATGCACTTTCAAACATAATTTAGGATTCAGCACATTGCACAGTCAAACCATTGCTCATTGACAAATCACTGTACTGACTGCTTGTACCTGCAGCCTGTCAGCTGTGATGAAGTCAGATTCCAAGAAAATAAACCTAGTTTCCATTTGAGTATGAAAATAGACAAGAGAAAAGTTAATGCTTTGGTGAAATAAAGATGCTGCATCATTTGAAAGATGCTATGGTAGTATCTGAGGGAGCCAGGAAAGAGGGAAGCCCCTTGTTCCATTTTACAATTTATAGTACAGTATACATATAAGATATAAATTTGTGAAATGTGGAAAATTACTTCATGTCACAATTGGTGAATAAGACTACGTTATACAAAGTGGCTTCCTTCCTACATCCAATTAGCTATCCCTAATCCAAGTACTAGCATTAGAATTTATCATTTTCCCCCCCTAGTTAGAAGTAATAGAGGGAAGGAAGATATGTTAAGTCAAGTATGTGTTTGTAAAAGTGAAATCAAGGAAGCATCCATAGAGTAGGGTATATGGGCTGGGGGGTGAAGAATAAAAGAAAAAGAGAAAACTGTTAATAGTGAGCGATTATAAAAAATGTTAGGGAAAAAAAAGAGGAATAAAAATTATAAGTAAAGGGTGGCATTGGCAGATAAAGAATAAAGGGACTTAGTACAAATAGAAATAAAAGACTATAAATATGGCGCAAGCATGATCCAAACAAGTCTAGTGGCAAAATGTAATTGTATAAAATGTATTGGAGGGAGCTGTTCAAGACTAAAGGGCAAGGGCCCAAGTTCAAGGATAGGTCAAAATTTATAAGATTAGAACTAAATTCAAATTTAATTAATTTTTCCCAGCTGTAACACGACTAAGATACAAGAAGAATGCTCTTAATTGTAAGGGGTGCAAGGGGAATATGGGAATACAGTAGGCTTTGAGCGATAGTAAAATATTTTAAAGCTTTCAAATTCTGGTCTCTATGCATATAACATATAAAAAATTAATAACGATGTTCCATTTGATGAAAGTTTGTTTTCCAAAACCTACACAAATAACAAGGCATATCTCCGAAATGGTTCACTCTACAAAAATAATTATTTGGACACAAATTGTGTGTTTTAGCAAGACCTACATTTTTTGCATAGTAAGATTTGTTCTATAACTTACGTAAGCTTCGGCAGCCAGTGTCCATAATAATAATAATAACTTTAGAAATAAGCGAGAAGTTGAAGAGACAGCACAGTTCCTGCGGTGCTGCCAAAGAAAGCATTAGCCCTGAAGAAGCTCTACATAGTAGGGTGAAACGTTGGCAACAACACAACCAAGACGCGGCCTTCCCCAGAAAAAGTTATTATTAAAGATTTGTTCTATCTTACAGTTTACCAGTTAAGCAGAAGTCACCCAAAGTAAATAAGACTACATGGGCTATAGCCAGTAAATTCAAAATATACATTTCTTTTCATAAAAATATCTTACACATGACATTTTAATCAAAACCATTATAGCCATTTTTTGAGAAAATAAAAATTTTTGAAACATTTTCTACTTAACCCTCGCATGGTATCAGCTCTGGAAAAACATATTATATGTCTGGGGTCTTTTTTCACCCCAAAGTGATTCTAACAACTATGTGGGGATAAAGTGTAAATTATTTCCACAAAAATAATGACTTTATTTTGAGACCAAAGCACATATTTTAAATTAAAACTCCATTGTTGTAAGCTATATAAGCTATGTACTAGCCATATCTGAAATATGAAAACATATATGCTTTAGTTTCAAAAAATATATATACTACTTTAACACAAAATGTTCATTCACCTCACACTATATAACAGTGTAATTTTTTATTATGATGTGCATTATCATTTTATAAAAAAATAAGTAATAAACTGTAAAATATTTTCACAACAACAACAACAACAACAATAATAATAATAATAATAATAATAATAATAATAATAATAATAATAATAATAATAATAATAATAATAAAGCAAGCTTCCCCTATGTGCAAGATTTGCTCATGCCTTATCTCACGACCTATATTTTATAATAATTTGTTACAACAATGCATGTGAATGTATTGTCTAAGAATTTGTAACAACAATGGACATACAAATGAAGGTTTAGAAGTTGTGCTGTTGCCAAGTTTTAATTATTGTAGTAAATGTGTAATATAACATGGAAAATCACATTGTACACCTGGGGTATTTTCTGACCCTGTTACAAAAAATTCAAAATTCTGTGCTGCTGACCATCATATTACTATAAATATTTTGACTATTTATAATAAAAAATACACAAAAAACATATCTGGAAGCTGAGAAATCTATGTTCACATTAAAACAGTTTCTACATAGTTAAAGCAGCCTTGGGGCCTATAAAGACCCCAGACACCAAGCAAGGGTTAAAGGATAATTTAGAGTGGGGAAATTTTCTTCAAAATGTTTGTGTTGCACCCTTAAAAGATATTTAACTTAAATATTGTGACTTTTTGGTGTGGGTGTGAAGTAAATACGACAGATGTAGTCGAGATAAACACTTTTATTTCCGTAAACAGTAACTTTGTACACTCGTTGCAACAACAAGAAAGTCTTTTCCGATTCTCCAACAGCACGGCTCCAAACTCGTAACACAAAGAACTAACTCTTCTCCGTCGGCACAACTCTCCACATTGTCTGTCCGTCTCCGTCGGCACGACTACTCAACCTTCACATACTGACTCACTCTTCTGTCGCACTTTACCGCTATTTATATCTCCCAGGCACTATTCTGGAAGCTTCAGGAACGTTCAGTTATTGCGGCGAGATATACAAAGTAGAAGATTCCAGTAGCCTCTATCCTTTTCTCTCTTTCGGCAAGCGCCCCAACAATGCGGCCATGCTCTGTCTCTTTCCTTCGGCTCCTTTGCGGTAGTGCCGACAATAGTGCGATGGGTGACACTGCTGTTGTCGGCAATTAGATGCGGCGAGCGCGGTGACACTGCTCCCTCCTCAGAGCTGGTCGTCCCGACCAGCACTATCACTGCGGCATCTCCCTTGCGCCCCGGTGGACTAACCCATCGAACCTCTTCTCCAGGAGGCACGATCCTAGGTATCGCTGTTGGATAGTGTCCCTTGGTCCGGGTAGGACGATGTATGCCATCCTGCTTCGAAATTCTGCAACAGTACCGCCGGTCTTGGCGGTCCCTCGTCCAGTTGCCCTTCTTCCTGGTGTGTTGACGGGCCATCCTGCGCACTTGGAAACGGCCCAGTGGGTACCATGTCCGCCGACCTCTCTGGCGCACCTTCGCAGCCACCTTGCTTCCGATGGGTCTGGCAACAAACCCCGCCACATCCGCGCGAGTCGCGTCCACCGCTGCACTCGTGTTCACTCGTGCTCGGCACGGCCTCTCCTGTATCCTGCCGTCCACGATGATGTCCACCATTCTTCCGTTCACGGCACTATGCGTCAGGTGCTTGGATGGCTCCGACGGTCCTCCCATGTCACACGCCAAGTCGGTTCTCGCGTGTTGCTCGCCTGCTTGTGCGCTTCCCTGCTGATCGTCCTCCACGTCATATCCTGGTTGGTTACGTACCCGACACACTCCTCCAGAGGATCCTCGACGACGTCCCTGAACTGCCCCTTTATCTTCCCCGAGACGTACACTTTCGTTATCTGAAACGGGCGCAACTGTCGCCTCGGCCACTAGGTGCTTCCTCCCCGGGTCCGCGCTATTCCGTCTGCCCCTGGCATCCAGTACTTTGACGCTCTCGTCACTCTTACTACCAGGGCGCTAAGACGTTCCCCGTCGTCCCCCACAACGTCCACATGCTGGCAGAGGTCTTCCACCTTTTCGCCGAGTTCTTCCACGTCTTCCGTCACGCCAGTCAGTTCGCCGAGTTGTTCCACGACTTCCGTCACGCCAATCAGTTCGCCGAGTTGTTCCACGTCTTCCGTCACGCCAATCAGTTCGCCGAGTTGTTCCACGTCTTCCGTCACGCCAATCAGTTTGCCGAGTTGTTCCACGTCTTCCGTCACGCCAATCAGTTCGCCGAGTTGTTTCACGTCTTCCCTCACATCATCTGAAACGGGCGCAACTGTCGCCTCGGCCACTAGGTGCTCCCTCCCCGGCTCCGCGCTATTCCGTCTGCCCCTGGCATCCAGTACTTTGACGCTCTCGTCAACTCTTACTACCAGGGCGCCAAGACGTTCCCCGTCGTCCTCCACGACGTCCACGTGCTGGCAGAGGTCTAACACCTTTTCTCCGAGTTCTTCCACGTCTTCCGTCACGCCAATCAGTTCGCCATCAATTTTCGCCGATAGCTCCGTCTTCATCTCTTTCAGCTCGGCAGCGAGGTTGTTGTTTGACGTTTCCATTTTGGCAGCGAGGTTGTCGTTTGCCGTCTTCATCTCTTTCAGCTCGGCAGCGAGGTTGTCGTTTCTCGTTTCCATTTTGGCAGCGAGGTTGTTGTTTGACGTTTCCATTTTGGCAGCGAGGTTGTCGTTTGCCGTCTTCATCTCTTTCAGCTCGGCAACGAGGTTGTCGTTTCTCGTTTCCATTTTGGCAGCGAGGTTGTCGTTTGACGTTTCCATTTTGGCAGTGAGGTTGTCGTTTGCCGTCTTCATCTCTTTCAGCTCGGCAGCGAGGTTGTTTCTCCTCTTCATTTCGGCAACGAGGTTGTCGTTTGCCGTCTTCATCTCTTTCAGCTCGGCAGCGAGGTTGTCGTATGACGTTTCCATTTTGGCAAATAATTCTTTCGTCATTGCCATCCTGGTTTCCGAATCTCCCTCCATCTTGGTTCTAACGTTGCAACTTCTCACGACGATGTAACGAAACTAGAAGCAATTCGACGGATCCCACTTCTGACACCAGTGTGACTTTTGGTTGTGTGTGAAGGTAGACAGATGTAGTCGAGATAAACACTTTTATTTCCGTAAACAGTAACTTTGTACACTCGTTGCAACAACAAGAAAGTATTTTCCGATTCTCCAACAGCACGGCTCCGAACTCGTAACACAAAGAATTAACTCTTCTCCGTCGGCACAACTCTCCACATCGTCTGTCCGTCTCCGTCGGCACGACTACTCAACCTTCACATACTGACTCACTCTTCTGTCGCACTTTACCGCTATTTATATCTCCCAGGCACTATTCTGGAAGCTTCAGGAACGTTCAGTTATTGCGGCGAGATATACAAAGTAGAAGATTCCAGTAGCCTCTATCCTTTTCTCTCTTTCGGCAAGCGCCCCAACAATGCGGCCATGCTCTGTCTCTTTCCTTCGGCTCCTTTGCGGTAGTGCCGACAATAGTGCGATGGGTGACACTGCTGTTGTCGGCAATTAGATGCGGCGAGCGCGGTGACAATATCAACTTTGACTTTTAAGTGACTTTTTGTTTCTTAGTTATGCTGTCCACCGACACATGGACCTTTTCTAAAACTGCTTTTTATTTTTAATTCAGGGGGCCTCAAAACATTTTTCCGGTGAAATCTTGACATCAAATTTTTGGGTGGAATACAATACTTCCTCTACTTACTGTACGTAGTAGAGAAAGTAAAAATGAAATGGTTAGCTAGGTACACGAGAATAGAAGATAACTGACAAAAGATTCCAGAAAAAGCATTATTTATAAAAAATACAGTTCATTAATGATCTAACCTATTGCCAATTACTAATAATGTAGTAATTAGAATGCCAGTGATTCAGTGATCCAGGATTTTAATTTTCAGTTCACTTAGAACTATTCATTTACTCCACTGCTTTCCCTTTACTTTAAAACAAAAATAACTTATAATGCAGATTCATTTAGGCTCTAACTTCATTCATAGCACAAAAGGATTGTGAGATATTCAACTACACTAAAAATTATAAAGATACATACCTGCAGTCTTTTAGTTTTATATGCTTCAGCTTCCAATGCACTTGTTTTCTCTGCAACTACCTGCTGGGCTTCTTTCATTTGAGCATGATACTTTTCTGTTTAAAAGAAACAGAGGTGTGGTCAGAATTATGTTGTATGTTTAGTATTGAGAAAATATAATAAATAAATTTGTGCTGGCTATCAGAGCAAATTTTGCTGGATACCAGTGGTATAGGTTATTACTGCGCTTTTCAAATGGGAAGAAGTTTCCTTGAGCACTTCCAGGCCGATGCTTTGAAGCAAACAGGAACATAAGCCCGACGCCAGGGCATGCTTAAGTGTTGAAATTTGCTTCAAACTAATTTTCGACAGCGAGTGGACTTATCGTGTTTTGAAACGATACTCCTCATTTACATATATAGAGGAATTGCGCTAGGAATAATATTATCAGGGGGTCCTACATTTTCACCATTAAATAAGTAAGACAAAATAAGATTTGAGTATCCAGGGTTCTTATTTGCACAGACAGTAGTTTAGTGGAAACTACATCCACTTCACTTGGCACAACACTCACCTTCTGAACTGCATTTTCCATTATTCTCACAGCTTCTTGAAGAAGCATACCTGAAGTTTCCAGTTTCTTGACACTATCAGGAAGACAGGTGAAGTGATTTGCAATGTATGAAACTGAACTGAGCACTTTAGAACTGTTAAATGCTGACAAGGATTCACTCACAGATACTGCTGGATCAGAAGAAAAATTCTCCATCACTGACATCACAGCTTTCAAGTGCTTACTGTAGAAAATCATAGCTTCAATCCATGTTGCCCACCTTATTACCATGGTTACCATGGGCTCTGGAGGCAGAGGTACGTCAGGTAGCTGCTGCTTGTAGTGTTGCACACGATAAGGACATTTCAAGAAAATCTTCTTCAATGCTGATATCAGTGTATTTACTTCTGGGAAATTACCTCTGTCTCTGCCACTCGTTGCAATGCATGAGGCCCACATGTAACATGCAATACAGTAAGCGATTTCCCACTTTCAACATGAATGGAGCTGCATCTGTGTACAACATTAGTACCATCTCTTCTTTTACACCATCTTGCCATAGTATCTTAAGTCCATCATTCATAAATCTAACAAGTGTTGAACTATTTGTTACCTCCAAAGGTTTACAATAAATTAAATAGGGTTTTGATACAGCTTCAGAGTTTAACTTGCCAACACTTAGATTAGCGATGAAATGGCTTGCAGCATCGGTCATCTCATCAGCAGAAATCCATATAGGTTTAAGAGGTAGAACTGGAACTTAAAAATTCAATGCCACAACTGGGATTTGAACCACAGACCTTCCGCTTGCCGGGCGGACGCTCTAACCACTGAGCTATTGTGACAAACTGCCCGAATGGCACTAAATTCTCAAGCCAGTTCGTAAGTTTGTTGGCATAAATAAATAATAATCCATATAGGTGTTTTGCCTATGCCAGGCCTGATTTTTTCTAATATGTCAACATAACAATAATCCAAGTAATTCTTCCTCAGAGTGGACTCGTCAGGAACGTTGCAGTTGAAGTATTTTTGTAAGAAATGCTTAAGTTCAGGTATCAGAAGTTTGTCCTGGGGTATGTTCCCTGCAACTAATGCTATGCACAGTTCTTTGTAAAACTCACTATTAGATGAGGTAGACTGCCCCTGTAACTGTGTAAGTAGTAGCTGTTTCTTCAAAGAACCACGTTGTTTATTCCTAATATGTAGATTGCTTCGTAAACGCTGTTCAATCTGAGATTTCATTGTACACCCCATATGTGTGTACAATGGGGTGTACATCAGTGATTAAAGCACTGTCAACAGAAATCCACGATTTCAGTTTTAATGATAATGATGATACAACCAATGCCATGATTAACTTACATGCAACTGACTGTTAGAAATTCTGAAGCGTTTTCCTTTCTTTTTCTCACACATTTAAAACTAGTCATTGTTGTCCACATAGAACATGTGCACTTTACCTTTGGATGTAACAACAATGGATGAGAACCACAATAATAAAACATGCAATATTTCTCTCCATGTAACAATAATGAATGAAATTGATGAAACTGTGTAATGAAGTCGCAATAATATTAAAATATGTAAAATCATACATTATGGTACCAAAATATGTTATTTAAAACTTTGGAATAAGGGTCCTATCAGTGTAATTCGTCAACATTTTAGCTTATAACTACATATACAGGAGCAGAATATGTAATTACATAAATTCTGGACATAAAATCTAGTTATAATGAATAAATAAGGACAAATTCCAAATATGAATCACCTAAGGAGTAGAGAAAGAAATAACAATTTTGAAGTGGGCTACCCCAAAGTTCCATAACATTTTCAGTCATTGCAACATAGTCTCACTAGATTAATAGAAAACAAAAAGGGGCTTACCAAAATCAAATAGTTCCGGGGAAAATGCCATTAAAAAAACTTATTACATGTGAAAAATGCAATAAAATCTACTAGAGAAAAAGAAACATTTGAACCTGACTAAAAGAAGACCCAATTTCACTAAAGATAAATGTAGCCATTAATCAGAACAATAATCTTAATAAACAAAACTATGCCCACTTTCTGAAACATGTATAATAAACCTAAGGAACTCCAATATGTGGGAGATTTATTTTAAAAATGCATGAAAGAGTTTTAATAAACTTTGATTAAAACTGAAGACTGACGGCCAGTGGATCTCCGGCCTTGATGTTTCACAGCTATGATGAGTTGGAGGGGGAAGGTTAATGTTGCCAATGTATAACAATGAGTTTCAGAAAATGGATTCTCAAAATTACCTTAACAATGAAGGTATAATATTTAGTAAGTCTAAAACACTGAAATACAGGTTTCAGTTTTATTTTCATGCAATATGTCCACTACACCACTATTCTGTTTGAATATTACATTTACATCTGTTATGGTCAGTAGTTTTTACTTTTGGCAATACTGGAAGCGAGTAATGCACCAGATGTTAAACCTTCCTGTTAGCACCAATCAGTGGTCTCACTGCTAGGCATGGCTTCCAAATGTAAAACCATGTTGCCAACTCCATTTTACAAGGACCACGTGGTTTCAGTAGCTTTGATGTTCATGCAGGTTTTTTTCCGGCAGACAAATAGTATAACAATTGCCTCCATATTCTACTATTCTGTGATAATTTAAATACATACTGTTCACATAAATATATGGAGTAGAGATGCGATTTACAGATGTAGGAAATGTTTTAAATACCCTGTTTGAAATTCTTACTGAAGAACTGACAACACCGCATCACAAGGCCTTGAGAAATGTCAGAGCCGGAGATTCACTGGAAGTACAATAAGTTTATCGATTGTAAAGATTAATTTAGATGTGCTGCCAAGGGGTTTTAAGAATCCACATAAGAGATCATAGCTAATACTTTTAGTAGAATGCAGCTAAGGATATACACAAGTTGTCTAGACAAGCTAGGTATTAAATTGAGCCAAATGTTGTTTATTAAGCTCCCTATATGCTTGAGAGGTAGAACTGGAACTTAAAAATTCAATGCCACAGCTGGGATTTGAACCAGTTAGTTCCAGTTCTACCTCTCAAACATTGCCCACACACGGCTTGTGTGTTTAAAAACACCAACAGTAAGTTTGTTGGCATAAATAAATAATAATTCCCTATATGTTTGTTTCATTAATCATTTGTCTTAATGAATACCAACCAATTGGTCTTCCTAACAACTAGGGATGGGTCCTCGATGCTTGTGATACCTTGATACTTGCATCGTATTGACACTGAACGGTGCTTCAGAAAATTTGCTCGGTACTTTTTCGACACTTCGGTGGTGATTCTGCAATTTTTATTTTATTTTAAAATCACAAAATATTATTGCCACAAGTAGAACATTTTAAAGTGGTTGCAATGACCATGTAAACAGTGGAGACGAAGATGGAGATACAATCACAAAGACCATTCCTTCAATTCCTGCTTATTCAGTGTAAAGTGCAAACCCAAACATCTAATTACTTCACTGCAAGTCGAGCAAGAACCTAATTACAAGCTGAGCTGAGTTTTCTAGGGAGTGCTTCTTATCTGGAGATAACTAGAAATGTCAATGCACGTAAACAGACAACTTCTTCCTGCATCCAAAAATGATCAGGTAAAGCTTATTTATTTTTTTTCAGATACCTAAGTAGGCATAGTCGTGTAATACTGACATACTCGTAAAAATCGATTAGTTCACCAACTTTTCTTTGTTATATTACATGTTACCTACTGCAAAGCCCGAGAAATTGCCAGGAATGTGGTACCTGTACAGTAACATTATGCAAGAAAATAATCGTGTGTCAGATTCACTGCCAGTTAAGTTTCCAAGAAGAAATCACTGCATATCTCAATGATGATTTGTCACCTCCTCTTCCTAGTGCACTGGATTACTGTAAAACAAACTAAAAATTTCCAAAACTAAAAACATTAGCTGCTAAATATTTGTGTATTCCACATGCAACTGTTGTCTCTGAAAGACTATTTAGCACAACAGGACTCGCATGTGACAGAAAAAGAAGTAGACTTGACCCCGAAAGAGTGAGAATGATAGTAATTTTGAACAAGAACTTATAAAATTGGACTGTTTTAAAAACGCACTTTACTTTTAAATGTCTAATATAGGGTTTAAAAGTAAGTACACTGATGGTCTTAAATGTTGTCTTATTAAATATGTGCACTTAATTAAGTTCACTGGCATTACACAGTTCTCCCAACATTCCATTTTGTATTGGAACTAGAAATAATGCTATTGAGTATCGGATGTCGTGGAAAATATCATGTATCAGTATTAAGTAAAACTGCTATCGACCTACCCCTGCTAACAACAAATTGCATGATTAATGTTTAAAGTATTAAACATAGCAAACACACACCAAAGCAATGCAATGCACAATGAATATTTGATATAGCAATTATTTGAAGTATGATAATAAATATTTAAAATATGAAACTAGAGTGGAGAATAAGCAAAAAAAGAAAATAAGTATCTATTATTTGACTGTTTATATCACAAGTCATAGTAATTAGCGTGTATTGAGGAAAAGAAATCCAAAAATTTAATTTAATAAAAAGAAATTCCATTTTGTAAGAACCCTTGAAAGCCTCGTAGTGCTGCTTCTTTCTGTCATGCATGCTGAAATTTTTCTTGGAACCACAGTAAACACATGTTAAATAGTAAAGAATACCTCTTCCTAACTGTACACAAATTTCAGTACAGGTTATCCAAACCTCAACTGAGTTCAGGCCCTGTTTTATGAAGTATGCAGCGCAAAGTACTTTGTATGTAATGTACAAATAGAAACGGCACACAAAGAAATGTAGGGGTGGGAGGGTGACATTGAAATGGAGAGTGAGACAAATAGCCACAGTGAAGGATGTGAAGCGATAGAAAAGACAGAGTACCTAGAGCAATAGTCAAGAAACTTCAGCAGACCTGATACTACTACGATGATTGCATGAAACAGCAAAAAAGCGAGCAAGTTCCATTAAACAGAAAACATTTATGGACTCCTTGAAGAAATAATTTTCTTTTTTAACTGGAACATGTACATACTGTATGTATGCACTGTGTCTTTCTTTTTTTCATTTTATATTTTTATTTGTATGTCAGTCATTTTCTCAGTTGATAATATAGTAGATGGCTTTTTTAAAACATCTTTAACCACATTTTCATTCATTTCACCGGTTTACCACATGATTGCCTCTCGATTTTCAACAAAGTCCATGTTATTAGAGTTATTATTATCTGAGGTGCTTCTGCTCCACCTTACCTTGGATAATCAAGGCTCTACTGTAGATATTTTACACTTCATAACACTGAAAAAACTACCACCAAAAATGGAGAATGTGAATAAAATAAATAATATACACAAGGGAGTTGACCTTACAATTCAGATTGCCCATTGCTGAAGGTTGGTACATATTTACATCTCACTGATTACTACTAGTTATCATTAGGGATCGCTTAGTGGCATGAGCAAATTTTAAATCCCATGAAACAAAATCTGCACACTAAGCATTTTATTCTAGCCCAGTGAAGAAAGACCATGGTGGTGATAACACTGACCTACTACAATGTATAGCAATTAGTGTAGTATGTTCAGTCTGTGGATACAAACAGGTCCAAACAGGATCCAGACATTGGATACAAGCAGGTGCAACCATCTCTTTTGATCCATACAAATATATTAAATAAAAGCAAATTGTCTCGCCCACAAAAGAATTAGGGACTTCCAGCTGGGTGTGGTATGCCATACAATGTAGTGACTTTTATAATGAATAAATACAAGCTCCAACATTTAATGTAGTGTTTTCCGAATTACTGGAAAGCATCAAGATTAAAGGGAAGAAATAAAGCTTACAGGAAGTTTTAAGGAAATAGCATTTTTCCGCTTTAACAGGGATGTAATATTTTACATTCTGCTGTAAAGAATAAGGATGCATCAGAACACACCTACCATCGTCATCCATCCTACTAAATGTGCTGCCTAGTTTCAGATAACTGCAACAAAAATACTGTAACTCAAACATGCATTAAATAACACCTAATGTTGCCAAAGCAACAGTATTTTTCCCTTACCAAGATGCAGTTTGAGATCAGCAGCTGACTGGGCACTCTCAATTGCTTTACGTTTGTGCATCTCCATTGCTTGTTGGCGCAAGGCCAATTCCTTTTCTACAGTAGCTAATGAATTCTGCAAAATGCGCTCCTTTTCTTCAAGTTTACGAACCACTACATTTGTAGCTTCCACCTGGGTTGTCAAAGTGGCCACCTGATGGGAAAAGTTTAAATATTGTTTATCACTGCTATTATCTGTGGATAACTTTTAGGCAATTTTTGAAACCAAAACAGACACAAATAAGCACAAATATTAACCTGTTCCTTCAGCACATCTTTCTCCTCTCGTGCTAACTTGTGTAGCTGATTAGATTTAATGCGTTCAGTCATCAGCTTGAAGTTGGCATCATCTTTTTCCCTCAGTTGCTGAATTAATCTAGAATTCTGTTCTTGCATATCCTCAAATGCTTGACCAGTTACTTCCATTTCATTCAACAAGGCTTCTTCCTCCTGATCAGGAAAACAAAGTTTCTCATTTTAATAAAGGTATTTTTTGCTCTATCAAAAATATATCTTAGAAACATAAAATGCTGACAGCAAGTTACTCCTGGTTACAAAAATCTAACTAAGATAGCACAAGCATAATTTTCAACAGATCTCAAATGAACTGGAAACATGCTTTGAATTTAGCATAGTAACAAGTATTTTTTTATTCACATTTTACAAGTACAACTTAATGAACTTATGCAGAATTATTTTCATGAAGATTGATTGAATTTTGGGAAATAAATACATGCAATGTATGTGACACCAAGATTGTTATTCATTACATTCAAAATGGTATCTTTATACTGCAAGACTTCAGATGCAAAATGCAATTCCCACCAATGTTATTCACTTTATTCATAATGTGCAATGCGGCTTGTTTACGACCAAGCACAGATGTGCATGCGTGCAAGTAGGGAACCATATCTCTTTAAATACCTTTGGGGTTTACATTCCTTATTTAGGGATAGAGTGGGGAGTTCATAATATACAGAGAGAAGTGCCATAAATTATGTAGCATCAAGATCAGTCTCAGCTGACAAGCTCTCTTTATCTGATTATCCTCCCCTAACGTAGGACTTGCAAGCTAGTGCCTAGGGTCAGACACCTGTCAGGAACCTATGGACCAGACAGAACGAAGTTCTGGAAGTGGATGGTCAGCCAAGCACCAGGTATGATAGTGAAGAACAGAATGATATGAAATGCAGACAAAATTGATGATTGGAAAGGTGATAATGGAGCAATTGGTGGAATGATTGGCAGGGAAACTGGAAAAAATCTGCTCATATGCTGCTTCATCCATGGCACCGCCCTTGTGATATATCCTGTGGTCAAATTAAGAATCTCAGGCATGTTAGCTGGGTTTATTAATGATCAAGCCAAATGGCTGATCTTTCTTAAAATATAATAGATGTCATACTTTAATTGTGAATTATCTATATCCTTTACTTCATACTGTGTTTCCAATGCTTGAAAAATATTTTTTCAGCTTTTCCCAATGATTTGTGATACGTCTGAGGGTAATATAAAGCAAGAATACCCACTTATACAAGCATGTGCATAAGGGTTGTTTGACATAACCTGTGAGGTTCCTGACATATCTGTTGTTTCTCTAGTCTATATACTGCAAGAAATCACACATTTAATTTGCAAATATGAGAGAAATTTTTATGCAAATAAAATTCCAGAAAATTGACAGTATTATTTTTTTTTATCATCTCTGGAAAATTACATACTAGAGATATACGCAAAATCTACTAAATCCATTTCAAACATCTTGTTTCAACTATTAACATCCCAAATCAGTTAAACTGTTTAGCACTATAAACTATATGCCTGTAACACAATTCACTTTAACTATTTATTGCTACATATTTTGATGTTTCCTTTAAATTTATTTATATTAAAATCAATTAATATAAATAATGAAATTAAAAATCTTGTTTACAACTTTTCTTTGAAATATAAATGCAAAACCTGTTTTCCAACACAATGCTGCAAAAGTTCTATCTATATGCATGTCAATTGCTGTTTATTTTATACGGATGCACTAAATTCTTTACAATAGATTTGGTAAAACTGCAGTAGAGGATTCAAAACTAGGTAACCTCTGACATTCAGATACTGGTGTGTGATCTTCAAGGCCTTAGCTAACTGAGCTAAGGCCTTGAGATGCAAATTTGTGACTAGGTAAAGTACGTTTCTACAGACAAAAGAATCCACCATGTCATGGTTTCAAAAACAGAAAATCAAGGGGTTGGGAAAGCTTTTCCATTATTCTTTGATTTTGAGAAACACATTAGTCCCACTACATTGCTGATGTAATTTCTGACAGTTGTGAAACATTTTTAGTATTTTATATTCATAGGTACAGCCATGGAAAAAATGACTGAGCACTGTAATATGTGCTTTCAATTGGCACAGCACAAAATCATTTTTTCCATGGTTGTACACATTAAAGTACTTTCTTGAGATGTGCAATTATGGACCCAGGAATTTTTCCTGATCATATACTGACAATATACATTCTGTGATGTCTCTGTCCTCTATGTGATCTGCAAGAGGAAATGGACCGAGACCACCTTCAAATATGCCCGGCCACTTCTAGCACCCCATCCATCAGTGAAAAATATTGGAGAGCAAGAGGATTAATGACTTCATTGTCAGAAAATCCAGCATTAGCTAACAACAAAACAAACATTCTGTGATGTATAAAAGATGGATGGGGCCAACTTACTTCACACCACATGCTGTGCCGATGAGTGTGCCAAGACGTTCAAGGTCAGGCTGCCTTGTGTACACGACTAACAATCGAAGCAGCAGAACTAAAAGGGGCTTTTTCCCAGCACCTTCGAGAAGGATCTGGCTGTGTCATTTTTGGTGCATGTGTGTAGAAGTTGAGAATTAGGGTTCATTAGGGTTCCCGAGGGCTAGGGAGTCTACATTTTTCCAACCTTTCCATTTCTGTATAAAATCTTAACCCCTAACATGCTGACCTGTCATGGCATGTAATAAGTCCTCTGATTGGTAATCAGAGGATATGGTTGGTGAATTTATTTTGATAATTCTCCCGGTCAGGTGGGTGAGACCCATAAATCAATGACAGGTGTGGTCCTCCAGACATTCTGGGGGTTGTGAGAGAGCAATGTAACTGCCAAAACGTAAAAATATGATGCTCTCTAAAAAGTGGTTACTATTACGGCTAAGTTGAGAAAGATCTGTGCGACATCATCCCCATTATATTAGGAGACCCAGAATTGGGATATATTCTTCACCACTGTCCTCTATGTGATCTGCAAGAGGAAATGGTCCGAGGCCACCTTCAAATATGCCCGATGACTTCTAGCGCCCCATCCATCAGTGAAAAATATTGGAGAGCGAGAGGATTAATGACTTCATTGTCAAAAATCCAACATTAGCTTACAACATATTAGGAGACCAGGAACAGCAGTGAGTCTACAGTTACTGTCCATGCAAATAGATGAGAGCAGTGTAAACACGATGCATTGTGGCAAGAGCTGACTCTTGCAGTCGGACGATTCTCAACATCTCATAAGGAAAGACACAGAAGATAGAGGAAGCCAATTTAGATGATTTTAATGAGTGTGTTGTTAGCTGTACAGTGAATGAATTTTATACACAAGAAAAAGAAAGGCAGACATGTATAAATTAAGAGCATCAAATGGTTTCCATGGCAGTATCAATACACTCGAAAGATCCTACATAAACTTGGAAATTGCAAGGAAAAAAAAAAAAAAATGTATTCTAAGAGAACAGTACCACATTCCAGAACAAAGGATTTCTTACCTCCAGAAAGTAAGAAAATACAGAAATAAGTCTCGTAGGGTTGTGGACACACAGCATCACGTGGAGTGACTATTCAATTGCTGGACCCCTCTTTCAAAAGGTAGCAGACTATGATAACCTTTAATGGTTGCAGCGAACAAGGCTTCATACAAAACACATGTGCATTTTAAATAATTTTAGTGTATACATAACAATGTCTAGTGTGCGTGTTTGTTATCTGGGTTCTTGTTCTATTTCGTGTATTTACGCACTGCTTCATAATCACTTGAGGCTCCGTCCTCTCTGACCCCACTCCTTGTACTGTGCATCTGATTGCTCTCGTCTATTTCACATGAGTTGGTCAGTGTATCAGTGAGTTTGAGTCAGCTGTGCATGTGTGTCACCACGAATGATATGTCGGGTATCATAAAAAGATTCTAATGGGCGTCGAGTGATTGCATCATCATAGTGAGTGAATGAGAGACACAAAGTGAAGAAAGATACTGAAAGGACTGAACAATGTTACAGAAGTAAAAGTTGTGAGTTGTGATAGCATGAAACACTGTAGACTGTATTAATGACGAGAAAAAAACTGATAAAAGTTTAGAAGACAATAAAGTGATAGAAAAGTAACAAGATTGATTTTGTCATTTTGTCACAATACTTATCCTTTGACTTTTCAAGACAAGAACATGGAAGTGATATATTTGTATAAAACCTGTATCATTTGCTTAAATAAATAAGAAAATTTCATATCCTCTAAGAAAAACTGCTTGAAATTGGGTGTTATGACTGCTTCTTGCTCATTTCTGCAATGCAGTAAACAAAAAACTAACAAGAGATAAGTGCTGTAATTTCTTTGCAGTTAAATAGTAATTATGAAATTAGTTCATTATTTTACACTTATTTACATGATTAATGTTTAACTACTTTTCTGACATTTATGAATGCAAAAAAGAATCTACTGTGCTTTTCAAATGGGAAGAGTTCTGATCTGCAGCCAATGAGATACGTTTACATGCACAGTGTTGCAAGCTCATTACCCCCATTCTTCATATTTCTTGACACATGTCAAGCTCTTAAGGGGAAAGCAATATGACAACACAGCAGGACTCCGATTGGTTACCGGCCTGGAGACGCAACTCCTTCCCATTTAAAAGCACTATAAATGAGTAGTTAAATGCCCTTACAACATCAACGTCTTCATCTAACATTAAAATTAAATTTCATGTGTTTTATTTTCTCTGCTCTTAACATTTTGTTTGTATTGCTCGCATTATAACCTATAATTAATTGCTTCTGATATGTGTTGAATAGGTTTAAAACTGGACTATAGATTTAGGGAAGAAAACAAAAGCTTCTCTGGGTTCACCTTTTAATATGACCTACCTGGTTAAAAGACAGTAAACATGTGTGTGGGCAGGGGGAGAGAGTGAGAGGGTAGGGAGGGGTAGGGAGGGATAGAGGAAGAGATAGGGTGGGGAGAGCTTGCTTCTCAGGCTTGTTTGTGATGTTCCTACATTGATGGATTTGAGCTATTGGTAGTTATTTTAAAATTTCCTTTTAACCAGTAGAAATGCTGGAGCAAGAAATTTCAACTTATTTTAAACTGTAAATAAATCTTGTAAGAACTGCAAGAAAGAGTAAAGAAAAAAATGTGTGAAATAAACATTAATTACAAAAATAAACAATACCATACATGTAATAACTTAGAGAATATAAGCTTCACTTATCTTAGTATCTGGTACAAGTTCTTGAAATCAAATTTCACAAATAATCATCTGTATCATCGGGGTCACCTATGTCTGTATATCTAATGCTCAGGGTTTATTCGCCTTCTTACCAATGGTTCGCAGAGTTTTGGATTCAAAACGTTCTAGTATTTCGATGTTTGAGTTGCTTGCTGTACCCCATAGTTGAATTCCATATGTCCAAATTGGTTTCAGTATAGTTTTGTAGATGATTAGTTTGCTTGTCACTGAGAGTTGTGATTTAGGTCCAAGAAGCCAGTGCATTTTGGAGTATTTTAAATTTAGCTGTTTGCGTTTGATCCATGTGTTTTTTCCAGGTGAGTCATCTGTCAATGTACATCCCTAGATAGTTCACGTCTTGTGCTTCTGGAATAATCTGATTGTTAAGAGTAATATTTCTTGCAATGAAATACATTTTAAATGGAGCATCTGCACTTATCTTGCCAGCAATTAAAGTTGCTACTTACCACCCCACATGCCAGTTGTTCAATCTATAGAAATAAATAATAAGAGCATTAATTACTCTCCTAATGGTTTCAAGAGCATCTTCATAGTACACCAAGGTATTCCTCTGGGAAGTGTGGACTCTTCATGAATTTGATATACCGGAATATTTCTCCAGGAAGGCATGGTACTTTGGTTCTTGAATTTTGTTCTAAAATGAGTGTTATCATTTCTTGGCACATCTCTTCGAAAACCTCACCTGCTAAAGAATCCTGCTGCATCTGAGTCAACAGAACCCACTTTTTATGCTTGCAGCACACTTCAGACATGTTCTAATTGAAATTTCATAGAGCACCCATTTTTTTTTTGCCACATGCTTGGTACAACACCACTTTACTTGGTAAAGCACCAATGATTGTTACCCACAGCCAAAGTTTTGTAGATAATGATGGGGAACTTGTAACTTTTCATCTGTGTTCACTTACATTCAATTACAGAAATATACTGGGACAAATACAGGATAATTCATACTCAAGCTAAATGGAACTGAATTGAATTTAAAACCAATTAGCAAAGATTATGTTTGTACATTTTCACAGTACCTTAGATTAACAAAGCGGTAACAGTATTCAATTAAAACAGGGCCATTATGTTGCTATCAATGAACAATCACATGCATCCCAACAAAGTTCAGAACAAGATGTTGTAAGGCTGAGAAATGTTACATGCTTCATAGACCATAGCACTGCATGTAACAATTTTAATAAATTTCATATTTTGAAGACCATTTTATATAAATATTTACAAGCTCATACTGGAAGTTGTGAGCAATAGTTTTTAAAAATCTTAATCTTTATTTTTTAGACAAACCAAATGCATCTTAACTTAGACTTTTCAACACCGTCTTCAATTCTTTGTACACATTTTCCCCATTGTCCTGAGAGTTTGAAAATGCCCTTTTAATATAACTCTGTTCCAAGTGTTGCAATTCCATACTCAGGTAGTTTGTTTCAGGCTCATAATCATGGAACCAGCTTTCACCTGTCACAATATTCGTAAAAAAATTGTTTGGATGATGGTTCTTCTCTGAGGCTTGTGGTCTCTCTTCAATAAATGTGAGACTAAACAGGAACAAACTTTTTGACAACCTGGACTTTGTCATTTCTTGCACTGCACTAGGTCCTACTACAAGTTTTGCAGTGATTTCATCCACAGTGTTTTCTCTAATGAGATCTTTAGCTCTTTACTTGTATTCCATGGAGACAGTTTGAGGGCAACTGCTATGAGGCTCATCTTGGATATTTTTATTACCATTTTTGAAATGTTTCACCCATCTCCTAACAATGTTGCCACCATGCAGAACGTCTTTATGAAGTCTGAGGAAAATTTCAGCAGCAGATATTTGCTCTTGAGCAAGGAATTCAATTACAACATGCTGTCAAAATGAAGCATTGATGTCCGCCATTTTGGAAATACTGTCTTTGGTCATGTGAGAGCAACTAATATCACAATATGGCAACATGTGATGTAAAGTCTGTAGATTACAATCCTGCAGTCATTTTTGTTACATTGTTGTAATTTAAATTTTGGCAATAGGTTGCTCACAATTTTCAGTATGACCCTCAATAAATATGTAATAATGAGCAAAATAGGTACAAATATGCAATATAAAACTTGTGCATATGGCCCATGTTTATGTAAATCATCTTTGGTTATAACAAAAGTACTATCCAGAAAAAAATGTTTAATTACATACAATCCACACTCTAATGACGAGTTTGGTTTGAGATAGATGGCAGCATTGATATGAGGAGCAGAGGCTAAGCTGTGTTGATTGTTGCCTGCTGTGAGGGCATGAGGCACTTTATGTTTAATGCCTGTTCTTACCGTAGACAACACCATAGGTGATAGTCACTGATGAAACTTGAAATTAAATCATTAATTAGGAAAAGAAACTTGGGGAGGAAACATTCCAGGACAAAGTTGAGATCATTCTCCTTGGCATATGTCAGTTATGAGGATTGAAGGAAACTTGGAAAAAAAAGAAAAACCTGTTGGGCATGGTGGAATCTGAACTGCAGACTTCCAGTTCACAAGCCTGTACCTTAATGACCTTGGTTAGCCATGTCGCTGTAGTGAGATAATGGGCTACTCTGGCAATGGTATGTAGAAACCAGATTTGTAGCTGAAGGCTTAATAGCAAGGTGCAGGATGTCTACTCAGCTGGCCTTGATGCCTGCAAGACCTGCCTTAAAAAGATCAGGTCCAGCCCAAGTATTCTGGAACAAGTCAGTAGGCATTTTTAAGTCTCATGAAGTTCAGGTTCCCCAGGAGGTGGAGACACACGTAATTCACTGCTGAAGACTTACAGCTTCTCTTTCAAAATCTGCTGCTTCTGCAATTGAGTGACCATCACCCTGTTAAGGTGTAACTTTGAATTTATCAAAATACATATTTATGCCGAAGTAGGTCTTTCAACAGTTGAACATTTTACAGAAAAAGCAACCCATGGAAGTCACAGTTTGAGACCACTTACAGGAATTGATGAGAAATTGGTTGTCTGATGTTGAACAAAATAGTACACTTTGCAAGTATATGAAGTGGTATCTAGATTTCAAAGAAAGCTTGTTGCATAAGTAGGGAGGTACTTTGTACTAGGGACCAGTGATTTTAGTGTGTGGTAAATCTTGAGGAACAAGATATTAGGATGGGCACAAAATAATGTAATTGTCACAGAAGTATGGAGGCAGACAATGGTTACAAAAGTAATGAATACAAGTAACTAATTACACTATAATGGTTACCCAAGTTATAAGACAGTAACCAGTTATCCCATTAATAGTTACTGAGTCTGGTTGCATTTATTGCATGTGTAATGCCATTGCTTGTCAGGACTGGTAACCTCAACTGTTATTCAGTATAAATCTCCTTAGCAAGAGATTCTGAGTGGCTTTATGGATCTAATGTACCATTTGGCGAGAAAAATGCTCACTAATTATGCACTTTGTTACATATATGTGACCAAGTGAGATTATCTGCACATTTTGTAATGTTAGACAATAAATATGTGTCTGAGCATTAATGTTTCTCTTCTATAACATACCCTTCCTAAACGCCATTATGTTTTATCTAATGTCGTACAAGAATATACAAGTTATTAGATCCTTAACTTCAGTTATGTTTATGTTGGCAATAGTGATGTATTTTCCTTTTTATATCTGCATCAAGACATGTATATTAAGGTTGCTTTATAGCTCAGTTCACCTATACAAAATGTATACATGTGCAGGAATGTAAAAACAAGTGTGAATGTATTTTGTAATTATCAGCACAGTAATCAAAGTAGTGACACAACTAGAGAAACTTCTATTTAGATTGCATAAAATAAGAAAATAAGTCTGTACTGATAATGTTTCATACTGAAACATAATTACAGCTAATCACTACTGGTATCCATTAATGCAATGTTACAATGACCTTGGAAACCATGAAAACAAATAGGTAACTTGATCATTACTGATAACACGCTGTAACTGTGACAGTTATAACTAGGGCCCAGATTTTATGTAATATCAAATTAAGAAATATGTACATAAAATGTAACCAAAATTGGTGAAATATGTAAATAAATATGTAATGAAGCAATTATATGTAACATCCAACATTTTATTTCTTTACTACAAAACAAACTCACCAGTAGGCTAGATAAATCTCTATGTTTCTTGTTAATTTGCTTTTATTACTAAGTACAAGTTCTCCCATCCAAGCGTTTAGGTCACATTAGAACAGTGTGCACAATTAATTATAATATATTTTTCCAAATGTTCTGTTGTCATGCACAGTCTTCTGTCTGACAATATGTTTTTATATATTGAAAAAGAATGCTCAACATCGCAGGAAGTCAACGATGCATATTTACTTATGTAGAGGGACTGTGCTAGGAATAATATTATCAGAGGGTTCTACATTTTCACCATTAAATAAGTAAGACAAAATAAGATTTGAGTATCCAGGGTTCTTGTTTGCACAGATAGCAGTTTAGTGGAAACTACACCACCCACTTCACCTGGCACAACACTCCCCTTCTGAACTGCATTTTCCATTATTCTCACAGCTTCTTGAAGAGGCATACCTGAAGTTTCCTGTCAGGAAGACAGCTGAAGTGACTTGCAATATTCTAGATGTTCTTGGGCTTCGAACCGGGTGTAGTGATGAAGAACTATCGACGTTTCACTCTTGTTAGTCATTCATCATCCTGATGATGGGAGAGATGCACACTCCCAAAATGTTGATGGCTCTTCATCACTAACCTGACTCGAATCCCAAGAATGTCTGGAATATGCTCGTCGCCAGGAAAGCTTCAGATCTTATTTTTGTGACTTGTGATGTGTGAAACTGAACTGAGAACTTTAGAATTATTGAATGCTGACAAGGATTCACTCATAGATAATAAAATAAAAATAAAATAAAATAAAACAATATCTGCCAGCTATGTCCAGATACCTAATTTCTTATATCTGGATGTAGTGTGCGGATATTTTGATTTATTGAAACTTATTCATTACAATTTGTTCACAATAGAATGTGCAGGTAATCATAGGGATTTATAGGTCTCCAAACACAGTAGATCTATTTCTTGCTCATTTGGATGAGCTATTATTAAAATTATCAACTAAATATAAAAATCTAATAATTTCAGGTCATCTTAATATAAGTCGGGACTATTCTAATAATTGTTACAAAAAACTACTAGATATACTCAACAGCTACATGACAGTTGATTTAATGCACAGTCCAACTGGGGAAACCCCATTGACATGTTCTACAATTGACCACGTTGCATACAATTTAAATAATGTAAGATTCGTGCATGTAATATTAATATGTATATTTCGGAACATTATGCCCAGTGTATTGATAAGTATAAATGGGAGTGAAAAACAAAAAGCCTTCAATGACTTTAATGCTAGTTGCATTGCTGAACTAGTTGATAAATTATATGACGTAACTCGGGGCGCAATATATTCAGCAAACAGTGTAAATGAAATGTGAGAAGAATTTTATCATGTATTCAGAATGCATTTTAATACTAATTATCCAATTAAAACTAAAGCTTTGCATAGGAAAAAAAAAAAAAAAAAAAGAAAATTTAAAAAAAAAAAAAAAAGAATTAAAAAAATCCAGAGTTAAACTTGATGAAGAAAACATAAAATTAAACAATGAAATTAAGCAGTTTTATTATCTTCAGAAAGCAACGAAAATTGACAAAAATAAGTATAATCAGGCAAAAAAGCAATATTTGGTAAGTCTTAATCAACTCAGAGCTCATGTATGTAAAGAAAAAATAACTCAGAGAATTAAACCAAAAAGGTGAGTTGATTAATAACACCACACAGCACTTACAGCTATAATATTAAAAAAGTGTTGTGTAGTGTTATTAATCCACTCACCATTTTGGTTTTAATTTGATTACAACAGTTTTTAAACTTCCAAGAAAGAACATAACTTAGAGAATATTTGTAAAACTACTTGGGAGGCAGTTAATAAAGCTAGACAAAACAGACCCGACCCAAAAACCTTGAACTTAATGTAAATAGATTGGCACTAAAGGATCCTGTAAAATTATGTCAACACCTCAACAAATTTTTCGTAATTGCATCTCAACCGAACAACCAAAGCTCTACAAAAAAGACCACTAGTGGATGGGATAAAATTAACACAGTAATTCTAAAACAATGTGAACATGCTCTTGCAAGACTTCTAGAACACCATATCAACTAATCTATATCAAAACGGGAGTTCCAGACTGTTTGAAAATGCCTTTTGTTTGACTTGTACATAAAAAGGGAGATACCATGGATACCAATAACTACAGGCTGATTACATTAACTTCTTAATAGGGTAAAATCTTTGAAAGGGTTATTTCATAATGACTAGTCCACTTCTTTGAAGGGAGAGAAAAAAAAACAAAAACAAAAAAAAAAAAAAAAAAAAAAACAACAACAACAACACCATTATAAATTCACAACATGGCTTTAGAAAACATTTCTCTGCCATTTCGGCAATCTTGGAGTGCACAGATAATATTATGAAACACCTGGAAAATAAAGTAATATCAGCAACTCTATTTTTAGACCTCATGAAAGCATTTGACTGTGTAGATCATAATGCTTTACTGGATAAGCTAGAAGCATATGGGATTTGGGGACTGACTAAGGATTTAATCAGTTCATGCCTTACAGGCAGAAAACAGGCAATACAAATATATCACAACCAGGGAAATTCAACAACAAAAATTACATCCAAATTTGAAACTGTAAAGTATGGAGTGCCTCAAGGTTCCGCACTGGGTCCTCTTCTGTTTATTCTATATGTGAAAGATATTCCTATGACAGAGAAAAGCAAAATTATTTCCTATGCAGATGATACAACTGTTTGATGCTGGGGTTCTATGACTGAGGAATTGAAAGAAACTGTGACAAACACTACTGATGCACTTTTTAAATACCTTAAACAGAATAATCTGAAAAGCAACCAATCAAGACTCATTAATCAATTTCAACCTAAGAAATGTACATGATGTACATAATACTCCACAATTATTGGAACACAGCATAGTTAGTACCAATAAACAAATTGTCAGGAATCATGCTGGATCAAAAGTTGACATGGTCAGAATTTGCGGGAAAATAAGCATATGGAGTCATATAACCACAGATCTGGGAATGCAGTGCTAAATCACACATGGAAAGACTTTTTAAATTACAGAAGAAAGCAATTAGAACTATAATGGAAAGCCTTTTTAACTTACAGAAGAAAGCAATTAGAACTATATATAACTTACATCCTAGGAATTCATGCAGGCAGTATTTTAGGGATGAAAATTCTTACAATATTTTCACTAAATATGTATAACATAATATATGCACTACAAAAAGACAACTTAAGAAACAACAATGTCCATCATTATAACATGCAGCCAAATTGTGACTTTTATAGACAAGGCTTTAGATTAAATATTAGTTACAAAGACCCTTGTGTAATGGGTCTGTATCTTTATAAGTTACCAAATTCAATAAAGCAAACTAACACAACTAATACTTTTAAGCGTCAGCTCAAGCGCTATTTAATAATACAGTACTACCCCGCTTTTACGTCCCCGCCATTTATAACAACTTTTTAAGGCCCCTTCAATCTTCCTATACTCACAATGTATTAGAATCCCGGCATTTATGTTTTAATTTCCCACTTTTTACAGCATGTCCCATCGAGTTCTAACACAAAGCAATATGGTGTTAGATCATACAATCGTTGGTCATGACCAATCATAACACTCAAAGAACCTTAGTCTTGACCGTCGGCCATAGTTACTTGACATCTGTGGGTGTGGTAATGCTGGAGATGCCGATATTTGTACTATCTTGTGTTACCAGTTGCAATTCAACTCCAAGTTCTGTTCTATCAGTTACAGAAATGGAGAAGAAAAGGGAGAGGAAGTGTTTTTCCATTGAAGAAAAACTTAAAATTCTGGAAAAAGCTGACTCTTTTAGTGGAACACATGTTGGACCAGCACGGGAGTTGAATATAAGTGTCTTGACGTTGAACAATATAATAAGAAACAGACATTCTACATCAACAAGTGCTTCGGAGTGTGAAGCTTATGCAAAGAAGAGGAAGTATGTTAGTTACTCAAAATACGACAAACTCGAGGAAATAGTGAGAAGCTGGTTGAAACAAAAGCAGCAAATATTCCAATCAGTGGAGTGCTGATTGCCAACTGCTTTCACAAAGAAGGGTTCTTCAAAACAGAAAATGTGCAGCCTGAAGAAGAGGAAGAAGATATCAACTCTCTTTTGACCACATGGGATGCTTTTCAGCCAGACTGTAGTTTCGAGGACTTCATGGCAGTTGACGAAGCACTGGTAACCACCCAGGAGAGGTCCTTGGAAGATCTTGTTAAGCAGCATACTGCAGTTGACTCAAGACAGCAATGAAGATGAAAATGACAGTGTGGTGCCAACAAGTACTGAGGCGAGTGCAGCTTTGGAAATGCTGTGAAAATATCTTTCATCGGTAGAAGGGGCTGAAAAAAACTTTAAAAAAACTATATGAACTTGAAAACTAAATAGAGGAAATAGATCAAAACAAAAATCAGTTTTGGACTACTTCAAGAAGAGTTAGGTGTTCTTGATTGAACTGTATAATAGTTAAATAAAGTGATCCATGTTCAACAGTTAAGTTTCCTATTGTTATTGCAAAAAATAAACCTTTTGGTTCTCCTACTGACAAAATGCAAAATTTTTAATGTGTAACTATAATAAATCCATACGCTTTCATCAGTGCAAAATAATAGAACTGGTTACTCGTTAACATTACCTATGTGCACTGAATAAGCAGTGAAAAGGTGTTTTATAAAGTGCAATACATTTCAGTAAATATTTTTATAACCATTACATATTACAACATTGTTGAGTTGTTGCCCGTTTCCCCCAATTTACACTTTCCCCCATTTTACACCAGTTTTCCTCTAGTCCCCTGAAAAGTGTAAAAGAGAATACTGTAAGCCATTGTAATTGAAGATATACAATTTTAATTATGTAATTGAAATTTGTCAAAACTGTATTCCAGTCTACTGACAAAGTTCCTTAAAAAAAGTTCAAATCTTGCATATTTATGTTTACATTTCAATTCCATATTTTCTGCATTTTTTATGATGAGTATAATTTGGCAAATGTATGTTTTAAATATTACTAAATTAAATTGCATATATACACTCCCCTCCTTTCAATGATAATATCCTTCCACTGATTATGAAACCATGCTATGTGATTCTTCATTTCAGTGGTTGCATAAGCGTCTCATATTGGGATTGGAATTCATTTGAAGGTTCTGGATACCTTGAGCGAATACATGGAAGGTTAGACAGTTGGATTTACCATAACATTTTGCAGTTCATTTTAGCCCCATCTGCCCAAGAGAGATATCTCAATGGAGCAGTCCTGTTCCTGAAGGACAATCATTGCTTTGTTTCCATAAATCAAGGATAGTTCAGCACTGGTTTGATGGGCAAGAAGATATCTCATTGATATCTTCAACCTCCAAGATCAAGTGATCTAAACCCAACTGAAAATGTGTGGGCAGAAATGAAGAAGATTCTTCGAAATTTCTGTCACCCACCTCACAGGACGTCTGCGAACTCTGGAACAGAGTCGAAGACGTGTGAGAGTGAGTGAAACAGTGGCATTAAGGGCTCATCGATAGCTAGGTCATTTGGGCCTCAAGTCAAATTTTGGAGGCTAAAGCACTCAAACTTATTATTAAAAGGCTAAGCTAAAACACAAAAGTGAAAACGGTAAAACAGTTAAAACATCAAACAGTTAATGTTAAAACAGCGAAGGGTTAAAATGCTAAAAATAAACAGTAAAACATTATAATTATTTATTTATGCCCACAAACTTACTGTTGGTGTTTTTAAATACACAAGCCGTGTGTGGGCAAAGTTTGAGAGTTGTGGCATTGAATTTTTAAGTTCCAGTTCTACCTCTCAAAACATTATAAATCTGACTCCAAATTTTAAAACTGTAAAATTAAAAGCCTAACAGTAAAACCCTCATTCGGTGTTTCACCAACTTGTCGCCAAACTTCTAGGCTGATACCAGATTTATACTCAAGTATTTACCAGTGGTTCCCAATTGGGTAATAGGATGAGTTGTGTTTTTGTGTACAACGGTGACGTTCACACGCACCACCTTCCAGATGCCAGTTCAGCTTTTACCACCAAGCCATTTGCCATTTTTTACTTTCTCAGATGTAGTGCCAATCACTTAGCCTGGGTTTTAGTTTGCGGTCCTTCTAAGCGACAGCCCGGCAACAGTAGATATGGTGCTGCGGTTCATCGCTGACATTGGGTTTGCCAAACAGGCGTAACTTGGTTGTGGTCTGCATATAATGGTGCACAAGGTCTCAACGCAATACAGGTGGAAACAAAGGATGACTTGGATGAGTGGCCAACCTTGCCACATAGGAACAAAGTAACAATGAGCATCAGACAGACAGTGGAAGTTCACAGAATCAGCATACAGACATGCAATTCTACTGGTGGGAAGATACCAGTAGCGAGATGGATACCATATGATGGACAGTGTCTAAACGGCAGAGTTTAGAGGCAGATGCTGTGCCATAGATAAAACAGCTGTAGTCTAATTTGGACCAGACCAGAAAGTGATACGACCTCAACATGATGGTTTGATCGCCGCCTCAAGATGCCCAGATAAAACACAGAGCAAGCGATCGCAGGATGCACGAAGATGGTGCTCCCATGTGAGCTCGCTGTCAAGGTGAAGGCCCAAGAACTTGAGGTGTGGAACAAGCGGCAGAGGTGTGCCACACAAATGGAGATCAGGAGGAGGGTGTACACCATGAACTTGATGAAAGTGGATACACTGTGTTTTCGTAGGGGAGAAATCAAAGCCATTGCCATGCGCCCACTCGGCGATGGCTGTTATGGTCAACTGCAGCTCAATGTGCTCAAGACTATAAGAGCAACAGTATATTGCAAAGTCATCAACATAGAGTGACATCAGGATTCTACTATGAACAACACTGGCAATGTCGTTAATGGCAACGGCAAAAAGTGTTACACTAAGAATTGACCCCTGGGATACTCCATTCTCCTGGATCTTCTCTTGGGAGAGCGTGTTTCCAATGCAGACATGATAGTGGCAAAGGTTTAAAAAGTTAAAAGAAAGATAGCTAAATGACCTCGTAAACCATATCCCTGTAGATTAAAGAGGATACCATAGTTCCAGGAGGTATCATAGGCCTTCTGCAGATTGAAGAAGACATTGACGACATGCTGTTTCAGCAGAAGGGCATTCTGTACGTACGCCTCTATATGAGTCAGATTGTTGACACTGGAACGATGGCGACGAAAACCACAATGAACATTACTCAGCAGGTTATTTGTCTCTAGCCACCACACTAAGCGAGTGCTGAAAATCTGTTTGGAGGTCTAGCAAATGGCACTCGTTAGGCAAATAGGATGGTAGCTAGAGGGAAGTGTCTGGTCCTTTCTGGGCCAAGGGATGGATGACAATACCCTTGTGCCAGGAAGACAGAAGAATCTGCTGAAACCAGATAGGTTGTACTTGCTCAATAGGAAGGAGAGTGCACAGGTGGAAGATGAAGCAGCATTTGTCTGTGGATGCCATCAGGACCAGGAGAAGAGTCCTTGGCGAGGGACAAAGAATGTGCCACCTCTGCTTCAGTAAAAGGTGCATTTTACAGTTCACTACAGTCACTGTTAAAATAGTCCTTGCTAGCTACAAAGGCTTTATTGCAGCCAGTCATTTGGCTAGTAGCAACTAAAGAATTGGCAAGGACGTTGGCTATATCCTGCTCGCTAGTGTAATGGATGCCGGGAATGACCATCCGGTGATGTTTACCATACATACGCTAAACAGCAGTCCACACCCTTTATGCCGAAGTGCAACAGGAAAGGGAAGAGACGTAGCTTCCCAGGATGTGTGTTCTGCACTGGAAGTACAAAACATGCCCTGGCACAAAAACGTTTAAAGGCAATAAAATGTTCCTCTGTAGGATGTGAACTGAAAATGTGTTAATAGCCAAATGGCATTCCTTGAACCACCAAGGTACAGAAATGTGACATGGTATAGATGAACCTTAAGGAATGCTGGAATCCGCTGCAAGAAGGGTAGAGCAAGTAAAATACTCCACCATTTCATCTATGGTGGCTAAAACATCGATGAGGTGAATAAGGGAATGAAATTTCCCCCAGTCAGCTTTGGAAATAATCCAGTGAGGATGTGTTGGCACAGGTTGGTGGCTGGATAAGTGAATGTTAATGGGGTAGTGATCACTGCCGAATAGGTCGGAAAGTACAGACTAATCAAGAAGTGGTACCAAGGATGGGCTACAAAAGGAAATGTCCAGGTCGGAGTGTGTAACCATAGGCAGATGGTAGGAACGTAGGGTCACCAGTGTTTAACCGGACATATTGCAAACGTCTGCTACAAGGCACCCACAAGCATTGTAAGTGTCGGAGCCCCATAAAATGTTTTCAGTATTACAATTGCCCAGAAAGATGTGCCAAAAGAGCCTGAAGGTCATTCTTGTGTATGACACTGACCACTGCCAGATAGATATTGCAAACAGACAAGCATAGGCCTTGCAACTGGACACATACCGCTACAACTTGCAGTGGTATGTTAAGGGGTATGCTGATGGCAGAGATGGTAAGCACCACCATAGTAGCAACACCATCGCATGCTCGTCTATCAGTTGCAGAGTCATGCCTGAATGTTGAAAAACCACAAAGGTGGAGAGTGTGACTAGGCTGCAAATGGGTTTCTTGTAAACAGATGATTGATGGAGAATGTTGAGAAATGAAATGCTGTATGTCCGGAGCACATGACTGAAACCCATTAACATTCCACTGGATAATTTCCATAGTAAAAAAGGGATTTGGTCTATCTTTTTTGTCTTCTTTACCTTTGCTGATTTGGGACCATAAATGTGATATTAGCTATCCTCTGGGGACTCCTCCATGTTTGGCAGTCTGAAGATCCCTACTTGCGGAGTGGGACTTTGAGGATGTGTGGCTGCTGGCGTGAACAGTAGGCCTGGAACTATGTCTGTTGACAGGTTGGTTATTTTGTGACCTGGTGTCTGCATGGCTTAAGATGTAGTAGCCAGTGCAGGTGTGGCACTATACAGTGGAGAGATACTCGCAGAGAAGTTGGTCATGTCAAAGCATCAACAACAGGAATGTGTTATATGTAAATGGTAGTTACAGTTGCATGGCAAAAAAAAACTGGTTATGGTTGGTGATTTCAGCTGTTCAAGTTGCTGACATGCTTCAGGAAAGGCAAGTGTTCCTTAACACTATATGCACTTTTTGTGAAGATACTTCGAAAACTGTTGCGAGCTGGCTGGATGATCCCCTCCACAATTAACACAAAGAGGTTCACGAGTACAAGCCGTACCCTCATGTGGTGATAGGCTCACAAACGGCAGGATGGTTGCACGAGGTCTTAGTATGTCCGAACTTCTGACACTGAAAATAGTGCATAAGGTTCGGGACATACTGACGTACGTACGTTACATGCTTGTAACTGCACAATATATACTCTGACAGTTGAATACCCTTAAAGGTGAGTAACACCATGTGTAAAAGGTACTCTTTACCATCCTGCATTTGTGTAAGATGGTACGCTTGACACACACACTGGTCAGAGAGGCAGGTGAATCCTCATTTGAAAGACTGTCCAGACTGGAGGTGGTTACAACTTATCTACATGAGTTGAGTGATTTGTGTGGGGCTACCTGAACTGGGTAGGATCCGAACAAACTCGCTTTCAACAATTTCTGGGACTGTTCTGCTGTGTTGGTCTCAATCAACAGCGTACCGTCTTGTAGTCTCATCGCGTTCTTTACTGGGCCACATATCTCGTCTACTTCTTGTTTTATGTAAAATGGAAGGACTCCCTTCTGGAACCATCAGCGTCAGCCTGCCATCCGGGGTTAAAGATTAAAGACACCAAATCTCCAGTGTCTGTGCTGTCATGGATATCCCTCCATGACTGACCTCAAAGTGTACTTTAGAGGGACTACCCTCTGATCTCCACTGCTTGTTCACATGGGTAAACTGTTCACTGAGCATACCCCGGCTTTATGAATAACCACCTGTGGCTCCCCACTTTAAGCCGTGCCTGTGAGCAAGAGAAAGACACAGATTCAGGGGACTTGTGGTTGATTACACCAGAGTTCCGTCAGCAGTAACACAGCCGGCTGGTGATACTAACCCAAAGGCACACTGGGGAATCAGTGCAAGCTGGGCCCTCAGAGAGTTACATGGGTTTACTTGATGGTGTGGACAGGCCCGCACCTAAGGCTACACATGGGAGCAGTGTGAAGGGTCCGCCCGACCTTCGCAACTGAGAACACACATGTCGGGAGCTATGCAGAAACTGTGGGACAGGACCACGGAGAGAGAAAAGATCCCTGGTGGTGAGCTAGGAGTTAATAAACCTAAGACCTTACAAACTAATAATCATAAGCCTAGAAGAGGAAGAGAGTGATAGTAGCAATGAAAGCAGCTACACATGGCAACAGTCGATGGACATGGCAGGGGTGAAATGGTGAACGGCTCGGGAACCCGGGTGTTCCAAGACCCATACCTACCATACTAGGCCCCTGGAGGGAGGGGGGCATGTGGGATTTATTTTCACCAGCTGATAGACTCCATGCCAAGAAGAATAAACAAGGTTTTCAAGGGATATTAGACTGGGTATCAAATGTTTTTATATATTTTTGTTTTTGTTCTATTTTTTCGTTTATTTTAATTTTTAATAGAGAACAAAGTGTGTGTCAAGGCAAATAACTATTCTTAGGTTAAAGAGTTCTTAAGGCACCAATAACACAATGTTTTTGACATGCTCTCACACAGGGGAAACAGTCCATGACAACATTCCATTAAACTGTACAAATCCAGCACTTATTCACTTCACTTATTGTGGTCTTAACGGAGAAAGTTGTAAATGTTTGTGTTTTACTCAAGGAAACGAATGTGTCGTTAAAGATTGATTCATCTCAGTACTATCCACAATTACAAATTGGTACAATGGCTTAACATTGCCTGTTACTTTCACTAAGTTTGGAAGCACAGTGATCTTGGTTTCTGACAAGTGGCCAAACATTTGACCAACTGTACATGCATTGTTTGAATCCTGAAGGCTCAAAAAGGGACTGAACCAGTATTTGATATAACTAAAAGTAAATCTAAATGGATCATAACAGATGAATAATTGAAAGAAGTTAGATGACTGGATGGATAACAATGCAATAATACTATTAGGGGGGGGATTTCTCCTTCATTAACTGCAGGCATACAGCAACTACGCAGGTATCAAATCAGAGTGGCAGTAGGCCTATTAACAGAACACTGCCATCTGAGAAAACATCTGCATGTAACAGAAATATTATGAATCCTAGTGTAGACTATGTTATGAAGAAGAAGAAGAAGAAGAAGAAGAAGAAGAAGAAGAAGAAGAAGAAGAATCAGCTTCACAATGCAGTGTCTTAACCAATAGAGAATTATTCTATATAATCCCTGAAAGGCAAGTTGGTTGTTCTGGCAATCCTACTTAGCCAGTGCTGGAAAGATCCTCATTCCTCCATTGTGGATTCTATTAGTAGTTTCCACTCATGTTGGTCCTTAGCCTTTAAGTCCAATTGGTCCAAAATTGGAGTTTCAGATCCCTTGTCCATCCTTCTGCCCTCCACTTTCTTTGGATGATTCTTCCAAGTTATTGTTTTAGTGGCTCTTCTGGTGCAGTCCATCCTCCTGAAGTGGTTTGCCCACTTCCATTTTGGTGTGATGTTTTTACTCTTTGATGCCTGCCATCTTTCTCACATCTTCATTGCAGATTCTATCCTGAAGATTGGTGTCAAGAATCATTCCCTTTATTTTCCTTTGACATGTTTCTCACATTTTTATTTCGCTGCCTGTTAAGGAACAAGTTTGAGCTCCATCAGGAGAGGTAGAATGCAACTGGACTTATTGTTGCCTGATGTAATGTACGCAAACAAATAAATTGAAGTAGTAGGGAGGTTATTTTAATATGTATAAAAGTTGGTGCATGTATGTCTGTTCCACATAGATTTCTACTCTTCCACCGATTTCAACAAAACTTGGAAGAGATACTATTCCACATAAGACAAAAATTACTGTCTTGCTTAAAATTCAAAATTCCACTCCATTTCACACATTTAATTTTATATAATGGCTACAAAAGACCACCTATATCTTCGTCAATGATAATCGTAGTAGCTCAAACATTGTCAACATACAAAAACTTACATTTTTATGGTCTCACAAAATAACAAAGGAACAGCAAGTTCATGTAATATTTGTTGATCTCTCTGATATCAATAATGAAGTAATAACACAAGTCAAATAAGGAAAAATTGAAGCTATTAACAGTGAAGCCACAAGATTCTAAAGTAAGAACAAATTAGAAACTAAAAACTTCACTTATCTTAGTATTATTTGCTAAGTGAAGTTTTTAGTTTCTAATTTGTTCTTACTTTAGAACACAAGTCAAGTTTGGTCTTTCTTTTGTTTTGAATTTCTTGTGTGTTCCCTGCAGTGCAACCAAGTCTAAAAGTTGTAGGTATACATTATCAAACCATGGGCAACGCCGGTATTTCGGTTAGCATGAAATAATTTACAGAATTATGTATATTAAAATCCTGGCTGATAAGAGTATTTGGGAAAAATTCAATAAAAGTAATTTGGAATGCAAGGAAAGAGAAGCAGTTCTAGAGATTGGAATATTTTTTAGGAAGGAGGGCAACTGGATGGTACATAGTCTTATTTTATATTAAACAATAATAAGGTATGTGTAAATGATATGAGTACGATAATAAACAAAGAATTTGTCCATCACATATGCAAATAATAATAATAGTAATAATGTATAATAAACAGCAATATTTACTGACACAAATTGACAAACAAATTACTAAAGAAAGAAAGACAGAAAGACAATAAGAAGATAACTCAACAGAATAGGCATGCAAAAGATTATATATAAAAAAGGGGGGGAAAACACTATTCTAAAATGCATAAACAAGCAAAACTTCTGATGAAGTAAGACAAAGAAACGAATCAGCATAACAATTCTTCTGAAACTTCACCACTCTATTGCAAATACTCATGCGAGATGCATAAGGAACATGAGGAGAAAAGCAGTATCTTCACTTAACTACTTAAATTATCCAAAGTAAAAAGATTATTGGCATTTCTTTCATTGCATTTACAAAATTTTTATGCTTAAATCAGGGAATACCTAAGCACAACAATAACAATGATGATAATAATAACAAGGCAGAATCTATCAATATGCAACTCATAAAGGACACACTTTTTATACACCGCAATTCATTTGTTCTGAAGAGGTAGCAGCTCCTATGTCTTACATCATACTACACGAGACATATTTAAATTTTTCTCACTATCCATAGAAAGATTTTAACTGTTTGTTATTCTTAGCTCTTTATTAATTCTCAGCTATTATCTGTAATTATAAATTTCTTTAGTAAGATTTCACCAGCTGCATGCTTGCTATGATCCTCCTATAATGTTCTACAGATGTCAAATCATTTATCTCCTAACATACGAGTGAGTGAGTGAGTGAGTGAGTGAGTGAGTGAGTGAGTGAGTGAGTGAGTGAGTGAGTGAGTGAGTGAGTGAGTGAGTGAGTGAGTGAGTGAGTGGTGTTTAGGGCCCATCGACAACTTAGTCATTAAAGCCCGCTTTACATATGAGATGCTAGATCTTATTAATGAAGTATGAATACATAAATGCTTCACAGTAATGTATGCATCTGGGGCAACTTTGTTGTTGTTTCCATCAATTCTGCTTTCTGTAGTGTCTGCAAGCTTAAAGGAGAACTTGCTAGACAAACATTTGAAATTATATCAGAAAGATTTTGGATAAAAATACATAAAAATAACTAGGCACAAGTTTTGTGATATTTCACAAGCCAGGTTTAACAGGAAAGAGTAATATCAATATATGCTTTAAAAAGAAACACAGAATGTAAAATAAGCAGTAAGATTGTGATTAACTGCAAGCAACTAGCTTCTGGTATCTATCCAGTATGCACCTGTATAATTTGCTTTTTCCACTTTTCTTAATCTCTTGGAGCTCCTAAGATGACACTGTCTTGCTTCTTCGGTACTCCTAAACACTCATAACAATGTTCAATTTACCCAGAATTCTTGCTGGCTTGTATGTCACATGTCCAAGTACCTGATAATATATTGTGAGCTGTCATTCTCCCTTACATAGGTGCTTAGGTTCCATAAATTTTCTTCCAGAACATTCTGGCATTTGGATTCTTTGCCAAACTCCAATTATAGAAATTTCTGTAGTTACCCTTGAAGCAGTGTGTGTGAGAATCATTAAGTCTCTCTGTTATACTTTTATGGCATAACGTAAAATTAAATTGAAAATGGAGGGTTACGTGTGCTATTTGTTTCTCATGGTCCAAATGGAGTTCAAATGAATAATACAGAACTGAGAGACTGTGGAAGAGAATGCAAACAATGCATTGCTGCAAGCATGTTTCTTCTTTGCGATAACCTACCTACCTGGCCTGTCAGGTACTTCAGTCTTATGTTCCATCAGATCTGTGGGAGAGGCAACTGAAGATTAAGCCTGTGATTAATATTTACTTCCTGCCAATACCTAAGGAAGAGAATTACATGACGTACATGTCTTGTAATTTTCAACACTTTTTCACATTGACTTGACAACATGCCTTGTAAGCAATTTGTATCAACATACAACTTCATGACAGTGTTCACTGCATTTGATTTGTTATGCTTAGGCATATTTTAATCAAATGGCAATAAAGAAGTTTTACTTCTCTCCTCACCTGATTACTTGCAAAGAATAAACAACACAATTATATTGAAAGCTACGGAAAGAAAGAACAATATTATGATCCATATTACTTTACACAAAGCAATGAAGAGTAAAATGCACCCTGTAATTACATGTAAATTGAGTAGGTTATTAAAAGTGAATGATACAGTTAAGTATTAGTGTAATGCAATACCATAGCCTCATGAGACCATTGCTACAATTCTACTGAACATATGCTTTTGACTAATAGATCCCCTATGATTCAAAGTTCTACCATTCAAATTATTTTGGACTTTCATTAATACACAGTAGGAGTTTAGTAAAGACAGCGAGAAAAATAATCATGTTCTCAACATTCTTTCTTATAACTAACCATACATCTTAGTAAATTCATAACTGATTCTCTTTGAGTGTCATTTGATACCTTTGCATTTTCTGTCTATTCTATACTAAATCCTTAAAACATGGCAGTCCAACTTTCAACCCTTTAAGGTTACAACTACGACAAAATTCTGTATTTTGGTGGGATTATGATATTCCAAACAGATTTTGTTCCAGTTCTGATAATTCCCATGAGTTACCTTCATTTTCAGTTTTCCTGCTTGGAAGAGATCAAATGTAACTCACAAATGGGTAATTGTAAGGCATTCTAGCAGGATAGCAAAAAAAGTACGAATGGGCTGCGTAGTGTTTTGCCTATTCCTGTCCTTGGTACTTGGTGCCACCTGCTGCTATCATAGAAAGGCACAGATGAAACTATGTAACATTTTTAAAACTACTTTTAAAGGCTTTACTTACCAACTTTATGAAAGGAGATGCTGAAACTGTCACTGTCCATGCATTTTTGGTACCTCTTTGCTCGTCGTAATTCATGTTGAGAAATGCTGGCATTTTCCTGGTGGATATTATCTTTTAATTCTTCCAGGGTGTGGGGGTTTGTCTTGTACACTTCATGTTTTAAGTTACCTCAGACATAGAAATCACAGTGGGTTAGGTCGGGGAACCACAACTCTCTAAATAATTCTGTCCTGAAACACACTTTCAATTGTTCTCAAAGAAAGATTGGCCTATGAGCTGTTGCAGTGGTGTTGAAAAATGGCAAAAATTATGCTTCCTGTCTATTAATTCTCTAACAAAAGGGGACAAAATTGCATTCACGTATGTATGGGCATCACTGTTCACTAAAAAAAAAAAAAGGGCCCTACAACTCAGAACCTAATATTGCCATGATGAAAAATTGGTGTATGGTACACCATTAGCAGAGAAAGCTTTCTTAGAGCTCCAATAAGCTATTTCTATCTCTGGGGTAACTTACAACACAAAGTTAACAAGACAAATCCACATACCATGGAGGAATTAAAACAAAATATCTAACAGGAAATTGCCATCATTTCTTATCGTGAACTACAGAGTGATGCATAATTTCCTAAAGAGGTGCCAAAAATGTATGAACAGTGGCTAGTTTCAGAATCTCCTTTCATGAAGTTGGTAAATAAAGCCTTTGAAAGTAGTTTTCAAAATGTTGTATGGTTTCACCCATGCCTTTCTATGATAGCGGCAGATGACAATGAGTGCTGAGGATGCGGACAGGCAAAACACTGCGCATCCCATTCACAGGTTTTTTGCACTCCCGGTAATAGCACTGATTGCTTTTCATGTCAGCATGTTTGATTCTAGTGTTAAGATAATGTAACAGATTTTTATGTTTGTGAAAAGTTTGCCTAGGTGCACAGTGTCAGCCTTTCTCTATACTTCTTAACAAAGACAAAAAGATTTTGTGATAAAACTTTTATTGTACAGAAAACTGAGGGCTACAACTGAAAAGTTGAGCAGTTTACTACACTACTGACCTCACCCAGGATTAGAAACATCACATGCTTCAAACTAACAAAGGAAAAATTATTTGAAACACCATCTGGGGTTTGCAAGCCTTAGTGAAGTTTATACTGGGGGATTCCATAAAGAAACAAAAAAACCTATTAGTCGAAATATTATTATATCCTACAATTTTGCCATTAAACTTCACAGAACTTCAATTCCTTTGCAACCTGAAGTATTAAGGTACAGCCATGGGAAAAATAACTGAGCACATTAGGAGAGCAGAACCTTCCTAAACCCCACGCCATGTTGCAGCGCGGTTTACACAAGTCAATACTTCCAACAAGCAGCCTGAGTTTATTGCCAGTCTGTTCCATATGTTATCATTTGTTGGACACACAAATATACAGTTTGCTACACCGTCCCTTTCTTTATCATTATTTGTGTGCACTAGGTAGACATATCAATGATACTGTAAATATTATAGTCATGTACTAAAGTAAGAACAAATTAGAAACTAAAAACTTCACTTATCTTAGTATTATTAGCAGCAAATAATACTAAGATAAGTGAAGTTTTTAGTTTCTAATTTGTTCTTACTTTATAATCTTGTTGCTTCACTGTTAATAGCTTCAATTTTTCCTTATTTAAATTATAGTCATGTATTTTACTAGCTTACATATGTATCTAAATGCAGCTAAATGTGAATGAATTACCTTTGGATTTAAAACAGTTGAGCCATCATTACAGCTTTCCATTAACCACAATGTGGTTCATAGCGTAAACTCTGTAAATCTTCTAGGATTGAATACAGATATATCACTTACCTATCCTAGACATGCACAGAAATTGGGATCAATTATCAGCAAAACCCTATTTGTTCTGAAATATTTAAATAAGTATATTCCAATTGAAGCTATTTACTCACATACGGCTTAAGCAATTGAACTAAACGGCACATCTAAAAGTTTGATAAAATATTTATCTTGCAAGAAAGCCAACCTAAAATTTAATGAGCCATGTAGAAATACCTTTAAGCAATTAAATATATTAACCCTACCAAGCTTATGTATTTACAGAACCATTTTACATTTCATAAAGTATAGCTCTTTGTCACTAATCAACTCTGATGTTATGACTATGCAATTCCTAGTCACAGATTACACTTGTATGAAAAGATGCCTAGTTTTGCTGGAATAAAATGTTATTATGGACTACCAGAAGTAGTAAAGAAATGGCATAGTAATAATTTAAATAAATTTAAACTGTTAAAACAGTTGCTGATTAATGAATCTTTTTACAGCATTGATAAACACCTATAAACAATTCTGTAATAGTAAATATTAACTGGGCTTGTAATATTTCAATGACAGTACTACTATGGATTTGTATTCTATAATTTGTATACATTGGTATACATACTGTTAATAGTTCATTGTGCATATTCTCTACCACTTGGTTAACTGTTTTTTGTACATATTGTATTATATTTATATTTATTATTATTATTATTATTATTATTATTATTATTATTATTATTATTATTATTATTATTATTATGATCATCATCATCATCATCATCTGGATTCAATTGTGTATTATACCATATTGAATTGCAATAAAATTGATCAGGAACAAATACAAATAGGAGTGGCGATATAAGACAGAGCCTATTTGTGTGCCCAACAGATGATAATATATGGAACAAATTATCAATAAATGCAGGTTACATGTTGGAAATATCGACTTGTGTAAACCACGCTCCAACACGCAGTGGGACTTACTCCTACAAATATTGTGCTCTCCTAACATGCACAATCATTTTTTCCATGGCAGTACAACAGTGTGTTGTCTTGTCCGTAAAGCTTTTGTGCTTAAGGCACAATATTAGTTACTGATGCAGCACTAGACAATGATAGACAATGAAGTAAAGCTGAGTTTGATTAAGCAATTTTTCTGATTGCCTGTGAATTCCAAAATTTCCAATCAAATTTTAAAAACATAAAGCTAAATATTTATCATTAGTACTTTATAACTCTGAAATAATTCTACTTCAATAATATACCTTCTTAAATACTTTTTTATATATAACTTCTTGTTCTATTAACTTAACGATAAGTTTCATCAGCACGTTTCTCTATTGTAACTTTTTATTCATAACTGCAACATAGATGGCAAAAAGGATTTGCACATTATGGGGTCTCAAACAGCATGTAAATAGTAATTTCTGCTAAAATTCTAGATTTAGGGGTATGTTTATTCTTTCAAAACCCGGGTAAATTACATGATAAGAGCATTACCACCTTACATGGATTCTCATTAATGGAATGCTTCCATAATAAGTAGCAAACATATTTATACAAGGATAAACAAGGAGCTAGTGTCACTGATGAGAGGAGGGAAAGAGGGAGGGTTAATGTTGATTAGTTGGACTTAAGTCTTTATAAATGGATTAATACAGTAGTTATTTATGTGTTATAAAATGAAAATAAAACTTTGCTTATTTGTGCATCTGTTCTACTCTTGAGTTAATCATTTGCTCCCGCAAAACTTGAAATGTGTAAAACAAATCCTGATTTGTTAGGTTTGTGCGAATATATGTGCATGTTAATTTCCATCAAATGACTATGTTACTTTCACTCACAAGTTGCAATTAATTGTCAGTTTGAACTCAATGCATTTTCCAGCTTCTACTGCACAGAACGAAAACCCTGAAAATTAGCTTACTTAGAAATTAATGTTTCAGCAACTTTTAAAATGCTTGCCTTCCTTTTACTCTTTATCTTGGCAGCTAGGATGTCTTGGTCATGGTGGCACATACCTTTTATTTTTCTCTATTTGATTCAATGTGTACGTACATTCTTATCCAAATTAGACTACGCAACGAAAATTGTTCCTTTCACTAGTGTAAGACAAAGTTGGAAAGGTAGAATCAAACTGAAAAATTCAATACATAGCCAGGATTTGAACCACGGGTCTTCAGGTAAGCATCTAGATGCTCTAACCTCTAGGTTATGCCAGTTTCTTTCCAAATTCTGCCAGAGGTCTAACAATGTAATATGAGCTTTATATTTTCATTAAATTTTTGTTTTTGTGGAATGGTACAAAAACTTAATCTTCAATTTGAATGTATTAATTGAAGTGAATAGAACGTAGCAACTACTCAGTGGAAGCTATGGTGTAGTGATAGCTTCAAGTCAAATTGAAGTGAATAAACAAATGCTAAAACTAAGTAGTTATATCTACTCCAAGAGGAGTGCTAAAAGGAAAATCTGGAGATACAGCCATGTTTTTAATGGCACCTGGGTCGCAGGTATGTCCTGCTTCCCTCCTGATACCTCTTGTGCAGACCGTTAAAACAAATAGGATAAATGGACAAGGTCAACTAGAACCATTATTATTTCACAAATTACAACATTGGATGTCCCTTACATTGCTTACCTTTTCAAAGATGATATTGAAAATGTTCTCCTTATGCTTGAAGACAGGCATTGCAGCATCTTAGATTCTAATAAACATGTTGCAATTATTCTTGGGATATATTGATAATTTCTTACCGTATATTATTTTGCAGTTCTTGTAATGTTAAGGATTAGATTTATACACTCTGTCTTTCAAATTGCCCCAGAAGTAAATCTCGCAAGATGTGAGGTCTGGGGATCAAGTGGGTCAAATCCCTACACTGATCACTGTCTCCAAAGATGTCAGCAATTGTATCCAAAGTAGTATGAGTTGTAGCCCCACGTTGTTGAAATATACCATAAGTAGTTTTATCACTTTTAGTGCTGACTCCTGCTTGCTATGCTAACTTCAAGAGAGACCTTTGTGGTCAACATTCTAACTGCACACATATCATCAATCTTTTCAGTTGTTAAAATGTGACACTGATTTTTTTCTGGTCTAACACTGATCCCGTATTTTTTAATTTCTTGACTATTTTATGGATTGTACTTCTGTTAGGAGAATCAATATCAGGGAAGTGTTTCAAAAATGCTCTACACCACAGAGCTGGAGATTTATGTTTTATAATGTTGCAACACAACAAATATTTTTTTTTTTTTTCCTGTAGCGAATTGACGACTGGACAAATGCACGACTGAAAACCACCGAAGAACATTAGCTATTGCCTTTGTGTGTCATATCCAGTGAGTGTCACAAGGTCACATCACATGTGATAAAAAAGTGGGAACTGGGCTCCTAGCAGTCAAGTAAAGCATGTCTGAGAACCAGGTGCCGATAAGATTCATGAAATTAATCCAGAGGTTAAATTATTAAAACAATTAAATGGACCCATATATTTAATAGCTTGGGAAAATATATTCACTTTGAAGAATAAGGACAGCATAATTAATTTAGAAATACTGCCAATTTATACTGTTAAATTTATTTTGTTTTTGTTCTGATTTCACTGGCTGGTAATATGATAGGAAAAAATGTCACTTAGTATCCATAACAATGGCAACCAGAATAAATAGTGGCACGAAGATGTGATTGAAAAATCACAAAACCATGATCTGCCTCTATATTCACAACTTAAATCATAGATAAGTGAAGCTACTAGTCGCTAAATGTTTATTATATTTGTTGATTTATATTACTTCACTGTTAATAACTTCAGTTTTTTCATTGATTTAGTAGATACAATCCTCTTAGTATTTATTTATTTATTAAACCTTTCATTGCGTTTGTAGTAACGTAGATAACAGGGCATTAACCCTTTTACTGTTGAGATATTTTCCATTTCCTTGTTATGCTAACCTAAATAAATTGAATTCAAGTATTTGCAGCTGTTTCCTATTGTAAAAATACTAAATTAAAATATTAAACTTTTGCAATAAAACTAGGTTTTTTTTTTTGAGAAAAGAGGGAAAATCCATGCAACTGCAGTCAAATGTAACTCTGTCAGCTTCCAAGCATGCAATTACACTGATTATTTTACTTGGGCCCTCCCCTTCCTTTACCACAGGCACATTTGACTGCAATTGCTGGGATTCGAACTCGCAACATTTTGCTTTGAATGAATGGCCAGTTCAGTGCATATTGCCTTAACCATCATGGCTATCCGAATCGCTTTGGCCGAGATATCTGGGAAAGGGATATGAAAAACTGGTTTAAGAATTAGAGGAAGAACGGCACATGTGGCAAAATATCAGCAGTGAAAGGGTTAATAAATCCTCTAGATATTCAGTTCTGGAATCATTCAGGTTTATACTTTTGAGATTAATACACCAAAATAACTATTACATCATCTGGAAGGAATAAGCAGCAACTTAATGATCCAGAAGTGTCTGATAGTGCAGTGCTAACCTGTTATTCATGAAATATGTATTTATTTCAGAGATGCCATGTAAACCAAATTTGCACTAAACAGTACTATATAATATATAATTAAGATGAATGTTCATTTTGAATTTTGAAGTTTGAAGGCACAGAACAAGAGGATATTAATTTAATTAGTAATGATTGTTATGGAATGGTGTGAAAACATAGTTTTTATACCTCCCGCACCTATTTAATTTGCATAAAATAAACAATGTCAAATATACACTACATTATAAAACTTTTGCTCTGCTGCTGACTGTATTTATCTGAATTGATTATTTGCTTTTTAAACTTGTATTTCAAGATTAACAATATACATTTTTTGATATTAAAAATTTGTTTATCATTTCAGCATTCAATGCTAACATTGGCAATAACAGCACCATTTTTTAGAAAATTCTATAACTTTCAGTTTGCGAGTCAACAAGAGAGATTTGGGCTAAGTATGGCTAATTGCTTGCTGAATTATATTTTGCACTATATCATGTTTTAACATGAAATTAATAGCAGTGAATAAGCATTACTTTGACTTAGAAACTAAAAACTTCACTTATCTTAGTAATGCAGCAAGTTCTTTTTGCAAAAACTGACTCAAGTTTCGAGTTGACTCCAACTCTTCTCAAAGCTATAATTTGTTTTTACTTTAGAATCTTGTTGCTTCACTGTTAATAGCTTCATTTTCCTTAAATTACTTTGACTTACTTATACTGATGCACAAAATTATCTTTTAATTTGAACTACAGAAGAAAGAAACAAGGTGGATTGTTTTTAAATGAACAAGATTTATCTGGTCTTTCATCTTATTCCATACTAATATCTTCCTGACACATTGGAGCTGTTTAGAGCATAGCATACAAATAGGTGAGGTTTATCTGCCACACATCCTGATGTTAAAGTGAAACATTAATGGATCCTGTAAACCCAAATAATGAAACTGGAAATAGTAAATAGTGGCTCTGTGGCCAAGTGGTTAGTCTGTTAGCTATCACCAAGACGGCCCAGGTTCGATCCCAGGGACCCACATGTGGTATTCGTGGTTTTCTCCAGGTTCCTCTGTCATTCATACCACCATATGCTCCATCCTCACATTTCCATTAATTCATTTTGCCTGCATTTCATATCATCCTCTTCCTCACTATCGTACCTGGTGTTATGCTGACCACCCGCTTCCAGGTGTTCGCTCTGTCTGGTCCATAGGTTTGTCTGCTCCCCAACAGGCACCTGACCCTAGACGATAGCTTGAGGTCCTTCAGGGAGTCTTCCCCTTCAGATGAAGAAGAAGAAGAAGAAGAAGAAGAAGAAGAAGAAGAAGAAGAAGAAGAAGAAGAAGAAGAAGAAGAAGGAGGAGGAGGAGGAGGAGAGGAGGAAGAATAGCAAATGATGAAAAAATATTTTTGTACTTTTCAGCTTGTTGTTTAAGGAAGTAGAACACCTGTGCCCTTTGTCCAGAAAAACATAAGCGCATACTAGGCAAAAATGGATTCAAAAGCATAAATGAAGTAGAATATTTTAATTTTACTTTAAATTTGCTCCTTTTAAGTAAAGGTGCTAGCTGAGGTAATGTTACCAAGAGGTCGCTCTGTCATAATGAGTACATGTTAAGCAGTAACCTTGTAAAAATAAAATCATTAGTGATCCAGATGTGCACACCCCATGGGCTGGGAATACGTGGATGAGAGCTGAGAGCAAACAGCAAACTTAGGAGACAGTTTAGGAATAGTTGTACTAACTGGAATGTGTTTCAGAATTTTCTTCTTACACTCCCTGCATAATATATTTGCAGATCCTATACTCTTGTTTCCTATTACTGTAGCATATTTTGTGCTTTAAAGTTACTACTTAAATTGTACATCATTAACTATGACATGACCTCTCTGGCAACATTGTTCATGATTCTATTTAATTTATATTTTCCCTTTAGAACTTCCCTCCAGATGAAGCAATATCAGATTTAAGTGAGTCTGAACTAGTGAGGTCTTCCTATAATTAGAAAGATGTACAGAGTACAGAGACTAAGAAAAGATATTGACAAATTCAATTATTTCCAAATATTCTGGCTGGGGGAAAAAGACCTGATCATTTTGGAAATTAAAACAATTATACAATCTAGTTTTTGTGTTACTTAGGAGACTTACTAAAACGCGTATAAGAATCTAAAATTGTTCAAAACTTGCAGGTAAAAATATGAATATGCTGGGAAAAGTAATGATCAATAGGGAGCAAGGTTGAGTATACTATGACGGTGATGATGAATCCTCTTAAGGCAGAATGGCTCCGTAGCATGACTGGTTCATAGTCATGCTAGGCAAGATGATACTCTAGTAATTTGCCAGTTCCTTCTGCATGTAGCAATATTCAAGAAAAATATAGTACCCTTTACGTCTCATCAGTCCATGGTAACTGCAGGACTTCAAATGCTCACCTAAAGGAGCAAGTGACTTTAGGTAATTAACTTTCAGCATGTGTTCGTGCAATTTGCTTAACTTCATGCTTAAGAGCACTAATGATATCTTTGCCATTTTATTTATCTTTACCGGTACATTTTATGCTTTAGCATGTTGATGTCATATAGGAGTTGACAATTTTAAGACTTGCATCTTTGATACTTCAGAAACAAGGAATATTTTACCTATCAGTCTTAAAAGAAATTAAAGGGGATAAAAAAGACCAACATTCTACGAAGTTAAAAAGCTACTTTTCCTTTTTTGTGTGGAAATAGGACATAACGTTTTCAAGTCCCCAAAAATTACTTTTATTTGAGACATAAGGCCCACTTACAAATGGTCTCATGAGGTTAAAGTTGCTCTGAGAAGTCCAACTGCCATCTACCTGTTTCTGCGATGCCACCTGCTTTTGCAACTGATATGCCTGCTCCTCTAACTGTTTGATTTTTCGCATTGCATCCTCATCACAAAGTTTTTTACGCTCCTCTCTTTTGTTCTCCTGCAGCACAAAATAGAACATCAGCCCAAGCATTTTAAAATTAAATAATTTTCTAATACTGTTTCATTCAGCTGTCAGAATCCTGTAACAGGAATATAATAGCACAATTCACAATAAAATACACCTGAAAAATGATATTAAGTACATCATAAAATAAATAGGGAGTCAAATTTACACAATGCTTATGTCTCCATAACAAAGTGTTGCCATTGTTAATGGTTCCAACTGTACATTTATTGTAGAAACATAAAACAAGTGGTTGCATATTTGATTTATTGGATGGATAGATGAGTTAGCACCATTTATAACAAATAATTTGTTAGAACTAATGGTGATCTCATAACTGTTGAGAGCACTAAATGATATTTTGTAAATGTAATTTGTAATTACTTCTAAAATAATAACAAATGTGGAATTGATTCTCTTATGTTTTACTAAGGAATACAATTTTGACATGTTGCATTTATATGACTTTCTTACTCACTTTTCTACAAACTATTCTTATGACATCTTTATCTTGTTACAACTTCTTGTTGATTGATAACTTCCATTGTACATTCACACATTTTGAAGAATAAAAAAAGGCTAAAGCAACAGTCTGATTTTTAAAAATCGAATAGCTATGTGACAGCTTATAAATGCTAACCTCTTTGCAAGGCCACCAGAAAAACAAATATCAGATTGCCACTATGAAAAGCATCGAAAATTCAAACTACCTACAGTACAGACAGTGGATCTCCAGCATCTGAAACCTGTTGCCAGTTCTTTAGTGGGAATTTCAAACAGAATATTTTAAACATTTTGTATTTCAAACATTTTACACACTTGCAGATTGCATCGTTATTTCATTAATTTACATGGACAATGTGTATACAGAATAATAAAATATGGAGACAATTGTTATATCTTTTACCAGGAAAAATCAACAATATTGTATTATATTAATTGAAATTGGCTATTGAAAGTTCTTTCAGCACATTACTTGGGTTAGCTTTTCCACCACTGAATAAACCAGCTTCTTTCAGAGAACACAGCAGATTCTTACAGGTAGGAAATTCCTCCCTCATATAATAAACATACACATGCTGTCTAATTGCATACTTTTGAAATGCATCAAGTGAAGTTTTAGGGCTGTCTAGTGGTATTTGGTTTCCCAGGGTATGCAGAACTTCAGAGGGCATATTAAAATCAACTGGGTGATTTTCCTTGGTCATGCTTGCAATGCATCACAAACTCTATTCAACGCCTAAGCCAAAACTAGGCCCAATTGTCTAACTCCTTCTCAATGTACTCAGAAAGTCTGAATATAAACTTATGGCTTTAGATCTATAACAGTCGAATGTTTTTTTTTCCCCCCAATTCAAATGATACAGTAGGCTGTTATTACACCAAAGGAAGTGAAACCATGTAGTCCTTATAAAACGGAGCTGGCAACATGGTGCTAGATTTGGAAGCTGCACCTGGCAGTGAGATTGCTGATTGGTGCTAGCAGAAAGTTTTGACATTTGCTGCACTAGTCGCTTCCAGTATGGTCAACAGTAACAGTTACTTCCCATAACAGACGTAAAAGTAATATTAGAACAGAATGGTATTGTAATGAAGATACTGCATGAAAATAAAACCAGAAACCTGAATTCCATTGTTTTAAACTTCATGTACATCATAGAGTTTCATTATTAAGATAATTTTGAGAATCAATTTTCTGAAACTCATTACTCTACATTGGCAACCCTAGCCTTTCCCTTCCAACCAACCACTACTGCTAAAACATCTGGGCCAGAGATCCACTGGTTGTACTGTAATAGCAAAGAATGGAAGTGGTTAATGCCACAAAAATATTTTATATAAATTGTGTATTTTCAGAATATCTAGCTTTTTGGGTGCTCATAGTAAGATTTTGTGTTTCTGAAGTTCACCAGTTATACAAAATTTATTCAGAATAAAGGGGATTTTTCTATAGGCTATTCCCAAAAAATTCATCATGAACACTGTGCTGCAAATATCTTATACATATGGTATTTTTAACTTACAATTAAAATTAAAATATGGTCGCCTTTGTGACATGAAGTGCATTGATCACTTAGATTAATTACAGTCAATTTTGTCACATTACACTCACTTACTATACTTAGAAACATTTTTTTCATTTCCAATAAGTGATGCAGTGTCACAAAATTGATTTAGTAATTAATCTAAATGATGTATTTTGATCAAAATTGTTATAGCCATTTCTGAGAAAATAAAAAATAATGAAACAGTAGAGTATTTTGAATTGCTGAGGAACTTTCTTGAAAATCTGCTTGTTGCATTCTTGGAAAAAGATGATCTTAAATATCACATTTGATATGTAATAGGCTTTTCATATTTCACAAGCACTTACAGACCTTTTACTAAAAAACTTTGAGTGCATGTGTACACATGCGTGCATGTGATAGGGGGGATTAAGGTAGTCTCAAAAAATGTATTTGTGGTGAAATCCTGATTGTGGTGAAATCAAATTTTTGGGTGGTGTGCAGTACTTCTACTTACTATGGGCAAGTCGTAAAGAAAAAATTAGGGTCTCATGAGTAGAGGGTGGATTTCCGCATATTTGCATGTTTTGTTCCTTCAAATATAAACATATGCATGGAAGAGAAAAATGAATTTAATGTCATTTGGAATCAATTGGCAACGTTTTATTTTTCTTTCCCTGATTACCCTCCCCTTATGTAGGACTTACACCCCCCTAGGACTTATAAGCCAGTGCCTAGGGTCAGATGCCTGTTGGGGAGCAGAGGGACCTCTGGACCAGACAGAGTGAAGACCTGGAAGCAGGTGTTCAGCCAAGCACCAGGTAGTGAGGAAGAGGATGGTATGAAATGCAGGCGAAATGGATGATTGGAAGCAATTGGTGGAATGAATGGTGGGGGAAACCGGAAAACCTGCCCAGATGCCGCTTCATCCACCATGAATACCACATGCAGGTCCTGCCTAGGTGGTAGGCGAGTGGGTCTAACCACTCAGCTACTTATACTTCTAGAAGGATTGAGGAATAATCTTGGCTGGAAAAAAATTCCTACCTCCCTGCCGGGAGTCGAACCTGGGACCCCTTGCACAGCAGGCAGGTGCTCTACCAAGTGCGCTACAGGGCCAGCCTGCAAAGTTTTATAATGCATAGTGCAGAGAAATGCACTAAATGCGGGATTAGCGCATATTTCGCTAATATGTGCATATGGGTGCACATATTACTCTTTTCTCCATTTAATTTTAAAATATTAGTTTTTAACTCTGTAAAATGACAAGCTCCTGTTTTATTGTCATGTTTTTGCAAATGAAGATAATCTTGGTTTCATAGAAAGCCAGAATGTATATAAACTATTTGCCTTTTTGCACAACAGTGACAATGTCGAGCAGGGGTCTGCAGTTTTAAATCTCAACAGGTCAATAAAGCAATCTGGCTTAAACCATTTGGGAAGAAAGGAACGTGCTTGCCAACAATGGGCAGTTGGTGGTAATTTCCTTGTTTTCGTTTTCAACCGGTGATAGTCTTTGAAGTTTCGACTTTATTGTACATTATTGTTGACCACAGTGACAAAACAAAGTAGGAAATTGAATCCAAGACTAAGGTTTATTCGGGATGTGAACAGTATGTTACAAGGTGAATCTGAAAATAATTCCTGTTCTGTAACATAGCCTCTTTGCGATACTCTCCTGTGACCTCATGTGAAGTGGAGAGATAATTCTCTTCATTCAAACACATTTTAGTGGCAGAGGGAAGGGCTTTCTACCAGAAAACTGAGAAAAATATTTGGTTATTTACTGTAACAAAAATTGATATGTGATTGATCGTTAAATGATTGTTGACTTATATTTCATATTAATCAATTAATTGCACACAAGATTAATAAGAATGACAATGTAATTTTTAATGAAGTTCAATTAGGAGCAAAAGAGTAAAAATGTTAGTTATTCCTTCATAAAAAATGTGGAAATAATGTATTTTACTATTACAAGAAAAGACATTTTTGTGCATATTTTTTAATTTTAAGAGCATATTTTCAATGTTTTTGCTGCATAGTTGCATGCATATATTTTCGATTTTAGTAAATATAAATCTGCCCTCTACTCATGAGACAGGAGGAAACAAAGAGCATAAAATTATTTTCCAAATTAGTTTTCAAAACTTCAAGCCTTTAAAATAAAATACAAGGAACAACTAAGGATTTTGCTGAATAATCTAATCATTCCTAACATTTTTGAAATGGCACATAAATGAACAGAACTAACTTGTATACATACATAACAGTAAAACTATATAAAAAATGTTTTCTGAACAATCAAACTATCTCACAGCATAAAATGTTGTCTTTATTGTGTTAATAACATTTCCTTTGCTCCTCACTATAGCTTTTCTATCTGACCTTATGACCTTCCCTTGGTCATCTCTTGTTCTCTTCCAACCCCGATGATATTAGGGTACCTGAGGGCTATGGAGTCTTTATTTTTCTAACCTTTCCATTTATCTAATTTCTCTATAACCTCTTAACCTCAAACATATTGACCTGTCATAGCATGTAATGCATCCTCTGATTGGTAATCAGAGGATACGGTTGGTAAATTTATTTTGATGACTCTCCCAGTCAGGTCGGTGAGACCTGTAAACCAACGACAGGTGTGGTCCTCCATACATTCTGGGGGTTGTGAGAGAGCGATGTAACCGCCAAAACAAAAATATGGTACTCTCTAAAAAGTGGTTACTATTACTGCTATTATTCTCTTCTGTATTGGAGAGCAAGAGGATTAATGACTTCACTGTCAGAAATCCAGCATTAGCTAACAACATTTTACGAATTAAAACATTCTGAAAATTCATTTTCACCTTCTAAAATAAACATTTCAGTAAAGGTATGTCTGATCACTTGTGTTTATAATTTAGTCATATTTTCATTACTTCAAGAAACCTGTAGACAGATTTGCAATTTTGTTGTGCATAACCATTATTCATATACATGGCAAAAATAGTTTGTGATTATTAATTTTAATAAAGCAATTTAAATGTACAAAACAGTTCATTAGTCGTGCACTACTAAATGCTGGGATATGAGCTTTCAAGTCATGCTGATAGGCTTCTCTTGCCTAGAAATAATGATTCTTGTTATTATCTTTGTCAACCACAATCTTAACAATCAGCACTTAAAAGTGTAAATGGAATGTCTTAGGTTTATTATTTTAGAGCATTCTTGACACTCCATTATTTATAGTGTCAACTCCTTAGCTTCACTTTGGTGAGGATGTTCAGAAATATAAAACAATGACAGAAGTTTTAGAGTAGCACAGAATGATAGCATGTCCATCATTACAATGAAAATACATATTTTTACCTGCATCTTTTTAAGCTGCTGTCGAACTTCCTCTAATTCAGCTCTGGTCTTTTTCTCTGCTGCCATAAGCTGTACTTTATCACGTTGCTCTTTGCTAACTCCTTTGTACATGTCCAAAAGTAGTTTCAGTTCCCTTTGATCATTGATGGCTTTCCTAACAAAATTCCATATTAATAAGCATTAATCATTAGCAACTCCAACTAAATAAAAATTTATTTAAAAATATAAATAAAATCTAAATAAAAAATTATTCACGGAGAAAAATTAACTATACTCTGTTCATTAAGAGATTAGAGGAGATATAAACAAAGCACCGGTTTGTATCACTCCGCGGCCACGTGCTTTCACAATAATGCAACACAGTTACCTACCGCTACGCGTAGTTATAATATGCATTTTACACTACTAAAAGGATATATTTACTTGATTCAAATAACATGTAGCACATGGAAATTAACTGCTACTTACGTCATCTCTGTCCACAATAACACTTTTTCATTTCCTGCTCACAATCTCGAAACCAATCTCCAGAAGCAGCTTGTGGAGGGAGGTTAGTTTTAAATCTGGAAGATCGGGTTCAGAGTTAACTGCCAACAGCACTTTGTTTAAGGTGGGGATTCATTGACTGACGAACTTTTCGACGGATTGCATATCTCACACTCACAAATTCGTTGCAAACTACATCCACCATTTATCTGGCACGTGGAAGCTTTTGGCTGGGATCTTCACCAACTGATGATTTCTCTTTGCGTGTGCTGTAAATACTTGCAACTGACACACCGGTGAACTCGAATGTTAATTTTATCACGTCTTCGATAGCAAGTTCGGGATATTTCTCGCAGAACTTGTTAAACACGTTCAATATTATTGTCTTTTCACCACTTCACAACGCTTTGCCGCGCTTATGTTTTACAGCCATTTACAGCATTCATTTGTTCTGCCATGTTACTGTCATATTGAATAATGCGCGTGCAGAATGAATTAGGCTGGTTACAGATTCACGTAAGTGCATATTCTTACACTTTAGCTATGCTTAGTACACTTAGTTCATGCTTTAGCAGACATTAAGTGACATTTCAGACCTTAGTAACAGTATTTCTTCAAGGGACTATTTACATGGCGAAAGCGCTGTGGTCAAAACGCACGTGGCTTTGTTTACGTCTCCTCTAATCTCTAGATGAACAGAGTATATATTAAAGTAGTGACTTTACATTGTCACAGTTGTACATTAGCTGCAACTACTGGGAATAAAAATGTTTGCTATTGATCCAAATAAGCTATTTGATTGGATGGGAAAATTTGGTTTAAGCAACACAGAAAAAAAAATTTAAATAACAAGAACATAGCAGGAATGTTTGCAACCAAAAACCGTATAATTTGTATATTTTAAATTGCTATATTTGGGGATTCACACAAAATTCAGACCTTTATGCAAGATATTATCTTTTACAACAATTTTATAAGTGTATGGAAAATAGTTGAAAGAAAAACAAAATTTCACAAGATTTCACATTTCACATAAACAATTTCACAAAATTTCAGAGTACCCAACTTCAGTGAGGCCTGCACGAAGGGTCACCTAATTCAAAGCCGTTCTTGCACAGATGATATGAGAATAAAATATGTCATGTACTTGCCTTACTATTCAGAGGGCATGGCAGTCAACGGCTTACCTCACAGTTTTGAAAAGTAATCATTCTAAGTTTACGGGCAAATGTTGTAACTTCAATTTCAGTACACCTCCAGCCAACAGTGTTTGTTAAGGAATGTACTCCTAATATTGTATCACTTGAAGATCTAAAGGGGTTGAAGTTTACTTTTGCTCATGATTTATGCGTGAGGCTAAACTTGAGCATAAGTTTATTAAGCTTTGGAGACAAAAACTTTTTGTATCTTAGCATGCTAAGCAAACATGTTTTATAACATTTGAGTGATAACACTGCAAAATTAATGTTAAACGAAAATGTATCATTAGTCCTGATATGCCGTGCTTCTGTTAAATAAAGGACTTGTATTTAATACTTTGAACACATGAAGTGTATGTATTTAAAATAATTTATTAATTTAAAATTCAACTTCAGGACAGGTTTCATTGTCAATGCAACTAAATCAATGCTCCTGTGTTGAAGTGTCACTGAAATCAACTTTATAGCACCAAAAGTTATGAAAAATATAATTGATACTGACCAAAAATAAAACTTTTTTTCCCATCCCTACTCCTTGGTTTACCCATTTGCTCAAAAAACTTCTGCATTTTTATATTTAAAACAAAGCATAGTAATACAATTTATAGTACCAAACATTTTAATGAAAAAACAAGAAATCTACTCAAAAAGCTTTGAATAATGTGTGCTTACTTCAGCTGAGCTTTGAGTTCCCGTACCAGTTCAGATTCAGCTACCTTTGCTTCTTTAGCTCGGTGTTGTTCTCTATGGTCCTTTTCTGTCTTCACCTCCTTTTTTATATCTTTCTCTCTCTTTATGTCCTTTTCCTTTTTGATAGGAGGAGAAGTAAGCTGACAGTCTTTATCCACTTCACGATCCCCTTCTTCACCCTAAAAGATACCATTCTGTTCACAGAGTTGAGCTTCCAGGCATACACATTGGATTATAAAGAATATTCACTGAGTAACATGAACAGTTACAGTAAATCCAGTACAATGATGTTTATTGGCCGTGGTCCAGTCGATGCGTACACACCTGATGTTTCGCTCGCCATTCCGATGAGCATCATCAGAGGAAAGTGACTTGTGGTGTCTGTGTTATATATGACGGGACGAGACCACCCCTTTCTCCCATTGGCTGCACCCAGCCAATCATGGCCTGCGTCAAGTTTTATGTCTGGCTGGGCTGTATGACTTTGTGTGTCGGCCAGTACTGGTATCCATGCTTTGTGAATGTGTGCTGCTTTTTAAACATATTAATAACTTCAACAGATAAGATAAACATATTAATAACTTCAACAGATGAGAGGAAGCAGCACACATTCACAAAGCATGGATACCAGTACTGGCCAACCCACATACAAAGTCATACAGCTCAGCCAGACACAAAACTTGATGCTGGCCATGATTGGCTGGGTGCAGCCAATGGGAGAGAGGGGGCAGTCTCGTCTCATCATATATAACACAGATGCCAGTCGCTTTCCTCTGATGATGCTCGTCGGAATGGTGGGCAAAACATCAGGTGTTTGCGTATAGACTGGGCCATGGCCAATAAACCTGGGAACATCATTTTATTGGATAGATGCCCTGTTTCTCAGAGAGGGGACGAAAAAAGAAAGAACAAAAGAAAAAAACAGCAAAGAAAAACAAACCATTGCTCGCTCTCTCTCTCTCTCTCTCTCTCTCTCTGGGTTATAAGGATCCATCTATATTGGTTTAAAGCAATTCTTGCAATAAGGAGACAAATCTTGTAAAGATTGGAGCTTGAAGATAATCAGGAAATGACTCAAATTATAGTGTTCAAGATAGACCAAAATTGAATAAGTATGAAAAGTGACAAATGACAAGTAGACAAACGTAGGTGCTTAGGGATACTTTTTAATACATTTGGAAATAGTAAAGATGAAATTAATCAGAGAATCAACAAAGGAAGACAGCTATTATAGAACTAAATGGCATATATTAGAACAAAAATATCACAAAGGCAACAAAAAAGAGATATATCAGTATTATTCAAAGTGTTTTGCTTTATGGAGCTGAGGTATGGGGTGCAAATTACTGTCAAAGAAACTATTAGCCACAAAAATGGACTATAAGAAGCTGTAGAAAATCAAGAATGATTAGACATGAAGACATCAGGAAGTCTATAAAATTGGATAGTACAATCATAGACAAAAATAGAGAGTAAAATCTTAAATGGTTTGGACACACCAAAAGGATGGGTGAACAAAGGTGGCCTAGGAATATATTAGAATGGATACCACCAGAAAAAAGAGGACGAGGGTGGCCAAAATGATGCTGGAAGGGTGAAGCGAATAAAGCAATGATAGTGAGAAACCTAGAATAAGAGTGTGTCTAGATAGGCAAAAGTGGAGATTGGGAAAAGAGAAGTGGTGTCAATCGTAGAAATCCATGAAATAATAAATGAAAAGTGCAGGAAATAAGATTGATGGGGATGGATGATCCACTTGTCACTGAAAGATCATCAGTATGTGTTGTACACAAGTAGTTTCATATTGCATTGCTCTACCTTATAATTTGGAGCATGTGCATTTAAATCTCAGCTTAGATACTGAAACATTAGGAGCCAAATTTTTGGACATGTTTGCTTCACTTTGTAATCTAACAGGGCATGTTTCTGAAGATTTTGCTTCCATCATCAGCTGTAGGTTGACTGGTAGATGGCACGATGAATTTGGCATAGGTGTCTGGAGGCAGGATTTCAAAGTTCATAATTCTGTGCTTGTGTTTTTGGATGAAAATCTTCACACATATAGTGAGTTCTAGCAGGTGGTTTGTCTTTAGCAGTTCAGAGTTCCTATTGGTTGGTTTCTCAAAAACGTGCTGCAATGACTATTTTTCTGTTTATATTTTATTTCCAGATGTGCTTTTTGGATATTTATGTTACACTTGGTTTTACCAATGTATACTTTATTGCATTCTTGGCAGTTAAGTTTTTAAACATCAGATTTTGAGGTTTTTAATGTGCCATCTTCGGGAGGTGTCCTCAACAGGTTCTTCCAGTTGAACTTATTTTGAGGGGCTGTGATTATTTAACATTTTGAGAAAATCTTTTAGAAGCTGTTATGCAAAACAATGTGGAATGTGAATTTCTTTATTTTCTTCTTGTCTTCTAATGCTGTTAGGGTTGTGGTATTGCTGATTTCTTTTTTCCTTCTAAAGTTTTGTATCTTCTTATCTATCATTTTTTCATTAAACCCATTAATAATGTCATTTTGGTGATTTACTGGTATTCTTTATTGTATGCATCTTTGCTTAAAGGAAAGTTAACTTAAACTATGTACTAGACTATTGAAAATAGCCTATTGGTATGGCTCTGGGCTAAAATTATTGCATTTGATGTAGTTGTCAGTGTAAATGCGCTTTCTATATATACCAAAGGAAAGTCTGTCTTCATTTCTCATTTTAATGCCTATAAGAGGTAGGTATGCCCTTTCTCTGTCTATACAGCGAAGTTTAGGCCTTTTAAATTTAACAGTTTTAAGGTATCCTGAACAAGTTTTTTGGTAAGTATTGCAAAAACATCTACACATTGAAACCATGTTTTGAAGATGTTGGGATGCCTCCATACATTTATACCAAGTTCATTGTACCATCTACCAGGTACCAGAAGGAAGAATATGCCAATGCACCCATTGTCCTTCAGCTGACAGAAGCGAATATGTCCTGTTAAATTACAGAGTACGTGAAGCAAACCTGTCCCAAAATTTGACTCCTAATGTTTAAGTACTGAACTTGAATTCACTGTTTGAAAGCTTCTAAAGATTGATTTACTCAGCTGAGGTGTTAACTATATAAAGCTTTTTACCCTCAAAATACAAGTGTCAGATAACTCAGCTCTTTAGATACTGGGTGCATTTGAACACACTGCAAAACCAGGATGTTACAAAAGATATTAAGTTATATACCAAATCAAATGCCAATAATGTTGGCAAAGGGAAATAACCAACTTTATTTGGGTGTCCTAGATAAAGCATAAAGCTAACTTTAACTCTGGAATGCACTGTTTAATTTCATTTGTGTTTTGTGGAATATTTTAAAATTTGAATTTACACTGAAGCAGATTTAATAATACCTTTGAATTAATGGAATTCCAATGTACTATGTTGTAATATACTGGCATTACATTTAATCATCTTTTTTAGCCTTACCTCAGTTTCTTCCTCTGCTCCTTCTTTGCCTGAACTAATGCCTGGCTCTTCTTTTACTTGAACTGTTCCTTTATCACAAGATGTTTCCTCTTCTTTGCAAGAAGATTCTGAGAGGGAACCCTCTTTAATTTCCTGTACTGCCTGTTGGCCTAACCTAGTGGTTAGTTCCTCTAATTCCTTTTTCAACTGTGGTAAGAAATGTTTATACATAGATATCAGATTATGTCAATGTAGAAAAGAGAAAGAAAGCAGAAAGCAACCCATTTAACTATATAAAGAACTATTCTATCCATATATCTTCAATGAGTTTTTCATGATAAATTTCAATGCCAATACAGGACAGTAAAAAGAGGAAATGATAATATATTTCTGTCAATTTGTATATATATAGTAGAATCTCGTCAGTAATTTCTGCAGGGACTCAAAGATTTGGATGTCACAGACAGGGAAAATGTGTTACAAAATCTGCGATTTAAGAACTTTAGAATTCTCTAAGAATATGCATCTTACCTTACAACAAATATGATTGAATGAATTATTGGGCAATACCATTATATCTCGGCTGTGTCTTTCTGCATATCATGTTGCAATTTGTGTCACTTTGTTAAGCATTCATTCTGGTTTCAATGTGCGTGGGTTCACCTCACAAGTGCATGAGCTGAACTGTTTGAAATGTCCTCAAAAATTAGCTTAAATAACTTTAGTGACAGCCTTCGAAATTTCCTCCATCTAGTCAATTTTTTTCTACCTTCTCATTGGGTCTATCTCAAAGAATTGAATCTTATTGGCCTACAACTGTACACTTTAACAGTAGCCAAAATAACTGGTAGGAACCGAGTCCTTTGCCTACATGAATGTGGGGTCTCCCTTGGAATACAATAAATGTAATAGGACTTATCACCATGCTCCAAGAATAATAAAGGATCAAAAGATGCTTTGCTGGTGATTCTCTGCTGGAGTCTTACACATTTCCCTGAGTAACTGTATTGACATTTATTTATAAATATTCATGAAAATAAAAACACTTATACATTTTCTTTACGGCTTTCAAATGATATAAATTTCAAGTAGATCAGACCAAAGTCATATATCATTTTCAATTTGATGGTTAATTAACTGTAAATATCTTGTTAGCCTTTTGTAAACATTACTTTTTGTTAAAATTAAATAAGGAAAAAATGAAGCTATTAACAGTGAAGCAACAAGAATCTAAAGTAAGAAAATCTTACTTTCGATTACTTTTTATGTTAGGGAAATAATGCTGCAAACTTCCCCCATATGAGAAAGTTAGGGGGATTTTGGGAAAGACTAGTAACTTTCACACAGTATGCCCTAGAACTGCCCTAACTTAACACTATATGGCAATAAAAGACATATATAACAAAAAATTATATGGAATATTTATAAAAATTAATATGGAATACGAAATATACCAATATTTATGCTGGTTTGAAATATGTGTTTGGTTGATGCATTGTTGGTTTTAGTGCTTAATTTTTACTTTCTGACTGTCTTGATTAGTAGTCATTTAAAGCTGCACACATATTGCTTCACTATATCCATTGCCTTCATCACTGTAGAAATTTGCTCAATATCTGGATCATCACTTTTATTCCACACTAATATTTCTTCTGTCACCTATTTATCTATTTTCATGGTTACACACAGTGGAATTTCTTAGTCAATGTTTACATACATTTGCTCCATACATATTATACCTTGATCTAAAGGTGCAGTTTCCTGGCAGGAAAATTATCTTTTTGTTTCTTAAATTTGAAACAATTTGTCAGATGAGTGGCACATTGATCCAAAAAGAGTGTGATTTTCCTGCTTCTTATGCCCAGTCTTGCATACTATAAGCATAAGAAATATTGAAATACCACAGAAGTTAATCCAAGCTTTTGTTTTGGAAGTGTACTTACATGGAAAAGATTACACATTCTTGAAGCATCAAGAATGGCGTGCTTTCCCAACAACCTCGGTGCTAATTTTCCCAAGCTACTTCTGTTACGCACAGCCAAACAGCGTCTTCTTGTTAATTTTATCACTATGACACTTAGTCCCCTTAAAATCCAGAGCTTTGTGTGGCAAAAGGTGAAAATTTGTCCAGTTCCAATGGCATCATAAGCATCATCAGGGCTACAGTTTTTCAAATTGATGGTAGTACTGCATTTCTGCACAGTGTTATAGTGTCATTATCTAGTGCAGCAGCCTCACCTTGCACACATGTTTATACTAATTCATGTAGATTTTCTTATCTTGCAATCTGGCCACTGAACGCTTTAAAATCATCTCGTCCCACCTAAATGGTTGCTGAGCTCCAACCACAGTACTGTCTACTGGCACATCTAAAGCTATGTTTATGTAAACATTTTGGTAGAGCATCTAATGCTGAAAACTGACTCTGGTGATTATATTTTCTTTTAGCATTTTTCCCTTCTTCTAAAACAGTTTCAGTTTACACTTGTTAACAATGTATTTATGAATGACAGAGGAATGTATAACATCTGCCCTATATCCACTCATTTCATATTCGGACTGCAATATAGTTCTTGAAGATTTTCAGTGTTTCACTTTTGTTAGCTGCCACACTTCCTCTTTCTTGATTGTAAATATAAATAGTACAATAGTACATGCTTAGCCAACATCAAACACTATCAACAGCATTTACCACTTCAAGCCAAAACATTTTCTATCCCACGCATCCAAATTGCATACATTAAACAAAAAAATGATTTGATTAATAACACTTAAACAACTCACTTTTTAAATTCCTAAAACATGTTTTAGAGATTAGTTTCCTCTATTATCAACCGGACATCAACTGAACTTGTTTGTAGATGTTGGTTCTTCCGTAGACTGCTCTGGCAGTGATTCTAAGTACCTGTACGATGGGTTGTTCTGTGGGATATTAAAACTGAAAACTCTATCCTTATTTTTCCAGATGAAGAGCTGTTCCTATATTGACAATTCTTGGTTTCCTGACATTTGCTTTAATAATTTTGGATCCAGATTAACATCGTGATTTTCTTTCCAAACATGGGAAATTTAAAATGTTAGTGTTGTTCAAGTATTATTAATTGACTCATTTTGCATTTTAATGTGATTCTAGCAATACTGTCATCAACTTTCAATAATAATATAGATGCATGCATGTTTACCGGTCCCCATGCTATTTTGATTGACCAAAATAGGAAATGAGGACATCAAGCTTAAAAAATATTAAGTGGAAGCATCAAAATATGCAAAACAAACATTTTTCTAAAGCATTTTGTGCATTTGGGGCTGGGACTTTCATAACTTGATATGAGAAAATTTGAGAAATGTATTAATGAGATTCTGCTGTTTATGTAATATAATTATGTAATGATTATGTAAAATAATCAGACTATTTGTATATGACACATGTAATATGTACATAACCTTTGTAATATAAGGTTCCAGAGGGCTATCTGAGTAAATGGGTAGGGTCAATTTTAGTTGGCAGCATAATGCTTTGTAAATATTTAGTGCTCAAATTAATTAAGCTGTTTCAATGCATAAATGTCATAAAACACACATTTTAGTCTTACCATAAATATTGTCACAAAGGTTTTATTGAATTTACACAAGATACAAGAAATTGACTACCTCCATAGTACAGTGGTAGCACATCTGCCTCTGACACAGAGGATCTGGGTTCAATCCCTGGTACTGGTGCGGGGATTTTCCCCCTGCTGGGAGCTTACTCAGCCTTGTTAGGTCTTAGAGGGGTCAACTAATGAGCTACCTGATGAAGTAGCGACCCCAGGTCATGAAGGCCAGATAGCTGGCCATGAGGGCTCGGGGCGCTGACCAGTCTTGGCCCGCAAAGAGCTGTTATGCTAGGGATTACCAAAAGATATTTTATAATCCAAATAATATGTTACAAGGATATATTACAGACACAAATCACACATCACTAATCAGTGTCTAAATCTCTGTGGACATCTATCAATCAAATTAAGCAGCACTTCCAGAGGAAAATTTGCCACTACCTGGATAAGAGGGCCTTCAGATTGTTATTGTGATGTCTTTTCTTTGTAGGCATTGACCTGTAGCCCAGAGGATTTAGGTCTGGACTGGCAGTTGGCCAATCAGGAATTGAAATGAAATTAGAAACATTTATGTTGAGTCATTTCATGCACTGATGCCGAATCTTGCTGAAAGCTTCAGTTCCCAAAAGGTTGATGTTGAGATGGTTAACAACTTTTAAAATTGTCTCATGATGCTGATATTTTCACACTTGTTTCACAAAGGTGGTGCTTACTGGTATCCCTATAGCTGATACCCCACTATACCATCCATCATTGAAGCAGGGTGTTGACTGAACCCTCTGGATGCTCAGAGCCTTCTCAGCAGTTTGCCAAGAACTTCTAGAATAGACATTGTCATTCTGAGAGTTACAGTAGTCTCTTATGGTGAAAATCTTGTTTGTTAACAGGTTTTGCTTGTACTGATTTTCTGCATAGCACTTAAGTAGTCATTTCCCTTTTATCCACTTTTGCTGCATTAATTAACCTTGATGACTTTGGCATTGTTTGAAGCTCTCACCTCTAGGTGTTATCCTTCAAAATGAGATAGCTGCAATTGAATGTCTCTGTACAGCATTTTGTGCAGACAGCTTGTCACTACCTAGAACACTATTCCAATTCTTGCCAGGGTTGCCAAGTCGTACGATAATTATGGGAGCATACGATAATTTTAATGTTAATATACATGGTTGCCAACCCATACGATAATTATGGGGGTGTACGATAATTTGAATGTATGATAGTTTGATACCGGTGAAGTATAATGTTCACTGGTTTGTCACACCAGCGAAATTTAACTAATTACAAATAGCGACACCACTTTTGCCCCCATGGTCTGTCTTCACCCTCTGAGGCAACCGTTTCATACCCTACTAAGCTTCCTACCCTTTATCCTCTTGTTGCCAGTGTGCCCAGATCTGGTGATCTCAATGAAGAAGGCACTGTTCAGAAAATTGATGATCAATGGAGAAACTCGGAATAAGTGAAATAAAGAACATGCCTGAGCCTGACAGTTTCTGGAGTGCTGTTAAACACATGTCACCTTGGAGGAAATACTGATTTCAAAGATCTAGCAGCCTTTGCATTATCAGTGATTTCATTGCCCCACAGAAACGCTTCTTGTGAAAGAGTTTCTTCTAAACTGGGTTTAACAAAAATCAAAGTTAGACACTGACTGGATACTAGATACGGTAGATGAACTTATTCTTTCGTCTCAGCTTATGAAAGAATGTGCTAGAACCGAAAATCTGCAAGTCACCGAGAAGATGTTAAGGTTTATCTCAACAATAAATTTGTATAATGTTGCAACGGTTGAGGAAGATGAACTTTCAGATGAATAGTGCGAGAAACAACATAAGTGCTAAAGTTGTAATACTGGTTGAGGTCATCAGTATTGTAAGTGGATATCATAAACATCAATACTATTACATTGTCATAAGTATTATACTGATATTTTTATTGTTGTAGCATTTGGTTTATGGTGTACGATAATTTTGAATCCAAATCTATAATTTTGAGTGGCTGGTACGATAATTTTATTTTTAAATGTTGGCAAATCTGATTCTTGCAGTATATGCCTGCCCCTTCTTCAGCAGGTCATTCACAGTTCCATTTCCACTGAATTGTTGGATAGTGTGAAGCATTATTTTCAATTTAACCTCTTGAGCGATGGCCATTTAAATGTCTGTGAGCCGAGAACTGCTAGCATTTAAATTGTTAAATGCGCTTTGTATATACACAGCTGTATTTTGTGTAAATATTAAGTTATTTTAATGAAACAAAAACTGGTATAAAACTCGTTATTTGCAGTATAAATGTACGTCATCAGCAAAGTTGAGTTGTATTTACAAAACGTTGAAATGGCACAATTTTGTTTCACTGTGGTGAAAAGTCAACTTTGCTCTGTCGAACGCATCTAATATAAGTTCTCGGAAAGATACAGTAAAGAAACACCCATTGTATGTGTGGCTTATGCATCAGCATACTGTGTAATAAAGCGTTACTGCATGCGTGGTCTCTTGAGTCATCAGAATAGATCAACATTACAACTTTTGCTTACGCGAGTTTCGTAACTGAGTAGATAGAGTCCGTGTCTTTCTTTGTTGAAATACATACGTATTCTTTCCTGCTTGTAGCTGAAGGGAGAAGTGGTATAAAAAGGTGTTTTTGCACCAACTGGATATAACATATACAATTGTTTGGGGTTTTGGACAGCTCTCTAAACCCACACAGGACAATGACCGACCTTGACTACCGACTATAAATAACTCGCAGCCTAATTGAACAATACCACGTTGGGGGTTGAAAATCCAAAACCCCTGCACCCCTCAGACTTCAAGGAAAACATTATCCTAAAAGGATACCACCAACAGCAAAGAAGTCCCGCCCATTAATGCCCTACCAAGAACTATAAAAGAGCACTCAAGAAAAAACTCCTTTGCTAAAGAGTTAAAGAATTATCTAATTGAAAAGCGCCCATACAGGTTAGAAGAGATGTTAAATTAATGTGTACTGTTAATGTATTTTTGCATATTCAATATTCCATGTTTGTATTCCATAAGTCTAATTATGTGCCATGATGTACTTTTTATTCATGTATTAGCATTTGACAATGCTCCATGCTTGTATTACAAGTTTTATGAGCAATAAATTTGAATTTCGAAAGTGTTTCGTGTGCCGCAAGGGAATTCGCAAATGTGGAGATGTACGTACCCTTGTGTGTTTATCCCTGTTTTGAGGTAAATCACTGCAGAGCGAACATATTAAGGTAAGCCAATAAAGTATATAGACCTTACTAAAATGTTTCATAAAGGGAAAATTATAATAAGTTGAGTTGGATAAGGGATAAATAAGGGTTAAATGCTTAAACGTACAGGATGCCCATATCGCTCATCCGCCATTTTAAATGGACGTGATTTCACGTCGATATCCCTCAAGAGTTAAATTAAGTAAAAATTGAAGCTATTAACAGTGAAGCAACAAGATTCTAAAATAAGAACAAATTAGAAACTAAAAACTTCACTTATCTTAGTATGTTCATATTCTTTTTCTATTTTTCTAAAATGGTCATTGTAGCCAGGAACAAATGCTTCAAACCAAATAAGTTAAATTAAGTAAAAATTGAAGCTATTAACAGTGAAGCAACAAGATTCTAAAATAAGAACAAATTAGAAACTAAAAACTTCACTTATCTTAGTATGTTGATATTCTTTTTCTATTTTTCTAATTTTTCTAAAAGAAAAAGAATATCAACATACTAAGATAAGTGAAGTTTTTAGTTTCTAATTTGTTCTTATTTTAGAATCCCTCAAGAGGTTAAAAAAAAGTCAATAAATGATGGAATAGCTAAGCAAAGGATCCTGCAAGGTTTATAAAAATTATAAATTTGGACCGTTAGAAATGATGCCACTCAGTGTGGGTACACCAACCCAACAGATATTTATAATCAAAATTCAAATCATCAGCCAATGAAATCACAGCATTTTAGGAAAGGACGAATGAGAAAACATGAGTGTCAGGCTGGTGGGGGAAGACGAAGTGGGTCCGTCTGTCAGTCTGTAATATGGGAAGAAATAAAAAAGGGTTTTAATAATAAATACATATGGAGGTGTATTCCAATTATTTTTAGTTAATCACATAAGAATACTAGAGAGGTACAGTTCACCAAGAAGATAAGCATTTAAAATATAATAATTTACTGTGATATTAGTAATAAATAACCAAGTCCATTGTACAAGAATGACATGTAGCTCAAAATTATGCTACATACATGCTGCAACAATGTGAGGCTAATATAATTAAACTACAAGAACATGTTGCCAAAATAACACAAGTGTGATAAAAAACCCTCAATTTAAGTTTTATGTGGTCTTAAAAATCTCCACAGCGTACTCTGCTACCTTTGATGCGCTATAACAGCCACCTTATTTTCTTGTTCATCCATTTCAATATGAGCACTTATCATTCACAACCTTCTACTGCTGGAGTATAAGTAACAAAGACTTGTGGCAGTTTTTTTATCAGTGGCGGGCTGGCAATGGGACTCTATCTTGGATCGTTGATGGATTTGCGGATAAAAGAAGACAAGGGCTTATACATTATCAATCAATATTCAAGTTTCCGCCGAAATTAGTTTATTGCAATAAAGTAACAATTTTACAACAAATCGTTTCACTCTTCACAAATACAACTGTGATATATTTCCAAAGCTATTCAGTTTAATGTTGTTAGATATTCTTTGTAATTCTTGTGTACACTAAACTCAATATAGCATCTCTTGATTTCTTAAGCTTTCCTTAGCTTTTCTCATAAAATATTAGTCAACATTTTAAACACAATCACGTGTAGTAAATACTTTTGTGCGATGCTTATCAGAATATCTTCCTCAATTGTGGTTTGCCGATACCTAGTCCGCTATTCATAATCGCTCAAATGCCATCTATACTGTACTTTTTAATTAGTAGTGTATAGGGTCTGGTATTTATTCTTCCTAGTTACATAGCCAACAACCACCGCTTCTTCATTATTGATCACAAGATTTTCTTATGATGAATGTTGGTCATATTTCCTATTGCCAAATAGCTTCGGATTCTGAAATGATGTTTACAAATATAACGTCAACACTCACATAGCAGGAAATTTACACACATTCAATGGACACAAGTTAATGTGGGAAATATCAGCATGAATTTTTTCATCAATTCACTAGGACACATCATTCCTGCTATACTCATTTTTCTCTTACTATCAAGAAAAGTTGCTGATTTGAATGACCAACTGTATAGGTACTGCCAAAACTTTGTCACATATTTATGATAAGACTATTCATTTTTTAAAAATTAAATATTCCAATCACACACATATGTCAATTAACCTACCTTTGGTATTTCAGCATTAGCTTCTTTGTACTTTCTTTTGTAGCGATGCACTTCACCTTTCAATTGTTGATTATGATTTTGCAAAGAGGTTATGAGGTGCCTCATTTCTCTATTGATGGGACCAGTCTGTTCATTGGCAGCTAGATTTTGTTCAAATTCAATCCGCAGCATCTCATATTCTTTGCGTAGTTGAGCTAAAACATCCTCTAACTGTATCACTTCAGTTCTCAGCTTTTTTTGTGCCATCAGTTCTTCACTCTGTATTACAAAATGAGATTAATATATGTTATTAAATTTAACATGAAGCAAAGGTTTTAAGGAAATATTTACACTAATTAAGGGATATCACAGTATAGCTACATTAGCTGCTTTTATGCCTCTAGCTTTCAAAACCGAGTTCCACAGTAGCAGTACAGCCATTGCAAAAATGTATCATTTCTGAGTCATTGTAATAAAAAAATTGCAAAATACCATTTAGCAGCATGCTACAATTGCTGATGGTCAGAAATGGAGGGGGAGTAGTACATGGTGCAGTAAATCAAAATATAATTACATGACACCATTTCTCCATGCCTAACTTTAGTGCTAAAATTATGAAAACTTCAAATGGTCAGTCAGCACAACAGCATTTCAGTAATTATGATGAATGCAAAGCTTTATTAAGATAGCTTATGCTTAAATCAACTAAATTCACATTTAAGCATTAGATTGACTAGTTTGAGGAAAAAATAAAATGTGTTTATTTGACTTTCTCTACCCTCTAACATTTTTACATAGGTACTGCAAACTATTTTTACAAATTGCACACAAGCTCTCACAATGTACAAATAATGCTTTCCTAATGGCATGCACATTCTTGATGACCTTTGCAATATGGAGCAAATTACTACTTTGTTATTCATTTATGCCAACAAACTTACTGTTGGCATTTTTAAACACACAAGCCGTGTGTGAGCAATGTTTGAGAGGTAAAATTGGAACTGAAAAATTCAATACCACAGCTGGGATTTGAACCACAGACCCTCTGCTTACCAGACAGGTGGTCTAACCATTAAGCTACTGTGACAGCCTACCAGAATGACATTGAATTATCCAAACAATGTCATTGGCTGTCACAGTGCCTTAATGGTTAGAGCACCCACCTGGTAAACAGAGGGTCTGTGGTTCAAATCCCAGCTGTGGCATTGAATTTTTCAATTCCAATTCTCTCATACTACTTGTTATTTTAAAGCAATGTAATTCTAATGCCTCTTATGTTCACAGATATCTCAATCCTTTCATAACTACAGTAGAATCCCAATAACACACCTCTCAATAACTCGACCTTTTTTATTTTGATTTTTTTATTTGGTTAGCACTAAACTTTACTTTTTATTACCTACTATACGGTACTAATGGCATAGGTAAATCTTAATCAGTGTATATATATACAACCTACAGCGTTCTCCCTCACAGTGCAAAAGGGCTTACCAAGCACTGATCTTTGATATCTAGTCAGAACATAAGCAGCTGGCAAACCATTCTCATGAAATAAAAATCTTGCCACTAATGTGGGTACAAAGCACAAACACTTGTTAGGAAGGTTTGAAGGTTTATCAAGTACATTTAGATATGACAATTATGCAGTGGTTTATGATTGAGTTCACTTTTGTATTTATAAGACCATAGGGGTGTCAGGTTATCTTTTCAACTTCCGTGGACCGTGCGTGATTAAGTACAGTGCCATCTCGCATTATCAGCAATGTCTTGTTTATTCCAAGGAAGAAAACAGAGACATTACTCCCGTCATCAATTTGCATGATGTCACTCGCACAGATCCTAGCAAGGTCATTCACCATGTCTAAAAGTACCTTTGTACATGGGTAAGCTTAACTTTGAGTTATACATTTCTGGCTACAGTGCAGCTTCCAGGATTTCAGGCTTACTATTAGTGTTGTATTGAGTTGTTTGTGTGAGTGAAAATATCAAACAAGAAGAAAAGACAAGCAAGCATGACAATGGAAATTAAATTGGATACAATAAAGAGACAGGACAAAGAGGAACATATTAATACGTAATAAAACTTAGAATATGTCATATTTTTGTTTCCTAAATTGTGCTAGAATATGTATTTATGTAATTTGAAGTATTATGTTATGAGTTGTGAATAACAGACCATATATCCTGTAAAACTAGACATTTCGGTAACTCGACAGCCTCTCAGTCCACATTAGGTTGAGTTATCAGGATTCTACTGTATTCTGTTTTAACGCCTTACAGTCAGACACAACAAAACAATGTTGACAAAGCACTCCTTTAGAGTAATGACTAGAAAATGAGTGACTATTTGTTAGCTGATGTACTGCAGAGGAGCAGACATTCCCTCATACATTTGAATAACTGCTGCCCTTGACTATCATACTGCACATTCTTATAAATCATTGACACTGAAGCTAAAATAGTCTTTCTTCGCTTCTTGATGTTTCACCGTTGATACTTAAATGTCGTTGGTGACGTGGTGTTGCCCTTTGATGTGTTTCGCTCCGGCTAGTCAGCTTGAGATCTCTTACTTTTATCTCGGGTTTGCGTAAGTGTGATGGACAACCCAAGAACAACTTTATATATTATTTATTTATTTTAAATATTTTCGGGAGCTATGCCGATTCTATATGTAGAGGAATCTCACTCACGTCCGCACAGCACAACCTCCCGTACTGGTCTGTGGTTGAGTAGTGACGCTTTCTAGCTTACCCACGCTAAGAAGACCGTTCTCTTCCAATTTGAATGTCATGACGTCATCCAAGAAAGCCTCGTATCCAAAATGCTATTTCCTTTTCCCGCAATTTAGAAATGTCCCTTTCTATTATAACATGTTCTTTTATGAATTTCGAATATATAATTACCTTTTTAGGATTAAACGATGTTTACTTTATATTTTATTAAATATATCGCGCGACTTTTAAGGTTTTCAGACCTGACTTTCGAACGTGTATTTAAACTATGTAGTATGACGTCATGACTCGTTAATTTCAAACCAATAATGTGTTTATCCTACAAATTTAACGACTATTATTTACTCATATCTTGCTCACCTTACAACACTTCCTGCTCTATTATTTATTTATGTTATTACTTAACACTTATCGCAAATCTCATATCCGGCAATTAAATTAAAACGTGTCTTTTTCAAAAGCCCATTCGATCGGAAATCTAAATTTCGGTATCAAATCCCCCCATTTATATTATTTTATTATTTCATAATAAAATAAGGTAAATGTCTTGCCCGAAAGAAAAATTAAAAATTACTCCTGTATTTTGAATAATCGGCAACACTCCCATTATATACAATTTTCAATTACACTGTTTTGAAATTGGTTATTAACATATCTTCTCATTAATCTTTTTAACATGACACACAATTGTACACTTGACTAAACATTAATCCTTAAATACTAATTACAATATGTTATGGTTTCTTCTGTGAAGCTTTTATATAAAGGTTAAATTTCAAGAGTCTTTCTTTATACTTCCTTCTTTTAATTCATGTTTGCTCACTTCACTCTCACTATCACTTGCACTGTGATTTTTCACTTTTGTTATTGTAACACATATCTGTACTATATCCTTTAAGCACTAAAAGGTACATATATTTATATAAATCCATTACACTCTTCAGACAAGTTCTTTCTTTGTCTTTCTGTGATAACTATCTATACATCTAAATATTTTAACAAATGTTTACAAAGTAAATATTCTGTTTTCTCTCTATGCGGAGATGAACATTTTAACAATCTTTCTGAAGCTGTTATTGTGAGCTCTATACAATATATTTTTAAGCTCTTTGTAGTAGATAGCAATTCACATTCTGCATTTTTCATGAATATGTAAGTACCTGACCAATATATGATTTTCAAGTAAGCTAACATTTACATTTTATCTCAAAGCTGATTGGGCGCCAATAGACAAATGACACTTCCAATTTTTCTTTTACATTAACTCAAGGTTCCAAGGCACCACACGGTTTCTTGTATGGTCGAAGGAGTTGTTTATGCCATCTTCCCAGACATTTTTCATTTTTAACATCTTTTAATTCATAGGTATGATAACCAAATTTTGATATAATTTCTGCAGGACCTTTGTATAACAATTCCATCCTTTTGTTCCTATCTCGCAACGCACTTGATAACTTATGGTCTTTAACTAGTACCCAATCGCCTATCTTAGGTTCCCATTTATGTTTTCTACTCTTTTTCTTTAATTTTCGCTTCTCTGCCTTTTTCTTGATTCGTTCAAAAGCAATTTTCGCTCTTTCTTCTTCACTTAACTGAATGTCATTAATTTTCAGTGTTTTTGGTTCCCCGATCAATATTGGTTCTGGTTCAATTCCTAACATTAATTTTATTGGTGCAAACCCAGTAGTTACATTAATGGTGTGATTGATAATTTTTTTTATCAATGGACAATATTTCACCCAATCCTTGTGATTATGATGTGTAAGTACACGTAAATAAATTCCTATATCTCGGAGGACACGTTCTGTTGGATTCCCTGATGGAAAGTATGAGGAACAATGATTTAGTTTTCTCGAGTCTAATGTCACCCTAATCTTTCAGTTTACAATACATAGGGGATTCACAAATTCTGAATTCGAAATCTCAATAACCTCATCTTCTAACATTGACTTTATAACTGCATCTACCTCTTCTCTTATTGTACTAGGGATAGCTCTCGCTTTATGTGTAAAAGGTTTGATGGGTATCATCTCAAACGAATGAGTATAAATATTACATTTACCAGGTTTCTCAGAGAATACTTCTTTATTTCGGATCAATATTTCAAACAGTTTATCCCTCTGTTGTTCATTTAGTTGATCAGCCTGAGTTACTTTTTCCCTCAACAATTCTTCTGTCTTCACTACTCTCCCTATCATAGTACCTAGTTGCGTCAGAAAATCTCAAATTGTCTATGAAATCATTTTTATCCCATTCTACATTTTCTTTATTATCGATACTGTACTCTTTGACATTTACTTCAGTTAATTCCATAGCTCCTACTTTAACATATTCTACAAAGAATGTATCCCCTTGGATTTCTTCTTCCTCTTTTTCTCTTACAATAGTTTCTGAGCTACTATCTTCCACAAAAGGCACTATAATGGTCTCATCTTCAACTTTCATTTTTAGAATCATGTTTTTAAAATTCACCACAGCTTCCCAGGCATAAAGACAATCACAACCTATTATAATATCTGTAACAAGTCTTCCTACAATCAGAAATAAAATTCCTAGTATTCTCCCATTTATTTCAATATTTATCATTGCTTGAAATTTTACTCTCTCTTTTCGTTTTCCCACAGCTAGCGAGCAATATATCCCATTAACTGGTAAAGACATTACTTTAAAACCACTACTTTGTAAATTATCATAAAAATTTTGTGAGCATACTGTGCTATTTGATCCCGTATCTATAATTGCATTGTACTGTTTTCCATTTACTCCAATTTTGATTTTAGGTGGATCTCCTACTTTTTCGTTTTCGTCGTTTCTATTTTTCCATTCTCTTTTCTTTTGTATCATCATTTGCCTTCCAGGACTATTTATTTCCGAGTACTTATCACAATCATTACTAGGATACCCAGTTCTCACTGAAGGCGCGTTTGACCGGGTCTGGCGTTTCCCTGATTTTTATGTATTGCTCCTGTACTATTTCCCAAATTGTTACTTCTGTTTTCCTGCATTAAATCGGGGTTACTTCCTACCATGTTTTTGACCGTGTTAATGGCCTCAACCATTTCCGCATTTTCGGGGGAATTTCGTCCATTAGAATACCTTTCTTCCTGTCTTGGTGACCTCGGTCTAAACTCATTATCTCCGTCTGTCCAATACCCATCATTTGAATTTCTACTATGTCCAAAATAACGTCCCCGTCTACCTCGATCAAATCTATTTGTATTCATATAATTCACCCTTATATTTCTTCCCCTTTGATTACCATTTCTATTTTGGTGACGCCCTTCCTGGTTATATCTACCTTGATTTTCCCACCGGAATGATTCCATCCTTGGTACTGGTCCTTTATATCTTTCCCTAATCTCACTTCTATTCTGATAATACTGTGCCCCTTGCCCGAAAGAATTTACAGTTTCTTTTCCTTCATATTTATTTCCAAATGCGTGTTTTGGCTTATTGACTTCTAAGGCTGATAATAATTCGATCATAGCTGCAATGCTATCGGGTCGGGCTATGATTAGGTAGTGTTGAAGTGTTTCCGGAAAATGTGGAGTAACTATATTTATTAGATCTTTTTCATCTAAGGGAGGGTCCAACATCTTCGATTTTCTCGCTATTCTCATAAAATAGTTGACCATTGATTCCTCCGATCTAGGATTAAACTTTCCATTGCTTAATTCAACTCTAATATTAGCCTGCCTACTAGCTCCCCAATATCTGGTTAAAAAGATGTTCCTAAAGGTCCTGTAATCATTATTGTTACCCATAGAAAGGCCTAGCCAATTAGCAGCATTACCCTTTAGGCATTTTCTTACTATCACCATCTTGTACTCCTCTGGTATACGTTTCACCGTGAAGTACTCTTGTAACCCTTCTAAAAAGGCTTTAGGATCATCTGAGTCTTCATTTTCAAAAACTGGAGGTGTCATTTCATTTAAGACATGGTTAGGCCAATGTAAATTTGAATTGTCACCTATCCCTGAGCTATTTCCGAGATCAGAATGGGAATTACTGTTACCCCTATTTTGCATCGAAATGTCAGCTGATACTCCTGGTATTGCCTCGTTTCTTGCAACTTCATTACTAAGATTGTTGTGATTACATGCATTTTCATTTAATTTCAAATTTTCTAAGGCCTCTTTTACCTGAGTAATTTCTGTTACTACTCCTTTTATTTGGTCTGTAACATCCTCCAAATTTCTAGCCTGCCTTTTACTTTCTACATCAGATCTTTCTATTCTAACTTTACACCCCTGTAACTCTTCTCTAATTTCTTCCCTTTGTTTGTCTAATCTATATGTTACTTTTTCCCTTTCTTTATCTAATTTTTCACTCACTTGTTGACCTAATTTCTTTTCAGAATTCTTTACTTCTTGCCTTATTGTCTCTAATTCTCCCTTAACCTGTTCTCTATTTTCTTTGACTTCACTACTAACTTTATTAATTTCCTCCCTAACTTCTTCCCTAAAGGTTTCGAAAGCTCTCTTCTGATTTTCCAATTGCATTCCCAATTCCTGTTGTCCCTTCTCTAATTTCTTTCCTAACTCTGTTCTTAATTCTTTACTAGTTTCATCTATCTTTTCCATTATCTTTTGAAACATATTCTCTATTCCTGACATAATCGCTGGCCTTTCTGAATTACTAAACATTTCTGAACTACCTCTAGGTGTTTCTCTAACGTTCTGATCTTCTACTTCTTGGCATATTCTGCTACCAATTACATTCTGATTAAATTCTTCCATCCTACTTACACTTTTCTCAATTTCCGGACTCTCAAAACCTAGAAAATCGCTATCACTGTCTTCCATTTCTAAGCTATTTACATGTGTTTTTCTACTCACCAAAATTTTCACTTTTCTTTTTTTTTTTTTTTTTTTTTTTTTAACTGCACGTAAACTTGTTCACTACACGTTTCACAGATGTTCACACGCTGGGCACCTTCTTGTCTGCTGGCTCGATGCTGATCTGGTCGTCTTGGGGTTGGTCCATTCTTTCGACGCCACACGTTGGATCACCTTCTTGTTTGCTGGTTCTATGCTGGCTTGGTCGTCTTGGGGTTGGTCCATTCTTTCGACGCCACACGTTGGCATGCCATTTGAAGCTAAAATAGTCTTTCTTCGCTTCTTGATGTTTCACCGTTGATACTTAAATGTCGTTGGTGACGTGGTGTTGCCCTTTGATGTGTTTCGCTCCGGCTAGTCAGCTTGAGATCTCTTACTTTTATCTCGGGTTTGCGTAAGTGTGATGGACAACCCAAGAACAACTTTATATATTATTTATTTTAAATATTTTCGGGAGCTATGCCGATTCTATATGTAGAGGAATCTCACTCACGTCCGCACAGCACAACCTCCCGTACTGGTCTGTGGTTGAGTAGTGACGCTTTCTAGCTTACCCACGCTAAGAAGACCGTTCTCTTCCAATTTGAATGTCATGACGTCATCCAAGAAAGCCTCGTATCCAAAATGCTATTTCCTTTTCCCGCAATTTAGAAATGTCCCTTTCTATTATAACATGTTCTTTTATGAATTTCGAATATATAATTACCTTTTTAGGATTAAACGATGTTTACTTTATATTTTATTAAATATATCGCACGACTTTTAAGGTTTTCAGACCTGACTTTCGAACGTGTATTTAAACTATGTAGTATGACGTCATGACTCGTTAATTTCAAACCAATAATGTGTTTATCCTACAAATTTAACGACTATTATTTACTCATATCTTGCTCACCTTACAACACTTCCTGCTCTATTATTTATTTATGTTATTACTTAACACTTATCGCAAATCTCATATCCGGCAATTAAATTAAAACGTGTCTTTTTCAAAAGCCCATTCGATCGGAAATCTAAATTTCGGTATCAACACGTAGTTGACTAACACACAGTATCTTGGCAATGGTGTGCTTCACATATAAGAATCAACTATGGTGTTTTTGCCATAACAAAAATGTCTACATGCTGCAAAGCTCCCTACTGGGATAAACTGACAAAAACAGAGCCAATCACCATATAGTATACATATAAAATCTAAGAACAAATAGTTTGTGTTCGTACCTCCATCATTTCTATGTGACGGAGATGTGCATTTTTGCTGCTCTGAAGTTGCTGACGAGCTTCATCTAGCTGCGTCTTCAGCTGCATTGATTCGTTGTATAAAACTGAGAACTGAGATTGCAAACACTTATACTCTGTAGTTTCGACAATAACAGACTCTGGAAGTTGCCGAATCTGCAAGCAAAAAATTACCAAATCAAATATAATTCTAAATAAACCACCAAAAAACTTCCAGCTATCAGCAGTAATATTAGAAATTAAATTCTCCATTTATGTTTTATGTATTACGGTTAAACATTTGTATTCTCTGTATATGCGACTGTTATTATAGTCAGGTTGTTTAATTTTAAATTTCAATACACATGTGGCAAGAGTAAATGTTTTAATGGACTGCTGGAGAAAACAATAGGAATAAAATTAATTTGCTCTCCAAAAATTAAATTTACATTCCTTTCTGCATTTTGCACACATTTTGTTTCAACTTTCAAAGAAAGTTCCAATTTGCAATTAACTTCCATTTTTTTTTATTTCTAAAAAACAAACAATTGGACAAATCACCCATTGCCACTCACTTTTGAACAAAAAATCACAACATAAGTCAGAACCAAAACTTCTTAAACACATAACGTGAAAACAAGAGGTGTTCACATGGGAAATCTTCATTTTGAAAAATAGAAACAAGATTATTCAATTTCGACATCCCCCAGGATATTTTCAGCAAGTTCCTTGAACCACCACTAGAAGAGTCCTCAGAGGAAATATCACTAGCCATACCATGGAGAACCAGTCAATGTCCAGTTGATAATGGTGAAAAGTCATCCTCCAGAACATGTTCCAGGAAAAGTAAGTGTTGTGTAGTGTTATTAATCGACTCACCTTTTGGATTAAATTACAATGCCATCCCTCAATATTTGCAGTTGTACATAAAACTTATTGCACACATTCCACATTGCTGGATTAATTAAGGTTTGCACACAGCCTCTTCCTGTTATTGGTGTTTATATGTAATGACAGCTGCCGGCCACACATCAAAAGAGATGCTCAGTATCAGCTACCTCACACCATGCTTGTAAATGCATGACCCAACAACAATGGAACGGTCAGAATAAAGCAATTCCAGACACTTGTAGAAGCTTGGACATGTCAGGCTTGTTTACCAGAAGTAAGAAAAGGTGTAAGAGGTAGAACTGGAACTTAAAAATTCAATGCCACAACTGGGATTTGAACCACAGACCTTCCGCTTGCCGGGCGGACGCTCTAACCACTGAGCTATTGTGACAAACTGCCAGAATGGCATTAAATTCTCAAGCCAGTTCGTATTTCTCCTGGTAAACCACAAAGGCAGTCTCACATCAGAGACAATTACCCCAATGGTGACTTAGTATTGCAAGTACTTTATATCCCAGGATTAAATAACCTTCACATGGTAATTATAATAATAATAATAATAATAATAATAATAATAATAATAATAATAATAATAATAATAATAATAATAATAATAATAATAATAATAATAATAATTACCATGTGAAGGTTATTTAATCCTGGGATATAAAGTACTTGCAATAGTAAGTCACCATTGGGGTAATTGTCTCTGATGTGAGACTGCCTTTGTGGTTTACCAGGAGAAATACGAACTGGCTTGAGAATTTAATGCCATTCTGGCAGTTTGTCACAATAGCTCAGTGGTTAGAGCGTCCGCCCGGCAAGCGGAAGGTCTGTGGTTCAAATCCCAGTTGTGGCATTGAATTTTTAAGTTCCAGTTCTACCTCTTAAACTTTGCCCACATACGGCTTGTGTGTTTAAAAACACCAACAGTAAGTTTGTTGGCATAAATAAACAAGAAAAGGTGTATTTTTCAGAGAATTTGCTGGCGCTTTGCCTGGATTATAAAAGCAGTAGAACACAGAGGAATAGTGTTTAAGTGTTCAGCAAGACAGAGTTTTATATGAAGCAGTTTTAATTAGTGTGAATGTGTCGCAGAAACAAGCTTTTTGTTGGAGAGAGTAGAAAGATGTGAAATGTGTGTCAAGGTTACCAGACGACAGAATGGTTAAGTTGCAAACTAATGACAAATTGTAAATTGTGTTAACAATAAAAGAGGACTGTTTTTATGATTCACATTTACAAGAGAAATAAAGTGACAGAAAAAGTAACCAGATTTGTCATTTGTCATAATTTACTTACTACCATTACTTTATCTGAGACTGTTGCTTAGTTGTCTTCAAAAACTTCAACCAGATCAAGAAGCACCAATGGGTAATCTATTAACAGCTGCACAAAATTCTTTGCAGTATTAACATAGCATCCTTTAAAACAATTATATTTTAACCAAAAAAGGTGAGTCGATTAATAACACTACACAACACTTATAATTTCCCAGAACATGTTTCGGAGGCAATCTTTCCTCCATTATCAACCAGACATCAACTGGTTCTCCCTGGTGTGGATGGTGATGTTTCCTCTGAGGTCTCCTCTGATGGTGGTTCAAGGAACTTGCTCAAGAGTACCTTCTGGGGGATGCCTTTGCCTAGGGTCAGATGCCTGTCAGGGAGCAGACAAACCTATGGACTGGCCAGAGTAAAGACCTGGAAGCGGGTAGTCAGCCCAGCACCAGGTATGGAAAGGTGATGAAACAATTGGTGGAATGAGTGGTGGAGGAAACTGGAGAACCTGGAGAAAACCCACCCAGATACCCTTTCATCCACTACAGATACCATATGCAGGTACCTGGGACCAAACACGAGCAGCCTTGAAGATAGGCAAACAGTCTTATTGCTCTGTCACAGTGTAGCCCCAACATATATTGCTCCTCCTTCAAAATCTGTTAAGATTTAAAAATATACATGGAACATTTTATTAAGTTCCAACTGCTATGGGTAAGCAATTCCAACAGAAATGCTGTAGATCTATTAGCAGCAAACAAATTTGCCCCGTTCAGAATCATATTAGAGAAACAATGCTCTAATCATGGTTTCACTATATGGAAGAACTTAGTGTTCTAAAAGTCTAAGTCTGGTCCCAGTTTGATATGTCTAGTTTGAAGTATGGTTTATTCAAACGCTATAACCATTACCCCTTATCAGCAATATTATATGTTTCTACCATTACAATGCACAGGGGAAGGGAAGAGGTAAATGAAAGGGGACAGATAGAGAAGAGCTGTAACTCCAATATAACTGATTTATTTTTAGTTTTCCTCCTAAAATGGCATGTAATATGATGCATTAAACATTTTTGTTCTTTACTAGATTAAACTCTCCACTGCCATAAATTTAACTTGAGAAGCACAAGAAAAGAAAATGTATTAATGTATACACTACAATTTAGTATCTAAATTCACCTGGTTGATTACAATAAAATTATACCACAGACCAAATTTGTCAATACTGTCCATAATTTCAGGTTATAGAAATTTCTGACTGCTGATTATTGCTTGTCTGTTGATTATATAACTTAGATGTGTACTATTTCAATGATTATGTTTAAGAGATCCATAACTTATTAATGGGATGATGAAATATGAATAAGCACCTACAAAGCTGTTATACATTTGCTTTAAGTTCTTCGGTTATAAAGGAGTACATCACTTCAACAAAGCTTGAAAAATGATTCGGTTAGTGAATAATTTAGTAAGTAAATTAAGCTTTTTATACTCCACAAAACAGATAAATTTTTCAACAATCACAAACACCACATATTCCAAATTTACTTTTTACTGCATATTACTTCCATTAGCGCATAATGAAAGTATCCATGAACTCCGTAAACTAACACTCATCCCTGTAAGCATACAAGAAAAATCTGCAAATCTATTTTCCCACTTGAATGGATATGAGAATTTCAAGAACTCTAAATCTATGAATGAGTTTGGTACCATTAACAGCAGTTTCACTTGCTGAAATTTGAGAAAAGGATTATTCCTTGAACATCAGTCTATTTGATTTACACTTTTTCAACTTTGTAAATATCAGTCTCTGCCTATAAAACAATTCTGAACTAGGCTCTAGAGATATCTCAGTGCATTCCTAAGTTATAAGTTTGTTGTATTCTTCAATGTTGCAATAGATTTCGTTTGCTCAAATATATTTTTAATGTGCTCAAGCCATTCAAATAACATACTTAAAAACATCATTAAAGTCCTATGCATTCTTTCTTCAGATTTAAAGCTTAATCAGTAAGGACTAGCAAATTTTCCAATTCAAGTTTCTAAGTATTATTTTTTTTTTTTTTTCAAATGGCTATACTGTCTGAATAATAGTCTACTGGATATTATTTTCACATATTGCATGGAATCAGTTGAAGATATTTTGAAATTCTTAATATGCTTCTTATGCTTCCAAGTTGCTTCAATGACTCCATACCAGGGAAGAATTAATTACATACCTTTCTATTAGTGTCTAGCCAAATTGATTTGTAAACTAGCTTAAATTTATGTTCCTTAGCTCATTCTCTCTTAGAGCTTATGTGCTACTATTCTTAGTATTTAACTCATAAATATTAGATCTCTCTTCAGATTTTGCAGCTTTCAATGAATCTCCCACTGCTCAATGTTTGTAGTTATTCTTCTGCTGAACAACCAAGGATTTTAACAATAACTTGTGTGACTTCGCACTTGTAACACATTTATGACCTTTCCAATCTTTAAAAATAAGCACCAGAATAGAAATTTAGCCATGTGCATCTTGGATTAAGAAATGGGGAAAAAAAGTTTTCACTAGTTTTTATATCAACCAACCTCCAATTATGTTACAATAGGAATAGGAGAGACAAATTACTTAACCCCTCTCTTTCCTATAGTACTAGAAGGCACAACACAATTGGGTAATACTTGTGCATTACCCGAGTGGAATAAACAGGTCAACTTCCCTGCCATATTACTCTGAATCACATACCACAGTATTTCTTCATGGAAGAATCTGAAGTCCTTTATAAATTATATGTACATCTAGACCATTCATCCACAAATGAAATCCTTGTTTACACTGCACTTTCATTGACTGCCATATAGTGCCCTTAAATACGAGTACTCATTCAGTCTCTGGATGCCTCTTTAGCAACATGATGGTGCTTAAGCATAAAACAGTGGCTATCAGAATACAAAAACTGCCCTCTACTTCATATCCATATTTCTATCACCGAATACTGCTAACATTTTACCCTTCAGGGAGATAATTGCTCCTTTTTTCTTCTATCAAAAGAGATTGTTTCTCATTCTATCATGGCTGGAAAGTCACCATCATGCATCCAACTTTGAAGCTGGACTCGTCAGCTTTACCATTGGCATAATTGCTCACACCTTCATATCAAGAATGCTGCTAATATTGACTCGGCAATCTGTAAATTTAAATAGGTAAATTAATTGAAATATAAAATACTTTTTAGAATCACAAGAAAACTCAAATTTAAACTGTGCTACTTTGTTTTATTCCCAAAAATATATATTGTGAGCTAAAGATATAGTGTCCTGTGCAGTGGGTTAAAGCATGGTCTACAGAATGCATCCAGACTTAATCCCCCCCATGGGGTGGGGATTTTAAGTACTGGGTATGGGACTGGTGCCCACCAGCATAACAAGGGAAGTGAGGAGCTGTGATAGGCAGCTGTCCTGGCCTTGTAAGCCAACTTTAGGCTTGAGGATGCATGATGCTGGCCACATCACCTCCCTATATCAGTTGGATGATTGCTCACTATGTGCAAGTGGGCATGAGACCAGCAGTTGGGTTGGCAGGTCCAGGCTCCACACAGATTGTAATGCCACAGGATTAATTTTGAAAAACCCATAAGTAATTACTTATTTATGCCAACAAACTTACTGCTGGTGTTTTTAAACACACAAGCCGTGTGTAGGCAGTGTTTGAATAATACAAATCGGTTGGAGAATTCAATGTTATACTGGCAAGTTGTCACAGTAGCTCAGTAGTTAGAGCAGTCATGTGTGAAGTGGAAGGTCTGTGGTTCAAATCCTAGCAGTGGCATTGAATTTTTAAGCTCCAATTCTACCACTCAAACAATAATGTAATTTTTCAAATAAAAGTAAAATTTCATAGAAGTTTATTAACACGATAATGAACCAACATAATCTTTCAGATATTTTAAGTCACAGAAAATATAACTGGGAAACACTTTTGACAAAAGGAAGGGGAAGAAAAGATAATCTTTAAGTTAGATCAAAAACTGAGAAAAGTTAGCACATCAATACTCCTACTCTACAAAATAATCTGTATTATTATGCTTTTATACCTACCTTTGCTACTTAAGTTTCATCAAAGCTTCAAATATAGTTTTCAGTCACATCCTTGCTTCAATACATCTCATGAAGAATTTGAATGCCGTGTGTTCTCTAATACCATATGACGATTTCCATAAAACAAACTTATTGCAAAAATTATAGCCCAGATTTCATCAAACCATAGTGAAATGTACTGCGCATTCTATATTCCATATCTACTAAAGCAGCAATGTATGACTGTCAATAAACAAAGCACCACGAAATATCAGTGCAATTGTTGTACCTATTTTTTTAAATACTCAATCACACATCAACATTACACACTGTGAAAGAAAATAACATTAAGATACACGCTATTTGCATATTCCCGTTATGCCCAGAGGGTAATATTTACTCTCACTCAATAATATTTATATATAATTTAAAAATATTTTAAACTTACAACCTGCGGAAACTATTTCACAGTATGAAGAGCTAATGGTGCATGGTTGAAATTCCAACCTTGGAATTGAATTTTTAAGTTTGATTCACTTTTTCAACTTTGTTATGTGTGACTAGTGCAAATAAGAATTAACTGCAACTAAGTTCTATGTATAAACTTACCTTAGAACATGACTAGTAGACTGGTAATGAAGTAATTTGGAATATAAGGCAATATATAAGCCTAAAACACTCATATAATTCAGTTTTGCCATGGAGGTTTGTTAAACATTACAGAACAAAAGTTCTTTGTGCAGTTGGTGGTCAAAGTTACAGCATTTGGAAAGGTAGGAGAATTAAAAGATAAACCGCTTAATTCTGACCCTGGCAATCAATTTTCAATTTTGCATCAACTTTCCATTAAATTGAGCTTCTGCTTTCATTAATTTTCCATTTACTAAGTACAAAGCTAGAGAACAAAAACACAAAATATAGTAACATACAGATAAGAAAATATAAATTTTAATTTTCAACACGTATTGCCATTCAGCAAAGTGCAAAGTAAGATATGATGAAAGTATTGAATTTTTCTTTAAGAAAGTCATTTGAAATGAATAAAAATAAGACGAAACACTCCTGTAATTCTTTGGCATTAAAACTTCTAGAAACAAAAAAGGGTGTGCTTAACCCTCTGAGTGTTAAAACCTTGCAATGTGTAGCCATGGAAAAATGATTGAGCGCATTCTTCTTCTTTTACAATGGCGTTACAGACCAATTTTGGGCCTTAGCCTCTTTATCCTTTTCCTGCATTCTTCTCTGTCCAAAGCTAGTCTTTTCCATGCTGCAGTACCAAAAAAAACCTCTACAATCAGAGTTAATGGCATCTAACCATCTGTTCCTAGGTCTTCCAACTGGTCTCTTGTCATATATCTTCCCTTCCATAACCCTCTTTGGTATTTGATGTTCCTCCATTCTGTAAACATGCCCAGCCCATTCTAACCTTTTTAATTTAATATAAGTTACCAGGTCAGCACTTTTATATTTCTCGTACAGCTCATAGTTATATCTGCTTCTCCACACTACATTATCTAGTACTGCTCCAAAGATCCTTCTGAGTAGCTTCCGTTCAAATACTCCAAGCATTGTTTCAGTTCTCTTTGATAGAGTCCATGTTTCACATCCATAGCCCACAATGCTCCGAATTATAGATTGATATATTTTAATCTACCATTTTATGCAGCTAAAAGATTAGGGAACTCTGAATTCAAAAACAAATTATTGCAAAATATTACTATGAAAAATCAAAGAATAAAAGATGGGAACTACCAAACATTCAAACAGTAATTCCTGAGTATCCTCGAAAAACAGCAGTTGCAACCTTCAGGATGATTACAGGACATGATTGTCTGGCAAAACATTTAAACAGAATTGGGATATATTCTTCACCACTCTGCCCTCTATGTGATCTGCAAGAGGAAATGGATCGAGACCACCTTCAAATATGCCCAGCCACTTCTAGCGCCCCATCCATCAGTGAAAAATATTGGAGAGCAAGAGGATTAATGACTTCATTGTCAGAAATCCAGCATTAGCTAACAACAACAAAACAACATTTTAATTTTAGTTTTCTGGTGTACATTGTTAGATTTCATTACTTTCCCCAGTGCAAAATATGCCTTGTTTGCAGTACTGATCCGGGTTTGTATCTCTGTTAACTTATTGTCACTTGTTATTATGCTGCCTAGTTATTTAAAATTGTCTTCTTTTCCAAACTTACTTAACTCTGAGTCAGGCAGAGGTGTGCTGGTTCCATGTTTTCTAATTTGTGTCATAAATTTTGTTTTCTCTACGTTAATCTGAAGTCTGACTTTTTCCACTCCCCCTTCCAAATCTTTGAGTACTTCCTCTATTGCTTTAATAGATCTACCCATTATGTCAAGATCATCCGCATACCCAACAATCTGGATACTTTTATATAACACTGTGCATTTCAGATCTACCTTAGTTTGTTGTACCAACCATTGTAAAACTAAATTGAAGAGAACTGGTGCCAAATTAAGAGAGCAGAATATTCCAAATTCCATATCATGTTGCAGCATGGTTTACACAAGCCGATATTTCCAACCTGCAGCTAAGTTGATTGATAGTCTGTTCTGTGTGTTATTGTCTGTCAGACACACAAATAGGGTGTGTCTTGAATCACCACTCGCAATTGTTTACATACTCGCAAATATAAATGCTAGCCTATTTGTGTGTCTGACAGACAAGATATGGAATAGAGACTATCGATAAACTCAGCTGGATGATGGAAATGTCCATTGTGTAAACTGCAGTGCACTATGATGTGGAACTTACAAATATTCTGCTCTCCTAATGCGCTCAATCATTTTCTCTATAATACAGTATTGTAAAAATGTATCATCGAATATCTAAGGAACAAGTGGACAGGCCAGTTTCTATAAATTCTATCATAGAAATGACAGCTATAAATAAATAAATAAAAAAGTACAATATAGGAAATGAAACCATAAAATGCACATTTGTGGTACTCCAGTAAATTAAGGCAAACACATGAAATCTAAGGAGTTTCATTTTTATAAATATATTTGGTTTAAACCTTGTCATATAATCCTATGGTTCTCTGAGTTATAAAATTTAGAAATTATTCCCATGCATGTATACTCAAAGAGTATAGAAAGAAAATAATACATTTATATTCAAAATTCACATTTCCTTACTCCTGTTTTTGCAAACTTAGGAATAGTACTTTGCCACTAAGTATGGAATAAAAGCTACTAAAAACTATAAGATGAAATATCTTCCAGGCTGTTTTGACGTGGTCTGATGGAGATAGGTGCTCCCTACTGCAGCTGCAGTAGACAAAACGTCTGGAACACCAATCTACAGCAGACAACAGCAAAACAGCCTGGAAGATATTTCATCTAATAATTTTGACACTGGCTGTGAAAACCTACGTAGTTTAATTGCTACTAAAAACTGTTTATATAATTTGTAATGCTACATTGCACTTGCAGCATGCCTATCTGAGCGAAGTATGAGGCTCACTATGAAAGTTTTGAGATGTGAGAAAATGTTGATCCACTCAAATTGAATGCAGGATGGGATAGCCCCATCCTTTGTGATTAAACTGGCATAAGTACACCTCTCCCACTCCAGGAATTCGAGCAATGCAAGGATGAACAACCTGCAGTGTAGAGGTAGTGGGTGAAACCAGTGCCAGTCTTGAACATTTGCAACTGACTTTTGGGGACATTGCTCCTTCCCATTCCACAGTTTTATGGTGGTTTCAGGAATTTAAAAGGACTGATCATCTATGAAAGATGAGGAGAGAAGCATGCATCTGGCAAAGGCTGTGAAGGAGGAAAACATCACAGGACTGAAAAAATGTTTCACAAAAATAATTGCGTAACATTTAAAGAAATTGAGGCAGCATTGCAGAATGGTTCGCCAGCAATTTTGAAAATCCTCCATGAATTCCTTTGTGGGGTCCCAACTTAGTCCCATGTGACTTTTTTTTTCCCTGATCCTAGTGAGAAACAAATTCATGCCTGGAAAGAGATTTTCAACCCTTGAAGATGCTGTTACCACCTATGAAGGGGAGCTTGCGGCCATCGAAGAAAGCATGACAGTAGTGCTTCCAGAAGTGGTTTCAGCAAATGCTCTACACAGTGTGATGAGTACTTTGAGAAAGTGTAACAATCTAATAAAATTATTCTTGGTGTATCACAAAACTTTCTTAGTGATCCTCGTATATAAATATGAAGTTGAAATGGGTGTTACTACTTCCATAGCACTTTGAAATAGCATATTTGACAAAAAGAACTGGTACACTAGTAGTTTATCAATTGCAAAATTATATTCATATTTTGAGTTTTATAATTCCAACAAATTGTAACAAATATAATATTTATTAGGATATTCTATGTTTTTTTCATATTAATGTAGGTTTTATAAAGCAGTTCTAAATGTCAAACCAAATTTGAAAGCACAAGGCCTCAGAAAATGAGCATAAAATGTGAGGAAACATTACATGGAGGTCTGTAGAACTGGAAATTTGCTATATATATTATTTAATCCCCTTTTGCCCAACCACCAGACTTTATTATGTACAATCAAGAGCTGTAAATTTGCAGTTTCACTGTGCACATTTATATTTTTATTTTTAACAGGCATATTAATTGGGTTTTCTATCAAATTTCTTGTTTGGTATAATCATTTAATTATCAAATTATATTGTTTGCTAATGACCTCAATACATGCTCAACTTCTGGAGCAACTTTTTTTTTTTTACTTTAATATTAGTAATACAAAAAACAATACTGGAAATACGAAAGGCATTTCCCTATATCAATTCACCTTGGAGCAATAGGAGAGTTAAATTTTTTTAAAAAAAATGTGCTTTGGTCTGGGTGGTTCAGTTGGTTAGATGCTGGCCTACTGATCCCAAGGTTGCAGGTTAAAATCCGGCCCAGATCAGTGGTTTTAAGTGTGCTTAAAAATAACAGCTGCATGTTATAATCTTTGCGAAAGTTAAAGGCATATGGAGGCGGGCCGTACTGCAGACTCCAGTGAATCCTAAGCTTGCCCCTCCTACCAGTGCTGACGAATGTGGCACATGCTCTTATGTACAGAATCTCTGCCAGTACACGCACCACGCTTGGCAACAGCGCTCCGCTTGAGTATTTGCCAGCGTTCACATGCCTTTAACTTTTGCGAGCGATATAGTAGATTTACTGGCATGTAAAAGAACTCCTGTGGGATGAAATATGGCACACAGGTGATGCGGATATGATCCTGTCAATTGACAGCATGGTTAAACAACAAAATAATTTTTTTTTTTTAACATATGCATTTAAATACATACATCCATCTTGAGCTTCTCAACTTCCTTTAGCGAATCTCGATGCTGTTGATGTAACTTATCCAATTCCTGCAGGCGGTTATTAGCCAATTCTCTTAGTTCTTCAACCTCCTTCTGGAGATCTTCCACCTGTAAGCACATATACCTTTACTTGCATAACTGATATCATAAATCAACAAAGAAATTTTCCACTTGTTTGTTGGCAAACAATTGTATTATTTTCCAGATTTATACAAAGACTATGTAAACTATGAAATATGAGGTATGATCAAAAGTAACAGGAATTTTTTTAATTTCAGGGGCTTTATACATCTGACTTTCAAGACTTTTTATCTAGTTGGTACATATGTTCTTGATCTGTTTGCGTTTTCAACTGTTTTGAAAATTTAGTTTATTGTTGACTATTGAAAAGGTTATATGTGATTGCAAGTGTTCAGCAAATTGTTGCTTTCAAAAAAGATGGATCAAAGAATTTGCATTAAATTTTGCGTTAAAATGGAATAAAGTGCAGCACCGTGTTCAAAATGTTGACTGTGGCTTTTGGGGAATCTACTATGAGTAAGACAAGAGCTTATGAGTGGTACAGATGCTTCAAACAGGGTCGAGAAGATGTTGAAGACTACAACCCTGGACACCCTAGCACATCAATTATTGACGAGAATGTGGAAGAAAGAAAATGGTTCCAAAAAATCACCAAACCACCACCAGAGAGGTTGCTCATGATGTCAGCATATCCTTTGGCTCATACCAAACAATTTTTTCAGATGTTTTGAGTGTGAAACATATGGCAGCAAAGTTTGTTCCGAAATTGTTGAATTTCGACCAAAAATGATGTCGCAAGGATACAGCTCAGGAATTGCTGAATGAAGTCGACAACAATCTAGAACTTCTAAAGAAGGTGTAACAGGTGACGAAACATGGGTATGACGTTGAAACTAAGGTTCAATCATCCCAATGGAAACTGCCCGAAGAGCTACAGCTAAAAAACATTTGACAACTTTGATCATATGTGAAAGTTCTTCTGTTTTCTTTGATTACAATGGGACAGTAAATCACGAGTTTCTGCCTTATGGTCATATGGTCAATAAGGAATATTACCTGGAAGTTATGTATTGTTTGTGTGAAGCAATCCGAAAAAAACAACCAGAACTGTGGCAAAACCACCTGTGGAAATTGTATCACAATAATGCTCCTGCTCACACCTTAATGCTTGTTCATGATTGTCTGGCAAAAAAACAACACCATTATGTTGGCTCAACCACTACATGGCGGCGCCGTGGCCGAGCGGTTAGCGTGCTCGCCTAACACCTAGGCGGCCCGGGTTTGATCCCAGGGACCCGCATGTGGTATTCGTGGTGGACAAAGTGGCATCAGGGCGGGTTTTCTCCGGGTGCTCCGGTTTCCCCCACCATCTCATTCCACCGGTGCTCCATCTTCATTCCATGTATCATCAGTGTCACCGCCTGCGGTGCCGTAGTAGTAAAATGGACGTTAAACACTACAACAACAATCAACCACTACATTTGCCAGACTTGGCCCCCTGCGACTTCTTTCTATTCCCTAGGTTGAAGAGAACAGTGAAAGGACAAAATCACCGAAGGAACTGAACACCATAACAAAAAGTGAGTTCCAGAAGTGCTTCCAAGATCATCATATAATAATAATAATAATAATAATAATAATAATAATAATAATAATAATAATAATAATAATAATAATAATAATAATAATAATAATAATAATAATAATAATAATAATAATAATAATAATAATAATAATAATAATAATAATAATAATAATAATAATAATAATAATAATAATAATAATAATAATAATAATAATAATAATAATAATAATAATAATAATAATAATAATAATAATAATAATAATAATAATAATAATAATAATAATAATAATAATAATAATAATAATAATAATAATAATAATAATAATAATAATAATAATAATAATAATAATAATAATAATAATAATAATAATAATAATAATAATAATAATAATAATAATAATAATAATAATAATAATAATAATAATAATAATAATAATAATAATAATAATAATAATAATAATAATAATAATAATAATAATAATAATAATAATAATAATAATAATAATAATAATAATAATAATAATAATAATAATAATAATAATAATAATAATAATAATAATAATAATAATAATAATAATAATAATAATAATAATAATAATAATAATAATAATAATAATAATAATAATAATAATAATAATAATAATAATAATAATAATAATAATAATAATAATAATAATAATTATTATTATTATTATTATTATTATTATTACACATGCATGCACATATTTGAGCTATGTTAATTTCTTTCTTTAGAGCTGCTTATACTTTACATTCATATAATCAACATGGAATTTATTATTAGCCTGAAGTTTATCTAAGTGTAAAGAAAAGGATATAAATATTGTAAATAGATTTGCTTACAAATTTCTAACAATGTCCAGATTACAGTTTTAAATTCAGAGTGATTTATATAAAAGTAATACATTGTAAAATTATTTATAGTTCCTTTTAGATTGTATAAACATCTATTGATAAGGTACATTTTTAGATTTGTTTTAAATTTGGAGCCTGTTACTTGTTTGATGGCATTAGGGAGTTTATTGTATAAAATTGAACGCTGAGTAATTACATTTTTGTCTGATATTTTCTTACTAAAACCTCTTCTACAATAATCAGTATTTGTCTAGAATAATGATGGTGGATATCATTGCTTTTTTTTTCACTTCCATTTTCTACTGCAAGTATAATTGCTTTATACACATACAGTGCATAGTGACAATAGGTTGTTATCAATGAATGCATGTTTACATGTATCAGTGGGTCTTAAGTTGTACATTATCCTTACACATTTCTTTTGCATTATAAAGAGTTGTTTATACGGGTTTTGCAGGAAATACTCCATATTTTAATGCCGTAAATAAGATGTGGATAGATTACACCATAATAAATTTTTGTTAGTTAGCTCAAGTTATTTAAAGTAATATAACAAATACAGATTTGCTAATTTTATTACACACATAATCTATATGATCTACCCATGTTAAACTACTATGTACAATTACACCCGGAAACTTTTGTGAATTTACATTTTTTGTATTATCATAAGTATGAATTTCTGTTTACCGTGAAAGATAATATTTGTCAGAGCAGTTTTTTGTATATTACACTTTAAGTTAAGTGATCCAAGAAATTTTTTAGAGTAACTATAGATTTTTCTGTATTTTTATGCAGCTCTTCATGGTTTACACCAGCACCTATTACTGTAGTATCATCTACCATTTAAATCTCAGCTATGGAATTCAAGTTTTCAGTCTACCTTTTTAAAACCTTAGCTTACGTGTCAAAGAACGAGTGAGTGTGTCGGGTTTAAGGACCCGTCAACAACTTGGTTGTTAGGGTCAAAGAACAATGATCTATTTAACTTCACATAGAAACTCATACTCACACTTTTAACAGATATTCAGGCAATACAGAATTTATCCTTTTACATTACAAAAGAAACCATATTACTGTGCTTTTCAAATGGGAAGAGTTCTGATCTGCAACTAATAAGATACGTTTACGTGCACAGCATTGCAAGCTCATTACACCCACTCTTTTCATATTTCCCTCTCTCTTGCACATTGTCCTAGTTCATGCAAGTCTACCTATAACTAGACATAATGTGATATCGCAAGCACCACTTAAGGGGAAAGCAATTATGACAACACAGCAGGACTCCGATTGGTTGCCAACCTGGAGACGTTCAAGGACAAATTCCTTCCCATTTGAAAGGCACAGTAGTGCACTGTCCTATGCAGCAAGTGGCTATTTGCTCTTGTTCCCTTTCTATGATCTAATTTCTTTTGCTTTCTATAAATTTACCATGAAATGTATTAAACTGAAGTTAGCTAGAATTTACATTCTGATGTGGACAGTGCCATACTTTAAGTAAATCCCAAAATTTAATTTCCCCATGTCAAGCTGGATTCAGAGAGTTCCACTCTACAAATGAACAAGTCTTACTTCTCAGTCAAGAAATCAAAGACTCCTTCAATAGAAAAGAAGATAATGTATCAGTTTTTATTGATTTCCAAAGTGCATATGATTCTATATGCAGAAAAAACTGCTAAAGAAAGTAAAACAAATAGGGATACAAGGTCCAATGTTATCATGGCTATGTCACTTCCTAACACAACACTTTATTGCTACCAGATAGGGAAGAAATATATCTAAATATAAACAAGTACACCGCAGCTTAGCACAAGGCGCAGTGCTCAGCACTACACTTTTTAATATATTTATTAATGATCTGCCACAACAAATACAAGAATCAGGCGTGAAGTGTGCACTATTTGCTGATGGCTTAGTAATGTGGACTTCAAAACCAAAAAACAAAAGTACAGAACTATAAAAAACCATGCAACTATCTTTAAACAACCTACAAAAGTTGACCAAAGAAAATTCAATGACTGTTAATACAACAAAATCAAACTACCAAATCTTTTCACTAAGAAAAAAACCACTAAAAATAAAACTAAATTTTGAGGGTCAACAATTACCAGAAACAAAGGAAGCAAAGTATTTAGGAGTTACATTTGATACCAAACTTACATGGACCAAACAAATAGAAAATGTAATACAAAGAGCAGAGAGACGCCTTTCACTGTTAAAACGTCTAACATGAATGAAGTGGGGATGCTCCAGAGCAACTCTTAACACAACATACAATGTATATATAAAGCCATTATTTACTTACTGCAGCGAAGTTCTTGTAACAGCAAACACAAAAAAAATTCAAATCTTTCAATTTCTTTCCAAAATTCAAGACATCAAGAAGAATGTATACCTTCCTAATTCAAAGGAAAACTTCATATCTAAAGTCAATCCGACACAAACATTAGACATCACATATTATTTACACCTGACAGAAGAAGTTAAGAAAAGTGATACTCCAACTAGTGTTCTAAAATTATTGGCATTAGAGACAATCCATGCATATTTATACTGATGGATCACAGATATCAAACCGAGATGGAGCAGGGGCTGGAGTCACGTGTCACCTCTTTTCCTATTACAAATCTTTAAATTATGGAACTACAAACTTTGATGGAGAAATTGAAGCAATTCGAATGGCCCCACAATATCTTTTGTATAGAATTTCACATTTTCATCAAGCAGTTATTCTCTCACATTCCAGGGCGGCAATTATAGCAGTTACTTCCAAGTTGTCACCAAAAAACCAAACAATTATAGAATGTTGGAAAATCCTTACCCATCTAACCGCACTTCAAAAACACCTAGTCTTCCAATGGATACCAGCTCACTGTGGACTGAGTGGTAATGAGAAAGCTGATTTTGTTGCTAAAAAGGGTACCGGGAATCTGCAGAAATCTATAGTTAATCTACAATTTTATGCAGCTAAAAAGATTAGTCAACTCTGAATTCAAAAAAATTATTGCAAAACATTACTATGAAAAATCAAAAAATAAAAGATGGGAACTACCAAACATTCAAACAGTAATTCCTGAGCATCCTCGAAAAACGGCAGTTGCAACCTTCAGGTTGATTACAGGACATGATTGTCTGGCAAAACATTTAAACAGAATTAGGATATATTCTTCACCACTCTGTTCTCTATGTGATCTGCAAGAGGAAATGGACCGAGACCACCTTCAAATATACCCGGCCACTTCTAGCACCCCATCCATCAGTGAAAAATATTGGAGAGCAAGAGGATTAATGACTTCATTGTCAGAAATCCAGCATTAGCTAACAATATACTTTAAGGAAAACAGCTGAGAACAAATGTTATCAATACACCTTATAAAAAGTAAATAATGACAACTGATGTACCTGTTAGTGTATATTCAAACAAGGAAATAAAGCTTTGATTTTTCATTTAAAGAAAGCATGCTTAAAACTAGAGCATTTGATTTAGTTTTGATGTTAATTCAGAATTTTCATTCAGATAATAGAGAAACATATTACTTAAAATACTTTGGCACTAAAAACCTTTCCAATCATAACCTTGCAGTGTCACCATGATGAACTGATAACTATTTGAAGCACCAATTAGAACACGGTATGACAAAGATAATACTATATTGCTCGGAAGAGTACCAGTTTGAGTATTTATGACTAATACAGCATTCTTAACATTAAATGTGACAATCACACCAAATCAGAATTAGTTGCATTTACATTCTACTCCATGTAAGTATGAAATGTCAGCAAAAACACTTGTGATTCTATAGATGTGAAAGGATTCTGGTCCTCTTCAACACTAAAATCACCATTCTAATCATACTATGCTTGTTTACAAACAACAAAAAGTTGCATGCAGGAAAGATGATATGCAAATTAAATTTATTACATTTTTAATACAGTAGAATCCCAATAACTCAACTCTCAATAACATTAACATTCTATATAACTCCGCTTCTTCACTTTAATTTTATTATCATTAAACTTGACTGTAATGATTTCTATAATCCACTATACAGAATAAATAGTATAGTAAATTTTAATTAATGTAAATAAATATACAACCTACTGCATTCTCATTCACAGTAACAAAAGGCCTGACCACATATTGGCCTTCGATATCTAGTCAGAACATAAGCAGCCGGCAGACACCGCCATAAAATCAAAAGCTAATAATGTGGATACATAGCATCAACACTTGTTTTGAAGGTTTATTGTTTTACCCAATACGTACGTGGTAAGTTAAAGTTTCAGTTAGATGTTTCTGGTTACAGTACACTTTCTCAGATTTTAGACTTAGTGTTGTACTGAGTGGACCACCTCCATAGCGCAGTTGGTAGCACTTGCCTCTGGCATGGAGAAACCGGGTTCGATCCCTTGTATCAGCATGGGGATTTTATCCACTCTGGGAGGTCTGGCACGGGGTGCACTCAGACTTGTTAGGTCCCAGGGGGACCAATTGAGGAGCTACTTGATGGAGAAGTAGCGGCCCCAGGATAAGAAGGCCTCATAACTGGCTGGGAGGGCTCGGGGTACTGACCATGTCTCACCCTCCAGTACTGCACCCCACCAATGACGCCTGTAGTGGGCAGAGGTGGGGGACGTAGCGGCTGGGCGGTAGGCCTTGGCCCTTCATGGGCTGATGCGTTGGGGTTTAGTTTAGAAGCTGTATTGAGTAAGAATGAGAAGAAAAGATGACAAGTTAACATGGCATTGGAAATTACATTGGATGCATTCAAGAGACCAGATAAAGAGAAACATAATAACACGTAATAAATTTTAGGACATGTTATACTTTTCTGTTTCCTATATTGTGCTAAAACAAGCATTTATGTAATTTATGTTATGAGTTATGAATAACAGACCTACTTATTCCACGAAACTAGACATTTCGATAACTCGAAACACTCAGTCCACATTAGGTTGAGTTATTGGTATTCTACTGTATACTGTTATTGTTACATATCACACTTATATAAGATTTCTATACTATACTTACTGCTTTGCCACAGTAAATTTACTGCAAAAAGAAGACAGGTCAGAGGAACTATCACAGCGTTTCATTTAAACAATTTAACAAAACCTAAAACTATGCTAAATGTTGAATTTTTACCTTCTTCTGTGATACACTCGTCGTGACCACTGGTTTCACAATGCCCTTGTCTTCCCCATGGATCTGCTGATAGGTTTTTAGCTTCTCTATAGCTTCTGCAAGATGGTTTTCCAGTTTATCATTTCGAGATTGTACTTTTAACAACTCATACTGAAGATCATCAATTTGGTTCCTTAATTCTGCTGTTTCAGTTTCTTTACCTGTCAAACCATCCTGCAGTTCTGCCATCTTAAAAAACACCAGTAATGTTAACTCAGACACAAAGAAATTAGATCAAATTTTTATGCATCATTAATGTCTATACAGAAAAGTAAAAATATAGAACTACATTATAATATGTAATAAATATTTAATATAAATCCAACTGCATAAAATATTTTAAACCTTCTTCCATATATAATGCATATTTATTATTTTCAATACACAAAACTGAAGTGACAAAATAAAAATCAGAGCAACTACACATTAACTAATAAAACAAACCTAGAACAGGAGTAGAAATACTCCTTAAAACATCTTAGGACTTTCAAGATTAAAATGTGGGCAGAAATAAACACTGAACAAGACTATAAAAGTAGCAGTAGGCCTTTTATAACACCACACAGGACATCACAGACTTATTTAAAATGGGAATCTATAATTCACAGTAGTGTACATTATGCAACCTACTAAGATCATGGACATCTCCAATACAAGGAGATAAAGAGTGAAAATGTGCATGGTCCCATTGGAAAATGCCCGACCAATATTAACTTTTCCTGGGGTAGAAGTATTTAATAATGCAAAGATTTATAAATTAGTGTAATATGATGTAATATCAAGAATTACCTTGAGGGATATGGTATGATATTTTTCATGTAGTGAAGTATTGAGTGCTTGAAGATTTCTATTTTCACCTTGTATTTCAATGTTTGCTTGCCGAATAGTTTCATCCATATTTGGGGGTTCATCTGCAAAGCAAATAAGTTGGTAATTATTATACAATAATGAATATTTGCTGTGTAATGCCTCATTCTTTGAAAGAAATCAATTTACAAATACCACATATCTTTTCAACGAAGTTAACATGTTTGCTATGGTTAACTTAATTCTAGCAGAAAACTAGTTAATACTAAATATATTATGTCATACATTCTTAAACTAAAATTTTAATCTTTACAATAATTTTTATAACCAAGATTCAAATTAATAAGCAGGGTGGGAGGCAAAATTTCTGCCTCTTGTCAAATAAAATTTACCTTCCTTGGTAGGGATAAATGTCTTTCACCCTTTTCATTATGACAGTATGTAAACACAGATTTAAAATTCCAGAGCAACAATTGTATAACTTCATAATGCTATTCACCTATACAATGTGTCGTAGCAGTATAAATTACCTCACAAGCATTACATTTGCTTGGTGCAGCTAAAGTGTGGTAATGGACACAGCTTGATATTAATGCTGTCTGTCAATTACATTTTGCCAACAATAAATAATATGGCTTAAGTTGTAGTGTTCTATGGTGTGTGCATGTGTGTAACAGAGGGCAGACACCTTCACCCACTGCGACCCCGACATGGATCTCTTGTGGACTACCACCCCCTATGGGGAAGGGATGAGGCAAAGTGACAACATAGGGGTCAAAAGAGCGGAGTCAGTGAAGCCCAGAGATGCAGTTACAGTTACAGATATTGACACCTGGTGCACTACCAAAGTGTTTCCACTGCCCAGGAAGAGGATGACGAGGCGACCCTTGCAGCCCAGGCAGTAATTTCCAAGGAGGGCCAGGGAAGAGGTTCCAGAGCACAAGCAACTATGCCATCTGTCCACTATTGCCGGAACATAGTGTGCTACCAACCAAACCTGAAAGATGACAAGGAAGGGAAATGAGGAATGAAGGGGAAGGAACCATGGAGAAGAGATTAATGCACCCTAGCATTTCCCTAAGTGATATGGGGAAACCACAGAAAAAACCCATGAGTATCAAATCCGTGACCTCCCGAATGCAGGCCACAGGTGTTACCGCCTGAGCCATCCCACTCTGTGATGTTCTATGTTGGTTGAATATGTCCTTTAAGGAGAGTGGAGTTTATTTAATTTGGTTCACAACATGCATAAATGTTTAATAATAAAGCAGAACGTATGACATATCTTATATGCACAACATATAAAGGATATTTTGTTTGTTAACCACACTGACAATTACAAGGCTCATATTAGCACCAGTGTGCTGGAATTTCATCCCACAGTTCTTTTACACACCAGTAAATCTACAGACTGTCACTTTTACGCACACTTAAAAACCATTGGTCTGGGATGGGTTTAAACCCGCAACCTTGGGATTAGTAGGCTAGCCCCTCTAAGGTTGTAGTCTGAATGCAAGTTAATAGGGGCGAATGCAAGTTCTTCTTCTTCTTCTTCCTCTGATTACCCACTCCTTATGTAGAACTTACAGCCCCTAGGACTTACAAGCCAGTGCCTAGGGTCAAACGGCTGTCGGGGAGCACAGGAACCTATGGCCTGGACAGAGTGAAGACCTGGAAGCGGGTGGTCAGCCAAGCACCAGGTATGAGAGCGAGGAAGAGGATGATATGAAATGCAGGCAAAATGGATGACTGGAAAGGTGATAATGGAGCAATTGGTGGAATGAGTGGCAGGGGAAACTGGAGCACCCAGAGAAAACCCGCCCTGATGCCACTTTGCCCTCCACGAATACCACATGTGGGTCCCAGGGATCGAATCCAGGGCACCTAGGTTGTAGGCGAGCATGCTAACTGCTCGGCCACGGTGCCGCCGGAATTGCAAGTTAATAGGGGCAAATATGAGTGAAACACAAACTGAAATTGTTAAATTAAGTGTAGTGGCCTAATCAGGAGAGCACATTTGTATTTCTTCTTAAATGCTGTTCCTTGAATATATAAGCTGCATAAAGCATTGAAGCAGTTCTAACAAACATGTGCATGGTGCAACGATGGACACATATTTATATTACTACTACAATGACTGCCATTACACATATTAAAAATGATAGATAGCTACTAGTTTCTGGGATGCTCGGGGTGTGCTGTTGGTAGGGCAAACCATCAACAGAGTACAAAGCAGCTTTGCTGGAGCAGTTAAAGGATCCTATGAAGGCCAAACCTCTGCATTAGTTACAGAAGAAAGTTCTTTTCCAAGATAATGCATCACCTAAATTGTGATTACTTAGTTGCATGATTTATGCTTTGGACTGCTATCGCCTGCATAATCTTAATTAGATTTTGCCCTCAGCAACTGTTTTGCTCTTCCAAAATCTGAACAAAGCTTGACTTTGGCTGGCCCCGTGGCACAGTTGGTAGAGCACCTACCTACTGTGCTAGGGGTCTCGGGTTCGATTCCCTGCAGGGCAGTAGGAATTTTTCTCCAGCCAAGATTATTTCTCATCCTTTCCTGACTCTGGAAGTATGAATGAAAGTGTGAATGGTTGATAATGGAGGAAAGTTAACCTTCGAAATGCGTTCCGGAAAATTATGTTGTAAGTGTTGTTTAGTGTTATTGACCTTTTAAATTAAATTCTAGTACATGTAAATAATTCTAACACCATTTTGCATGTCAGTTAACAGACTATATCTTCATTCCCTCCTGCTGACACTAAAGTTATCAACCATTTAAGAGTTATTCAAAGGACATTCATCAACAGAAATTCTTCTGAAATTAAGGACAGCACATTAAAAAATAATTTATCTTATACACCTGCAAATTTCATTTTGTATCACTCTACAAAACAGTTAAAGACAAAACAATAGTGAACTGAGATGAGGTGCATGACATTGAAAAAAATAATACTTGATTCACTCAAGGTTGCCAAAGTAAAAGCTATTGAACAGACATTTAAAAAGTGTGTTTGAAAACAATAATTATAGATTTCATATGTGCAAAATTGCAAGGGCAAGTAGACATGGTTGAAATTGAAAGTTGGTGTGTAAGCAATAATCCTTTGATGAAATATGCAAGACTGTTCCTGTAATGCTCAATAATGCTTCTCTAGGTGTCATGCATTATTATGAGGAAACCTACAATCTTGGATAAAGTTTTTTATTGCTCACTGCAACAGTGAGTGTTTTACACCCACACTTTCCCAATCTATGGGCAAGTGACTTTTTTATAATAAATATTAACAATTTTGCAATATCAAAACAAAATATTTCTGCATTTTTACACTTTTTCATTTTTACCATATAAAACTAAAATAGTTTTTAACTGTTTAGGACATAAAAATCGATTTCCCTAATCATTATGAAGTAAAATGAAAAACTTAGTATTGAAGCAGATGATTATAAAAAGTTATATTTTGAAGGGTCACAAAAGTATGTCATATTTTAAAAATTTAAAGGACACTTATACTGCATAATCTCTTATTTTAGGCATGTTTGGGAGTATAAAGTGAATGTTACAACATCAAAGTTAGCATAACAGCAAATAAGTCCACCATAATAGAAACCAAAATAAATATCACTGCTTAAGATGTACCTAAATAAGTGTGTGCTAAAAATTTAAACTGTACAGGAGAAACAAAACAAATTTATTTTGTTGTCATTTAGCGTAGAAGTGCACAGAAATATATTTTTGCAATAGAGTAACATTGAGTCAAAATTAGCACTTTTGAGCTTCATCAACTTTTTTACTTACGTAGTGTTTCACAGACACCTGCATTATCAGCTAGATGATTTTTGGAACTCCAGCCACAACATTAAAAACAGTGCCAACCTTTTGAAATCAGTTCAAAAATCAATAGAACTTGAAATTAGGAGGAGATATTCTTGAAAAAATGAGTCAACACTAATGAATTTTGAAATTACCACTGAAGACAACCCACTCCACAGGTCCATCAAAAGCTCAGTAGGTGAGCCTCAAGACTCCAAAGTGAACACTTCTAATAATTTTGGCAGTCGAAGGTAGCTGATAATACCACATCTGCGAAACATATGTACTACATAAGTAAAAATTAGTGAAACTCAAGTGTTAATTTCGACTCAAAGTTACTCTCATAGGTTTGCTTCACTGTGTATCACTTCCAGCCTATTTAATTAAGATATACTTTTGCAAGATTAAAACATTTCACTTCTCTGACTTTATCAATTAAGCATGCATAGCAAAGAAATATTGTCTTTATTGTTAATTATTTTATAAAGTATATAAACTTACAAGATTCTGCATGCAGATGCAGAATCCAAATACAATTACAATGGTACCAAAATCCCCATTTCAAAAACATGCCTAAGGGCATCTAGGCCTTAAGTGACAAAGTGTTAGCATTTCTGACAAGCATGTTATATTAAATACATAAATAACTGACTAAATTAATTGTTGGAACACCAGCATCTTAAACCATGTAACTGGCATTTTATTGATATATTGGATTTGTTGATAAAGAGAGGTTTCAATATAGTCACAACTTCTTTAGCCTTTTTTTTTTTTTTTTTTTTTTTTTTTTTTGGGGGGGGGGTGCCAGAATGACACTAACACAGTTATAATAGAATATTATAGTCTCCATCAGATAGTTGCACAGGCTGTTGCAAGGAGAGGAAGAGGAGTGGTCAAAAGCTTGCAGCAGATTGGCATGAAATGGGCAATACATTATTTTGTCCTTAATCCTTGATGCACTGCATCATGTCTAACTTATTCTTTGCCATCAGGTTCTCCTTCAGAGCTAGAATCCTAAAGCTATCTAAACAATAGAACCCATTAATAGCTCAAAATAAACAAATGTGAATGTTAAAAGCAAGCAAGTTCACATAAATATGTATACTTTGGAATAGACTACTGCCGACTGACTTTGAAACATGTGGCTATGACATTCTGAATTTCTGCTACTGCATATTTGCCTTTATGGAGATTTAAGTCAAAAATGATCATTTATCATACCAATTTGTCACTTCCCAGTTTATTAGCACCTTTAATTAAAATATACATAGCGATTTGAGAATATTTTGATTTCACTAAGACCTGTTGATGCTACATCTTTTAATAAAGTGACTGTTGATGGTAAATGATATGCTGTTGGTTGTGATAGGTAGGGTACCTTTAATTTTTACATTTGTAATAACACAAAATTTTATACGAATTATATGGATTTTACAAAAGTAAGGCAACTTTTAACATTTTTTGTTAAACAGAGCAAATTTGCATTTCTTTTAATCAGAAGAACAGCTTTGCCTCATATTCCATTCAAATAGACCTGTCATTTTATAAATGATTACCACTGATCTCCATAAATGATAGGCATAGGTAGTACATAAAATGGTTGGTTTCTACTTATATGAGCACGAACATCCATAAACTTGGCCAGAGTATCTGATTAGCTAGCAAATTTCTGTAATGGCAGCTGCTAGCTAATGGGGTTTAAGCATTCAAAACTGAGTGATTATAGCAAGAATGAAATGCTATAGGAGAGATGCAAGTATGTCTCTTCTGTTGCATTTGCAGTTTCCATGACAAACTCACCAATCATGATCTCCAGCTAAGTCTACAGCTAAATCATTGTTATGGTGACAGCATAAGTTGCATATGGAGCAAATGTATTAGGTTTCTTCCAACACATTGGAGTCGCCGTCATGGATAAAGGCAGTTGCACAGAAGACAAATATCCAATGATGTCATAGTCACGAATTTTATAGCCAATCAACTTTAGTCTGTTTCAGAGCATGTGTGTGAGAACATTTGCCTACAGTTTAGCAGTGAAATTAAATAATTCTGAGGAATAAGTCCATTCCATTGTGTGATAGTAAGTTTGTCAACAGTTACAATGGCAGAAGCAAAAAACTGTTGCATTATTCAAGTCAGAGAAACAGTGTATAATGTGTGCAAATACTTCCTGAAGAAAATAGAAACAGCTGCAACACAGCATTTCTCCTACTTCCCCTACCTGCATGTTATATGTAATTTACAGCCATCAATCCTGACAGCTACTACAGCCTCTGAAGGTTTATTTTTCTTTCAAATAGTGTTTAAATCCCACTCTTACTACATATGGCACCACAGGTAGCAACAATGTTGATACATGAAATGAAATGATAATTGGGATTAAAGGAAATTTGGTAAGGATGCAGCACTGGCTAAACTTTGACCTGAGAGGATCACTGTAGCTCTACATGCTCCAGGAATTCAGGCACAAAAAACTGCTGCACAATAGAAGACTCAGCAACCACTCCAGCCTCCATCACTGGAGAGTAACTCTAAACTGCTTCTCAACATTGCTTTCATATGGTGACCACCATTGCTTCTCATCCAGCTTACTGCAGACACCTCAGTCACTCGGCATTACACCTCCCCCAAACCTCTAATGTCCCCACTGATCTCCACTACTCTACTTGCATGGACTACACCTTCAGGCATGCAGTAACCTTCAGTGCTTCCCAGAATCTACCAGGCTGCTATGTTATCATCACTGCTCAGCTCCAGCAGCGTGCAGCGTTGAAGGAAGCTTGCATTTTCACATCCATACTTATCTGCCTGGAGCTGAATGACATTGGCAACTATGATGCAGCCTTGAGAGTGGACTTGCCCTAGTTAGGGTAAATTTTACACACTAAGGCCACGTGAGAACACCATCACTGTGCCACTGCTGTAGTGCACTTGGCCACAATGTCACATTCTGCACATCTATCTCACTGCCAATACACAAATCACTTAGCCTGGAACTGCCACTGCTACTGCACCACTTACAATGGCTTTGACAATTATTCGGATTACGTGTAGTTCTCCAGGTGTCGGTATGACTGTCACCATAGTCTAGATCTCTGCAGTTACCCAACATGTGCTAGCTCCAGCATGAACGACCATTGAGTCCTCCTCATAAGCACCTGCCCTGTCTCCATAGCTGACCACCTCTTATGGAATGCAGTCCAAGACCTAAATGCTGAGGTTCTGAATATCAGCATTCACCTGGGCAATTTAGATAATAGAGGGCTGTTCAATAAAGAATGATCACAATTTCTTTTTTTGACAACGTACCTTTACTCATCCTCATAATTTTGATGGTCCTTCTCAAAATAGTCTCCCGTGAATGTGATGCACTTGTCCCAGCGTTTCTGCCAGTCTTCAAAGACATGCTGAAAACCATTTTTTGAGAGATCCTTCAAAATCGCCTCCGCAGCTTTCACCACTGCTTCTGATGATGGATAATGCCTCCCACAAAGGCGTTTCTTCAAGTTAGGGAATAGAAAAAAGTCACATGGGGCTAAATCCGGAGTATAGAGAGGGTGAGGGAATGTTGATTTTTGCAAGATATTCAGCAACAACATTGGCAATATGCGGTTGCGCCTTATTGTGGTGCAGCATCCAGCCTGCTTCACGGAAATGTGGTCTTTTGCGCCTGATATGGACTTGCAATGTTTTCGGGACATCCCTGCGGTGTTGTCCAGTTACTGATGTGTGTGCAGGTCAACATGCTGATAAACCATTCCATGAATATCAAAGAATGAGACGACCATAACTTTCCCAGCAGAAGCAACCACTTTTGCTTTTTTTGGGGGTTGGTGATGAAGGAGATTTCCACACTGAACTTTGCTGTTTGCTCTCAGGATCAAAATGATGTAGCCAAGTTTTATCAGCAGTGATTGCATTTGAAAGAAACTCCGGATCTTCCTCTAACATCAACTTTAACTGCATGCAGACCTGCATGCGAATGTCCTTTTGTTCGGGAATCAACAGTCTTGGAACCCATCATGCACAAACACATCTCATGTGTAAAGTTTCTGTCACCAACGTGTGGGTGGCACCAAATGTTCAGTATTTCAGAAAGTGATCTTAAGGTAATTCGTCGATCCTCCCTCACAATGGCAGCAGCAGTGTTGGTGTTTTCTTCCGTAAGAACAGTAACTGGAGCACCAGGTCCACCTTCCTTTGAAATTGATTGTCTCCTCTCTTTTAACATTTTAAACCACCTTTGAGCTGTGCTGTAGGAAAGAACAGACTCTCCATAGGCCTCCTGTAACATTGTATAGGCCTCAACCAAAGATTTGTTGAGATGAAAGCAGAATTTCAAAGCTGCATATTGTTCCTCGCATGTTACCTCCATTGCAGCGGTAGGCAATACTGAATATGTCTGAACTTGCCTGGCTCTCACAGGTGGGAACCAGGATTACCAACAATGAAACTACTACAGCGTGTTTGTTTCACATTAAGCTAACAGAATATAATAAGATTGAATTTTAGTGCGAAAAATTATGACCGTAATAAAATTACGATCATTCTTTATTGAACAGCTCTTGTACTTTATTGTTTAACAATGCTGTCAATTGCCAGGATCACTTCAGTGTCACCGTTGCACCAGAATTTTGTCCTGTAGGAGTTCTTTTGACTGCCTCCGTAACACAGTAGCGCGCTTGCCTCTGGCGCAGAGGACCCGGGTTTGATCCCCGGTACCAGCATGGGGATTTTATCCCCTCTGGGAGGTCTGGCACGGGGTGCACTCAGCCTCGTTAGGTCCCGGGGGGACCAATTGAGGAGCTACTTGATGGAGAAGTAGCGGCCCCAGGTCTAGAAAACCGCATAACTGGCCGGGAGGGCTCGGGGCGCTGACCGTGTCCCACCCTCCAGTACTGCACCTCACCAACGATGCCTGTAGTGGGCAGAGGTGGGGGACGCAGCGCCTGGGAGGTAGGCCTTGGCTCTTCGTGGGCTGTCGCGCCAGGGTTTAGTTTTAGTTCTTTTACATGCCAGTAAATCTACTGACATGGAGTTGTCGTTTTTAAGCACACTTAAAAACCATCAGTCTGAACTAGATTTCAACCTGTGACCTTGGGATCAGTAGGCCAACCCCTAACCAACTGAGCCACCCAGACCGACTGAGCAATTTAGAGGAGGGCAAAGCTAACATTACTGCAACAGCCTCTGCAGTCCTTTCAGAAACACACCTCCATTATCTGAACTCAGAAGCTAGAGTCCAGGACCTTCCCACCACCTCTGTTCATCAGGACTTCAGCTCTACCATTCAACACCTCAATGCAGCCATCATTTTGCTATGGTCCCTGGAAGAAGGCTTCTCACACAGCTCCCGAATCTACCTCAATGTATATCATGATCCAACGGACTAAAGAAAACCTCATGACCTTACAGAGAATATTCAACAATCAAAAACCACTAACCTACACACTCCATAACCTCTGTTGAGGCTTCAAAGCACGAAATGAGTGCAATGCTTATTCTTATTTACAGTCTTTATTTAATCCACAGGGTACCAGCAAGGGTATAACAGTCACATGTGCATACGTTGTTCTCATGTTTCTGCACGGAAGTACAATAACTACAAAGAAAATTTTAACACTTCTGGTGATGTCAGGCATGTGTATTGCTCTATCAATCTCTGTAACTGTTTACACTTAATTTGCATTCCCAACATTTCTTTCTCGTCTACTTTGTCTGAATTGCTCATTTTCATTATCTCTCATTAGAACACTGGCAATGATGTGAACCCCTACCACACAAACTTTGGGGTCAACTGTACTAGTTTTTTTTTTTCAAAACATAACACAGGGGAGGAGCTGCTTGTTATTATAATATAAACAATTTCTTTCTGATTAAGCCTAGGCTAGCTCACTGTATTTTTGCCGAAGGTCATTTGCTAAGAACTAATGCGCACCTGTATCAACCTTTTACCCACTCCTGCATTTCACAACAGCACTCTACCCACTAACCAAACATTACATTGAAATTGTTCATGCAGAACCCGTCCGTTACCAAATTTCCTTCTATTTCGGTAATTACTTTCCAAACCCACACAAAAAGGGAAGGAAACGTCCTAGGCCTAAGTTTAGGGTTAATTCCCAGCATTTATCAGTTAAAGCGAAAACCTGGGAAAATCTAAAATGGAGCATGGTTCTGGCAGAATAAGAACAGCAACCTCCCACTTACAAGTCTAATGACCCAGATCAGTTCATGTATGCTCAGTGATTACCTTAGGTGCATGTGGTGATTTGGTATTGGTCACCAATAAGAACTGGTATTTACAATCTGCTAAATGCCCATGATTTTGGTAGAATTAGGAATTTGTTCAAGTGGCTGAAGTATATGAATATAAGATTTGTTGGAATGCACTACCAATCAGTGATCTTAATACTCAAACTATACGGGACTATTGTTGGAACCTAATGAAACAGCAAGCAAATTTCTGGAAATCATAAATACCAGATATATGGTCTGATTGGAAATATAGTAAAATATATATTTGGTTATGGTGTACAATCTGGCTCAACCAGTGAAGTACAGATATAGTGAACTTTGAATCCATATTTTGACGATACCTACAATGTATTAAAAGAGACACCAGTTGCCATTAATATTTTTTTCATTTGTTCTGTATGTTATGCAATGTAAAAATGTCAACTTTTTTACTGTGATGCTATTTGTATGACAATGCATACAACCTGTGTCTAAATTTAGACACAAGGTTTGAGTATTTAATTAACTTAAAATTCAAACAAGTGGATACTCAGCCATTGATCAACATTTTCAGGAAGAACATGACAAATAAGAAAATACATTTGGTAAAAGAAATAAACAATGTGAAAGAGCTGAGCATTTCTCAGAAAATTTACATAAACATGAGAAAGACCTGAATTTTGACATTCCAGAAGATATTCTAGCCTTAAAGTTCCTAAAGTCAGCAACAGATCTACCTCTCCTATATCTTTGGATCCAGCAGTGTTTTGGACACAAACTGGAAATGTGGGCAACTTCCTGTGAGGCATGTTCTAGTAAAAATTAGGTACGCAGAGCAAGTGAAGTGCTGTTAAAACTTAATTGTAATATTGAGAAGATTTTTATTTTTCTATTTTTAGTTAAAATGACAAATAAGATTTTGTTAAACTGAAAGCTTTACAGTTACCCCCAACATCTAAGCTACACAGGATAGGAATGCTGTTGTGTCTAAGTATAAAAGGAAAGGTGGGGAAAAGTGATGTTTCAAGCATGTGCTATCTCCAGAAGAAACAGTCAAGACATTCAATTAGTCTACAAAGAGGGTGCAGGCACCTGGAAATGGGGTTGATCTTGACTTATCTTGTATAATAGTAAGTTCATTACACTGAACAACAGAACAGAGCGAGACATGTACGAATAATTAAATGTTGGCCAGAACAATGCCATAATCAACAAAATTCTAATAAAGTAACCAATACTTCCCTTTAAGGTTGCTTAGGAAGTAATTATTCATATTTAATATTTATATACACATTAGCATCTTATTGGTTGCTTTTGATCTCAATGGAATAAAAATTAACAGCTGCTAGAAAAGATAGCTACAACCTTGTTCTGGCCAGTCGTTACATTATTAAGAATTTATATATTGGTACAAACATTTAATACAGTCTATAACATAGACATCACACACTTGCACTGCATGTTTATGACTGATTAGTGATTACCATTTAATGTATCAATCTGCAGGTTTTAAAGATTACTAATCCTTAAAGCTTAATCGTAGTGATGAGAAGTACTCCTCCTGTCCACTGCATCTGCCTTTGGAAAATAGTCTAGTTATTACTTGAGTCAACCAATGTGCAGAAAGTATTGTTATTAGGAATGATATTAAAACAGACAATTTTATTGACATTCTTTAAAACAGACTAAATACTGCTATTTTACATGCTTATTAATCTAACATTTCCTGTGCATGCAATTTCTCTACACATGCAGTAGCAACGTTTTTGTAGTGTTTTATGAATAGTAATCCACATTTTTGTCTTCTTGCTGACTGTGTCTGTAGCCTCTTCCATACACTCTATGCCCTAAAGATAATCAGCAGTTTGATGCAGAATATTTTGTTTTCATATCAACATACTACCTTGAGACAGAAAACACTTAACACCTGAATGCCCCTCTACAAGTTAAATACACTATTTTCTGGTCATTTTGGCAGCTTGTGCTCGATGTTCATGTAAAATTTTTTTGCACAGAACCTCACCTCATCTTTAATGCATTTATTTTAAGGTTTGCAGGACTTCCAAGTGCAATTACACTCTGGACTGTTCTATTTTGTTCACTCTATTGTCTTGAAATACCTTATTATTTAATATGGTATTAAATATTTATTGGCCCAAATATAAGAGCATATGTTTAATTTGTGTATCACTTGCCTATTTAAGTGGTAAGGTATTGCTTATCACATCAAAAATTGAATATTAAAATAGGTTATTATCTGTCTTCTTAATGTAACCAGCCATCAGCTGACATGTTTTCTGCTAAGTTTCACTATGAATTTCCTCTTCTTACAAATGATGGGTAAAAAGCATGTTTGTTGTGCGTTTCGACAGACACATTTCAAAGATGAAGTATAGAAAAGATAGGTTATCAGAGCTACGAGAAAATCATTCCAAAGATAAACATTCCAAGAATAACAAATGATTAAGAGTTTTCGTTCATTTCTTTTCTTTCTCAAAAATTCTATTGCTTTCTTATATTGCAATCTTCAGTAACCTTTCTGTGAGGAAAATCAGCAAATGTTCCTTGTATCTCACGATATACTCTATTCTTATTACTTTTACTTGAGTATCTGAATAGAAGGTATCTACAGCATACTTACAGCAACATTTTTCTTTTCTATACTAATTTAAGGGGATTACTTCAGGCAACATATGAACTAATAACATGAATTTCAAAAGTAGAGCTAACTCATGAGTAAAAATTCAAAACAAAATTTCCAGCCAAACATTCAGTATCTCCTGAGTTCAAACCAAGTATTTAAGTGAGGGAGGCAAAATGTTTGTTACCCCTAAAATACTTTTGTCATTTTTATAACAGAAGAAAACAGGTTAACTTAATATCTGATTGCTTTACATAAAAGGATGCTGTTCTCTTTAGTTGAAATTGGCATAGGATCAGAATATTTTATAATTATCTACTGGTGAACTATCAGAAACCAGTTATGAGAAATGCAACGTTCATGTCACATATATTGCAATTTATAAAATTTTAATATGCATTTGAAATTGTTTCCATATTCCTCATTTCTGTTAAATGTGTGGGTAATTGTGCATGATAAAAGCAAAAACATTGCCTTGGTTTACAGAATAAGATGTTAAAAGAATTATGACCAAGTCTGAAAGATTTAAAACGAATGGCAACTAAGTAAATGCAACTAGACTGAAACTTCAATATCCATGAAATAAATGCAATACATTATCAACATGAGTATAGCTGGCAAGCAAGATCATTAAATAAATTGTCAATCATATTAACTTAAATAAGGCAGTAGGCAAACTGAAATTTCATGTTTTCTACAAAAGCAATATGAAAGAGTGTAGTTTCATAAGTACAAAAAGTTATCACTAACAGGTTACAATCTATAAGATACCATTGTTCCATTCCTCTAATCTTAAAGTACATACAGCGGTGGTGTTAACAACAATTTTTGCTCTTGATGTGCAAGATTACATTTAGTACACTATGACATTATCCCATTTACTTTCTGAACAAGAACCTAATGCTGCATGAGAGATCCTGATATCATTTGTTTTCACTGTGATGTGTTACACTGAAGCACATTGTTTGCAATTGCTCTGTGTTTTACAGAAGGGGAAAAGAAAAATAAGCAACAATACTTTATTTCTTTCTGAATTATTAGCACTGAGAATTCAGCAGTACTGTGAATAGATTAAAAAATGACATTCATTCAACATCCCCAAACCTATTTCTTACTTATGAAAAATGATTCATAAAAATAATTGAATTGCACCATTGTGCTTTCTGAAACAAACACCTCTTAAGGGAAGTGAATCTTGGCATTCATGTAATTTTCTGCATCTTTAATAACATCTCATTAATTCTGTGATATCTTTTTGTATAAACCTTTTAAGCAAATATTAAATTGCATTTAACGTTAACTAGCATTAAAAAAATGCATTAAACTAACAAAAAAAAATCATTTCTAAACAAAAGTCAGCTCAACTTAAAACTACACTATATATTCATGATGATGGGAATAACAGCTAAGTTCCAAGGGCAGCTTAGGAGATGCTATTTTTGCTACTTTTATGGGAATCTAAACATTTTCTGCTACAAAAGATCAGTATTTATCCAACTATAATAAGCACTACAAACAGATAAGGCATGTACACCCCTTTAACAACCACAAATGCAACAGCCTTAAAGACACTGAGATCACAAGCAACTTCCTTCTTTCCCCACACTATTTTACTCTTAAGTGTTCTCAGGGTTCCAACAAGGTAAGCAGATTAAACACTGACATTTCTGGAGCATGCATCTCTCCCGTCCTCAGGATACTGAATGGCTAAGAGGGTTGTATGGCTGGTACATACACTTTCCCGACTTTCCGTCAGCACTTGTTCAAAAAGGCCCACTACACTACTGCCAGTGCCAGCACACAAACAGATTACCACATGACTGCTGCTACAGAGGAAACAGCTCATTGGAATACCCCAAAAACCAACTGTGACATTTTCCCTCCATTATGGCATGGTGTGGTTATATTTGGTGACATTCCATGTTAGGTTGCATTAGTACTGCCAACTGTTCATAAAATATAACCATGGGAAAGCTACGGCCATAGTTGGTGTTATTGCATACATTATGTTCTCACAAAATCTCTGGTTTTGAACGTGTTGCAGAGAAGCCAACTAATTCTGTTTAGACGCTGTATTAATGAATTAATCTGTGGATGCCATTGTACTGCTCATGTTTGCATGATTTTGCCTTGATTTGTTTTGGAGCAGTATATGCAGTTATAGTTACGGTTATTTTTGTGGACCAAAATGAGATAGAAGTTTAATATACTGTTAAGAGTACTCAGGGGTCTCCGTCTAGGGGATATGTGAATGGCAACCACAAGGTACCCAAGCTGAGCAGAACATTACTTCCACTTACTGGTGTTTTGCTCCTCACTGTAACTTTCCTATCTGACCTTACCTTGGTCATCTCTTGTTCTCTTCCGACCCCGATGCTATTAGGGTTCCTGAGGGCTAGGGAGTCTTTATTTTTCCAACCTCTCCATTTCTCTAACTTTTCTATAAAACCTTAACCCCTAACATGCTGACCTGTCATGGCATGTAATACGTCTTCTGATTGGTAATCAGAGGATATGGTCGGTGAATTTATTTTGATAATTCTCCCGGTCAGGTCGGTGAGACCCGTAAACCAACGACAGGTGTGGTCCCCCATACATTCTGGGGGTTGTGAGAGAGCGATGTGACCGCCAAAACATAAAAATATGGTGCTCTCTAAAAAACGGTTACTATTACTGCTATTGCTCTCTTTTTTATGAAAAATTATTGCAAAATATTACTATGAAAAATCAAAGAATAAAAGATGGGAACTACCAAACATTCAAACAGTGATTCCTGAGTATCCTCGAAAAACAGCAGTTGCAACCTTCAGGTTAATTACAGGACATGATTGTCTGGCAGAACATTTAAACAGAATTGGGATATATTCTTCACCACTCGGTCCTCTATGTGATCTGCAAGAGGAAATGGATCGAGACCACCTTCAAATATGCCCGGCCACTTCTAGTGCCCCATCCATCAGTGAAAAATATTGGAGAGCAAGAGGATTAATGACTTCATTGTCAGAAATCCAGCATTAGCTAACAACATTTTTGTGTTTGGAACACAGTAGTGCATTAAATACATATAACAACATTTCGCATTCGAAAGTGATTTTATCCAAGTGTGCTGAACAAGATTTGCATCCTGAAGGAGATGGCACTGCCCATCTTCAGGAAACTGATAAATGCAGCTGAGTTGGAGACCTGCTCCATCCTAGCCACCTACCTACATGGACTTCCTGCAGCTCATTGTCACCACAGGCTTCCTATGAACACTTCCCTGCACTTTAACCTCATAACATGGAGCTCCAAGGTACAAATTTCCCTGTGATACCGAAATTTAGATTTCAAATCGAATGGGCTTGATAAAGACACGTTTTTAATTTAATTGCCGGATGTGAGATTTGCGATAAGTGTTGAGTAATAACATATGTAGATAATAGAGTAGGAAGTGTTGTAAGGTGAGCAAGATATGAGTAAATAATAGTCGTTAAATTTGTAGGATAAACGCATTATTGGTTTGAAATTAACGAGTCATGACGTCATACCACATAGTTTGAAATCAGTCAAAATTCAGGTCTGCCAACCTTAAAAGTTGCGCGATATGTTTAATAGAATATAAAGAAAACATCGTTTAATCATAAAAAGGTAACTAGATATTCAGAATTCAAAAAAGAACATGTTATAATAAAAAGGGACATTTATAAATTGGGAAAAGGAATGAAATAGCATTTTGGATACGAGGCTTTCTTTTGATGACGTCATGACATTTAAAATTGGAAAGAACGTTTTTCCTAGCGTGGGTACGCCAGAAAGCGTCACCACTCAGCCCAGACCAGTAGTGGACGTTGTGGTGTACACACGTGAGTGCGATTGCTCTGCGAGTATCTCTATGTATCGAAAGTCGGCATAACTCCCGAAAGTGTCAGAGAGTAAAAAAATAAATAATATACAAAAGTTCTTCTGGGGTAATCTATAACATACCTACGCATACCCGGGATTAAAGAGATTTCATGCTGAGCTAAGCCGGAGCAAACGACATACATTCCACATCAAAGGGCGACACAACGTGACCATCATATATTCCGCTACAAATGGCGATCCAACGTGAACCAACTCCATAAATTTTCGCATCAAATGGCGAACCAACGTGAGGCGTCGAGAGAATAGACCAACCCCAAGAATGAACTAGACCAGCATTGAACCAGTGATTAATAAAGACGACGACCAAGCCAGCATCGAACCAGCAAACAAGAAGGTGCCCAGCGTGTCAACATCGTGTGAAACGTGTAGCGAATAAGTTTAAGTGCAGTTACAAAAATCATAATAGTGAAAATTGTGAAATATTGGTGAGTAGAAAAACACATGCAAATAGCTTAGAAATGGAAGACAGTGATAGCGATTTTCTAGGTTTTGAGAGTCCGGAAATTGAGAAAAGTGTAGTTAGGATGGAAGAATATAATCAAAATATAATCGGTAGCAGAATATGCCAAGAAGTAGAAGATCAGAACGTTAGAGAAACACCTAGAGGTAGCTCAGAAATGTTTAGTAGTAATTCAGAAAGGCCAGCGATTATGTCAGGAATAGAGAATATGTTTCAAAAGATAATGGAAAAGATAGATGAAACTAGTAAAGAATTAAGAACAGAGTTAGGACAGAAATTAGAGAAGGGACAACAGGAATTGGGAATGCAATTGGAAAATCAGAAGAGAGCTTTAGAAACCTTTAGGGAAGAAGTTAGGGAGGAAATTAATAAAGTTAGTAGTGAAGTAAAAGAAAATACAGAACAGGTTAAGGGAGAACTAGAGACAATAAGGCAAGAAGTAAAGAATTCTGAAAAGAAATTAGGTCAACAAGTGAATGAAAAATTAGATAAAGAAAGGGAAAGAGTAACATATAAATTAGACAAAGGGAAGAGGTAGTACAAAGGTTAGATAAAGACAGGGAAGAAATTAGAGAAGAGTTACAGGGGTGTAAAGTTAGAATGGAAAGATCTGATGTAGAAAGTGAAAGGCAGGCTAGAAATTTGGAGGATGTTACAGACCAAATAAAAGGGGTAGTAACAGAAATTACTCATGTAAAAGAGGCCTTAGAAAATTTGAAATTAAATGAAAATGCATGTAATCACAACAATCTTAATAATGAAGCTGCAAGAAACGAGGCAATACCAGGTGTATCAGCTGACATTTCGATGCAAAATAGGGGTAACAGTAATTCCCATTCTGATCTCAGAAATAGCTCAGGGACAGGTGACAATTCAAATTTACATTGGCCTAACCATGTCTTAAATGAAATGACACCTCCAGTTTTTGAAAATGAAGATTCAGATGATCCTAAAGCCTTTTTAGAAGGGTTACAAGAGTACTTCACGGTGAAACATATACCGGAGGAGTACAAGATGGTGATAGTAAGAAAATGCCTAAAGGGTAATGCTGCCAATTGGCTAGGCCTTTCTATGGGTAACAATAATGATTATGGGACCTTTAGGAACATCTTTTTAACCAGATATTGGGGGGCTAGTAGGCAAGCTAATATTAGAGTCGAATTAAGCAATGGAAAGTTTAATCCTAGATCGGAGGAATCGATGGTCAACTATTTTATGAGAATAGCGAGAAAATCGAAGATGTTGGATCCTCCCATAGATGAAAAAGATCTAATAAATATAGTTACTCCACATTTTCCGGAAACGCTTCAACACTACCTAATCATAGCCCGACCCGGTAGAATTGCAGCTATGATCGAATTATTATCAGCCTTAGAAGTCAATAAGCCAAAACACGCATTTGGAAATAAATATGAAGAAAAAGAAACTGTAAATTCTTTCGGGCAAGGGGCACAGTATTATCAGAATAGAAGTGAGATTAGGGAAAGATATAAAGGACCAGTACCAAGGATGGAATCATTCCGGTGGGAAAATCAAGGTAGATGTAACCAGGAAGGGCATCACCAAAATAGAAATGGTAATCTAAGGGGAAGAAATATAAGGGTGAATTATATGAATACAAATAGATTTGATTGAGGTAGACGGGGACGTTATTTTGGACATAGTAGAAATTCAAATGATGGGTATTGGACAAACAGAGATAATGAGTTTAGACCGAGGTCACCAAGACAGGGAGAAAGATGTTATAATGGACGAGATTCCCCTGAAAATGCTGAAATGGTTGAGGCCATTAACACGGTCAAAAACATGGTAGGAAGTAACCCCGATTTAATGCAGGAAAACAGAAGTAACCATTCGGGAAATTGTACAGGAGCCATACCTAAAAATCAGGGAAATGCCAGACCCAGTCAAACGCGCCTTCAGTGAGAACTGGGTATCCTAGTAATGATTGTGATAAGTACTCGGAAATAAATAGTCCTGGAAGGCAAATGATGATACAAAAGAAAAGAGAATGGAAAAATAGAATCGACGAAAACAAAAAAGTAGGAGATCCACCTAAAATCAAAATTGGAGTAAATGGAAAACAATACAATGCAATTATAGATACGGGATCAAATAGCACAGTATGCTCACAAAATTTTTATGATAATTTACAAAGTAGTGGTTTTAAAGTAATGTCTTTACCAGTTAATGGGATATATTGCTCGCTAGCTGTGGGAAAACGAAAAGAGAGAGTAAAATTTCAAGCAATGATAAATATTGAAATAAATGGGAGAATACTAGGAATTTTATTTCTGATTGTAGGAAGACTTGTGACAGATATTATAATAGGTTGTGATTGTCTTTATGCCTGGGAAGCTGTGGTGAATTTTAAAAACATGATTCTAGAAATGAAAGTTGAAGATGAGACCATTATAGTGCCTTTTGTGGAAGATGAATGAATGAATGAATGAATGAATTTTATTTGTACCAATTCTTTTACATAACTTTTACAATTATCCTACTCTAACCTAAACTACGTACAAATTTTACATAACCTTATTGCTACCTTGGTTTGCATGGCACCCAGGCCATTTGCCTCCCAGGTAGCTCTGATCAATCTATTCCATCTTATATTAATTAATTGTCCCTCTCCCCCACTCTGCCTTCTTCATTTACACTCTTTACTTTTCTTGCCCATTTTTCTCTTACTTTCTTCAAAAACTCACCTATACTTCTAGCCTTCCTTTCCTCTTTCACTGTTAACATTTTTATGGCTACCATTTTCCCCTCTATTTTTTCCCATTTTTTCTCCCAAACCTTTTTCCTCCATATTGCTAATTCCTTACATTCTGTCAAATAATGTTCTATACTTTCTTTCTCACCGCACATTTCACATATTCCTATTTTACCGCTTCTTGTCCCTCTTAAAAATATTGCTCCTGTTCTCATCCAGGCTAGTCCTTCTTTTTCCTGTCTGTTACAATAATCCACATATGGTTCTCGCCCCCAACCTCTTTTTATTTGCTTGTAGAATTGTAATGATTTCTTGTTTTCTAAACTTCCCCATATCTCTTGCCTTTCTATGTCTTCTACCCTACACTTTACTAGTTTATCTACATTACTTTCATTTCTTTCTTCAAGTTTCCATATATCTCCCATTCCTATTTTCTCCATAATTTTTCCAACCCCTGCCCACCAACTGTTTTCATTCTCTAGATTTTTTTGTTGCTTCATACACAATTTTAAAATTTCTCCATCTTCTTTAACCAAACATCTATACCAAAATTTTATTATTCTCTCCATTATTATTCCTTTCCTTCTTGTTTTCCCAAGCTCTACCAAGGCCACTTCTCTTGGCGCCGATCTCGGTAGTCCCAATAATTCTTTGCAGAACATTCTATACATATGATCTACCTTCTTGTTTATATCTGTGGCCCCCCAGATCTCTACTGCATAAATCATTTTTGATTCCACTACTGCCTCATACATCCTTTCCAGCCACTTGGTTGTCATCTCTAACTTGTATTTGCAAATTCTGACTCCTGACATTGCAGCTCTCCCTTTTGCTTCTATCTTTCTTCCATGTGCCTCCCACTCTCCTCTGTTATTTAGCCTCACTCCCAAGTATTCAAAATCTTTGACCACTTCTAATCTTTTCCCATTTAATACCCACCTCTCCTCTTTTCTCAATTTAAATCCCTTTTTGAAAACCATGACCTTGGACTTGTTTATATTTATCTTTATTCCCCATTCCTCACAAAATTTTTGCACCTCATTTATTGCCCTTTGTAATCCTACAATTGTTATAGATCCTACCACTAAATCATCAGCATATAGCAATCCTGGTATTTCCTTATTCGCTATTACAGGACAGTGTTTGTTCGCTTTTTGGATTTTATCTATTATATCGTCTATGAATAAATTAAATAATATTGGACTAAGTTTACATCCTTGCCTCAAACCAATTGCTTGTTCCGTCATTTCTGTGATTTCATTCTTTCCCCATCTTATACAAAACTTTATCCCATTATATATTTTTTCTACTTCCTTTATAAAATTTTCGCTCACCCCCTTTCTTCTTAATTTCCATGAAAGAGCTCTCCTGTTTATTGTATCAAATGCCTTCTCAAAATCTGCAAAAAACATGTATACTCTTCCTCTCTTTTTACTAAGGTATTTATCTATTATTGTTTTTATTATAAACACATTATCTACTGTTTGCCTCCCTTTTCTAAAGCCTGCTTGAAATTCTGTCAGCTTCCTTTCCTGTTCTGCCCAGTTTTTTAATCTTTCTGCCAGTATCCCGGTGTAAATTTTTCCTAAAATAGATAGCAGACTTATTCCTCTGTAGTTTTCTGGCTTGTTTGGTCCCCCCTTCCCTTTATATATAGGTACTATCATACTTATTTTCCAACTTTCCGGAATATCCTCACTTTCTTTTATTTTGTTTAATACCTTTGTCATTATTTCTAAACCCTTTTCTGTTTCTCCATATGTTTTCCAAAATTCCCCTGGTATTCCATCATACCCTACTGCCTTTTCTTTTTTTATACCTTTTATTTGCTGGTAGACCTCTTGCACTGTAAATTTATCATCTAATTTGTCATTTGTTGTATCTATTTTTCCTATTTCGATTATTTCTAGTTTTGTATTTTTTCTTTCCCCAATCAAATCTCTAAAATATCTCCGCCATTCATTTGGTGTAATCTCATTTTTGACCTCCCCCTTCTTACTGGTCCTTCTTACTACCTCCCAAACTTTTTTACTGTCTTTTCCCTCTATAGCCACCTTAATAATTTTCCCCATATTTTCCTGCCATTCTTTCCTCTTCACCTCTAGAAGATTTTTATATCCCCATTTCTTAATCATCAGATTTTTTCTATCTGCTTCCTCTCCTGTTCTCCTCCATCTAGTAAGTTCTTTGAGCACTTCCTTTTTTTCTGCCTGACACTCTTCATCGAACCACCCCCTATTTTTTTGTTTCCTATTCTGCCTTACTTCCATTTCTCTCCCTGCTCTTGTTACTAGTAATTCTAATAGCTGTAATGCTTTTTCTGCATTTTCTTCCCCTATATTTACCACTATTCCTCTTTCTAAGATTTGCCCTACCGTCGATTTTACATCTTGTACGAAACCTTCTCTTTGTTCCTCCCTCCATTTAAATGTTTTTACCCTAATCACTTGTGTGTTTTCCTTTTCTTGCACCTGCTGCTCTACATTTACTCTCATAAGTATGTCAATTAATAATGGAAAATGACCACTGTTCGTACATAAATTTGTGACCCTAAAGTTCGTTACCATATAATTAATATTATTCGACCACAAAACGTAGTCAATCACACTTTGACCATTTATATTTATAAAAGTATACTCCCCTTGCTCATCCTCCCCATATTTCCCGTTTAAGATATCTAGTTCATTTAACTCACAAAACTCAATAAATTTTCCGCTTCCCCTATCCTCCGTTTTGTCCTTGCTGTGCCTTAGACTGTCTCTTTTTTGTAACACTTCGTTTACGCCCCACTCCTCCGTTAGATTTACATCCTTTTCCCCTATTCTTACGTTGAAATCACCCATTATTACAAACTCAATGTGTGTGTATTTGTCCCTTATACTCCCTATATCTTTATCTAAAGCATTATACAAGTCTGGATTGTGGAACTGTGAGGTAACTGGCGGGTTATAAACTATACCCACACCTATGTTCCCGTCATCTATCTGTTTATCTTGGATTATGACCCATAATACTTCCTTTGACCTGGACCACGTTTCTTTAACAGTTGCTCTCAAGGAGCTTTTTATGTAAAATCCTAACCCTCCCGATACTCTCCCTTTTTTGGCTAGCATTTCTCCCGTTCTCCCCACGTATTTGTATCCGTTTATTTCTACATCGTCCTCTTTTATCCAGGTTTCCACCACTGCCAGATAGTCTAGCTTCTCCAGTAAATATTGTAAACTCCCCGTATAAATTTTGTTTTTTAAACCTTCACAGTTCCAAAAACCCCAGCATCTTTTTTTCTGCTATTGCGATCCTGTTCTGTCCCTGAAAGACCTAAACTTTTCTAGGTTTTGTTTACTTCTCAGTCTGTATCCTTCCATAGATTTTTGAGAGTCTTTCTGTAACACCAAAATACTTCCGTTCGGGGATGATATAATATCTTCCTCCTCTTCCCTCTCTAACACCAAGCCGTGGCTCACACGCTGCTCCCTTCTTTCTCTCCCCACCTCCTCTTCCTCACTGGACACTTCACTACACTGACGCCACGCCTCCTTCCCCCTCTCTGCTAGTTCTCGCGCCGCATCCCTCTCTTCCCTCCTTGGCGTCACAATCTTCTTTGGTGATGACGCATCTTGTGACGTCACCGGTGATATATCGGTTCTCTCTTTCATAACAGCTGTTGTCTCCTGCGACTGATGTGACGCATCCTCAGCTGGTGCGATTTCAGCGTTTTCCTTTCGTATTGTTTTTGATACCTCTCCATCCATTAACTCCATGCTAGACTTTGCCCTTCCTCTGCCTGTTGCTAATGTTGAATCAGTTTGTTCACTTCTTTTTTGCTGACTTGCTTCCGTCCGAGCTGTTCCTTTCATCCATATGCCGCTCTTCCTCAAATGTGTTACATCTACTCCGTCTATCCAGAGTTGTAAATTTCGTATAAACGCTTGTTTGCCTTCTGATCTTGCTTCTTTCATCTTCTTAATTAAGTCCTTTTTTACCTCTCTTTGTGTTATTGTCAGGTCCTTATTTATAAATATATTGCTTCCTTTCAGCTTCTTTGTTCTTCTTAAAATTTTATAAATTAGGTCTGCTGTTGCAAATCTTACTATAATTGGCCTTTTCCTGCTTAGTCTGCCTACTCGGTATGCCTCCACAATCTCCCATCCAGCCAACTCCATTTCAAGCTTGTCCACCAGAATTTTCTTTATTTCTTCTGCTGGCCAGATACCTCTTCTCTCTTCTACACCTGTAAATACCAAATTTAGTCTTCTTCTCTTCACATCCATCCTCTCCATCTTTTCCATTATTCCATCTACATCTCTTCTTATTCCTTGTACTTCTTTACCAATATCCTCCTTTATTTCGCTAGCTACTTGCTTCAGGTTGTCTCTTATTCTTTCTTCCATGCCATCCATTTTATTTAATTTTCCTTCCAGTTTCTTCAACATTCTTTCAATTCCATCAGGTCCTGGGTTTAATTCAATCCCTCCTATCATTAATAGCATCAATATTATGCTTCCTATTATTATCCAGTTTATCATATTTTCCTCTGTTTTTCCTTTCCTTACTTTCCGTATCCCAAATAGCCCTATTCTCATTCTGTAAACTGTGAGTTCTACCCCCATTGTCACTTATTTCACTTTTCTTCTCAGTGACAGAGCTTCCTGCAGACACAACCTTCTCCTTCAACTGCTCACTTCCAACCTTTGTGGAAGATAGTAGTTCAGAAACTATTGTACGAGAAAAAGAGGAAGAAGAAATCCAAGGGGATACATTCTTTGTAGAATATGTTAAAGTAGGAGCTATGGAATTAACTGAAGTAAATGTCAAAGAGTACAGTATCGATAATAAAGAAAATGTAGAATGGGATAAAAATGATTTCATAGACAATTTGAGGTTTTCTGACGCAACTAGGTACTATGATAGGGAGAGTAGTGAAGACTTAGAAGAATTGTTGAGAAAAAAAGTAACTCAGGCTGATCAACTAAATGAACAAAAGAGGGATAAACTGTTTGAAATATTAATCCGAAATAAAGAAGTATTCTCTGAGAAACCTGGTAAATGTAATATTTATACTCATTCGTTTGAGATGATACCCATCAAACCTTTTACACATAAAGCGAGAGCTATCCCTAGTACAATAAGAGAAGAGGTAGATGCAGTTATAAAGTCAATGTTAGAAGATGAGGTTATCGAGATTTCGAATTCAGAATTTATGAATCCCCTATGTATTGTAAATAAGGCCAATGGAAAGATTAGGGTGACATTAGACGCGAGAAAACTAAATTATCATACTTTCCATCAGGGAATCCAACAGAACGTGTCCTCCGAGATATAGGAATTTATTTACGTGTACTTACACATCATAATCACAAGGATTGGGTGAAATATTGTCCATTGATAGAAAAGATTATTAATCACACCATTAATGTAATTACTGGGTTTGCCCCAATAAAATTAATGTTAGTAATTGAACCAGAACCAATATTGATCGGGGTACCAAAAATACTCAAAATTAATGACATTCAGTTAAGTGAAGAAGAAAGAGCGAAAATTGCTTTTGAACGAATCAAGAAAAAGGCAGAGAAGCGAAAATTAAAGAAAAAGAGTAGAAAACATAAATGGGAACCTAAGATAGGCGATTGGGTACTAGTTAAAGACCATAAGTTATCAAGTGCATTGCGAGGTAGGAACAAAAGGATGGAATTGTTATATAAAGGTCCTGCAGAAGTTATATCAAAATTTGGTTATCATACCTATGAAGTAAAAGATGTTAAAAATGAAAAATGTCTGGGAAGGTGGCATAAACAACTCCTTCGACCATACAAGAAACCGTGTGGTACCTTGGAACCTTGACTTCATGTAAAATTCGAAGTGTCATTTGTTCTATTGGCGCCCAATCAGCTTTGAGATAAAATTTAAATGTTAGCTTACTTGAAAACCATATAGTACTTACGTATTCATGACAAATGCAGAATGTGAATTGCTATATACTACAAAGAGCTTAAGAAAAGATAGTATAGAGCTTACAATAACCGCTTTAGAAAGATTGTTAAAATGTTCATCTCCGCATAGAGAGAAAACCGAATATTTAATTTGTAAACATTTGTTAAAATATTTAGATGTATAGATAGTTATCACAGCAAGACAAAGAAAGAACTTGTCTGAGGAGTGTAATGGATTTATGTAAATATATGTACATTTTAGTGCTTAAAGGATCTAGTAAAGATATGTGTTACAATAACACAAGTGAAAACTCACAGTGCAAGTGATAGTGAGAGCGAAGTGAGCAAACATGAACTAAAAGAAGGAAGTATAAAGAAAGGCTCTTGAAATTTAACCTTTATATAAAAGTTTCACAGAAGAAACCATAACATCTTGTAATTAGTATTTAAGGATTAATGTTAAGTCAAGTGTATAATTGTTTGTCATGTTATAAAGATTAATGAGAAGATGTGTTAATAACCAATTTCAAAACAGTGTAATTGAAAATTGTATATAATGGGAGTGTTGCCGATTATTCAAAATACAGGAGTAATTTTTAATTTTTCTTTCGGGCAAGACATTTACCTTATTTTATTATGAAATAATAAAATAATATAAATGGGGGGATTTGATACCGAAATTTAGATTTCAAATCGAATGGGCTTGATAAAGACACGTTTTTAATTTAATTGCCGGATGTGAGATTTGCGATAAGTGTTGAGTAATAACATATGTAGATAATAGAGTAGGAAGTGTTGTAAGGTGAGCAAGATATGAGTAAATAATAGTCGTTAAATTTGTAGGATAAATGCATTATTGGTTTGAAATTAACGAGTCATGACGTCATACCACATAGTTTGAAATCAGTCAAAATTCAGGTCTGCCAACCTTAAAAGTCGCGCAATATGTTTAATAGAATATAAAGAAAACATCGTTTAATCATATAAAAAGGTAACTAGATATTCGGAATTCAAAAAAGAACATGTTATAATAAAAAGGGACATTTATAAATTGGGAAAAGGAATGAAATAGCATTTTGGATACGAGGCTTTCTTTTGATGACGTCATGACATTTAAAATTGGAAAGAACGTTTTTCCTAGCGTGGGTACGCCAGAAAGCGTCACCACTCAGCCCAGACCAGTAGTGGACGTTGTGGTGTACACACGTGAGTGCGATTGCTCTGCGAGTATCTCTAAGTATCGAAAGTCGGCATAACTCCCAAAAGTGTCAGAGAGTAAAAAAAAAAAAAAAAAAAATAATATACAAAAGTTCTTCTGGGGTAATCTATAACATACCTGGCGGCGCCGTGGCCGAGCGGTTAGCGCGCTCGCCTACCACCTAGGTGGCCCGGGTTCGATCCCAGGGACCCGCATGTGGTATTCGTGGTGGACGAAGCGGCGCCAGGGCGGGTTTTCTCCGGGTACTCCGGTTTCCCCCACCATCTCATTCCACCGGAGCTCCATCTTCATGTATCATCAGTGTCACCGCCTGCGGTGCCGTAGTAGTAAAAGCGGGCGTTAAACACTACAACAACAACAATATAACATACCTACGCATACCCGGGATTAAAGAGATTTCATGCTGAGCTAAGTCGGAGCAAACGACATACATTCCACATCAAAGGGCGACAACGTGACCATCATATATTCCGCTACAAATGGCGATCCAACGTGAACCACAACAGCAAATTTTTCGCATCACCTGCTGCATCACAATCACAGCACAGCTACTACAGATGAACAAAATACGCACACATTAGCATATGTGCTGAAAGAAATGCTAACTCCAAATGCCATTCTATCATACCCACAATTCATGACAGAAATGGAAGTGGAAACGAGAGACTACAAAGAATTAACCCATAACAAGATCCGAAATTAAATGCCTAATTAAGTACCCAACAGTACCCCTAATGAACCTATTGGAAGTGCTATAAAACTATTATCCAGCATCGGCATATACAACCACGCTTTAGAAGGAGGGTACTACCCCAATAGATGTAAGTTAGCTACTGTGGCACACTTTCCAAAAAAGGGCAAGAACTTTCGAATCCACAGAACTACAGACCAATTAGTCTACTCTAGCAGTACTTGACATCAGAAAGTACATTAAAATGTCTCAATCAGAAATACTCCAACAAAACAACCATACACAAACATTTGGATTCAGAACTAAACACTTTACAAGTTTTCAACCACTTGGATCCACAGAATACATTATATATGGATTCAACATTGGAAAATCTGCAGACGACCTCTACTCGATGTCAAAAGAGCTTGACAGAAAGGTACCTTCAGGATTATTAAAGAAACTTAAATCTTTAAATACACATGACTTGCTAATTAAACTAATTACAAACTCAGAGGCAGAATCAAGACTGAAAAATTCAATGCCATAGCCAGGATTTGAACCACAGCTCTTCTGCTTCATGTGCAGCTACTCTAACCACTGAGCTACCATGGCAACTTGCATATGACATTAAATTCCCCAACTGATTTGTATTTTCCCAGTAGACCACTAGGGATTCTCACATCTGAGATAAGTACCCATGGGTGACTTACAACCCCCTGCACCAGATTTAATTAAGTAACCTTTAGATGGTAATTGTTATTTTATGCCAACCGACTTACTGGTATTTGTGATTGTAATTTGCCCTTGGGGTAGTTATCTCATGTGAGATTCCATAGTGGTCTCCTGGGAAAATATGAATCAGTTGGGGAATTTAAATGTCATACTGGCAGGTTGCCAGGGTAGCTCAGTGGTTAGAGCAACCGCATATGTAGCAGAAGACGCATGGCTCAAATCCAGATATGGCATTGTATATTTTAGTCCTGATTCTACCTCTCAAATATTGCCCACAAGCGGCTTGTGTTTAAAACAATCAATAAGTTGGTTGGCCTAAAATAACAAGGGCCATCTAATTACGGATTACTTACACAATTGAACATTCCAATCATAGGTAAACAATCATCTGTCTTCCTGCCACCAGATACGAGCAAGAGTGCAACAAGGCAGCATTTTAGAGCCAATCATCTTTGACATAACCATGAATGACATTCCCAAAACATAAAATATGAGTCTAGTCATTTATGCATATAAGACAGCAATAGTTGCACAACTGGGAAAATCAGAATTACGCAAAGAAGAGTACAAAATGATCTAAAAATCCTATAGGAGTTTACAATGAATGTAAAGAAAACAAGTGATTATATTCACTAAAAGAATTAATCACAGATTTCCATAACACAAACTTCCTCCACTCAGCATATTCTGTGAAAAATTGAATGGAAAGATATGGTCATCTGGCTAGCACCTAAGATGGACTAGGGACAGCACATATTTCAAATAAGGGGAAAAGCAAACACCCAATTAGGCAGGATTCACAGTTAAACCTTAACACAGGACACGCATTATACAAGATCTAATTCGCTCAATATTTGCATATGCTGCTCTGGTTTGGAGTTATCCAGAACACTTATTAAAAGACCACAAATGCTGCATGACAAAATATAACACATGATCACAAATGTGGCTGACTTATTGCACAATGAACTTAAAATGCATACAGTAGAAGAATTCATTAAGCTTTCACACAAACACTACAATCCACAAATCGCTAACTTAGGAAATTAACGCACATGCACGGCCCCTACCGATAATGCTGATGAAGTACAGGAATTCTTAAACAACCTACTTGTACACAACTCTACTCAAATTCCCTAAACTTATCTCTTCCTACTAACTTTTCAGATCAATCCCTACGACAGAGTCCTCCAAGTCATTGGCAACAGTCAATGCAGACCGGGACAGGGCTTCCTACTACTGCTCCTACATGTGCGGTGGCAGTGGGCCACAGCATAATGGAGTTGGACACCGACAACCGAGCCACCTCTAAGGAAGATGAGCAGCTATACCTGAGCAATGGACCAGCCAGCTCATTGTCAACCCATCCTAGAAAATAGACCTTTATCTGACAAGACTAGAATACCTAGCACATATTCCTTTAGCATTTAAGCAAATAACCATAGTTAATATAATCACTAATCACTAGAACATATAAGCGATCAACTGGCAGGTCAATCAATACCTACACGACAACAGAAATAACATTGCCAAAGCAATGCATGAATCTCATTTGGTCCAGGCTTCATGGAAGCTACCAAGTAATAACACCCGACGTACTCAAATGCAATGCATGCCAGGTTGGTAGCATTCTCATAGTAACTGAGGTGCTATGTGAGGTCTGACAATAGTGTGAAACTTGCATGATAATACACAGAAATGCACACACTAACACGTGGAAGGGATTTTTAGTACATTTACCTCCTCCCCTTCAGGGTGCAGGAACACCCACAATGCTGTATGTGTGCACATGCACACACACACACACGACTAGCACAGACCTGAATTTAACATGACAAACCTGTAGAAGGCTTATACGGCTGCTTAGGTTGCCTATTTTTGTGCTTTTCAAGTCGTTACATTCAATTCTGAAAGCGGGTTGCCACTCTACCTGTTCGTAGAAAGAATGTGAAGGTCAGAATGTGCTGGAAGAGCTCAGTGATATTAGAGAGAAAGCATTCTGACAAGAATATAATGGCCTCCTGTAGCTGTACCCTGGTGAAGTGAGGTACCATGTTGAAACTGAAAATGGCATACCTTTTTCTACTAGGTCCATATTAGTCATATATACCAACAGTTTAATGTCTCACATTTCTAGCAGGTCCGTGCTAGCCACGGTGGAAAATATATATGTTGTTAGCTAATGCTGGATTTCTGACAATGAAGTCATTAATCCTCTTGCTCTCCAATATTTTTCACTGATGGATGGGGCATTAGAAGTGGCCGGGCATATTTGAAGGTGGTCTCGATCCATTTCCTCTTGCAGATCACATAGAGGACAGAGTGGTGAAGAATATATCCCAATTCTGTTTAAATGTTTTGCCAGACAATCATGTCCTGTAATCCTGTAATATATATACCAACCATGCAATCCCCTTAGCTGTTGAGTATCCTGAAGATGGGAGAGATGCATGCTCCTGAATGTCAATGTTTAATATATTTACCTGGCTGGAAGCCCGAGAACACTTAAAGAGTATGTTCGTCGCCAGGAAAGCTTCAGCTCATATTACTCTTTATTTCATATTGGTGAGAAGAATTAAATGCCGCAGTGAATTTTAATGTCACAACTTTTTATTTTCCTAATGATATTAAAAAACTGAAGCACTGCCATCACTACAATGAAATGTACTATCAAATCACCAATCAGTAAAAACTATTTTACAAACCTTATTTTGAAATAATCCTCCCCAGAGCTAAATGTTGTATCCTACTGTATTTACTAATACAAAATTGTGTTGTAAAACCAACAATTAGTAAGTGTGGAACATTTATTTAAGCACTAAAACAATACCAAATAAATGCACATGTGAAACACAAGAGCTTCTACACAACCATTTAAACCCACATTTTATGTGCCTGCAAGATAATAACCACGTCGCCACCCTAAAAGCTACAATTAACACTAACTATGGCAATATGAAACGTAAACAGAGAGCACATGGAGTAAATGTGACACAGTTGGCTTTTGGTGAATTCCAATGCATTTTCTATAGCTCACTTGGTAAGCGTAGTGGCACAGTAAGCCTAAGATCTATGGTTCAAATTCTGGCAATGGCATATGTTTCAGTACGATTCTATCTTACCAATAATCCAATGTATTATTTTTCTCTATTCTGCTTATGTGTTGTATCAAGAGTTTATTCAAAAATGAAAGACAATGTAATGCATCACTATACTGATATTTAAATTTATAACCTCTTACACAAAACAGTGTTCCATATTTAGTTGTTTTCTGGAATAAAGAAAAGATTCTGTGCATCAAATTTTGTAACAAATTTGTGAAAAGTGTAAAAATAAAAGCAGCTTATTTGCAAGAATGTGAGAACCGCAGTTCATCATTACAAGGGGCGTCTCAAAAGTAAGTTGCACTATTTTTTTAAAAAATAACAAAACATTTAAATATTTTAAAAAGGGTATATTTTGAAAGCTACATTCAGTACTTATTTTTCCACATAATTTCCTTGAGCCTCAATACATTTTTGATACTGTGGTAACAGTTTTTTTAGGACCAATGTCAAACCACTCTCCTGCCAAACTGGATAGCCATCTTTCCGCTTCTTGTTTTATTTACGAAGCGTCTTCCCCCAAGATGTTGTTGCAGCTCCGGAAAAAGATGGTAATCATTCGGCGCAAGATCAGATGAATAAGGTGAATGACTGAAAACATCCTATTGAAACTGCTTATACAGGGCTTGAGTTTCACGAGCAGCGTGCGGGCGAGCGTTATCGTGGAACAGAAAAAACTGTTTTCCTCCACTTTCCCCAACTTTTGATTTGTATGGCTCTTCTGAGTTTTCTCAGCACCTCACAATAGCGAGCAGCTGTCATCGTGGTCCCACGGGGCAGGTAATCGATTAACAGTACTCCCTTCGAATCCCAGAATACCGTTGCCATGACCTTGCTAGCCGATGTAACAACTTTTGCCTTTTTTGGTGTTGCCTTATCCTTTCATTTCCACACCATACTCTGTCTTTTAGACTCGGGTGTCCAGTGATGAATCCATGTTTTGTCGCCGGTCACTATTCTGTCGAATAAGCCATCTCCCTCATCCTCAAAAAATTGCAATGCGGCGTCAACTCTCTGCTCCTTATGATGTTCTGAAAGCACGCGAGGAACCCATCTTGCACACACTTGCGATAGACACAGATCCTCAGAAATAATCCTGTGAAGTGATGCACAGCTTATTTGAATATAAGGAGGAAGTTCAAACAAAACTGCATCAAGTGTAAGGCACCAATCGGTGTTCACGACTGCTTGAACCTCGTCAACAATATCCAGAGCGCAGGAAGTGGAAGGTCGGCTGCCTCGTTCATCATGTAATGTTGTTCTACCTTCAATGAACAATTGGCACCAACAAGAAACTATTTGTCTTGACATAACGTCTTTTCCATAAACACTGCACAACTTGCGATGAATTTCAGTCGCACATTTATTTTTCCCCCTGAAAAAACGGATTACAGCGCGAACTTTGCAATCGGCGGTAGGAACATTGTTACTGCAATAAATAATCTAAAAAACAAAAAGTCTCCTGGACCTGATCACATACATCCAGAGTTCATAAAAAACCTTGGAAAAACAGCAAAACAACAACTACTAAAACTCTACAATCTATCCTGGAAAACCACTGTAACTGCTGAATGGCGAAAGGCAATAATTGTCCCACTCTTGAAGAAAGACAAAACAGCGTCAGAAATAAAAAATTATAGACCAATAGCTCTTACTAGCATAATAGCAAAAGTGATGGAAAGAATGGTGTCAAACAGGTTAAATTGGTTTCTAGAATCACAAAATTTAATTTCCCCATGTCAAGCTGGATTTAGAGAGTTCCACTCTACAAATGAACAAGTCTTACTTCTCAGTCAAGAAATCAAAGACTCCTTCAATAGAAAAGAAGATAATTTATCAGTTTTTACTGATTTCCAAAGTGCATATGATTCTATATGCAGAACAAAACTACTAAAGAAAGTAAAAACAATAGGGATACAAGGTCCAATGTTTTCATGCCTATGTCATTTCCTAACACAATGCTTTATTGCTACCAGATATGGAAGAAACATATCTAAATACAAACAAGTACACCGTGGCTTACCACAAGGCGCAGTGCTCAGCACAACACTTTTTAATATATTTATTAACGATCTGCTACAACAAATACAAGAATCAGGTGTGAAGTGTGCACTATTTGCTGATGACTTAGTAATGTGGACTTCAAAACCAAAAAGCAAAAGTACAGAACTAGAAAAAACCATGCAACAATCCTTAACCAAATTACAAAGGTGGACCAAAGAAAATTTAATGACTGTTAATACAACAAAATCAAACTACCAAATCTTTTCACTAAGAAAAAAGCCACTAAAAATAAAACTAAATTTTGAGGGTCAACAATTACCAGAAACAAAGGAAGCAAAGTATTTAGGAGTTACATTTGATACTAAACTTACATGGACCAAACAAATAGAAAATGTAATACAAAGAGCAGAGAGGCGCCTTTCACTGTTAAAACGTCTAACAGGAATGAAGTGGGGATGTTCCAGAGCAACTCTTAACACAACATACAATGTATATATAAAGCCATTATTTACTTACTGCAGCGAAGTTCTTGTAACAGCAAACACAAAAAAGATTCAAATCTTTCAAAACCAAAGTCTGAGATTAATTACAGGTGCTATCAAAACCACACCAATAGCAGCTATGGAAATACTAACCAACCAATGTCCCATTGAATATGAAATAGAAAAAGCGGCTCTTATTCAACACGAAAAGTTGATCAGACTCCCATTCAATACATGGCACAAGAGAAATTTTACACATATACTAAAGACTCAGGAGAGCTTTCTTTCCAAAATTCAAGACATCAAGAAGAATGTATACCTTCCTAATTAAAAGGAAAACTTCATATCTAAAGTCAATCCGACACAAACATTAGACATCACATATTATTTACACCTGACAGAAGAAGTTAAGAAAAGTGATACTCCAACTAGCGTTCTAAAATTATTGGCATTAGAGACAATCCATACTAGATTTCCAGAACACGAATGGCTCCATATTTATACTGATGGATCATTAATATCAAACCAAGATAGAGCAGGTGCTGGAGTCACATGTCACCTCTTTTTCCTATTACAAATCTTTAAGTTATGGAACTACGAACTTTGATGGAGAAATTGAAGCAATTCGAATGGCCCTACAAAATCTTTTGTACAGAATTTCACATTTTCAGCAAGCAGTTATTCTCTCAGATTCCAGGGCAGCAATTATAGCAATTACTTACAAGTTGTCACCAAAAAACCAAACAATTATAGAATGTTGAAAATCCTTACCCATCTAACAGCACTTCAAAAACACCTAGTCTTCCAATGAATACCAGCTCACTGTGGACTGAGTGGTAATGAGAAAGCTGATTTTCTTGCAAAAAAGGGTACCGGCAATGTGCAGAAATCTATAGTTAATCTACCATTTTATGCAGCTAAAAGATTAGTCAACTCTAAATTCAAAAAAATTAATGCAAAATATTACTATGAAAAATCAAAGAATAAAAGATGGGAACTACCAAACATTCAAACAGTAATTCCTGAGTATCCTCGAAAAACAGCAGTTGCAACCTTCAGGCTGATTACAGGACATGATTGTCTGGCAAAACATTTAAACAGAATTGGGATATATTCTTCACCACTCTATCCTCTATGTGATCTGCAAGAGGAAATAGATCGAGACCACCTTCAAATATGCCCGGCCACTTCTAATGCCCCATTCATCAGTGAAAAATATTGGAGAGCAAGAGGATTAATGACTTCATTGTCAGAAATCCAGCATTAACTAACAACAACATTGTTACTGCTGTTTTAATGTCCTAGCAATAAACATAGGTGCCTAGGAATTTTACAATGCTGCTACTACACCCATACCTGCATCCCCTGGGACTTTCAAACTTTTCCCGCCTACTGCGCAGATTTAAAAAAAATAGTGCAACTTACTTTTGAGACGCCCCTTGTACAAGTGCTATGAACAATTCAAAACAGGTTGGAAGACAATGATAAATCCAAACATTGAGACAAATGTCATTTTCTTTATTACATTAAGATTGTTCATTATGAATACGTCACACATTGGCCAATCCTCAATGAGTTTTATTTAAGAGTAGCTAAACTTTTGAATGAGACAGTGAGAAGATTGAAGCTTGTAGCATGCACATACAGAACATTGGTGCTTAACCATGAAAAAGCACCAGCAATTTTAGCACTTTTATAACAAAATATTTCATTAAGTACATCACAGTTGTATCTCAGCCCCTTTTTTGCCTGTTAAACATATGCAGAATTTTTTTACTTAACCCACTTGCATCCTATGACAAGCTGAACTTGCACAACATTGCTGTAGCATTTAAATTGTAGGTAATAGATGGCTCTAAAGTGTATTCTAAGGCACTCTACATACCAAGATGCTATATACATTTTTTCCCTTGCGTGTTACATGTTTTCCTACAAAAAAATGTTTCTTGCTCTTGCACAGAGATGCAGATTTCAGTAAGCAACAGAAGAGAGTAGTGTATGGTGATGAGTGTTTACAAAAACCTTATGATAGTGTTTTCAACAGTGATAATGAACTAAGTTATTTATCTTTTAGTGAATCAGATTCTGAAGATGAAATTTATCCAGAAAGGACTATAAACAGTACAAAGAAAAGAAATGTTGCTACATAATCTAAGACTTTTCCGCCAAAAGTATTTCAGAATACAGTGGAACCCATTTTACACTTTTCGAATTTACGTTTATCCACATTCTGCACGGTTAATTTAAAATCCCAACTTAACGTTCATTTAAGAAATATAAAAATGTCTCTGATTTTGTTTTCCTCGATCTTGCACAGGAATATTGTGCCCCACAATAACATCTTGATTATACAGAAGATATCACAATGTCAATGCAGTTAGCGGCACCCCAGAAGTTGACCATGCAATTCTACTTATGTTTGAATTTTTTTTCCCTAAACACACACTGGTTGTCATCACAATTGCACTTAATCATGTTCAGTCAGTCATCTTCGTATATACTCGCTACCACATCATGCTTGCAAGGTTTAGATACCATGTTGTTTACCAGTTGAGTACTTGTTCTGTGGTGTTTCCGTTATACCCTTTCGTGGTTTCTTTACATTAGCAATTCAGTACATCAGATTCCGGAATGCATCTTTTAATAATGGCTCAGAATCTAGCTAAAAAGTGGAGGAATGTATTTTCCATCTCTGAGAAAATAGATATTCTTGCATAAGTTGATGTCTCCTTGTGTACATGTATTGATTTAGCATCACGTCTTAATTTGTCCGTATCAACATTAAATACCATAGTGAAAAAATAGAGCAATGGAAGACACGTTATTCATCTGATGATGTTTGCACAGGAAGTGCAAGCGATTGAAGTTGTGTGACGTCATGCACGTGCGTCTGTAGAGCCGAGAGTATGGTGCGCCTGATAACAAAACACGACCGGGTCAGTTTGCATTCAACTGTAACGATGGCTAGCGGAACAATTTTTTTTCACTAATGAAAGATGCAAAGGCAAAATCAAGGAGTACATTGTCAGATAACCTCACATGTAGTCTTAGATTAAATATTACTCAGACATTACATCCCAATATTGATAAACTTGTGGCAGAGAAAATAAACAGGAAAGTAAGAAAATTGTCGCTGTAATATTTGTTACATATGAACATGGATAGTAGTTATTTTATTTAATATTTATTATTTTTATTGTGCTGAATTAAATTCACATAATTTTAGGCATATGAGTAGTATATGTTTTATTTCAATGTGTCAAACATTTAAGGTAGTTATTCTCACAATACAGAGCAAGAAAATAATTATGAATAATTTATGCAAAAAATGTACTAACCCCAATAATGTATAACCTAAGACGAAAATCAGTTGTGTTATTACTTTCAAAACATTTAATGTATGTTTGAAATCTACGCTTTCCACAGTGCTAAACCCCTCTCCTCTCCCCTGTTACCCAGTGCCTACATTTCATACACCGCTCTCAGCTGTTCACCGCGTGAAGTGAAAGCACAGAGGTCTGACGTCACAGAACCACTTCCTGTCCTGGCCTGAAATAGAGTAGCATTGAGAAATTGCTTTGCAAGCTGTGCCACTTTCTCTAAAGAGAGGAAATTGTTAAGACATTGCCTCTAGAAGAACTAGTAACTTCTCTTTCAACATAGTTCAAACAAGCTCACACGGCAAATGCTTCCATCAATGGCACGCATTTAAAGGAGAAAGCCCTACATTGCTGCTAAATTTTGGATTGATAATTTCAAGGCAATGAATGGTTGATAAAACCAAATGTCATTTGGAAACCAGAATAAAGGAACATTTTAGAAATATTAAACATAAGCAGATTGATAAGTCAGTGGCAGCAAATCATTTTTGGTCATCTAATCATGAAATAAATCCAGAGGTTAAATTATTAAAACAATTAAATGGATCCATCGATTTAATGGTTTGGGAAAGGATATACATTTTTAAAAATAAGGACTATGTAATAAATTTTGAAATACTGCCGATTGAGTATGTTCACAATTTGTTTTGTTTTCAGCAGTTGGTAGCACAGAAATATTTAATGATTTTGTGTTGGTTACTAATGTGACCAGTATGAGCAACAGTGGCACAGATGATGGAATAGAATTATCATGAAACTGCCGTTTGCATTTGATTTCAAGAATTTACAACAAATACTAAGATAAGTGAAGTTCAAAGGCTCTTAAGATATTAAATTTGCTATATTTACAGAATTATGAATATTACTGCACCTACAGCTTTTGGAGTTTGTTAGCAGACTGAAATGAAACGTGAAACATATCAGATTTTAGATGACTGGCTTCAGTCCCAAAAGATAACCACACCTATTAGTGGAGCCAACATTCAAGACAAAAAACCCCTAGTGCAACAGCCCATCATGGGTCAAGGCTTACCACCTGTGCCCACTACAGGTGGCATGGATGGGGTGCAGAACTGGAGAGTGGGACATGGTCAATGCCCTGAGCCCTTCTGCCCAGTTATGCAGCCCTTGTGACCTGGGGTTGCTACTTCTTTATCAAGTAGCTCCTCAGTTGGCCCCTCTGAGACCTAACAAGGCTGAGTGCACCCTGTGCCAAACCTTCCAGTGGGGGAAAAATCCCCATGCTGGTACCAGGAATCGAACCCGGGTCCTCCACAGCAGAGGCAGGAGCGCTACCACTGCACTACAGAGGCAGTCCATTAAAAAACCACATGAAATTCTTGAAGGCTTCTTAATATACGATCTTTACCAATACATGGATAACATGATCTCTTGAAAAGCACTATAACAGGGTTTTACTGTAATAGAGCAAGATAAATTATGTATAACCATAACCTTTTTAGAACATTGTCATTAGCTTGCTGTTTTATATGCTGCGACCCCCTTTAAATGGCTTGATAGTTCAAAATTACATTTTATTCCTTGCCAGTATTTAGTTCTACAGATCCTTCTTTGTGCAATGCATTTCACACAAAATATAAGTTCAGCATTTTGAAGGATTTTTTTCATGAGACATTTTTGATTGTTAAGTTTATAAAAACTTGGTTTATTGTTTGCTTTATTATGCATATTCCAGCTTGGAAAGAAAAAAAGAAAATTATCTTTGTTAGCCATTGGTATGAGTTGCCAAATCAACTATGCATTGTACAAGCCAAAAGTAATTTATCTATATCAGAGTAGTAATAATGTAAATCAATATATGCTTCTGTGCATATCTTTCTCTAAAATTATTCAGTGGCATAAAGTTTTATTATGTCTTTGGAGAAAAAGAAAAAGGAAGCTATTACACTGACCAAACTTAATAAATGTTCATTGTAAAGAACAAAGCAACAAACAACAATTCAAAAACTGTAGTTCTAACTGCAAGTTTCACCTTATTAAAGTTTTAAGACCATCTGAAGTAAGAATTTCTGTACTTAAAACAGTCCTATTACTTGGTAGCTCAAGTTTTCATTCCCATCATCAAAAATGTATATACTTTAACTTAATGTTCTAATAATAAAACTTAAAAAGAAAGCAAGGCAGGCATACACTGATCACAAGATGGGAGAAGATTCCAATAACCTCCATCAAGTTCACCCTTCAGAGCAAGTGTAATCTTCTCATTTCGTTGCATCAACCTGTCAAAAGCCTGGATAACTTTGGCTACAGCTCTTTTTGAGACTTGAACACGATTGGCTAATTTTTCATCTAACTCTTCTTTATCCCAAGTTGATAACTGCATGAGGAAAGATGTAGTGGCTTCATTTTCATCTGCAAAGGTATAAAAAAATAAAACTAAATCAATACATTTTACATGAAATTAGCACCTATGAAATAGAAATAATTATTGCATTTCAAGAATCAACTTTCTGTAAAACAACATTTACACCAATCTCCAATTTCAAACAGATTTCATGTGTGAAAAAAAAGTGTATATGTTTTTACGACTAATGTACAGATATAATTTTACGTTAGTCACCCCCCCCCCCCCCACTCCAATCCACAAATTGCTTGTGAAAACTACTGCCTAATAGAATTACCTCCTTCCACTTGCTGTGTTCAACTGTGATGCAAAAGAATGAGAAATACATCAGGCAGGTGAATTAATACTTATGTAACTAAACTTATATATACTTGGTATAAATATATACTGTGTTCAAAGTATCTGGTAGATCTGTTGCTTGAATTGAACTAATATTGTTAAAACTTCCAATTTAGCTGCACATAATCAGCAACTGATCTCCTCTAGCATCTAGCAAATGTGTTATGGATTAAGTGGATAAAGCATCAGTGTATATTCCTCCAGAACAAGAGAGGCAGGCAGTGTTTCCGTTATTACATTAAAATCATCAGAATAGAAGAGAGGACAGACATCAATTCAAAGCAAGAGGTAAAGGAAGTTTTGGAGAAGAAGCTGCAGATAAACACTACTATGACATACGAGAAGCATTTAGATTCGGGAGCAGAAATGGAAGAAACATTCTAACAAAATTTACAAGTACATATACGACTTACAACATACTGAAACAGGCAAAATTACTGAAGGGAACAAACATCGTCATCAACAAAGACTTATCATATGACCAAAGGCAGCAAATGAAGAAATTAATAGAACAGAAAATGCAAGCAAAATTCAGGGGAAGCAGACATATATCATAGATTTTAAATTATGGACAAATTACAGAGGAAAAGAATGAACTAGTGGACATTGTAGTGGAAAATCATGAAGAGACGAGACAGGAAACACAAAAAGTTAAGGAAGCTAAGTCAGCCGTATCATATTTCAAAGAATCGCTCAGAAGGGGAAAACACATTATTCCAAGGACAGATATGGGAGGAAAAAAGAGTATACTTGCATGTTCTATCCTTTTGCATATAGATTCACTACTTTACTACTGTCTTCAAATACGAATATAAATTATTATTTATTTATGCCAACAAACTTACTGTTGGTGTTTTTTTAAACACACAAGCCGTGTGTGGGCAAAGTTTGAGAGGTAGAACTGGAACTTAAAAATTCAATGCCACAACTGGGATTTGAACCACAGACCTTCCGCTTACCGGGCGGCTGCTCTAACCACAGCTAAGTTCCAGTTCTACCTCACACAAATATAAATAATACTCGCTCTACATTCCAAGCGTAATCCAACTGTCTTCATGCAAATAATCCTAACACCCTCTCCACGTGGTCGCAATATGCGACGTCACCTCTATCTTACCACAAACTGTCAATGCTTTCTTGATTGGCACCAATTATAGCATAACTGTAAAATCATTAATCAACAATTCCACCTCTTACAAAACAGGAAACAGCATAATTGTACACAATGGTCCCTTAAGAGCATTGCACACATTCATTTGACACCAAACTTACATGGACCAAACAAATAGAAAATGTAATACAAAGAGCAGAAAGGCGCCGTTCACTGTTAAAACGTCTAACAGGAATGAAGTGGGGATGTTCCAGAGCAGCTCTTAACACAACATACAATGTATATATAAAGCCATTATTTACTTACTGCAGTGAAGTTCTTATAACAGCAAATACAAAAAAAAATTCAAATCTTTTTAAACCAAAGTCTGAGACTAATTACAGGTGCTATCAAAACCACACCAATACCAGCTGCGGAAATACTAACCAACCAATATCCCATTGAATACAAAATAGAAAAAGCATCTCTTACTCAAGACGCAAAATTGATCAGACTCCCATTCTATACATGGAACAGAGGAATTTTACACAAACACTAAAGACTCAGGAGAGCTTTCTTTCCAAAATTCAAGACATAAAAAGAATGTATACCTTCCTAATTCAAAGGAAAACTTCATATCTAAAGTCAATCCGACACAAACATTAGACATCACATATTATTTACACCTGACAGAAGAAGTTAAGAAAAGTGATACTCCAACTAGTGTTCTAAAATTATTGGCATTAGAGACAATCCATACTAGGTTTCCAGAACATGAATGGCTCCATATTTATACTGATGGATCACTGATATCAAGCCGAGATGGAGCAGGGGCTGGAGTCACGTGTCACCTCTTTTCCTATTAAAAATACAAATCTTTAAGTTATGGAACTACAAACTTTGATGGAGAAATTGAAGCAATTCGAATGGCCCTACAAAATCTTTGCACAGAATTTCACATTTTCAGCAAGCAGTTATTCTCTCAGATTCCAGGGCACCAATTATAGCAATTACTTCCAAGTTGTCACCAAAAAACCAAACAATTATAGAATGTTGGAAAATCCTCACCCATTTAACAGCACTTCAAAAACACCTAGTCTTCCAATGGATACCAGCTCACTGTGGACTGAGTGGTAATGAGAAAGCTAATTTTCTGGCAAAAAAGGGTACCAGTAGTGAACAGAAATCTATAGCTAATCTACCATTTTATGCAGCTAAAAGATTAGTCAACTCTGAATACAAAAAAATTATTGAATATTACTATGAAAAATCAAAGAATAAACAATGGGAACTACCAAACAATCAAACAGTAATTTGTTAGTATCCTCGAAAAACAGCAGTTGCACCTTCAGGTTGATTACAGGACATGATTGTCTGGCAAAACATTTAAACAGAATTGGGATATATTCTTCACCACTCTATCCTCTATGTGATCTGCAAGATGAAATGGATCGTGACCACCTTCAAATATGCCCGGCCACTTCTAATGCCCCATCCATCAGTGAAAAATACTGGAGAGCAAGAGGATTAAGGACTTCATTATCAGAAATTCAGCATTAGCTAACAACAACAACACATTCATTGTAGACAACAATAGCCCCCAAACATTGTTCAGTGAGATTCACAGTGATAGGTGGGCATTGTTAAGCTAATCGTCAAAATTTAGTGAACTCTAAAATAGATTAGATGTGTCTAATGATATGGCCAGGCACTGTAATTAGTTGTAACGTCTATAGTTACATTTGCTAACTTCAAATGAACTCATGTAAATAACATTTTGTTACCAATATAGTGTGCACATAAAATAATTTACATTCACATCATACAGCACAATGTGAAGTGTAATATTTTATTTTAAACATTCCCTATATGATTCATGATTTAGTGAACTCCTGATTTTGAAGACACCTTTGCACCCTCATCAGTCCATTAAATCTAGTGTTTATCTACTGTTTTCTTCTTTCATATACAAGTTTAAAGACGTGGTTTTCAAGAAATGGACTACTCAATTCTTTTGAGATATCTGTACATTAACAATATTCCATAATAAGAAAAAATATATTTGATACTAGGCCTTTCAACAATCAAAGAAAGCTTCACTTAAGGAAACAAATGAACTTCTCCTTTAATCCAACCATCTAGTACGATACATGGTCTTAAGGGTATTTTTACTAATTCCTTTGCAAGATAATATCAATGCATCAAAGTCCAAATGCTTGCAACCAAAGCACACAAAAGATAGCATGCTAATCAATCCAGTGATATCTATTTTTTACTATCACAAGAAAATGTTATTCAGTAACAACATAGTGCTTCACCTGACCCAAACTTTCTTGTTGAAACTGCTTCAAAGGCTGAACATTTAATGATTAAAATTACAGAGATCTATCACATGAACTCTGGGGACATTGTAACCCACAACTACAGAAAAAGCACTCACTTCTGTTCTCTGATTCATCTGCTGTCTCTGCATCAAAGCGCTGTAAAAGCACTCTTATATCCTCATTCAGCTGATTCCAGTAACGATTTACAACATTGAGAACAGCATCATCTTGTGTTTGGCGTTTTTCTAATTGTTCAATCCTTTGTCTTAATTCAGCTTCTATACGATGGCGCTGTTCTAAACGCTAAAAGAAACAAATTATAGAAAACATTACATATAACAGTGATAGAGCTAAAGGACGTTATTTCTATATGTCAATCAAGTTTAGCTCAGTAACATTATTATGAAAAGAATACTTAAATAACCAAGCTGATAAAATAATGTACATTCATTAACAAAATTCTTAGATGCCACAATACGATAACATAAGACAAAGTAGTCACATTACAATACTTATTTCCTTTACTTTTAGGATTTTGGTGGTGCACTTCAGAGCATGTGAACATTTAACTGCAAGAGTATGATCCTTCGACTTATATTTTGACTTCCTTACTTTGTTTTTACAATTCCTGCATCCCATGCATTCTATGACTGGTACACAATCTGCACTGCTCCCCATTGTCCACAGCATGTGCACAGTGCAGTGCCTCAACTAAGAATAAATATACTGCTTATAAACAAGGCTTTCAGAAATGAATGACATCCAAGAACCAAAATGAGTTAGCAAATAAATTGAAAAATATGTCAATATTTTTAGGATTATAATATAAAACTAGCTCCACAAAACAAGTATAGTGTGAGAAATTTACTCAATCGCCCTCTAAAAAATACAGCTCCAAGTATTAAATTATCAGGAATCTACTGTGTCAATTGTGAAGACTGCCATAAGATATATATTGGCAAAACACAAAGAAATTTGGAAACCAGAATGAAGGAACACATCAGAAACTTCAAATACAAAGAAACAGATAAATCAGCCACAGCTCACCACTTTTGGTCTTGCAATCATAATATCAACCTAAATATCCAACTTTTAAAACCAGCAAAAAATTATTGGGAGTTAACAGTGTGGGAAAATACATCATTAAGGATTGAGATTGGCTGATGAATTTTGATATACCAATCATAGATGATGTCTTACAACTAGCCAATAGGAAGAACAGTATACTAGGCAATGAGAGAAGGGGTCAACAGCTGAATGATGGAAACTCTCTTTGAAACTAGTCCTGTGATTATCATTATTACAAGTTGGAACAGAATGTGTTTAGAACTACTGACATATTCATTTTCATCAGTTTTATATGATGAGTAGGGCTAGGAAGTTCATGCATTTGCATGTTTTTTTACAGGGGTTAAAAACGTATGCTTTTACATTTTGTGCACAAATTATGCAATTTTCAGTTATTTGGACATGATTTTATGGTGCATATAACTGCATATTTTCTTAATTTTGATAAATGCATATTATTTCAATATTATAGCTCCTATATTGCATATTTTAATGATTTTTATGGGTTTTTATTATTTTTTCCCAACTGGATAGTATTTTTCATATTGGCAGTATTGCACAAGTTGATGTAACTCGCGAGGTGAGTCATGTTGTCATGCAGTGAACCCCCTGTTTCCATCCCTTCATTATATGTATGTGCGTAGACAATAATCAGTGCGTTATCTGAGAGGTTTATATTAACAAAGATAAAGTGCAGGTCAACGTTTTGAGCAGCACGATTTATCGCAACTCTTGCCTGACCTCCAATAGCTGTGGCATGGTCTTCAAACGTAACAGTGTTGTGAACTGGTTCCCACCAAATTAAATTAGGTGTATAAAATGTTAAAAAGCTCTTCAAATGCGAAAGTAAAACCAACTTAGAGTGCTAGATTAATTAGCTTACAGAAAGAGTTTTCGAGTGATTTAATATCTACAGATAATAGGGTACTGTATTGTGGAGCGTGTGAGAAAAATGTAGGGAGTGAGAAAGATTTCAAATAGGGCACAGCAAAACATAAGGAGAATTTAATCAGAAAACTCGCAAACAGAGAACCTGTTCAAAAACAGCTAGTAGAGTGTTTAGGAAGTAGGGTTACTGAATTTTCCTATGACTTGTGCCAAGCATTTTTAGTTGCTGATATTCCCTTGTTCAAAGTTAATAATCCGACATTTAAAAACTTTCTTGCCAAGTACACTCGACAACATGTGCCTGAAGAAAGTACACTGCGTAAGACTTATGTAGGACATTGTTACAATAATGTATTGTCAAATATAGAAAATGAATTAGCGGATCAGTTTGTGTGGTTGTCTGTTGATAAAACCCTTGATTCTGAGCGCTGTTCTATTGCTAATATAATCGTGGATGCTTTAAATAATGAACAAAAGACTACACGCTATCTTCTTAATGTGTGCGAATTGTCGGCCACTGACAATGTACCTGTAACCCAGTTTGTGATGGACTCTTTGAAATTACTATGGCCATGTAGAATCAAATACGACTGGTTACTTTTATTTGTTACTGATGCAGGTCCTTATATGGTAAAACCAGGACAAACTCTGAAAGGTATTTTTCCTAACATAATTCATATAACTTGTTTGACACACGCTCTTCATCACATTTCTGAGACAATATGTGATTCTTTCCCATTGATAGATAGATTTGTATCCTGTACAAAGAGAATTTTTGTTAAATCTCCTAAAAGAGTTAAGTTGTTTAGATCAACAGCACCAGTGTTAACTCGATGGGGAACATGGGTCGATGCAGTATTATATTATCCTGAGCACATAGAAATAGTCGAAGAGGTTGTTAATTCATTGGACTCGAAAGATGCTTCATCAATAGAAACTGCAAAATACTGGGTTAAAAGAGGATCTTAGTTTCATATCTGCCCATTTTTCTTTCTTACCAACAACCATAAAGGCATTGGAAGCTATGGGATCTCCTTCGCATGAATCACTTACTGTCTTTGAAAAAACAATGTGATCTAAGTTCGGTTCCTGGTGGTATAGGACAAAAAGTAAAAGAGAAAGTGAATTATGTAATTTCAAAAAATTCTGGTTATAAACAGATGTGCGATATTCGAGACATCCTCGAAAGAAAACCATCTGTCACACCAAGAGACTTGACTCTCTTTGTGAAGCAGTTAACATCATTTAAATATGCCCCGATAACATCTTGTGACACGGAGAGAAGTTTTTCACGTTACAAAAGTGTTTTGCGAGACAACAGATGATGTTTTAAAATTGAAAATTTGTGCAAAGTGTTGGTTGTGAACTGCAATATAGCAGTTAATACTAGCAACGGGACCACTTCTGTTTCAACCTCTAAGGAATAAGGTAACTTTATTATTTATACTAACTCGCCTTGTCTACTGCAAAGGGGCATTGTTTTAATTCAATAGTGCATATTTCTTGGCATATTTTCAAGTTTTTAAGAGCATATTTGCATGCATATTTCAGTGTTTTTTAGGGCATGAACTTCCGAGCCCTAATGATGAGGTAGCAGTTAATGCCAATGAAGTAGCAATTGAACAAAGCTTGCAGAAATGAGCGGGACCCAAGAACTACAACAGTGAGATAAGCAGCTCATGTCTTCATTTTGCTCACATGGTGAGCTAGACCACAAGGGCAGAGTTTGTGCATTTCACATAATTAACAATAGATATTTAGATTATACGTTCAACACTTCTGTCACTGAAATATGTCTTTAGTTGTGAGTGTTGGCCCTTTCGGGTTGTCTTCCCAGTTCCTTCCACTCTCTTCTGCATTGCGCTGCCCTGCTCCAATGTATTCCTAGCTGGTGCTGAAGGAGTCAGCCCTTCTGACTCTTGGCCTTCGACTTCTTCCTATGTAGGGGTCCAAATTATCTGCACCAATCTGTTCCCTTGTAGAATGGAGACATGTCCTCCCCACTTCCATTTTCTTTGTGCCACTTCTGGAGCTATATTCGTGGAGGAGGTGATTTCCTGTAGCCTCATGTTGGTTATCCTGTCTTTTAGTGATATGCCAAGTATTTTCCTCTCCATATTCCTTTGACATACTTCTAAGTCTTTTTCTGCTTGGCTGTGAAGGCCCAGGTTTGGCAGTCATGCAATAGGACAGGAAAGATACTGATGTGGAGTGTTTCAAGCCTAAGTTCTCTACTTAATGATTGGTCGTGAAGAATGAATTTCAATGCCCAGAAGGCTTTCCAAGCTTGAGTTATTCTTCTTTTAATTTCTTTACCCATTTTATCACTGAATACCACTAATTAACCCAGATATAAGTATTTATCCACACACTGCAATTCAGTCCCTTCTAGTCTGATTGGTACTGGTGCTATATTTGTCATAAGTTGCGTCTCGGTGAAGTTCATTGACAATCCTGTTGCTTTGAGAAGTTCGTTTAATTCATGGAGCATTTAAGTTTCTTGGGCGATGAAGCGAATAGCAACATTGTCAGCAAATCACATATTTGTCAGTCCCAAGCTGTTCACAGATATCCAGCAATAAGATGAATTCGCTCTTAAAGTATGCAGGATGATTTCACTTCCATCACGCAACTCAGCTTCATAAAATTTTGCATCTATCAAGTTTTGAAAAACACTCATTAATTGATGTCTAAATCAGGCATAAATCTCTGATTTTTAATGTATATTAAGTCCAACAAGAAAAAGGCTTACTTTTTATTAAACTGCATTTGAAATAATGTTTAAGTCACATATTCTGTTGCCTCACACTTTAGCTTTCAGGAGGGCTATATAACAGTTCTTCTACATGCTCATTGGCAAATCATGGCAACAAACAAATATCTGAATATTTTGGTCCAGTGTTAAAGCCATATTACTGTTGATGCAGGCTGCAGCAAACAACAGAGGTTGGTCAGGGCTAAGCTGCTTCACCTCACATATCAGGCCGGCAAGCAAACAAAGGTGCACTAGGTCAGGCTGCCACATGAGACTGTGTATACTCTGTTCATCAAGAGATTAGAGGAGATATAAACAAAGCACCGGTTTGTATCACTCCGCGGCCACGTGCTTTCACAATGACGCAACACAGTTACCTACCGCTACGCGTAGTTATAATATGCATTTTACACTACTAAAAGGATATATTTACTTGATTCAAATAACATGTAACACATGGAAATTAACTGCTACTTACGTCATCTCTGTCCACAATAACACTTTTTCATTTCCTGCTCACAATCTCGAAACCAATCTCCAGAAGCAGCTTGTGGAGGGAGGTTAGTTTTAAATCTGGAAGATAGGGTTCAGAGTTAACTGCCAACAGCACTTTGTTTAAGGTGGGGATTCATTGACAGACGAACTTTTCGACGGATTGCAGATCTCACACTCACAAATTCGTTGCAACCTACATCCACCATTTATCTGGCACGTGGAAGCTTTTGGCTGGGATCTTCACCAACTGATGATTTCTCTTTGAGTGTGCTGTAAATACTTGCAACTGACACACCGGTAAACTCGAATGTTAATTTTATCACGTCTTCGATAGCAAGTTCGGGATATTTCTCGCAGAACTTGTTAAACACGTTCAATATTATTGTCTTTTCACCACTTCGCAACGCTTTGCCGCGCTTATGTTTTACAGCACTCACTTGTTCTGCCATGTTACTGTCATACTGAATAATGCGCGCGCAGAATGAATTAGGCTGGTTACAGATTCACGTAAGTGCGTATTCTTACACTTTAGCTATGCTTAGTACACTTAGTTCATGCTTTAGCAAACATTAAGTGACATTTTAGACCTTAGTAACAGTATTTCTTCAAGGGACTATTTACATGGCGAAAGCGTCAAGAGGGCGCGCTGTGGTCAAAACGCACGTGGCTTTGTTTACGTCTCCTCTAATCTCTAGATGAACAGAGTATATATGTAACTAACAATGGACACAGCACGTAACAAATGTGCTCACTGTCAATCTTCCCCACACCACTCATGTGAGCAAACACGTGACAGCAATCAGAGCAGCAGAAACAAAAGAGGTTTTCTCCAGATGAGGCAAGAAGTGTCTGGTGGCCGACTTGTTTAAAGAAGTTCGCAAAAGGTCCATGTTACATCATCCCCACTATATAAGGAGGCCAGGCAAAGACAGAAGTTATGGTTACAGACATCAAATGATCAGTGTGTGTGGTATTGTGTTGAAAGATATGTTGCATCAAAGTGAAGAAGTTTTAACGAGAGTTATGTGATTGTATCCTCAGAGTTAGTGTATGAGGGACAGAGAAAGTGAAGAAAGAAGGTTAAACTGTTGTGATATCACGAAAGACTGTAGACTGTGTTAACATCAATAGAAGAGAACCCCATTTTTGTGCAAAAGTTTAGAGGAAAATAAAGTGATAGAAAAGTAACTAGACTGGAAGTTGTCATTTTCTCACATTATTAAAATTTATGCTGGAAACTTTTGAGTAAACATTGCCTCATATGCCTCCAAGAAGCTCCAACATTGAGTATTTGGCAGATCCACTATGTGATTTAAATCACTGCTTGGCAATGTTTTGAAATTTGAGAAAATCAAATTATTATTGCATTTCTAAGCAACTTCAAGAAACCACATATGCACAATAATTTCCTGGAGGTCCCTTTTGTTCCTAGGTTTTTTCGTTGCAATATCATTCCCCATTATCTCCCCGCAATTGTCAGTTTAATTGAGATCCAGACTTTTTCCAGGCCATTGTAATGCCCACCTTTTGTTTCTTCTAAGGAAGGCGTTTATCTGAAACCTTAGAGTGACTGATAATTACATCAAACTTAAATCCATTTAACAGTACAAATGTTGATCAAAAGAATAATGGACTATTATCTTCAAAGCCCTATAACAATGGGAAGAATAATCTTGCAAAATGCAACCTGAAGCATCACTAAAATGGTCTCTAACAGTATCAGCTTTAGAGAAACTCTAACAGCACCACATATGAATTTCACCTGACCTATCCCATGGCTAGGGATGCAACTCCAGGCCACCTGTGATTGTGGATACTTCTCTGTGTGTTATACATATAAAGGCAACAGTTCTTTTCCACTTCTGTGATGCACACGCACGTGCACACACACATACACACACTTTCCCATCGGGTCCATGCAGGTTAAACTCAGACTCATCTGAGAAAATAACCTTTTTGTACATTTACTGTCCATTGCAATGTGCTCTTTTGCCTACTTCAGTCCTTTCAGTCATTAAAAGAAGTTGGAACGTCGGCCAATGGGCAGCAAGCCCTTGGAGTTTACTCTGATAGTTCTGTTGGTTGTTGACACATCAGACATTTCTTCGAATGCCACTTTAGTTTTGAGATAATATGCAATGCTCAAGACATTTTTTATAGGTCTCCAACTTCGAAAATAACACTGAGAAGGGAACTTATCATTGCTATGTGATGAGCTGCTTCCCTCTTGCCTCTCCCTTCATCACTGTTTCCTCCTCCTTGCTGCGGACTAGTCACCCGTGTCACTATCACTGCTATCCTCTCTGTACTCCGACTGGAGATCACTCATATTTATAATAATTCCATCTACTTCTGAATCTATGGTACCACCTGGTCTGTATATCTCTTTATAGTTGAACGTATACCATTAGACACCCGTATACAACTACTCAAATCTATATTCTTTTATTAAAATTGTAACCAAAATTTAGCTAGGAGTAGGGCAAATGTTCTCACTGTTTAACGTGTGCTTACTGGAGTAAAAAGTTACATAATACAGGAAACATTCTCCCTACTTCTGGCATGCATGTGCAAAACAATAGTTTTTTATACTATTTATTTATGCCGACAAACTTACTGTTGGTGTTTTTAAACACACAAGCCGTGTGTGGGCTTGAGAATTTAATGCCATTCTGGCAGTTTGTCACAATAGCTCAGTGGTTAGAGCAGCCGCCCGGTAAGCGGAAGGTCTGTGGTTCAAATCCCAGTTGTGGCATTGAATTTTTAAGTTCCAGTTCTACCTCTCAAAGTTTTTTATACGTTGTTCACCTATAGTACTTCATCCTGTTTTGCAGTAAAAGCCCTTTTTCTGCCTCTTCCTCTCTTCCAATCAAATATTTCCTCTCTTTGTATTCTTCCTGTCCTAGAGGCTAAATCTCTGATTTTCCAACAAAACAGCAGGCCCAATCACAAACCATCACCCGCTCATTGGCTAGGACAACACAACCTACATCCTCCAAACCATAGTATATATTTGGAAAACTGAGGAGACTTTTTCATCTTTCTAGTCCTGAAGATGGCCATGGAGTCTACAATGGCTGAAACCTCAACCTTCTTAAATCTAACACAGCTGATCACCCGTGAAGCATTGATAAATAACGTTCGCCGTGAAAGCTTCAAATCTTACACCAATCCTTTGTCCATCTTGCCATTGCATGTCTTAACAAACGCCTATGTTACAATCTTCTTACCATAATTTAAAAATCTGATGTGTTGCACTCACATGACTTTCTCTACTCTTGTACTAACCTTTATTACACATTCTTATTCCTATATCTTCTTCGTGTTAGTTAAGAAACATTTCTACAAATTATCTTATTGCTTATTTCCTTGTAGGTGCAAGGGGAATGTTAGAATACAGTAGGCTTTGTGCGATAGTCAAATGTTTTAAAGCTTTGAGATTCTGTTGTCTTTGCACGCTTAACATAAAAAAAAAAAAAAAAAAAAAGGAAAAAAAAAAACGATCCATTTCACGAAAATCATGTTTTCTGAAACTCACACACATAACTAGGAACATCTCTGAAATGGTTCACCTTACAAGAAAATTTATTTAGACATAAATTGTGTATTTTAGCAAGATCTACAGTTTTTTTAAAGTATGATTTGGTCTATCTCTAACGGTTTACCAGTTAAGCAAAAGTCGTCCAGAGTAAATACGACTACAGGGGCTATAGCCAGAAAATTCAAGATATACATTTCATTTGTCATAAAAATATCTCAAACATATGACATTTTCATCAAAATCGTTAGAGCCATTTTCAAGAAAATCAAAATTTTCGAAAAATGTTCCATGTAAAGGGTAGTTTAGGGTGGGACTATTTTCTTCAAAATCTTTGTGTCGCATCCTTGAAAGACATTAAACTTAAATATCAACTTTGCTTTTTAACCAACTTTTCGTTTTTAAGTTAGGCTGTCCACAGACACACACACAGACCTTTTTCTAAAAATGCTTTTCTTGGATTCAGGGGGTCTCTCAAAACATATATTTCTGGTGAAATTTCGACATCAAATTTTTGGGTGGAATACAATACTTCCCCTACTTACCAGTAGAGAAAGTAAAAAATGACCACAAAGAGTTGAATTGCTGCCTAAATTACAATTATGAATGAAAAGGGAAGTGACAACTATAATACACTAACTGAATTCTATATTTTCTATTAAGCATTTTTATTAAAATAAGGTAAAGTTATTCTAATTCGTCTTCTACTAAGTCGACAAACGAATAATAAAATATTTTCTGCATTATTCCCTACCTGAGCAAGTTTTTTATTCTGAAATTGAAGCACTTTCATGTCCATTTCTTCCAATGTTGAAATTGGTCCAATACGTATTGGTTCAAACTGCACTTTCTTAATCGGTGGTTGGCCACTTGGACTTGCATCGCCTTCTGCTGATCTCTTGGCCATGGTGTTAGTGTAAACCTAAAACACAGGCATGTCATTAAATAATTTATTATTCACAGCATACCTAAAAAATGATTTCATAATTTCAAAATATGTTACAATTTTATTAAATGATAACTATAATTTATTTTCATAGCTATTCTGCAAGTAATAATATAAAACTACTGAGCAACTACTTCTATATATTCGTTCGGTGCTGTTTCGAAACACCCAGTATAACTTACATGAAATTATATGAATTGTATGCTGAAGAGCAAAATAAAAAGCTTAAAATGAGTAATTATTCACTGTAGTATATGAATTGTATATGCTAGAACCGGTAAGTGCATCATTGCAGCGGGTACTCACGGTGGGAGCTTCCAAGAAGGGTGTGTGCGGTCACATGAAGTGCAGTCATTGTGGGGGGAGCACTGAGGTGTAGTGGGAGGTTGCAGATTGAGGGGAAATTGCACGGACCCTACAATTCCAATATTGCCAATTTTCAATATCCTTGAAAAAGGTAAGCAATGTAAACACACATTAAATGTTCATAATAATGAATGTTACTAAGTTTTCCTTCCACATTCTACTACCAGCTGCACGAAGAGTGTTGGTGGACAGGCACAGTGTGTCCCACTGTCACAGTGCTGCAAGGAGCGTGCCCATTGAAATTGATGGCATGGTATTACTTGTTAGGATCAGATAAAGTAATTTCTATTTCTTTGAAGTCTATATGGAAAGTAGGGAGGGACAGAGAGTAAAACAACCATACATAATTATATAGTTCAATTTTAGTAAAACAACCATACATAATTATATAGTTCAATTTTTCAATAATCTTAAGATCTCATATTGTAAAACATACACAAAGTGTGGCCATTAATAAAATTAATGGTACACAAGTTGATTGCTCTGTTCTTGGAGTACACAGCTTTATTTCAATGTTTATGGACTATTATCTGAGATGATATGACTGGGGTATTATTATTCCATAAGGGTTAGTGTATGAAAATTCCTTGAGGGCTTGAAATTGTTTCTAGTACATTATAAATAAAGTTGTGGCAGTATTTAACACTTCATACCACTTTAACAATGTTCTTTTTAACACTGAGCTTCTGAATCAAATTTAGTGACAATACACAAAAGATAGCAAATGAGTAGAATGAAAAAACATATCGGAAAAATGTGATATTGAAATTTTACTGGAAATACGCATTTCAAGGTCCTCTGAATCTGAGAGAGAAAGTCCACCAACAAAAAATTAAAAAAAAAAAAAAAAAAACCTGAATAATTATATAACTTTTATTTTGCTAATGTAAATGCACTTGTTGGCATTTATTGCTTCAAACCATTGTTAAATGTCAACAGAAAGGTAGAGGTGCTAGAATGAACCTTATCCAATTATCAAATAGGAGAGGTCTGAAAATTCAAACCATGTGTCAAGAGCAACTAGCAGTGTAGAAGAAAAAATCTGATGTGTTGCACTCACATGACTTTCTCTACTCTTGTATTAACCATTCGTACAAACTTTAATTCTTCTATTTTCTTCATGTTAGTTGAGATAAACAATTGCAGAAATTATCTTAGGAATATCGCTGAATTGGTCCACTCTACAAAAAAACTTATTTAGACATTAATTGTGTTTTAACAAGATATACATTTTTTGTATAGTAAGATTTGGTCTATCTCTTACGGTTTATGAGTTATTCAAGTCATAGAGTAAACAGGACTACACAGGCTATAGCCAGAAAATTCAAGATATACGTTTCATTGTCATAAAAATATCTTAAACATATGTCATTTTAATCAAAATCGTTAGAGCCATTTTCAAGAAGATCAAAATTTTTGAAAGAATTTCTATGTAAAGGGTAGTTTAGGGTGGGGCTATTTTCTTCAAAATCCTCGTGTTGTATCCTTGAAAGACATTAAACTTAAATACCAACTTTAGTTTTTAACTGACTTTTCATTTTTGAGTTAGGCTGTCCACAGACTGACACACACAGTCCTTTTTCTAAAAATGTTTTTTGGATTCAGGAGGTCTCAAAACATATATTTTCGGTGAAATCTCGACATAAAATTTTTGGGTAGAATATAATACTTCCTCTACTTATCAGAACAGAAAGTAAAACTGGAAATGAAATAAGAAATGGAATGCATAATTCCTAACAAACCCTTCCGGACTCCTTATTACTCTCTTTACTGGTAAGTAGGGGAAGTATTGTATTCCACCCAAAAATTTGATGTCGAGATTTCACCAGAAATATATGTTTTGAGACCCCCTGAATCCAAGAAAAGCATCTTTAGAAAAAGGTCTGTGTGTGTGTCTGTGGACAGCCTAACTCAAAAACGAAAAGTTGGTTAAAAACCAAAGTTGGTATTTAAGTTTAATGTCTTTCAAGGATGCGGGACGAAGATTTTGAAGAAAATAGCCCCACTCTAAACTACCCTTTACATGGAACATTTTTCGAAAATTTTGATTTTCTTGAAAATGGCTAATGATTTTGATGAAAATGTCATATGTTTGAGATATTTTTATGACAAATGAAATGTATATCTTGGAATTTTCTGGCTATAGCCCCTGTAGTCGTATTTACTCTGGACGACTTTTGCATTAAAATACACAATTTATGTCTCAATAAATTTTCTTGTAGGGTGAACCATTTCAAAGATAGTCCTTGTCATGTGTGTGACTTTCGGAAAACTTAAACACTTTTGTGAAACGGAACATCGTTGTTCATTTTTTATATGTTAAGTGTGCAAAGAGAACGGAATCTCAAAGCTTTAAAAAATTTGACTATCCCACAAAGCCTACTGTATTCTAATATTCCCCGGACTTACAAGGAAATAAGCAATAAGATAATTTGTACAAATGTTTATCTCAACTAACAAGAAGAAGATATAGGAATAAGGTTTGTAAGAACGGTTAGTACAAGAGTAGAGAAAGTCATGTGAGTGCAACACATCAGATTTTTTTCTTTCATTTGACATAAGACAAAATTTGTCTTCATATATATGGCAGGTGGACTCTTTCTTTTCATGGAGTTTCAGGTAACTGCAAAACCAAAACTTACTAGAAGTCATACTTGTAGCTTGTAAGGAACAAGCTTTTCTGAGATTAGATCTACATAAAAATTATGAAACTAGCCAATCAGAGAGTGATTTATATCACATGATTATTCTGCCATCTCTCATCAGATTTTCAGTCGCCATGTTTTGGCTCATTCTCTGCCTTTCTGTGTAAGATCACAGATCAGGAATTACTGGGATATCCATAAAAATTGCAGCAAAACAAATCGTGATAGTATTTAGCTCCTTTTGATTTTATGCATGTTAATCTTTTTTGTTATATGTACTATAAGTGGTCATTTCACAGACTGCCATATTATAAAAAAAAATTATATATGATCTTTAGATCTTCACTGCACTGGCATTTAGCTGCATTTGGAATGCCATGTTGGCAACAGCTGGGACAGGAGTGGGAAGGGATGAACAGTAGAGGAATACTTCCATGATACCTCAAATAGATTGCATGTTATGCATGGTAGTCATGTTGTGCAATTTCTGCTACATTTGTGATTTATGTGCATATTACTGATATATATAAACTCCCATCTCCAGTGTCAATTACTGTTAATTATTACATGTATTGCTACAAGTGGTGCACTAAATGAATGCATGCTACAGGTGCATATAAGTGATGTTATGTGCTTTCCCCATTATGCAATCTTAACCCAGGTTGGAAATAAAGGTATTATATGAGAGATAGAACTGGAACTGAAAAATTCAATGCCACTGGCATTGAATTTTTAAGTTCCAGTTCTACCTCTCAAACATTGCCCACACAAGGCTTCTGTGTTTAAAAATACCAACAGTAAGTTTGTTGGCATTAATAAATAAAGGTATTATATATCAAGCAAACATGTAATTTCTGGGCCATGTCCACTTAACCTCAATTTTCAGTCATGTTTAAGCCTCCCCTCCGATCTTGTTAGTGCCCCTATATTTCCTTCCCAGTGCACCATGCATCTCCACCTATAATTTAAAGTAAATTTAATCCGTTCAAGTACAACCTATTGTTTCTTTGTCCCATTTCTTCAAAATAAATAAATTATAATTAAACTATATTCGAAAACAGAAGGGGAAAGCATACTAAATGTGAGAAGTATAAAACAAAGACAAATTTAGCAAATTATACTGGATTTTCTGACCCGCTGAGATAACCTCAGTACACTCCCCTCCAACAAAATTGGTTCCTCCACACTGATTTCAAATATACCACCCAGATCCCCCATCACTGCTTCAAAATACACCATCTGACTCAGCCACTACTACTTCCTGTCATACCACGTCACTAACGCAAACTCGCAACTCCCAACACTGCATGTGGCACAAGGATATGTGTGCAAGTAAGCCCAAAAGTAAGCTATCATGAGGAAGATCTCAAGTCGGATGTGGTGCTGGTTCAGGAAAGAACCGTTTCTGATACTGTTTTCGGTCTTTATGTGAATACTGCCACACAATGCTATCCTAAGTTTTCCACTGGAAAGCCTATATTACTACTCTGCTACATCCTACAATGTCACAATGGAGTGGACCTGTGCGGCGTCACCTGATGCACTTAATACTGTCATCTGCTACAAACGGCAAGGGCTTAGCTTGTGTACCAGGAGTGTTGCGACCCGAAGAAACATGAACGTGCCTAAAATATTAACACAGTCTCACAAAAGTGCCTATGTAACAAAAGTGGCAATACTGGAATGCATAAAGACCTGTTTCTTCTTTTCAAATTATGGTTTCAAATTGTGTTATTTCTTCTTCTTGTTTTTATTATTGTTGTTATTACTTCGTAATCCTTTGAAATGACATTACTCACAATTCATATTTCCTGTGTTTGGCAATATTCACAGTTCCCCCATTGACAACATTGTCATTCACGTGGAGCACCAATTAAAATAATAGAAAGAGCTAGGCTGTGCAGTACATGGCTCAGATCGCTATTCTGCAGGACAATCCCAGTATTTCACTAGTCCAAAGAAAGTTAATTGCCTTTTAAGGTATTATTATTCTACCCTGTAACCTCAAAATGATTCACTCCAGGAAGTTCAGAAGTTCCTCTACCAACTAAAGCTCAAAGAGCACTGCATTCACAGTAAAAATTTAATTATGTGACACATATTGCACAGCGTGAGAAAAATTAGTAGGAACAGTCATGTGTAATAGGAAGTAGAAGCAATGGTGGGGGAACCAACTTGGAGTTGAAGCAGTAATGGGGGAAACAGCTTGGTCAGAGGGGAGGAGCTGTGAGATTACCTCAGGAGGCCCAGAAAATCCAGAGCACAATGCGTAGTATTGACCAAAACCCAATTTTCATCACACATACCTAAGTTAGGGAATGTTGGGTGCCTCGATAAATAACATCAGTACATTATTGTATTAAGATCATTATATTGCGTCCTGAAACTCTTACAAACACGAGATTAGCCTTTTTTCAAACCTTGTTAGGAAAACTAAAACTAACTATAGTGGTGGCACGTACAAGGGACGTTAGTGAGGTAGGGGAAGACGAGGATGGTATTGCCAACATTTGAAATGCAGGAATTGTCAGCAACATATGCAGGAAATGGCACATGTGCTTCTGTCGAGTGTCTTTGTTGGCAAAATCTGGACAAGTAAGAAAAGGGATGCAGGAGAGAGGAAAGCTCCCATCATGCCTTGAGTGAAGCGTGTAGATAATTTCGTCACTTTCTGCACCTTGCCTCAATAAAGTGCAGTTTACACACATTTACATAAATTGCATATTATGAGTGTGAATTATTATTCCTAAAGGTGTATTCTTAATACTTGTGCCATGTAACAGTAAAATATAGTTTTAAAAGCGCGGGAAAATGTATTTGATGTGTTTTGTCCAATACTATGCATCATTGCAATACTACACATTATTGCTCTTATCACATTATTGTTGGAAACACACATTGGGGGCACTGACTGTCCGAGAGCAAACTCTGGAGGTCGGG